>OY829510.1:11293688-12493688 GCA_963691665.1 Clepsis dumicolana
AGACTCGGGGGAACGAACGGAAGCGGTTGGGAACGCTACTTTAGAGTTGATATTGCAGAAGATGAATGAATTTCAGGAAAAATTGCAACAACTAAGTTCGAACGGTAATGACAAGCGAAACGAAGGTGAGGGGGGTTCGTCGCGCAACACGAACGGAGGAGATTGTAGAAATAACGTTGTGAGAAATAGACAGGATTCGGTAGGTCGCGAGTCTACAAGCACTAACACGATGTCTTCGGAGACGCGAAACTTATATGTTGTACAACCCTCTACTAGCAAACCGAGTTTTGATGGGAAAACATTAAACAACCCTATTACGTTTTTAAAGCGATTAAAAAGGTATATTAGAGCGGTAAATGGCCAGGAACGTGAAGTCGAGATAGCATTAGGGTGCATAACGGGACACCCGCGTAAGATTATGGAGTTATACTCTAAGGGATGGGTGACGTTCGCTGATTTTGAAGCCGACTTTAGGCGTAATTATTGGACCGAACAGATTCAGGAGTCCGTCAGGTATAGGTTGATCAACGCGGTGTATACCGGTGATTCAGGAATTTCGATGGCTGAGCATTTCGCAGAGCAGGTCGAGTCGATGCAGTCGTTAACAATTGCTTTTAACGAAAGGGATCTGGTTAATTCCATAATGCGACACTATTCAATAGATGTGCAAAGGTTATGGTTCACTAGGATTGAGGAGCCCACGATTATGAGCGGGGCAAACTTTCTAAGGAGCATGGAACAAAACGTCCTCGTGAGACAGAGAGGAGGTGCTACGGGTGTTGTTAGCGGCAGCTTTAGGAAGGAGCGGTACAACAGGTCGCAGTTGGCACGTCCAATCACCGCTATGATCTGTGATGGCACGACTATGATCGTCTATATATTTATTTATTTAGTGTATCGAATGTATTTAGACTTTATTCAGGAAAACATCGTAGAGTTAGAGCACATCTCGGTAACAAGGAGGCAGCTTATTTGTCAATTTCAAGGCTTTATACAGTACATTGGATTGAGTGGTCTAGTACCCCGACTGTCATTCATTCCACCCGCTTACCTGGAACCTTTATGTTCCGGGGTAGACAAAGGGTTTATTGTAATGAGGCGAGCCTCATTCAATACAAGTTAGTGAAGCTCGCTTGTACTATTGTTGGCTGTATGGAATAAAGTAAGTGCTCGGATAGCGTGATAGACAGTGAAAATACTAGAAACAGGTATGCCTGAACCAAATGACCAATCTCATTCTGGTACGGGGATCCCTACGTCAGTAACTGGCCCTGTCGTCAGGTTATTGGGGTGACAGTTGACCTCCTTTGCGCTGCGAAGCGTTTACATTTCCAACATCCGAGGATGCGTACTTTCAATGTTGGGGCCCAGCGGGCCCCTACCCCTTTTACCATGGATTTATGAAATTCAATAATATTTGATATGGTTTGGCCAAACCAAGGTCGGAGGTCAATCTGTAAGACATGGCGTGTATTGGGTACCCAGGATTGCTATCAGATCGCCACCGAATCATGTACATGAGTATATAGGGTCAACCTTCCCAAATCAGCTTATTGGCTGAAACCTCCGTTACTTCAATGTCTCAAACTCAATTAACTCAGCCTCACAAGCCCAGCTGTGACTTACAGGGTCGTTACCTTTACTGCATCTACCGATGCGAACAATACCCACTGGTTCCGCCGCTCTCGGTCCACTGCCATTTGTGTCTCCCGGTACACGTGACATTTAGCCACTAAATCCCGTTAGGACATCGCCTAGCGTTTGTACGCAGGACTTTATTACTCAAATAACTTGTGACTCTTGTTCTCAACTCTGGTCTCAGAAATGCATATTTGGTCTGTTTAATCAAAATATGGACCTTACGTTAACTCTCAGTTTGCTTGGAAGAAGCTTAAATTACCAATTTGAAGCAAAATTACTAGTGTATCGGCATAATTTTAACAATATAAAGTCTCATCAATCAATTTAATTTATTAACCCGTATTTATTACGTGGTTAATAATTTATCTGTAAAATGCCATCGAGATCGAACTGTATAGAAAATCTGTGATCGAGATGTAGTGTGGAAATCTTCAATAGTGGAGATTAATTATTACACGAAGTGTACTTTACTTGCTCTTGATTTAGAAATCTCATTGTAGCTTAATCCGCTCAATTTATTAATGAGAAATCTCCATTATTAAATAGTTCCGAGTTAGGGAACTTATCTAGAATATAACGAAAACCATGAAATTTAGTAGATCAATTAATTTATTTAATAGGAAGATCTACCTTATAATACATTTGAGGAAGCAAAAGAAACTATTTCAATTATTTAGATCTTCATTGATGATATGTTTTCAATGAAAATCGAGGATTCTGTTCCTACAGAGCCATACTAATAAAGGGAAAACGAACCCCCAAATAAAAAACCCTTTTGGCTATTTACACACTAACACACATGCACACAGTGGTTAATAAACATATCACACAACAATAAACACAAATAATCACACAATAAAATATATACACAATTAGTTCATCTGAGTACAATGAATAGACTTAAGATTTTAGGTTCGCTTTTAGTTGGTGTGAAAAGGAGCTTTAATTGAGGGTCTAATTTACGTTAGCCTCAACTCTCCACCTTATTACATTGGTGAATGGTGCTATATTTACATAGCTTGCAACGGGTTGCCCTTGTGACTGCACACTTATTATCTGTTGTGCGACAATGAAGTTCGCTCTTTATTCGTTATCAAGGTTTAAAACAATTAGGAAAACAGTATCAAAGATCGGCAAGTAAATCTAAAGCTATGAATCAAGGGAATTACAAGATTTCTTATTCATTTCACACAGATTAACTTAGTACACATAAAATTACGTTTTACAATTTTTTCTTTCCAGTATTGTCAAATAAATCCATGACCCTTTATAAGTTCAATTTCCAACGTCGGTCATCTCAATCCCTCGAACTCTAGGTGTGACTTCTCTACTACAATCAAGCCCAAACACCTCCAAATACTCCCACATTTCTCACACATTAAGATCAATAGAACCATGATCATTAATCCGAACAATATCAACATTATGACCTCTATTGAGTTCCAACCCTTATATTCAACCTGAATCAGGCGATAACAAGACTCATATAGTTCGTCTAGATTCATTTTTTACTATAATACAGAACAGTAATAAACAAGTAGTGGATTCATTTGATAACCTGTATTAATAACTGAAATCGGGTACTTTACCGAATAACTCCTGGATGCACTTTTCACTCCCTAGCTAAATTACAAACTAACTTATTTATTTAGATTTTAGTTCGATATGTTAGGACCTTCAACAACCCTAGCTCATCGGTTCTAACAGAGAGAATCGCTAAGATTTTTCTAGGTTCTTGTCGTGAAGCGAGCCAAGATCCAACTGCCCCAACTTCCTCCTCCACTCCCGTCAGCGTCATCCTTCGGGTCTCCACCTCTCTCCGGGAGCTGTGGGCTTGTCTCTGTAATTTTAAAATATTCCCACGAGTAATTCCGTACATATGATTGGTTAATGACTATGACCGATCCTTGCGATTGGACGATAGTCATGCTAGAGCGTAAGCTCCGCCCTTAAAACATCAACATCAGCATCATGATGTTTTTGCTTGCTATGATTTTTGTTTGACTGGTTTCACTCGAGTCTAGAGCAACACGTGGAAGCAATTTACGTATCCTAGCAATTGAAAGATTGCACAAGGTCCTTTGTCTATAATGGGATCTTAAGTATCGACTTGTCAAGCGTCATTTTTACGACTTAGTTTTAAGAAAGCGAGTCAGGTTTCTTTTGTCTAATTTAATTTTATGTTGCGCGTTGGTCGACTCTATAAATCTTAAGTTTTGTTTAAGATAATTTTTTGTTCCCTTGAATTCTGGGTAAAACTTTCTACACGTGAACGTTGCTGTCTGCGTTATTTGAAATTTATGGGCGCTAAGTCTGTATTTTATAACTTATTTGATACGCGGAAGCGATAACGCTACGTTGACCATCTCACACTCCCCCAAATAGATTTTGGAACACCTAGTGTTCTCTCTCTCTCCCTCCCTAGCACTAGTCCGTTTCAAAATATATTTCCCTTCCAATACAAATTCAGCATTCCTACTCTAAAGCTTGCTTACGCAAAATTCCCACGTTAACCCTACTTATCTCACGCTCCTCTCGGTTTTCATACGCCTACCTATTGTCGTTGGGTGGCAATAAAATCCCATTTACTCCTTTTTTTTTTTTTGTAGATCATTCTCCGTTTATGATATCGCTAACATTCCTTATCCTTTGTTACCCTTATCTCAAGGTTGAACGAAAGTGGACCTATGCGTTAATTACTTTCGTAATAGCGGAACAAATGAATAACATTATAATTTCCCTTGATTGTGCCCGTCTGTTGGTCAATCAAAGTGTATACGTTCTCGTAGGGGACGGCTCCTACTATGAAAGGTCCCTCAAATAACCGCATGAATTTCTTTGTTTTCTTTTTGTTAGCGTCAGATTTCGCAAAAGTCTTTAACTTTACCAAATCTCCTATATCGAACCGTACTAATTTATGATTCTTATTATAATGAAACTCCCTATTCTCTGCTGCCTTAGCCATGTTCTGACGTGCTAGTCGTCGAATTTGTTCTAACGATTCCTGCTGTAGTTCATTACCATTAGTTATGTATTTTGGAAAATCTGTAGATAGTTGTATCCTTGTGCCCCACACTATCTCATTCGGTGCATACCCCGTCGTGGTGTGCACAACTTGATTGTAGCAATCCTCTATGTTTGGTAATAAATCTACCCAAGAACGATGTGATTTGTCACAATATGTCCTAAATAACCTTCCCATTTCCTTATTAACTCTCTCGGTCGAATTCGGGCGTGGATGACGAATTGAAGTGTGGGTTAATTCAATACCTAACTGTCTAACTCCCGATTCGAAAATCGCTGATGTAAAGTTAGCGCCTCTATCCGAACATAAAGTCCTAATCTCAATTTGTCCATGGAACTTCCTCACACAGGTTAATGACGCCTTGCCACTTGCTTGTCGTAGTGGATACAGCCTAATTAATTTACTATATGTATCTTGCATTACGAATACGTATTTATAGCCAAACCGTCCCGCTGGTAGTGGTCCGTAAATATCGCAAAAGACTCGCTCTCCTATCTCGCTCGCTGTATCGGTTTTAATTGGTCCCGTGTGAGTTCCTAATGCATGTTTCGATTTTTGACACGCTTCACAAGCCCTCACAATCCTGCCTATTATACGAGACATGTTCGCGAAATAATAACGTCGTTTCATCAAGGCATAAACCTTGTATCGTCCAAAGTGGCCTATCTCCTCGTGTATGCTAGTGATTAAATCCTTTTGTAGGTCCTCGGGGACATACAGTTTTAATGTGTTCGCACGCGCGTCCGTCCTATAAAGAACTCCTCCTTCGAGTACATAGTACTTCGCCTCAGGTGTACCTATGACCTTCATACGGTTCATTATTTCGCTAGCGACCCGGTCGCATTTCTGATGTTCGCCTATCTCCTTCCACCTTCCCTTCACAATTCGCCCTAATGGTATCTTGAACAAATTCATTTCCGGCCCCGTAATCTTGTTAGTTAGTACATCAGTTGTACCCTTTATATGCCGAGATAATACATCTGCCACTGTATTTAATCGACCCTTTACATGTTCAATAGTGTAATCAAACCGACCTATGTAATGTACCCAACGTATCATTCGTGCGCTCAGTAACTTACATGACTGTAAAAATATCAGACTCTTGTGGTCAGTCCTAATTACTAGCCGAGCCCCCCTCAAATACGTCTCGAATTTTGATAAACTGTAGATGATAGCCCACAGCTCCTGTTCAGTAACGGTCCACCTACGCTCAGTCTCTGACAAAGATTTGCTACAAAATCCTATGACCTTTTCCTCTCCTTCGTTAGTCACTTGGTACACATAACCAGAAACTCCCAGATTGCTGCTATCAGTTTGCAGATAATAAGTCTCCCTTGGATTTGGGTGTGCAAGAATTATGGTCTCTACAAATAACCCTTTCACCACCTCAAAACACTCGTTTATTTCCTGTGTCCATGACCATTTTGTGTTTTGCTTTAGTAGGTCACACAACGGTCTAACTTCTTCACTATACTTCGAAATGAATTTCCGGTAATAATTTATCAATCCCAAGAATCCTCGTAATTGTTTTATGGTTCGAGGTATGGGAAAGTCCATTATGGCTTTTACACGATCGGGATCCATTCGTACCCCGCTTGTATTGACTATGTGTCCTAACAGTTTTACTTCTACACATAGAAATCGGCATTTCTCTATCCTTCCCGTTAACCCCGCGTCTTCTAATTTATCCAACACTTGGTCTAGATGTTCTAAATGTAATTTCACATCTCCCGTGGTAAATACGACGATATCGTCCAAATAATTTACACAAAACTCCCGTACTCCTTCTAATATAGTGTCCATTGCTCTTGAAAACCCTGCTACAGACGTTTTTAAACCTTGAGGCAAGACACAATATGTATAAGTTTTCCCCATAAAAGAGAAACCCGTATACTTCCTTGAATCTGAATGCAAAGGTATTTGAAAATAAGCATTATTCAAATCAATTAAACTGATGTAATTTACTCCATGAAAGGATTGTAATATCTCGGATGTAAGTGGTGGCGCACCCGCATCTCCCACCATTTTCTTATTAAGTTCACGTGCATCTAATAAAAGTCTTATCGATCCGTCCCGTTTCTTAGTGAATGTAAGTGGGCTACAATACGAGGTCGCTTCCTGTTTAATAACTCCTAATCCTTCTAATTCCGCTAATTTCTCCTTAACCCGTTCTCGATATGCCAAAGGTACTGGATAGCTATGTTTGACAAAAGGCGTTTCATCAACTAATTTTATGGCATGCTCGTACTTGTCGGTCAACCCTAATTTTTCCGTGAATACCTTACAATGCCTGTCTAGTACAGGTAGCAACAGCCCCTTCTGTTCGCTACTTAAGTCTGACTCGTCTAAGTGGTACTTCCCATTGTCCCCATTGTCCGATTTATTGTTCGACCCGCAGTACTCCTCCGGTCGTGCACTTTGCCTCAATACCGAATTGATAATGGCAGCGTTTGCCTCTCCCCCTAACCGTTCAGTTTCGCAATCTGAATCTAGCCTAACACTAGACCTAACTCCTAGATGCTCGATCGTCAACGTCCGTTCCTTACCGCAATTTACTACCCCTTTCACACGCTCTAGCCAATCATATCCTAGTATCAACGACCTAGGTAATCGTCGCATAATTAGCACAGGTGCCTCGACTAAAGTACTACCTAATTTGAACTCTATTAGTACCAACCGATTCGTACTCTCGCTCCGCGAACCGAATGCTCCTTGTACCTGTATTGCTGGAATGGCGATTTCAGGTAGATCACCTTTCTCTGTCCGAATGGAATCGTACAATTCCCTAGTTATTCCGCTGATCTGACTTCCCGTGTCGATAAGTGCATTCATACTTCTTCCGTATAACCACACGCATACCTCAGGTAACCTAGGTAACGAATAATCATCGCCTATGTCGACTATCTCATCGAATTCGTGAAATATAGTATATACCTCTCTGCCTCTCCTTTTACAAAATTCACAAGTAGAACCTCTCTCATCGCATTCGGCTATGTTGCTGAACTGACTTTCCAATAAGATTCCTACACTACGTGCTATCGACTTACAATTCAAATTGGATTTACACGCGTTCCCCTCCAATGGCCGCTTCAACCCTCCTCCTCTGACACCTAATCAAGATCCTATAGCCTACACCTTCCGCTTTACGCTCCGAAGTCCTCTTGCTCCCCGTACTACACATCGATAAACAACTGGACTTCACCTGTGTAGGGGACATTAGTTTTTTGACTCGCCCACAGTTTTCGACGAAGTTGAACTCTCACCCTCCTTTACAAAAGTGATGGCCGGTCTGCTGCTAACTCCCGCTCGTACATTTGTAAGTGGCGCCACCCTGTTAAAGTTCGCCCTATAACCTATCCGACCCTGACGATAGCCTCGACCCCTTGCTGAACTTCCCTTGTTCTGCCACCTGCCAGCAGAACGCAGAGCAGTGTAGTTTTACGAGTAATTGTGTATATAAATATCGAATGCATACATGTATAATAAAATGCAGATTTGGCTTTCGGTGCGTAGCAAATGGATCAATAAAAATCTAGATTTTAACTGAAAATTGAACAAGCTCTTTAAAACATATTTTTGATACTAAATCATTTTTAAAAAGAACTTGCATTTCCTTTCCAGGCCAGTAACTTGCCCACTGAGTGAGTGCCGCAAAATGATCGCTCGAGACTTAATTCTGCAACATTTCTACTTCGATCACTCTAAGATTCCCAGGATAACAATGAACTCGCAACCTCATCAACATTTATTGAATGCATCCTCTTTTACAGAAAACATAACCTGCTACGCCATATTTTTATTTACAACGGAACAAATATGGTATTAACATTTGTACAGCATTAGCAACAGCAAATTGAGAACAACATATCACTCAAAAATATCAAAATATGATAACCTTTATAATATTATTGTCATTGGCGTCATTGTCGTTCATATATTTTATCGCAGTAGCCCCTCCGATACATTGTCTAATCTTAATTGCTGATTTGCAAACTCTTTCATATTTGATACACAAGTGCAATCTTTTAATAAACCGTTCTTTCATCATTTTGATAAAGAAAAAAAACAATAATAGTGTACCTACCTATTTATAACCGTTTATTTTCAGCGCCTCATTATTACATACGACTGATGCAGGGATTCTGTTGAATGGCGGCTACAAAAACGTTTCCTTTCTTTTAATGGGCGTGCGGATGCCATGCTCTACGGAAACAATTACGAAGCCACATGGAAGCCACTCTGCCTCTATAACTGTGCTACAAATGGAGAATAATACCATTAAGACACAAAGTGCAAAGGTGAAAAACCTGGACTTGTATTCTATACTGTGCATGTGATGCAAACCAATAATGTGTACGGATTTTGTTTGAATAAGTGTATCAGGGTTGATGATGCTGGAAAGCCCTTGTGAGTTTCAATATTCTAAGGTTAAGCCGCGAAAAAAACATTAGGTATGATTCAAATTTGACACCGAATTACTATTTATTACTAACTATAAAAGCAGTCGGGTAAAAAACATCAAACGGTAACTTTAAGTTAAATTTGAAAATGAAATGAAGGCAAACCATCTGTCAGTGGTAAACTTAGAGTAATCGTACTGTATTTTTGTTTATTGAACATTAAATTTGATAGTGCGTTTTAGGTTGACTTAAACCCGGATAAAACTGCAGAAAAAACGGACCAGTACGGATTGGACAGGAAGCTTTGTATAAAAAACAATATCATTATGCTATGGATTTGCAAAGTTGGTGATCAGAAATACTATTACACTGTTAGTATACCTAAATTAATATTATAAATAACTCTCGAAAAAAATACATTGCAGACCCTAAATAAAACCCAAATAATCTGTCTTCTTTTGCAAATGAATTAATAAGTAATATTTTTTTTGTGATACATAACACACCCAGTACTTTTATGAGTGAATTGTGTATTTTAGCCTCAAAATTCAAAATTCAAAGTGAAAATTTTCCCACACCACGTTGAAAGTTACCTCCATCTATCTTCCGTTATCGTAACTATCACAAGCGTTGCCGAGCGAATAAGAACGCCAGAGGCTTTACGCAGAAAACGTATTATTACTTGGTTGTAGTTCTACAAGTGATACATAGATGTCGATTTTATTATACATCATAACTTAAATGTTTACAGATTTCAGTTAACAAGGCGAATAAGAAGCTAGGCTACAGTTTTACCGGAGTAATTATGAAAATCGAAGACTGTCACGACCCACAAGTAATTTGGGATCAAATGGATTGCCTTTTGGTACAAGAAAAGGCCTTTAAAAAGCTCCTGAACGAGCAAAATCAATTGGAAATTTCTGTAAATTTATTTACTTAATTAAAAGTTTCAAATAAACAAAGACGTGTTTATTAATTCTAAAAATATAAAACACTTAATTGTTGCAAAGTTAAAATGGATCACAAATTTTAGGCATATGCCGATGGTGATTATAAGTGTCTACAGTCTTTCGTACCCTTCTACTGCGTTTATCGTAATAGAGGCGCACTCTATCCTTTCCACATTTTTTAGTTTTGAGAGGCATCAAATTATTTCGGGAGAAATCGTAACCTAGCGCCTTTTCTTCTTTGCAATGATTTTTAGCTGTATTTTTATTCATACTTAAAAAGTCAGTGGGGACTTTGTACTTGTCTTCAGGCTTTGGGAAAGTAGTCGGGAAGTCAAATCCTAAATTACCCGTAGTTTCTGGTTCTGGTGGCATGGGGGAGGGGTCACTCGCCTCGCCTCGTAAATAGTCTATCTTAGGTTGCTTGCTGAGCTGGGCTGGTTGTTCGGTTCCTTCAACCACTTTGACGCTTTGCAATTCCACACTAAAAATTAATTCTTGTTAAAAATAAAAAACTAACTAGCGAAAGGAAAAGGGGTTCACTAGTAGGTACTAGTGAACCCCTTTTCCTACGTAGGTTTTCGTACGTTTTTCAACGTAGGTACGTTGCGTTGGGATATTAGGCCATTATTTAGTTGATGTACTCACCCGTAATTTTTTTCATCCGCATAGTACTTAACTTGAACAGGGGTTCCCTCATTGTCTATGTATGAGTACTTCCCTACAACTGTCCCGTTGGGATAGGTCGTCTCGTCTCGGACATCGGATTTTATTGTTTCAGGCTCCAAAATAGCTGGAAAACCTAGTACAAAAGGCAATTCTTAAACCAACGAAAAAGGAGCATTATTTAGGTTGATTATTTAATAGAAACCTTTGTCAACTTGTGGCAGCGACAGATCTGATGAAGCAAAGCAATGCGTTTTTGTTTAGTGATTGGATTAATAATTATGGAGACTAGAACTGACATAATTCATCATAAGGATAAGCTCATATCATAAATGTACACTTTGTATTGAAGAGCTTTGAATCCCTTCCAAATTTTAAGGAAAACCGCACGAGTTGCGTTCCATTACCACGGTAAATCGGTCGCTTATAAATCCGTAACCCCACGGCCCCGCAATCTAAAGCAATTCACATAGTATTTTAATCGTTCTGTGGAATTATTTACACTTAAACATAAGCTGAAAGCATTGAGATGGTTCTAGGACGTTTGGTGAAAATAATTTCATGAGTTTTTAAGATAACTTCGTATAGGTAATAAATAATTCTTGGGGTCAGTGCGAAGTTCAAACTTAGCTTAGATGATCTTCTCGTAAAAACCAAACCAAAGTAAATTATAATTTCAGTAAACTCACATTCAATAATCGCTGGTACAAACAATAACATAAAATTATATGAAAACATATTCGTAGTCAAATTGACAATGGGTTCGGTATTTTTTTTTGTGACGCTAATTAACAGTCGAACTTTTATCAAACAGGTTCATTTGTAGTTATGAGAAAGTAACATTATTATCTCTTGACTATAACACTTTTAATTTTAAGAATACTTGGTCAAGTTTATATGGGGAAAAATTGCAGAAAGCTAAAAATTATAATTTAATAATAAATAAACTCAATAACTCAATGCATTACGGTCATATTCGACTACCAGCAGGCCATCACTCGTTTATTTAAATACATGGCGTGATTCGACTATAAATAGGTACATTTATGTATTACTTAAGAACTAGTAATAAATGTATTTCCCCGGGTACTGCATTTTGTTATTTTTCAGACTCGTATTAGGCTTCTTCCTCGTCCAAGTGATTTCATTTCCGTTTTGAGAATTCACACTGAGATTGTTTATTACTGGTGCAGCATACATTCTGGGACGGTCTCGCATTATCCTATAAGTAAATAATTGTACATTATTAGCTAGGCCTGGAAGTAGACTATTGCTGGCTGAGTATTGATTTTTTACTCAACCCAGAGTCACGTATAATTGATCAACTCCACACTCAGAGGAATAAGACGGTTTAGAATATATCTGTTTCCGCGTCTCTTTTGCTGTGACAATGACCCCCTACGACGCCACTGATGCTTGCTTTGTAGTCAACCGTAACATAAGGCATAATGAAAACGGGATATTGACCGCGATTACCTTATAGGTTTGATGAGCTCCCGATATTTCGATGCCGAGTTTGCCCGTGATCATGATGCATGCAACTGCATCGAAATATCGGGAGCTCATCAAACCTATAAGGTAATCGCGGTCAATATCGCGTTTTCATGATGTCTAATGCAATTAACCGCGAATCATTTAAAACTGTTATCGTAACATAAGGGTTACATTTCTCAGCACCTAACTTTCCCCACAGATTTTGCCATATAATTAAATTTCATACCTGTATCCTCTCTCGTCGGAGATATACCGGTACATATGTTGCCTGCCATTGGGATCCGAGTAGCCGTAGTCCCCGACCACTGTCCCATTCGGGAAGCGTTTTTCGTGACGGTAATGTGTGTTTCCAGGTATAGACCAGTCGGTATAGTCGTAGCCGAAAGAGTACGTTCCAGGGTGACCTAAAAAAAAAGTAGAATTACTCAGTTGCCAGAGTTAAGCATCATTATCATCATAACTGCAGGAAGACGTCCACTGTTGAACATAGGCCTTCCTCGAGGATCTCCACGACGATCGGCTTTGTGCTAGCCGTAGCCAATGGCTTCCCGTGATCTTTACCAAATCGCCCGTCCTTGCCTTGCGCGGTACGCGGTAACCACTCCAGAACTTTTTGAGTACATTAAGCAAAGATTGAAATAAAATTTCGCTCGCGTCGTTTAGCGTTGACACTTATTGACATCTTGTCTACTACCAGGTACTGCTAATAGCATTGATAAAGCACCGCAATAGTACTAGTATACGTATAAACAGACTGGTAAAAAAATCACAAATGAATGTCTCCTACTTCATTACGACCGCTTATTTAGTAGGCAACTGTTACGGTCGTATACTGAATATGAAATATCGTAATATTCAGCTAGTGTCTTACCATCGATATCGGTATCATAATAGCTTCTCAACTCAGGCTCAGCTAGACTGAGCCTTGATTGCCTCGGAGCTGACAAGAATCGTGCGGCAATCTGCCACGGAACCACCAATAACAATATCTGAAATAGAAAACGCGGTAACAAATGTTCACCCTTAAAGTTTATTTTTAAAGACAGGCTTTAATTACGCTTCGTTTAGGTAGGTATGCGTTACAAAGCCCACCCAACGAGCATACCCTTACGACACGTCGTAGCGTAGGTATGTAATGAGTGGTCGGTCTTTTTTATTCTCTTTTGATAAATGATGCCATAGAAGATATGCATGAAGCTTACAGCAGTTTTTTTTAACACATAGTCTTGACAAAAAAGGAAAATCAAGTATTTCTTTATTCCAATTTTTATCTCTTAAACAACAACTACTGAACAGATTTTGATACGATTTATATGGGATCACCTCTAATGTTATGTTACTTACAAGCATTAAAAGAATCATCAAAATCAATGAATTGAAATTTTTTGAGGTTGGTAAAAAAAAATTGGCTTTGTTACTATGTCCCGTAATCTCTCGAACTACCTACTGCACAGATTTACAAAAATAACAGGCAAGTTTTAACGTTTATAATCAGATTTTTTTCACGTACTCTTTAATGAGTCATATTTATCTCTTTTCCCATAAATAAACTTGCAGACAGTAGTATCCATTAGCCACTGGATTAATTTAGCAAATCAACGTCACGGTGAGTAATTACCCTATTAATCTTTGGTCGTAAGTACCAGCCTTTGAGCAAAAAAATATGTTCGGTAATTTTAGCGAGACCCTGGTGTTTTTGTATTAGAAATTATTGAATGCGCTATGTTATTGGTATACGCCTAATTATTTGACCTACCGCATCACGGGGTAACCTATCACAACTCCGAAAAAACCACCTCACCACAACACCTTCGTTTCGTTTCGCCTTTTATTCAGAATTTTTTTCAGAACTATCACGTAGAACCCTTCAGGTTAGGTTAGGTTTGTTTTATAAAAATCCTGAAATATTTACAGTTGCAGAAAAAAATGCATTCGGACAAACGAAGAAAAGGTGAAACAAGAAAATTGTTAAAAGAACGATAGGTAGGTAACCCATCTTGGACTGAGGCCCTTGGGTTCAAATACGAGGTTCAAATCCAACCTTGCACCTTGCAATTATATTTTTTCTTAATTTAGATGCCTATTTAAGTTCTAAATCTAGAAAATTAAGTATTTTTAAACCATCCCTTGAGTTGAGGTCTTTTGATATAAAAATAGGCAAAACATTATAGGACAACGTAATAATATGAAATGAATTACTACACTATATAGCACTAGATAGACCCTTTCATTATTAAAATAAAAACTCTTGTAATTATTATCAACATTTCGACTTACCGTAAGGAAATCTTTCTTCGCCATTGTAAAGACACAATTGCGCAAAATTATAAATGTCCACTTGTGTTCGGAATTTGATCAAATAAAAAAACGTACATAGAAACTATTGTCGAAACTTTCTGCCTAGAAGAATAAAATTACACTGGTCAAATGTATCTAAGGATCCAGTGCGGTTAAGATTTATGCTTGATAAAGGAATCTCAAAACATCTTTTAACATTGTTAACGTCTTCTTTCTTTTATCACTTTTCACTAATCCTGCGGAAGTAAGTGTTGACGGTCAAACGGACGACGTCCACATGCGCAGACGCTTATATGGACGGCTCCTTTTAGTGTTTTTTACTTGACAAAAAAAGCTCGCCAAGTACGAATAGGTGTTGAGGAGCAAAGGACCCGTAGGCTTTGAGCGATGAATGATACTTACGTTAAGAGATAGAATTTCCTCATAAATGTATTCTTACAAGCCTCGGTAGCCTAGTGGTTTGAGCGATGGCCTCTCGAGCAGAGGGTCGTGGGTTTGAGTCCAGGCTCGCGCACCTCCAAGTTTTTCGGGATTTACGTGCAAAATTACATTTGTACATTCTCATAAGCTTTTCGGTGAAGGAAAAGGTAGTGAGGACCTACACACTTACACTCCTGCCCAATCCACTCTGGGCCCGCGTGGGGACTACATAACTCAAGCCCTCTTGTGAGAGGAGGCTAGTGCCCAGCAGTGGGACGTAAATAGGCTGACGATGATGATGTATTCCAAGACGAATGGCAGAGACGGAGGCCCAGGCGGACGCAGCGGGATGATCTGAATGTGTTCTTTAACAACTAGCTGGAGACCAAATAAAAACGGTA
Organism: Clepsis dumicolana; assembly: GCA_963691665.1. Taxonomy (NCBI): domain Eukaryota; kingdom Metazoa; phylum Arthropoda; class Insecta; order Lepidoptera; family Tortricidae; genus Clepsis; species Clepsis dumicolana. The sequence goes on from OY829510.1 coordinate 11,308,981, forward strand.
CGAATGGAGGCCTTGCCCATCCGTGGGATTTTCAACCAGGCTAGCAGTGGTAATAGTAGTAATATGTATTTTTCAAAACACCTGTACGTAGAGCCGTAACTAAATTAGATAATTATTGTTACAGTCAAGCATTTTCAAACAAAATACGACAGGTCCGTAGAAAAAGATGTCCGCACTTTATTCTCTTTGTAATTTATTTTAGCAGTATAGAAGAACTGTTAACTTTTTTAAGTAGTCTTATAAAAACGGAACCCTAACCACGAAGCGTTTGTTTCTCGTAAACACAGTGGGTGAAGGCAATTTCGCCCATATCCGCCACTCTGATGGTGATGTCATACCATTAGTAATGGTAGGATAAGGAATGCCTTTATGGGGAGACGAAAGCTAGTTTCGCCGTTTGAGGTTTACTTACCTACAACACGCCGTACTGAATATTGTGGATAGGCGACCAAGAAATTGCTCTACCATAAATAAGAATCATTTTATTTTTAAGAGGCAAGAGGTGAATATGTGTGTATGTCTGTGGCACCTTTGATCCTAAACGGGTACTCCGTTTTGGACCCGGCTTTTAATAGTAGAAAGCTAATTTAATCGAGATGGTTCTCATCTAAGTTTCATCAAAATCAGTTAAGCTGTTTTTGAAACATTTGGGCTTTATAATAAAAATTCTTGGGTTTGTCAACTTGTTGTAGATATTTCAAACAAGTCGATGTGAGGTTGTAATATGATATTTTTAACCTTTGTGAATTGGTCAACAAACTTTCCCAAATTTTACGTCGCAAGCGGAAAGCGGTCGGTAGCGGACTAAAATTTGCGGCGGGCAATAAAGTTCTTAGCCCTTCTTTTTGGCACATATATATCTTTCGTTCTATCTCGATACAGTTCTGTGCTTACTGGCAAGAGTTTTTTGATACATCTGTTTATTGGAGCACTCAGTCGCCGTTTTAAGACAAAAGTATTAAAAACTCAGTTTTAGATTACACCCGTGATATCGTAAAGTCCCTTATATGACTTTTATGACTCTTCAACACCCACAGTGGCATTGGCTTATAAAATAACTGTTTACTCTCAATTCATTCGACAAATAGCTTTTGAGAATACATATCGATAAAACAAAAGATGTTTACATTAAATGCATCGATATTCGAATGAAAAACTTATCAGAACCTTGCTACATTAACAGTTTTATCACTATTTGCTAATGCATTATAACTGTTTTGTTGTAATAAAGTATAATGTGCTGTATATGAAGCTTGAGATCATGGGTTCGATCCCCGGTCGTGGAATATGTCTATCTGATGAATACTAAAGTTTGTTATCGAGTCTTGGATGTTTGTCTAGTGCTCATAACACAAGCTCTGTTTAATTTGGGACTAGGCCAATTGGTGACAATTGTTCCACGATATTTATTTTATTTATATAATTACATTCATATTTATCGACCGTGGTGAACTCTGGCATACTAATGTAATTCCTTTGCTAAACAAACTTACTCTCATGTGTCTAGATCGAAATTAACCACCCTAGAAAGTGCTGTAATGCTTGTTACCTTGTTTTTATAGTTCGACTCTCTGAGTAAAATCCCAAATCTTAAATAATTGAGCTCTTTTACTGTCTGTCCTGTGATATAGGGAATGAGATGTATATTACCTACAAACGTACATACATTATGGACCTTTCTCTTCGTATTCCATGAAAATCCTTAAAATTGACGAAATCGTAGTACAGAGTGACGTGTCATAAAACCGTTGTGTAGCCGAAACCAGTTCCTAATTTAGTTTATGGAATGTATAATTTCGGATTGTAGCCATAAAAATAATCTGCGAGGTGCTTGAACCTTAGGTTAATTATTAGTGATCGTGTTTCCATATTTCTATAAAAATATAACTTAATCCGAGTTCACAACGAATTAATGATCTATGATTAATGTTTGAGCTTATAAATAATAATCGAATTAATCATGCTTAATTGAATACTGACGTTGAGCCGAGAACGTGTTAACTATTAAAGGCGAAGTAGAGAGAATTTGTTCAAAACAACGTACTTACTTAATTAAAGAACTACTGAAATACGTTTAAATCAAAAACTGTCATGTTACGATCATCATACTTACATAGAGGTCAATAAGTAAGACCTTACGTTCAGAGAAACGATGTATAAATTAGGCCCTTTTTATACCATTGTGTCTACCTCACATACCTATTTATCAGCACCAAAACAATCTTATATATCTCATTCGCCAATATTTCAGCATCATATTCATTGATCAACAGCCCCAGTACTTAGCCAGATAAAATAGCCATCCAGTTAATATGTGCCCATTCGCCATGCGTGCTTTGGCCCCGGCAGGCCTTATTTATCTTATTTTCTATTACGGCCCGCTGCGAGCCGCCAGTGTTTTATATTGCCACGATTTTTCTTTTCAATGTACTCTGTCAGTCTGCGCGTTGTTTATGTGTGCGTATGCAGTTAGGGTTAATATGGGCTTATAATGACCATCTTTTAGCGTAGGAAAAGTTGAGATGTGCCTTTAATCCTGTGTGTTTTTACGATAAATTTCGTTTTTACCCCCGACGCAAAAAGAGGGGTGTATTTGTGTATGGGTGTATTTGTGTATCTGTCGGTGGCATCGTAGCTCCTAAACGGATGAACTGTTTTGGACGCGGCTTTTTTCAATCGAAAGCCAGTTTAATTTTAATTTTATAAAGTGGATTATTCGTTTTGTATGGTGAATTGAACAAATTAATATAGACAATTCACGATCATGATATTGTAGCGACCCTAGCGCCACACGCGAGTGACGTCACTGTTCTACGTCACTGTTCTACATCGCGCTAACGAAGTTTCTCAAGTGGGTTGCATAAATACAACTTCCAACTCTCTTCCTTCGGACTTCGGTCCCCAGGCATAACATCTGCCTGGAGAGAGATCTCTCTATTGGAGTCCTCCCCAAAATATTGTTATACTTGTATTATTCTTATGCCTCAGTAGCCCCTACAGAAAAAAATAGAAACTCTTAGTGAATCTGTAGAGTCTCGAAATAATAATTTAATAATCTATCATTTTTATTCGTAAGGTCTACCTGTTACTGCTAGCAATTTTTTTTATTGATGATACAGGTTTTTGTTATTAGGCAATTGTTAAAATAAATAACATTGTCAACGTAAAAAGTAATTTAATAAAATAATGTGTCGTCAAGTTTTAAAATAAACGATTTATGATAATCATTCTAAGACAAAGTTCATTGAACCGAGGTCAAAAAAAAACAGAAACGAAATGTATCTGAGATCAAAAGACAAAATATTTGAAGACTCGATAAAATAAATAAGAAATATTGAATAAACATCGATATGCTGTACGTACATGAAGCAAAAAAATACTAACTAAGTAAATAATCCAAACTTATCTTAGGAATAACACGTTAATAACTTGTACTTCAGATGCTGTTAAATGGCAAAGTGTTGACCTAAACAACACAGCCATAATATTTTTTATAAACTCTACAATATAATATTCTCTTTTAAAAATTTACGATCTAACTAAATTTACGTCCGCGTTCCTATATTTTTAAAAAGTAATATTTTTTCACTAAGTCGTCACAAAATTTTCAAAAGAAAATATTTGAACGTTCCGTCTCTTCCACGGTATACTGTACGGTTTGCAATCAAATTCCAGGTCCTTGAAATCAAAACACGACTGATGGCCCTTGTTTTTCCCTAAAAAAAGAAAGAATTTATATTCTACAAATTCAGTACCATTATAAGTAGACTTATATTTATATATTGTCTCGTTGTTATTAGTGTAGGCCGTACGGTGATAAAGCGAGCGCAGGCGCCGCGTAGTGGGGAGCTACTGCAACGGGCTGAAAAAGTAAAATATAAATCAGTTACAATATCTTTTTATACACAGTTGATGAAAAGACACACAATACTATAAAAACATGTAAATGGTCTACCATTACCAATAGGGGAAAAAAAAGTTTACTTGGATTATTTTAGGATTTTAAAAGTTCGTGTGCCAAGGAAATGGGTATTTTTCTTTTGGATTAGTGCTTATTTCCATATTATAAGAAATGAATTGCATTTTTAATAAATGAGTATGTTTATATGAGTAACTCGTCAATGCTCAGCCCAAAACACCTAAAAAGCTAAATTTAAGACATAGACAAGGAAAAAGAAGGGATTTTCCGAAATTTCCACGGGTTAGGGACTTCTGACACAGAAGCGAGTTTTAATATGAGTACTGTGCCCTAAGCATGAATTGTCGAATCCTGTGTTACGTTACGGTTATCGTATCAAGATCGAGAAATCTCATACTAAATTTTAGTTCCAAATACGCTCACGGGCGGACGCTGTTCCAAACGTCATACAAACTCGTTATAGTTTACTATTCGATTTTACGTGACGCGGATTCGACAAGTCGTGCTTAGGGCACTGTACTGTAGAAATTTTGGAATAAGTATTTACCACGTATTTACCTACGAAGCGACAATTTAAAGATACTTTTTATAATTATTCAGATTCGAATTTCAAAATAAACAACGGTCTATTTCTTTTGTTTTGCGTTTAGTAATACTTTTAGACTAATGTAATGAGGCGTATCGATATAGTTTAAGGCCGCGGGGCACTCTAGCATGACTGTCGGTGCTCAAAAACTTGGTAGCACTTTCATTTTCAATGCCATGCGGTTTTTGAATATAGGTTAGCTTCTGTCACTGCCAGTGGTCAAGAAGTCACTCAGTGATCTCGTTTACGAATGGGTGGGAGCATTCCTGGTTGATATCATAGGCATGAGAATTTTAGTCACCGGTGAGATTCAAAAATGACCCCCAGGCGTTACTTTGCAGACTTTTATTTAATTTGCTACTTCGCGACCTTTACTGTAAATAATTGTTTTATTGAGGAAATAAAAAAAAATAAAAAAAACAGTAATTTCAGAAGTATTTAAAAAATGCAAAATTAAAAAATCCGTCGATTTTCTTTTCGTATATTGTAAAATCTGCGGTTTTTCTTGTATGTTAATATTTGTTGAAGGTTTGCATAAATAATATACCTCCGTGTCCTAGTATTGGTAATGGGGAGACAAGTCGAGTAAGTAGGTACTTTAACATCATTGATGACCTTTAACTTTTAATGATTAACTTACAAACCTGTTGGCTACTAGGTATGTTCGCGAACTTATAGTCAAACTAACTCTCAGGTGTGCTGCTCAGTGGGTCAACCAAATACAACTATAAGTTAAAAAATAACGTTATCCTTAACTAAAGTTTACTAGCCCTTGCTCGCAATAATCATGTCCCGTAAATTTGCGCCCGTTTATAGAAATTATCGATTAGGCTACATTCATAAGATTTATCTCGAGCCTGTCTGATACTGATCAAAGTCTCTCGCAACTCCGCATTTTCTCTAAATTCTTAGCCTTATCAGGGAAATTCGGTGAAATATGTCGTCTGAGTGCCACAGCCTCCTTATAAGCCGCGCCTGGTTGCACAACCGCAGCTTGCGAGAAATCGAGTTTGTGTAATGCGCCCCCTGACGGGTTAGTTGTCCACTTTGCGGCGGAACAAATTATTTCTATGGGTTACTTGGGAAATTGTTGGCAATTGGGCCCAATCAGGTATAGTGGCTGTCCCTTTTGGCAAAGGTTATGGTATATAATGGTTTTTTGGAAACATTGTCTGTCCGTCAAACCATTGTCAAGGTCATAAAAATATGTAAATGCAGTAGTAGTTACAGATATGGATTAGGCTACTCCCATATCTGTGGTAGGTAGTAATAGTGCGGAAAATTGTACCTAAACATTTATGACCTTGACTGTACCTACACAAAACCAAACAAACTGGGCGAGATGGATCATCTATTTTTTATACAGGTCGTGGTCGATCTATGGAAAAAGCGAGCAAATTAATAAGTTAGAAAGAAAAGTTAAGCGAAACCGATGGTTGTTTAAGCGCAAAATACACGGACATTCTCTAGAGATGAGCAGTCCAATGCAAATGGTGGCGAGGAGCTCTTTAACTTCTATAACGCGGGTCTTCGAAAAATCCTGCATTACCTCACTGTGGGTATTTTGGGGAAAATGTCCCCTTTGAAAAAAAATTAAGATCCACATCGACAGCAAAGTTTGTACAGCTGATCTCGTTACCTAGTTTCAGGGTCTTGGACCTGTTATTGTGGTATTATACTAACCGCAGGATGGACGGCGTGCCCGGTCTTGTGCACAACCGCGTTGAAGCCATTGTGGTCATCGGCTGAGTATGCAACTGTGCGCGTTGACCCGTCCGGCTCCACTAGCGAGTAGCTGCCTGGAGAGTAACTTGACATTGAACTTAAAACAGAGGGAGGAAGGAAATCGAATAGAAAAAAAAGCGGCCAAATGCGAGTCGGACTCGCGCACGAGGGTTCCGTAGAAAGATTTTAACGCTTTTCCCCAGTGTTTTAAGAAGTCCAGTGGTTAGCAGAGCCCTGCTCTTAAGCAAGATGTACGCAGTGTGGGGTCAACTTATATTGGTCTGCGAAATCTACAGACAGACATAAAAATTTAAGATTTTGAGACTTTTCGGAGTGGTTGTGCTATAAGAGCTACCTTCATACCAAATTTTAAGTTTCTAGGGCATCTGTAAGTACCCTTTAGGTTTTTGGAAATCGGCAATTTGTATGGAAATAGATTTTTCAATGACTGTATCTTTTGATTGCGTTGACTTAGAAGGTTGATTTTTTCACGGCTTCAAGGAACCGCAGGCTTGAATATTTGATATTAATTTCAGCATGCTACCTCCACGCGTTCCAGAGAAAAAGGGTCTTGACAGACAGACAGACAGACAGACAAACATACAGACAGACAGACGTACAACAAAGTGATCCTACAAGGGTTCCGTTTTTTCCTTTTGAGGTACGGAACCCTAAAAATAACTTCAACTTAGAGAAAAATCCCGACATCTTTTTAAATGTGACTGTTATCCCGTGACCTATAATTTTAAGTGTTTATGTGCAACAAAGAGTTTGGTATACAACCTACATATAATTTAATTTCAAAGCCTGTATCTCAAAAACATAGATTGTGCTTTAGGCTGTTATTTTTCAGGAGTTTCTTTTACTAAATCAAATACAGGTAGAGTTTTTCAGTCATTAATTATTCTATCAAAACTATAGACACCTTTAACGACATCGCCGTCTCTTTCTTCCTGCTGCGACTTGATGTCCCCGGTGTGTGGGTCTTTCACTCCGTAGTTGAACGCGTATTTTGGGTACGCCTGTTGAAATAGTGCATTTGTAATATACGTATATGAACCTACAGTTAAGTAGAGTAGGGTTCGTACATAGGTACTTTTCATACAGTATTGCAAAATGGACACAGATTAATATATCAGATGTCCAAAGTTATCTAACTATTAAAGTTTGGGATATCTATACACATAATTGTATGTATAGTCCTCAAGACCTGTGCGGACTGCCTTACCTATTAACTTTTCTCTGGTTCTCTTGCAAGTATAAGGGAAATTCGCCAAAAGAGAGATCACCCGTCAGGCGGATGTAACATTTGAAGGCTGAAGTCGGAAAGAAGAGAATGAGAAGTTGTATTTATGCACCTGACTTTACGTCCATAACGTCCAAAACGTCCATGTGTCATATTATGGACCATGTTGGATAAAACGAAGTCACCAACAATAGCTACGCTTTCGTGGTACAAGTTCACCTATTCAATGACTAGGTGACACTAAGGGTTCATCGGTTCTTTCAGGATCAGGATACCTTTGGTTAAAATAAGTGACTGCTTCGACAGTAAGTGCGACAGTGACGCTTACCACGGGCTCAGCGATGACCGGCGCGTGCAGCACAGGCGCATGCAATATCGGCGCGTGCCCATACACCGCGCCTCCTAACGCGTACTGCGGGGCCGCCATAGCGGCGCCACAGCACGATAGCACCAGTAGTATCTACAACACACGTGGACAACAATTTATTGAACCGACTGAATTGTCCCAATACTCGACAATGTCCAATAGTAGGCAACTTCAATGGTAATTGATAAAGGCGACATTTGAAATAAAAATGTCGAAAAAAATCCGTTAAACTGAACTAATCTAGGTCAATTATGTGCACCATTAACATGAAACTACCGTAAGATTCAATAGAGTCAAACGGATCACTCACGTATATCACAGACACGACACACACGACAGACACGTACCTACGTGATTGAACCGTTTATTTCGCTATATGTCCATGATTTTAAATTTGAAGTACTTACTAAAAGTATTTTTAGCAAATAAATTAACAGGAAAAAAGTAATAATTTCACGACCAAAACTCTAATCAAGAACAAATCGTATTCCATAAATCACCTAAAAAAAAATGTTTACAACTTACCCACATGTTGTCTCCGTAGCACTGCCTAGCTCACACGTCTCCCGGCTGCGTGCGCCGGCGCTGCACGCTTATAAATAAAGGGCCCCTCCATACTGCACAGATGCATCCGATCCGAACACTTTCGAGCCGCTGAAGCAAACATAGGGCTTTAAACCAACCAAAGACGGCTTTTATATACATATAAGACTTTTCTGAGTGAGTGCAATTTGTGTGCGTTGTTTTAACATAAAATCACCATGACACTTAATTATAGTGAAGTAAAACGGATCACTTAAGTATATGAGTCGAGTTTAACCCGACGTGTTTCGGACTAATTCGTAGTCCTGGGAGCACATGCCTAAACTGACTAAACTCGCCTAATATAGGTATATACTTGAGTGATCTGTTTTACTTGTGATCGAGAAATGTATATCAACAGTCAATTTGTACGCGTACGCTGCCTTGCCCTCCTCATCTTCGAAAGTGACAAATGAAATTTAATGATTGATGAACAAAAACATTTATTCATCTTTTTTTCCTGACAGTACGTACAGTATTATTGCCTTGGTGTACTTAAACCTGCAATCTGAGGGTCGAGCACGACTTTTCGAATCATGCGTACTATTCGATTTTACGTGACGCGTTTTTCGAATATTCGTACTCGGGCCTCTGGCCACGGGAAGCAGTTCAAAATCGACTAGGTACGTTAAAGATTCGATTACGTTGTTTTGTTACTTGGTTTAATTAATAGGGGTGTTAAAAATAAAACATAACATAACGCCTCCGATCGGTTTAATGCTCTAAGGAATTAATCGATGACTCATATAATTTATCAACGTCTAAGTAAATTAAATAATTATGTGGTCATGAAGCAGTTCTATGATTAAACTAAATTCTTTTTATGTGTTGAAAGGTTAAAATGTGTTTCTCAAGCGGTGTCGAAAAGTAAATGTCCCACATTTTAATTACCACTGCTTAAGAAACTATTAGGTACCATTGGTTTGTATCACTAAACGTGATACCAACTAACTTTATAATATATACGTATATACATTGCAAGTTATTAAAAGCTGTAAAAACTCACGTAAAAACTAAATCTTTTTTAATATTATTGAAATTTGTAAAATAAATTAAAAATGTAGATTGTAATGAATGATTGAATACTATTACATACATATAAAAGAAAAACTCTCTAATACTAAAAGAAACTAAAAACTAAAATTTAATTAGAGCTCCCCGCGTCAGGGGCCCAAAGATACTGAGATAGTATTTCCCAAAGATTATTGCCCAAAGATAGTATTTCCACGCTGTATCGCAGTGATTATGCTGATATTACGTTGTGCGAGGAAGCTGTCAGCTCTTCGGTCCCCAGTAATAGTCTGCGACGTGGAAACTGGGTCCTCACGGAGCTAACGAGCAAAGGAAAGGTATATAATGAATTGATGCGGATTAAAGAGATTATAAATTAATCCGTATTGTATTACACACTGATTTTTTTAAATGTTGTTTGGTTCCAAATGGCGAATAATTTTGATTTTTTTAAACGCTTCGGATAAAATTCAGCCATTTAAGACTACGGTCTAGCTTAAGCTTTAATTCTGCGGTTTATATATAATTTTCAAAGTCCAGTTTAAATTTTCGCAACTTGACCGACATCACATATCCGACTTGCTTTACGAAACCTGATTAGGGTACCAGTCCCTATAGTGTCCCTTAGAAAGTCGATTTAGCTGTGCAGCTTGCAGTTGTGTTGACACCGAATCAATTTAGTTAGTAACAGGAAAGTTGAATTGCTTTTGATGATAATGTTATTGAAGACAATAAACTATTTACCTCTACATTATTTCGCTAAATTTCACAAAAAAGTGTTCAATTGAAAGTGATAAATTTTAAGCAACGTTTTATAGTAAACTGTGCCAATGCCGCCAAAATTTGCCACGAACGGGGCCAATCTAAGCAGGCGCTGAAATAACTTATGTCATAATTAAAATTTTTAAGGTGTCTTTGACATAAACGAATTATCACATGGGTTTCACTTGGAAAATTTTAAACAAACAACAGCAAAGAACACTTTAGGAAAATGTATAAAAGAAAGTACGTATACAAAACGGACATTGGAATCTATTTTACTGGAAAAAAAAACTTATTTATGACATTGCAGCACGCACGCATCTTAGATATTTTGAGTTTATTCTTGAAAATACTGTATTTACTCCTGAAAGCTGTAAGCAGAGAAATACGCTGCTTCAGAATCTAAATCTAGTTACCTACTTCATACTTCTCTCGTGTTGAAATTCCAAGTAAGTTCACAAAGTGGAGTGCATTAGAAACGTAAGGCTCAACCTAAATTCGTGGCTAGATCAACCAGTATTAATGCCAGCTTTGCGAGTCCAGCGCTCCTGCTTGCTTGTTGATACAGATATGTTCTGTATAATAAATATCTATGTTAAATCAATGTAAGACTGTTTCCTGGGCCGTGTTTTATAAACCTACAAGTTACAATTTTACAGGCGTTTATTGGCAACACTTGTCCTGTTTTTTACAATTTGCGTTTTATAAAAGTACTGTGCTACAATTTTACAAGCTACAAGTACAGGCGCTTGTAGCCGTATCATAGACAAAAAGTGGACATTTTATAGTTTTAAATTCATAATCGAACAAGCGTTTTTTTTTAAATTGTAAAATACAACTGTAGATTTGTAAAATTGTAACGAAAACTTACGTACATCTTGAGACCTGTAACAATGGCTACAGGTGCACTAATTTTTGAATTAGGTGTCTTGATCAGTACCAAATCAATCGTTCTATCTACCTATCTATCTCTTCTTCAAGTTATTAAACTCAAGGTCATCAAAGAATGATTTGTTTACTGAGGAACTCGTCTGAGTCGGACTCGGAAGAAGAGAGTCCACGACAGCAAAGAACTAGGGAGTATTGGCCACGAATAAATACAGATTTTGACACACCTTTTTAATATTAGATAATGAAAGGTCCAGAATGAACTGTACGCAAATAGACTAGATTCTGCAAGAAATTGGGAGCTACTTAGAATCGTCGAGTAATCAAAATAATTCATTGAGCATGAAGCTTCAATTCTCTGTCTGTGTCTGTCTGTATGCACTGGAGTATCATGCAATCGTTGACATGCATTTTTGGCCGTTTTTTGCCATTGTTTAGAATAGATATATTTTACTAGCCGACCCGCGAACTTCGTACCGCTTAGGTCATTCCTTAGAAAATGTACCTATGAGAAAATGAACTTCTTATTTTTTTTCTCGTTAAATTTTCCCCTCTATTAATACCTACCCTGCTATTCGAAGCAAAGATATAAATTCAACAAATGTAAGATCATAAAAATCGGTCCAGCCGTTCTTGACTTATAAATAGTGCAATTATTTTGTTTTATGTACTACATAGGATGTAGATAGATTTTTATTTATCAACTTTGCATGGGTATTTTTAATATGTAATAGATAAAAAACCTCTACATATTTGTAATTTTTGGCAGCCACTTTTTTTAAATTAGTGATGTCCATTACACTTGTAGAATTTACTTGTAGTCGAGATTTACAATACCGTATTACAAGTGTAGCTTTACGTGTGTCTTTATAAAACACCTGTAATTGTACATAGTGCATTACAGGTGACTGTTTCCTGTAGACTTGTAACCTGTAACTTGTAGGTTTATAAAACACGGCCCTGGACTAAATTACCTACGCTGCTGTAAAAGAGATTTATTGAATTATGTAATTATGCGAGAAGTAGGTAAATTTTACTCTAGAAAGGTAGGATTAGATAAAATATTTACCATTCAGGTTTACCACTTTAAACCGCGTCGCTAAGTACCTTTTTTAAGGTTTGGTCGGTGCAGTGTCAACTAATAGTACTTTTAGATATAAGTGCGGAAAGTTTGTCATTATGCACGAGTCCTGGGGTGTCTAGGCCCGAGCCGTGAGGCGAGGGTCGAGAGTCAGGACGAGTGAAAATGACACTTCCGCACTTGTACCAAACGATGTTTTTTGATACATTTGCGAGAAAATTACAACAAAACCAAAGGCGGTGAGCCGGCGGAGGAGGCTGTCGTGGAGGAAGAGGAAGGTGTAGGCGCCCCGGAGCCGCCGGCACCTTGGAAAAGTAAAAAGCACTAATACGAAAAATACAACTTTCCGCATGATACGTAGCTACAAAAAATACCACTTTTCGAGCAACTTTATTAAAAAAAATACATTTACGTCACCAAGTCCTTAAGACATAGAACCTAAGATAAGAGAAACTAATAGGGGCATTAAATAATATTACGAATTATGTTGTAAATATTAAACGATCTATCAAAAAACCAACATCTATGCGGAGGTCCATAGGTATTTATGAACTAAAAACAATTACTTAATTTGCTTACCCGCGACCACGCGTGTAAGGTCCTCATTTTTCCCTGCATTTGGTACCCCTTTTGGGTAAAAACTATCCATTATTATTATGATAATTCAAAGATTGTAGTAGTAACAGAGAGCTGTTACTCAATATAAATGTACCAACATTCCAGGAAAGTAAATGGCTAACGTTAGACCGTTATTCGTATCCTGCTATTATTAAATTATCGACAATGGACGTCGTTAAATGTTAGATAATATCAATATGGGTTATGGCAATCTGTCTTGTAAGTTAAACGAATTATGTCACGGCGTCATCTCACTTTGTAGGACTACAGATTGCAAAACGACTTCCTACTTGACAAATTGCTACACTGAATAGGCACAGGTACCAAATGTTAATCCCCAAATCTCTGTACTTCTTATGCAAAGCCGTATAATTTTCGAGTTAAATAAATACACGAAACGCATAATTGATTAAGGATTACCCTGATGCTTTTCTGAGTTTTCGATTTAAAAAGTGAGTCACATTTTATCCCATTACTCTCACTAGTGAGTAATGTGCCGATTTTTCCCGTGTGTGTTGGTACTGTAGGAGTAGGCTAGGAGACGGTCACATAGAAAGGAGGCCGGTTACAAGGCTTTGCAAGGGTGCATTTGAGAGTTTTTAGTTAAGAAAACATATACCCAGATGCGCCAAAAAATTACTATTGCCAGTTTAGAGAATCGTTTAAACTAGAGTCAGTGTCTAACGAATAAGCACGCATGCATTTTCCTTTCTTAATTATGTTTAAGACGTCGAATGGTGGACTCATGAGTCGTATTAATGATTTTTACCTACTGTATATGTATTATAGCCTGTAATTATTTAATTAATTATGTAATTAATTATCTAGGCCTGAAAAAAAAACACTAAAAGATTCGATCAATAATTACAACCTTGACCCGTATTTATCGACTAAAACAAAATAAGATTATAATCCTAAAAGTAAAGCACATAGGCTCGTAGTTGGCAATACGGGTTATAAAATTTCAACAATTTTTCCTTAGGCTGTACCAATCTTTTTTAAATCAAATTATTTCGCCGTCGTTTACTAACTGTAGTATAAACTACTGATCCAGTTACTTGTCTATTGCACAGATACAAGTGTAGTCCATTGAGGCCTAATTTTCAATGCTATGATATTTGTATTAAAAAAAAGTGAAACAAAACAGGCTGTCGTAAGTGGTGGTACACCTTTATCCTCGTCTGCATTTTCTGTCACAGGTATAGTTAAAGTTTTGACCTGTGAGGTCTACTTTTGTCTTGCACTATTATGTATTTCTGAGCTTGTGTTCAAAAATAATTCTTGCGGTCGACTGCAAGTAATTGGCGCGTATATTTAAAATAGGTAATGGTATTTTTTCATATTTTTCTACTTAGTTTATTTAACTCTAGCGGGCTACATAATCGCCTTCGCGGTTGACCTCTTGGCCACCCCTGTTCTATCAGGTGGAATAGGGGTCAATCGCTGTTCAGTTTTTTTTTAAATAACACAAATTTCTAAATACGTAAATGAGTTTTATTCAACCCAGCAATGTAAAGCTAACTGTTTCACATTCCCGTCGACTCGGTGTGCAGTTACAATGTGTTCAAAAGAAAAATGCGAACCGATCACCATTTCAGGTTTAATAGAGCCAATAACTGTGGCCCGGGAATGTATGGAGTGGGCCATACGCCAAGTTAAGACTAATATTTAAAGTTATATAAGGAGTAATTAGCCGATAGATGATGGTTAATTAGTACTTATCATAATTATCACTGTGATAATTTTGTATGGAGAATTTGAGAATGATTTGCTGACATACCTAAGGGCTGAATATTGCTCCTGAATCACATTCCCTTTTGTACTTTATCGCGGGTTAGGTTAACCTACTTATTTGTAACCTCGTATGGTGTTACGTAAGCGACTGTAAAGAGACAAATTACAAAAGAAACACACATTACATACACATAACACACATACATACATAGTATTACATTACTTTTGACATTAACTAAACTTAATTTGCCAAATATGTACAATTATAATGAATTTTTTTTACATGAAAACCGTAAAAATAAAAAAAACTTACTTAATATGACAAAAAAATACAAAAAGTTACTCCATTGAAATCATAATTCAAATGTGTATAAGAAACAAACTACAACATTCTATAGAGTTCTCCCTCCATCAACTAACTGTTGTCTAAACTGTTTGCTTTGGTGAAATAAATAGAATACTATACTCATGTAACTTTGTATTATAAGTCGAAGTTTAGCCCAACATGTTTTGAATTAATTGGTAGTTATTTCTCTGGGAGCGCAAGAGTTTATTTTCACTATGATTGAGTCTCGCGGTAGTTTCATTCGAAAAAAATGTTTGTATAATGCGTATACGTATTTATACTTAAACTTCGTGAAAACTGAGGAACAATTGATCAAAGCGGTGGTTAACAAATACTCGTAGCTACATTTTACTGGAATTTAATGATCAAAAGATTTGTTTTTCACTCTGTTCCATAGAAAGACAATACAGTGCTAAAACAATGGTAGGATTGGTACTTTTGCTTCTACATGCAGTATAATGATGAGTTTTAAACCTTAATTACAATAAATGCCAAAGCTTAAAGAATGGACGATTGTGTCTCTATTTAGCTGTGTTACCTAGAGACGCGACTTTTTCTAATGTGTGTTCAGCGATAATTTCGTTGTCAAGTTGTGGATGCCGTTTTGAAATGTATTTTTTATTAGAAATAGGGAGTATTGATTCCACGAATACAATTTTATTAACAGTTGAAGTCTGAATCAAGAATAAAAGGCTGTTTTTCAGTACTTAACTAAAAATTAATCTTGACTTTCCTAAATGCCATTCTGCGTTTTCAATAAAATCAACACCCAAAGACATCAGACAGATTTACATCTGCCATATTAATTGACCAGAAATAGAGTATAAAGTTAAACGCGTGAGATCAAAGACTTCGGTTACGCGCACGTTCAGTGGACATTGGCCTGTAGTTTGACATGGCCTATAAAGATGTTTACCACAGGTCTAACTATCATCTTGTTATTATTTTGTGGAACTGATGTATCTGACTTCTTGTACAAATACATAGGGCAATATATGTTTTACAAACTGATGCGGATAAAAGTGAATGTCTTAATGTTTGATTAAATCTGGATTAAGTAAACATGTGATCGGTTTTCAACTGTACTTAAGCGTAAGAAATATAGTTAAAATGTGTATTTTCCAATCATTCTGTAGCGAACTATGATAAACAATACATCATATCAACGCGAATCAACTCAAAATATTAACATCTCAGCGAAGGATTTGCACGAGCATCTCCAGAGCCCTTAGTGTAAAATACATGCGTTTCGC
Organism: Clepsis dumicolana; assembly: GCA_963691665.1. Taxonomy (NCBI): domain Eukaryota; kingdom Metazoa; phylum Arthropoda; class Insecta; order Lepidoptera; family Tortricidae; genus Clepsis; species Clepsis dumicolana. The sequence continues at coordinate 11,325,099 of OY829510.1, forward strand.
AAGGACTTTTTCGTATAGGCTACGGAAACCTATTCTGGGCGAGTCCGACAAATACTCTCGGCTGATTTTATTTCTGTTCAGTTAGTTTTAGATGTTATAATTAATTTCCTTTATAAGTAATCACTTACCTTTTACGATATGTAATAACATAATAATCAATCAATCAAAATAAATATCAATTTGTAAATGAATAACTTTTAATTGTAATTAACTAAAATAAATAAAAAACAACAATCCTTATAAAATAATGTAAATATCTAGACTTAAACACTCCGATGCTCGTTAATCATATTATTATCAAAACATCCTCTTGCAAATTGCATGCGGCGAGCATGAGCTTCAGAAATACCTAAATCCTACAATTTGGAGCATCGCGGCGGAGTGCGCCCGCGCCGAGCGCCGTACCCACATGGCTGAAAGTGCGTTATTTATTTATTCTTATCATCCTCACTAGCCAACTCACCTTAGTATCAATATAGACACCGATAAGAAGACATCAGTTTAAATCACTGACACTGCAACTTAATGCGCCTGACACGCCTCGCCTCTCGCCTCATGGATATCGGTTGCTACGACAAGAACTCCGGCGAAGTGGAGTGTTACCTCGAAATACGTAAATAATATTCACTAAACGCTTGCAACCAGTGATTTAATAGCTTTCTTATTGTTGTGGAGCATCGCATTGTAATTGATATTTTTAGTTTGAATCGGCTTTTTGGGTTGTGTAAACAGATCGAGCTCTTCTGACAGCAAGTCTGTGTGTCAGCGCAGTCTGGGCCTGTTTGCCGAGTCAAACGCTGTTATGAGCATTACTTGTTATAATATTTGGAGTACCTAACCGTAGTGCGTGGATTTGACTGGTGAGATGCGCTCGGAGCTCAGAACTATGAGTACTAGACGTGACAATGTACCGAGTCGTGAGTACTTATCTGTAGGTATAGGCTTGTGTTTATTTGTGATTGATTATAAAGCTCTAATTTGTAACGTCTGGACATTTTAGATTGTGATACGGGTACTTCTTGCGCAATCACGATACAAATGCGTAAGTACCTCGCTTGATTATTATAACAGAGGTGTGCAATAACAAATAGTTTATTTAGATTATAAATGATAGTAGCTACTTACATTAACTGACCGTTCACTTTATTGGTAGGATTGTTTGCATAGCTCTCGTTAGATTTACTGTAACTAAACAAAACTGCCAGTAAACGTTTATTTTTATGGTATAAGTGAAAAGATTTGTTGTCCTTTGAAGCTATAGTAGCACTATGAATCTGGCCCACAGAGGATCTCTACTTTTTGTAAATTGTAATGTAAGTGAAGAATTAAAAAAAAAATTAGCGTCTTTCGTTAAAAGATAACAAATTGAGGTGCATACATATGCTAACCAAATTAATAGTGTGAAGTTCCCAATCCACGCTAGGCTTGCGTGAGTGGTGGATCCTATCAAGCCAACGACCAAGATACAGCTCAATTCCTCTATTTGTGATAGAAAGCCCGTTTGCCATCTATTAATACACGGTGTCACGGAATAAGCCGTAAAAATTGGAGCAAGTGATTGGACAAACAACCCCTGTGAAGTTTTTTATATTATTTCCGTGACACTAGCCGCTCTAACGCATACTTGACTCGTTTTTAACACAAGTAGGTAAGCTTACTTACTCGTCATCGCAAATTGTGGGAACTATACTTGTTGAGACATTCCGGGTTCACTTTGTGACATCGTGTAAGTATACTGTATAGCCTGGGGCTGTCAAGCATGCGGTCGTTAGACAGAATGAAATCTTAGCAACTACCTTTCCAATAGAGAAATAAACGAGTACTTTTTCTACGACAGCCCATCCGGAGGCAGTAGGCTGCGTGGAGAGATGTGTCACCTTCATGTCGCTGCTGCTCGTCATCATAACATTCCCCTTCTCCCTCTTCGAGTGCTTTAAGGTAAATTACAAAACTTGATAGGATCCTCCCAGTGGTCACAATACATGTGCTTACTGCCATGCCTTTCGTATAGTCAAGGTCAGAAATATCCGCAAAGTTGCAAAAACATGTATACATTTAACCTTGTTGCCACGGTAATAAGGTCAGTTCACGTTAAAAATAAGGTCGGTACCTATACATATTTTTTGTAAGTTATAGTATGTGTTTAATTATTGTACATTTTTTTTACAAAAAACGTATCTACATGTCAACCACGTCTGTCACTTTTAATACAAAATGTAATCGTCTAGCGCGATAATAAGATGCGGGCTTAAAGGCAAACTGACAAAAAAATATTTCCAGGTCGTGCAAGAGTTTGAACGCGCAGTAATATTCCGCCTGGGCCGCCTACGCAAGGGCGGGGCGAGAGGGCCTGGACTGTTCTTCGTGCTGCCTTGCATTGACACTTACAGGAAGGTGGACCTGAGGACTGTGTCATTTGATGTGCCTCCTCAAGAGGTCAGTGATTATTTCAGTTTACCAGTATCCTGTACTTTAAAAAAAAAACAGTGGAACTGAGACCTCCTCCTTTTTTTGAAATCGGTTAATAAGTGATAGAATGTATGTTTTAGTGTTTATGTTTACATTTATTCTAGAAAAAAAGTTAGGTAGGCATTTCCACCAAGTCTATAAATAAGTAGTTCACTCTTATCACCCGGCTCTACATAATATTCTCATTTCATGACTAAAAACCCCAAAACCAAGAGGACGCAAAACGTTAATTACATCAGGGCTGTATTTATTTCTTTTGCTCAAAATTTCTTACTAGAAATCTAGCTCATCTTCAACACAGACATCATTATAACTCTTCTATTATAACTCTTTTTACTCGGATCCAAACTGAATGAAATTAAAATACTGTGTCTTTGTTATTATTATAGCGAAATAAAACAGATGTTTTGGACTAATACTTAGTCATTCCTGCTAAAAGCTTTGTTATTATTATTTATTATTTAATTATTGCAGCCTTTTTACTCCCGAAAAAACCGAACATCACGTAAATAGGTTATCACGTCCATTGGTTTAGTGCTGAATTCCCCGGTATTGGAGCCAGTTAACCCATTTCCTGGGAATTAATTGATGGACCTATAAACTATCAATCAAAGGTTTACGGCAGACAGACAATCGTTCTTTGGATCCGATTGTCTTGGGCGACTAAAAATAAACGCGAATCAGAATGCCCGTTACATTGATAATGTTCCCGCGAAATCGTGTAATTTTAATGAAAATGAGCAATAATGTACGAAAGACTAAATATTTTGAAATTTGGAACATTGAGTCTCTTTAGCTTTTTTCTTATTGGTTGTTTTAATTTTGATTGTAAAAATGTATACTTACTTCGTTTATTTTACCATTAACAAGAAGGAAACAATCTTGACATGTATTTTTATTGAAAAACACCTTTTGAAAATAATGAACAGAAAGTAACAATTAACAAAAAAATAAGTATGTATTTATCTATATATGTATGTTTATCCGTTATCTAGTACCCATAGTACAGGCTTTGCCTAGTTTGGGACTAGGTCAATTGGTGTCAATTTGTCCCATGATATTTATTTATTTATTTTTTGTTTTATAAATAACAATGATATTTAATTATTTATATTGTTATGGTTCTATACGTAACGTTTACTTGTTTTTAAAAAGCGTTTATTATTAAAAATACAGTCATGTCAAGATTTTTAACATGAAACTGCCATGAGATTCAATCATAGTGAAATAAACGGATCACTCACGTGTGTCAGTCGAGTACAGCCGGACCTGTTTCGGACTGACCCGTAGTCCTTCCTCTGGGAGCACACGCTACGCCGGTGGCGCGACGTAAAGCATGTCGGGCTATACTCGACTGACATACGTGAGTGATCACATATACATATTTCACCATGTCAAGATTGTTTCCTTATTTTTAATACTAAAACTAAACAAAGTAGGTATAGGCACTCCCACAAAAATCTTTTCTCATTGGTCTACATTTTCCCAATTTTAGTGGCGAAATTTTTGTGAACTAAACCTCCTCTGCCAATACCTATATGGTGAATATCATAAATCGATGAACGCGCGTTTATTTTGACACGTCGAATATGGCGGCGAGAACGGACAGATCGCAGAGTCGACCTCATTTGTTGCCGGACAGCGGGTAATATAAACCAAAGAATTCTGCAGACCAGCCGGTATTGACTATATTCTAGATTCCACGGGGTATAGCACTATATAGTACGATGGCAGTTACAGTGTAACGATAATTGGGATTCAGACAGAAGAAGCGGTAAATTCGGCAGGTATAGCTCCTGTAATTTGCCTTGGCGAGTGAGCTTCACTAAGTTGCTATAGTGGGAGAGCAGCTACAGTGCACAAAAAACAAGTGAATTTACTACTACTTACGTCAACACACACATTCCAGCAATGTATTCACACAATGGCTCAAGTGTATTTTTGCACTCGACCGTACGTACCTATAATAGGAAAGCGCCCACGTTTTCCATTTATAGGTAAGGTCAAATGCAAAAATATGTATCGAATTAACCCACCACAACCTTAATTCGCCGACGTATTTTTGAGTAAATATGCACCCATATTTTGGCATTTGACTGTACTTACTTAAAGTCATAATCGCAATCATTTATCAGTCGTTAATAGCATCATTTTTATCAGTCACAGTAGTCAACATCTAAAAAATATTGTCAGATAGATTCGTGCATTATTTCTATTAGCAATATGTTTGTAACAGCCAGCTTAGAAGGCGCAGGATGACATTTCTCGAGTTCAATTGTCGTGGGAAGCGGGTAACGCCGCGCCGATGACCTTTGCATTGACTCTAGGCAGTTTACAAGTTTATCAATTCCTAGGAAATGTTTAATTGATATACTGTCTGGTCCACTGGACACCTTAATAGTCAATGAGGAGTGAAAACTTGTAATAATTCATTATTAGTTACTTAGTGTACCGGCAAAAGCATTCAAAATGCTGCAAGAGCTGAGCTCTTAGGTACGATGACCCAAACATAGAAAATAATTGATTACCACACCACATTATAATTATGACATCTGCCAACCGATATTTTATTGTATAGAGTTAATGGCTGGTAGCTAGGTAATTAATGGTATTTTTCACCAACTTTCACCAACCTCTTCGATATAGACTTGGATACCTTCTTTCAGGTTTTGACAAGAGACTCGGTTACTGTTGCGGTGGACGCTGTTGTATACTACAGAATCAAGGAACCGCTAAACGCCGTCGTCAAAGTTGCTGACTACAGGTAGGTGTATAGTTAAACAAATACCGGAATCATGTACCGATTTTGTTTCAGGATTGCAGGAAGTTGTAACAGCATTCAGAGCAGCGACTGGAATTCTTGAACTGACTTCTAGTGGGCCTTAAGACGGCGTAACAAGGCGGTCGAATAGGCAGTTACGAATCTGGACTGCTGCTCGTTATAGATAAAAACCGGCCAAGTGCGAGTCGGACTCGCGCACGAGGGTTCCGTAGAAAGATTTTAACGCTTTTCCCCAGTGTTTTAAAAAGTCCAGTGTCAGCAGAGCCCTGCTCCTAAGCAAAATGTACGTAGTGTGGGGTCAACTTATATTGGTCTGCGAAATCTACAGACAGACATAAAAATTTAAGATTTCGAGACTTTTCGGTGTAGTTGTGCTATAAGAGCTACCTTCATACCAAATTTCAAGTTTCTAGGACATCTGGAAGTATCCTTTAGGTTTTTGTAAATCGGCAATTTGTATGGAAATAGCCTTTTTAATTACTGTATCTTTTGATTGCGTTGACTTAGAAGGTTGATTTTTTCACAGCTTCAAGGGACTGCAGGCTTGAGTATTTGATATTAATTTCAGCATGCTACCTCCACACGTTCCAGAGAAAAAGGGTCTTGACAGACATACAGACAGACAGACAGACAGACAGACAGACAGACAGACAGACAGACAGACAGACGGACAACAATGTGATCCTATAAGGGTTCCGTTTTTTCCTTTTTAGGTACGGAACCCTAAAAAGAAACAAGAAACCTACTATTAGTAGTCAAATCAATATTTATTAAAACATTATTTATTTGTTAACTTTCAGGAAAACGTTATTTACAAAAAAGTTTACTTTTATTTATTTACCAAGGATCATTATACATTATTTACTTACATTAGGAGTACTTTACTGGTACTTTATCTGCCTGGACAGGACAGATAGCAAACAAAAATATCTATAAATGGACGAAAAACTAATAATAACATTAGTGTCTAGACAGCTGTTTCTTTAGGACGGTTTCTGCGAATACGTTTAACTTTTCTAATAACATGAAATCTCGAAGCTTTTGTTGGAAATTTTTCGTTCTGTTCGTGGTTTAGTTGTACGAAACAATTTCTTAATATTTTTTTCCTTGGCCACAACAACATAACACGGATCGGGACGAGTACTCTCTACAAATATTTTATGTTAGTTAAAATGCTTCAGAAATCTGGTTTTGTACAGTTGGTTACTGTTAGTGGGAGATATGTAAATAGGGACACCAAACAAATAAAGACCCTATATTAAGGCAACGGTGATTGCTGTTCAACAAAATAAATATTATAGTATTTTTTCATTATAATCATCTAGCCTTATTTCACAAACGTTATTAACGATGCTTCTCTCAAACAATATCAGATGGTGATAGAAAGAGATAGAAAGGGATAACGATTGTTAGAATGCACTCGTTAAACAATAAGATATTTGGTTGTAACAAGTTAGAATAACATTTCCAATGAAAAAAAGACAGGATTCTCGAGTTTTTTTTTACAGTGCGTCAACCCGACTCCTGGCTGCGACTACTCTACGGAACGTCCTGGGCATGAGGGATTTAGCACAGCTGCTGTCTGACCGGGAAGCCATCAGCCACATGATGCAAGCCAACCTGGACGAGGCTACCGACCCCTGGGGCGTTGAGGTCGAGAGAGTCGAGATGTAAGAGCTAGTAGTTAGACATCTTTACGAATCTGGCTGATCATAAAATACGATAGATACCTAAATCAGAATGGTGTTAAACAAGGTTACTGTACACAGTACAAATAAATAATAGTGACTATTATAGTGAGCTGTATTTGTTTAAGTACGTTAGACTAGAAGTAACTAGTTTCTATATGAGTCACTTGCACATGTGCTTGGAAATTAATGTGTTGTTTTGGAATTATTAGGTTAGATTCAACTAGTCCATCTGCAAGGTAAGTCCATCGATCGATTAAAAAAAGTTTACTGTTCGAAAAAAATACAACATATAACCGGTATCTTTATCCTGTGCTAGGAATACCTGTGATGATCTTAGTTACTTAGGGCGCTGCATTCATTGTAACTGCCAACTGCTGACTGCTCATACATTTTGAACTGCAGTTCCACTGCAGCCAGCAAAATTGCGCACTAACGATTGAAATGAATGGCAGTTACAGTGCACTTGGAATGCAACCCGTCTGTAACGACCCCAAGTCTCATACCACTAACTGAAAGTTAACTAAGATCATCGATCGGTGGCTTTATCGAGGCGGGACAAAAGATTATGGTTGATACATTGTTAACGTGTCAATTGCATCAACCTAATAATCTTTCCAAAATAACACATTAATTTCAAAGGACATGATTGTGCAAGTGATCCATATCGAAACTCGTTACTTCTAGTTTAACATAAACAAATAGGGCTCACTATTATTTATTTGTACTGAAAACAGTAACAATGTTTTTCACCAATCCGATGCACAGTTGCTAGTGCCAAATGATTCAGCCTGGTATTTAGATCGAATCTCGGTTGTCTGTGTAGATTGTACGCAAAGGTCAGATCGGCGAAGATGGTCTGATCTAGAGCTCATTCTATTATTAGGTTTGTAAACATTACCTCGATTAGACGTTTTAAATAACAGGTTTTGGCATCTTTATTCACATAACAAGTAAATTCACATAACATTGTTCTTTTTGAAATACCTACTTTTGTAATAAATATTAACCCTGCCTGTACATCGAACATCATCGGTACCTACAAGTCGAATAGTTCCTCCTCCATAAAGCCCCGTAGCATTTTTGATTCATTTCCTAAAATTTTAGTTAAGAAAACTTTTGTAAGTACAATTTTTACTTGCCGACAATAGTCTTTCAATTTGTACAAATTTTAAGGTTTTTTGTGCATTAAGCATTAACTAGACTAGGTACTTGATTTGTAAACTCTGGTAACTAAAAGTGTCTAATATCACTTAGGTGCTTGTTTTTTCTTTAAAGGACCCTTGTTAAATCGGATCTCACGGGTTCCGCATTGAAAAAGATTGTGAAATTTTACATGAATAGTATCAATTGCCCTGTCCAGCAAAGACGTGAGACTGCCAGTACAGCTGCAGCGAGCGATGGCGGCAGAAGCCGAGGCAGACCGCGAAGCTCGTGCCAAGATAATCGCTGCCGAAGGAGAAATCAAGGCTTCGAAAGCACTGAAGGAAGCCTCGCTTGTGATGATAGACAACCCTATGGCCCTTCAGGTTAGTGTCTTAAACATCTTTCACCATCATTTTAAAATTATGGCAGTTATGTGCAAGAATTACTTACACGACTTAGTTTCACCGCCATATCCAAACGCGGGGAGCGACTTCACCCATTGCGTTTACAAAATTCCCTTAACTCATACCAAGCCATTTGCTTAATCTTTCCTAACTATGTATTTCCGGACGAACATTTTTTTAAGCCAAGTTTATGCTAAAGAGTTTATTTCGTAAATTCTTAGAATAAGTCGTAGAAATTATTTAATTAGGTACTTAGTGTGATAAGTAAATGTTCTTTGTTAATAGCGGATTACGAGATCGTAAAATAACATTCGAATACATAACATACCTAGATGTCAATCTGAAAATCAGCGCTGGGTTCATATCACCATGTAACCCAAGCATTTGCTGAGACGGTACCCATACCGGAACGTAGCTAATAGTTGTTGCAGTAAATGATTTTTTATTTTCTTTTTTATTTTATAACGTAGGGTACCTAAAATTCTTATGGAGCCTACAAAGTTGAGCAGTGCACTAAAGCTAAAACCGAAGGCTAAAAGCTTTATAAAAAAACTCCAGAATGATCCAATTCAATATATTAAAATCCTTGTTTTGTTTTAGTTGCGGTATCTCCAATCGCTGAACACAATATCCGCAGAGAAGAATTCAACGATAATATTCCCGTTTCCAATGGATTTTCTGAAAACGTTCTTTACGTCGTCACCTGGACCCAGTCACAACACGCAGTTACCTATATAAATAAATGTAATCTATTAGCTTGAGATTATTTTATTTCACAAAAACTGCATTATGATGGGCTAAAAAAAATAAAGCAACATCAATTTTATGTAAAAAAAACTTTTTTAACCAGTTTTAATACAAGCTCTTTACCCGATTGTACTTTATGTTGACTGTACTTGTATTGTAATCCGACTTACATTTATACATACCAAATTTCAAGTCTTTGCCAATAACCGTTGAAGAGTTCCTGGGCGGACCATCAGGATTTCACTTCCAGATTATTGTATTGTCACCGAACCTACATATGTATGCCAAATTTCAGCTAATCGGTTATTAACAAAGTTGCCGCGGACAACTTTACTTACTTTACACACTGGTGCAAGTTTATAAATATTTAGTTTAAAAGAACATTAATAAAAATGTCGTAGGTATACAAAAGTTCTTAAAAATTAGACGCTGTTTCCTAAATTATAGGATATACAAGAGCTCCTCCATATCATCAGTGCGTCTCCCTCGCATCAGATCGAACATAGAACCTCCTGCTTTTTTGAAGCCTGTTAAAAATAAAAGCATGTAAAAATAATCCGTGCTTCAGATTGCTTCAGGAAATAGGTATCAGAGAAATACAAGAAACGCTTTCAGATTTATATACAGAGGTTAGTCTATTGAATAAAATGTAGAGTAGAGGTGAAATATAATATCAAAGTGTCGATTTCAAGTTCAATGACATATTTCATGGTGCCTCATACTCATAATCTGTCATATTTGTTTACATACTTAAGTAATACACATCACTTTGTTTATTGTAATGTAAAATAAGTAACCGGCCTATAATATTTCGGCAAATCGGTTTTAATGGTCAAGGACAACATACTGTTTTATTTGTCATGAGCACAACATCGACAGAAGAACAACCGAGGGCCAAGATAGTATTAACTGGTAAGTATAAAAAAATTAGACATAATGAGAACGGGAACGGGCGTTTTCATTATGTCTAATACAATTAACCGCGAATCATTTAAAACTGTTATTAAAAAAAAAAACTCAGTGAGAAACGCCAAAAATTCGCAATATCGCCTTTGTGTGTAGCCTGAATCACAGGTTTTTCATCAAAATTAACTCCAGAATTAGATCTAGGTGTTCTCTATAATAGAGGTGCTCAAGTTGGATATTGCTAATCGTGTGGTAATATTTCTCTGTTACTAGCTAAAGAACCGATTTATTCATTTTATTGATTAAGAAATAATAATTGAGCTTTATTAAAATTTTAAAACGAAAATGTCTGTCACTCACCGATGCACCTGAAAAAAATTCACTTTGTTACTATTTCAATTACAAATTAGATTTCTCGCTGAACAACCTTATGAAGTCTTGTGGGCCATTTGTTTGTCAGTGCCTATTTTTATTCGCTTAACGCTGATTGTTGTATTTAAAACATTGCCTGCTGGTTGAGCACCATCATACTCTATTCGCATGTTAACCTACCTGTTAGAACATGGTTAACGTTATCAATTCTTACACGATCTGCAAACTCAAAAATTTAAAAGCTAGGTAAATAAAGTAGTCCGAATATAGAGTAACAATCGCATATAATTTCTTAATCTTCTTTTATTGTGTCAATTTTAGAGATTCACAAAGAAGTATTTAAGGAAAAAGTTCTCCGAATATTAGCTATATTGCTGATAATTTTGTGCCCTTTAGTGTTGCTTTGCTGTTTCAAGGTAATTTATTTGATTTTATAATACATACTTAAGATAATTCATCAAAAAATATCTACTTTAAGTAAAAAATATTAAGCTAAACCCACCAACAACAAGTGAGACAACTAGGTACAATCTTACGCGTAAGAATGGAATACGATATCGCGCATTCGCGTCGTGCAGCGTTAGCATCTTGTCTTGTAACCTTTTAAATAATAGAGCTGTGCCCTAAGCACGACTTGTCGAATCCTGCGTCACGTAAAATCGAATAGTAAACTATAACGAGTTTGTATGACGTTTGGAACAGCGCCCGCCCGTGAGCGTATTTGGAACTAAAATTTAGTATGAGATTTCTCGATCTCGATACGATAACCGTAACGTAACGCAGGATTCGACAAGTCGTGCTTAGGGCACAGGCCTGTGGTTTTTTGCCAGTTAAGTACGATGAAATCATCCCATTTATCTGTAGGTGGTGAAACAGTACAAACGAGCAGTAATTCTACGATTCGGGAGAGTGCGCGATGTCTCCCCTGCGGGCCCCGGAATTATCTGGACCGTGCCGTGCACTGACTCAGTCATACTAATAGACCTCAGGACTCGGGCATTGAATATACCACCACAACAGGTTTGGCACACCTTATGAAAGAAATCATAAAATTACAAATAAGTAATTTAAACTACTAAGTATCTCACGTTTTTGATATTACTTGTGATAGTTCAAGGTAGGGGGATGAAATTTGGAGTGACTACTAACTATGAACCGGCAATCAGCTAACATTTACCAATTCAAATATTCTTCCTTATCCTGCTAGACTCTTTGAATCACAAATAGGATAACTATTCCTGATCATAATATACCTAATATTGAACGTTTCAGATACTAACGAGAGACTTTGTGACCGTAACATTGGACGCTGTGGTGTACTTTCATGTGACGAAGCCAATCCATTGCTTGTTAAACATTCAGTCTCACGAGTAACTCCTTAACCTTCGTATTCGTTATTTATTGCTTTGCTTTCTAAACAAACTACGCTTAGACAAGGGTAACTCTTTGGCCGCGGATTTAACACATTTGTGAACATCGCGACCGTATGTAAAATGAACAGAGAAATCATTCGACGACGCACCTTTCTCTAAGACGCCGGTGGCCGGCGTCTAGTCCGTGGCCAAAGAGTTACACTCCGGGGTACCATAAGCAACAGCCTAACGTCTCAAGATGCTTTTATTACAAATTTACTGGTTAAGAACAACAAAAATGTGTTCTTGCCGTCGGTTCGTACTATCAACATCAACAACATTAATCTTTTGTTGACCAACCCCATGAATCTGGAAATAAAGCTGTTCTTATCGAGTAGTTAGACATGATTTCACCAGCATGACAGACATCGGATTGCAGTTCGTGTTATCCGTTGCTGACATTGGTGTCCACATCCACATGGCACAGCCAATGAGAAGCGCACTAAAACAAAAACTCGTCAATTCTGCGATTTACCGCACCGACCGAATTGTCAATATCGACTGACATTTATCAGGTTGGTAAAATATAAGCATGGCTGTGGCCCGTTATGTCCTAGTCTTATCCTAACTTATCTTAATATTTTGCAGGCACGCAACCGAGATGTTAGCCATCTCAATATTGAGGAATAGAGTCGGCTTACATGCGCTGACTGACTTATTAACTATAAGAGAAATAATAAGCAACGAGGTCCAAATTGAAATCGAAAAGGCAGCAGCTGATTGGGGCGTCCATATTGAACGAGTGGCAATGTATCGTAATCTATAATAAACATATTAAATGTATCACAGCACCACAGGCCAGAGGCACACTAGCGTTTATCGCTGACGATGCTTAAATAAAGAAGACATTTATTAAATTGCACAGATTCGACACAGACACAAACAATAAAAAGAAAATCATAAACATGTACACAAAAAATCAATTATACACTCTCCTCTCCTTCAGCAACAGCAACATCGGCAGCTCACTAGATTTTACTGGTACATTTTACGCGGTATCTTGGCTGCCACTACGCCACTACTCCTCTACAAGATGGACCGTCAAAAGCATTAGAAAGAGCGTGCTTTATGGACGCGACCAAAGATTACATTTCAATTTTGGTGTAATGGTTTACAGAAAAAACGTTGTGTTGCCCCAAGAGTTGCAAAAAGCAATGGCTGCTGAAGCTGAAGGTAAACGGCTGGCAAAAGCCAAAATTATCGAGGCTGAAGGGGAAATCAAAACAGCAGAAAATCTCAAAGAAGCGTCTAGAATAATTATGGAGAATCCACAAATTATGCTGGTAATGAACATAATTCGCATCTATTTTATTAATGTCGTGATATTCCAAAAGCTTCATTATGCTTGATCTACACATTGGCAAGTGCAAGTGTGAAGTTCATATATTTGCTGGCAAGTGCAAGTAGCAAACATATATGAACATGGCACTTACACTTAACAAAGTGTAAATCAAGCATCAGATTTAATACATAATTTTGATGTTATTTCAGTTAAGATATCTGCAAACTCTTAACTTTATTGCATCACAGCAAAAGACTTCCATATTCTTTCCATTTCCTCTTCAAATACCTGATCCAAGCGGATCCACTAGTACAAGTGTCTAGATCTGCGAAATGTTTTTAAAAATGAATTAGAGATACTGTTCACAAAAACCATCATGTGAGTATCTGTGTATAAAGCAGGTAAAGGTAGATACCTAGATATCTGTGAAATCAATGATATTATATGATATTATTGAGTTGCAATTCGTTAAATCAAAGACTAGAGTAGGTACATAATTACATGGAGACATTCAATGTCATTCTAACGTCAGGCTTGCGTCCTTGGGTTATCACGTCTTTGTGACATATCGAGTATATTTTATAAATATTAAAATTTTATTGATATCGCATGAATTTATTCATACCTTCTGACTCTTATAATGTCTGAAATACGAATCAATGATGGTTCTAAGCCTGTTTCTCAAACACCATCACTTTCGCAAACCCCCGATCTTGGAACTGGTGGAACTCCGCCACCAGTCTCGCCACCAGGTACACCACTATCTTCACCAACACCGTGTCCGTCACCGCCACTGTTACCATCGTTCTCCACCGATTACTTAGCAAGACCACGTTTACAAACCAGCAAAGGTACCCTATAATAACAATTTGTTACTTACCTTTTGTTGAACTTTGTCTTTAAACTTATATTGACTGCCAAATCGTTACCGTGTTTCAGATGATAGGGATAAACTAATAGAGAAGATTTTATTGGTTTTGTCAATTTTTGTGGTTGTATTATGTTTCCCGTTCTCTCTTTTCTGTGTTTTTGTGGTAAGTTGAATAATTTTAATGGGAACCGAACCACAGAACCGTATACCATTTGAACAAATTTCCTCTTGAATCGGTCTTTAGTCATTCTGTTGTGCCTACCTATATCTTTTTAGGTGGTACGTCAGTTCGAACGAATAGTCATTCTAAGACACGGTAAAGTTCACAAAAATCGTGCATTTGGTCCTGGTCTCATATTCTACCTGCCTTGCATTGACAACGTCAAGTATACAGATCTTAGAATTATCTGCTACACCGTACCACCACAGGAGGTAAGAACTTACTACAATGTCATATGATGCTGAGACCAATATTTTAAGTGTTTTTTTTTTATTTGCAGTGTCTAACCAAAGATTCCCTATCAGTGACCGTACAAGCCGTGATATATTACAAAGTGGTAGATCCATTGTGGGCAATTATCAATGTGTCAAACTTCAAGTAACTAAGTATTCCTTTATTCCAAACTTAACTACTTCTGTGTCAATTTCTTGCTGGGGTGTTATTCTCTAGGGTTATTAACGGCTGGTTCAGCGTCGACGTATCTAAGTAGCTGTTATATGAATGTTGTATATAAAATTGATAAATGCAACGCTTAGAGAACCTTTCCACGTCTTCGTTTCAGATTGTCAACTCAGTTCTTGGCGGCGACAATCCTTAGAAATACTGTTAGTTCTCGAAAGCTGTCACAACTTCTAAAGAACAGGTCTGATGTCAGTGACTATGTTTTACAACGAATGAAGCGACTGACCCGGGAATGGGGCATCTCAGTTATTAGAACTGAAATGTAAGTACATACTTAGGCAGATGTAACTTATAACACGCATCAGTTTTTGACTGCCATGGGCATACTTATCTCGTGCGATTTCCCTTAGCTCTTAGGCCAATGGTCGCTTTGAAATTTATGTATATGAAATATCTACCTATATAGTATTTTATTAATGTTTAACTGTACCTATTCATATTTATGTTTAACACGTTTCCTGTCCTGTGTATCCATTTGGATATAGAACCTGTGTTTCCCAGAAGTCCATGCACCTATCGAAACGGATACGTAATCCAAATAAACGAAATACAATAAATATTGAAGTGGTCTTAACAACGTGTTAAACTGACCAATACTTAGGTTGGAAAATATTACATTACTTTTATAGGCTTTTAATTTTCTAGTAAAGACATCAATCTTCCTCTGCAACTTCAAAAGGCTATGGCAGCCGAAGCAGAGTCGGCGAGATTAGCAAATGCCAAGATAATAGTGGCAAACTCTGAAATAGCATCAACCAAGAGTCTGCAGCAAGCTACTATTATGCTGATGGATAATCCGTGGTGCATGCAGGTTAGGTTCCTTATAATTCTTGTTAAAATGGCGTCTAATTAGCCACTTTCCTATGATTCTGACATTCTGACATTGTGTCATATGATGCTGAGACCAATATTTTAAGTGTTTTTTTTTTATTTGCAGTGTCTAACCAAAGATTCCCTATCAGTGACCGTACAAGCCGTGATATATTACAAAGTGGTAGATCCATTGTGGGCAATTATCAATGTGTCAAACTTCAAGTAACTAAGTATTCCTTTATTCCAAACTTAACTACTTCTGTGTCAATTTCTTGCTGGGGTGTTATTCTCTAGGGTTATTAACGGCTGGTTCAGCGTCGACGTATCTAAGTAGCTGTTATATGAATGTTGTATATAAAATTGATAAATGCAACGCTTAGAGAACCTTTCCACGTCTTCGTTTCAGATTGTCAACTCAGTTCTTGGCGGCGACAATCCTTAGAAATACTGTTAGTTCTCGAAAGCTGTCACAACTTCTAAAGAACAGGTCTGATGTCAGTGACTATGTTTTACAACGAATGAAGCGACTGACCCGGGAATGGGGCATCTCAGTTATTAGAACTGAAATGTAAGTACATACTTAGGCAGATGTAACTTATAACACGCATCAGTTTTTGACTGCCATGGGCATACTTATCTCGTGCGATTTCCCTTAGCTCTTAGGCCAATGGTCGCTTTGAAATTTATGTATATGAAATATCTACCTATATAGTATTTTATTAATGTTTAACTGTACCTATTCATATTTATGTTTAACACGTTTCCTGTCCTGTGTATCCATTTGGATATAGAACCTGTGTTTCCCAGAAGTCCATGCACCTATCGAAACGGATACGTAATCCAAATAAACGAAATACAATAAATATTGAAGTGGTCTTAACAACGTGTTAAACTGACCAATACTTAGGTTGGAAAATATTACATTACTTTTATAGGCTTTTAATTTTCTAGTAAAGACATCAATCTTCCTCTGCAACTTCAAAAGGCTATGGCAGCCGAAGCAGAGTCGGCGAGATTAGCAAATGCCAAGATAATAGTGGCAAACTCTGAAATAGCATCAACCAAGAGTCTGCAGCAAGCTACTATTATGCTGATGGATAATCCGTGGTGCATGCAGGTTAGGTTCCTTATAATTCTTGTTAAAATGGCGTCTAATTAGCCACTTTCCTATGATTCAAAATAAGTTGAATACCACTAGACACTGTAGACACCCATAGTACTCGAAAAATTGCAATCATTTTATGATATAAAAACGAAGGTACCTTAATAAGAGTCTTATCACACTAGTCTAGCGATTGGCAAGCGAGTGTTTCATACTAATATCGCTGGCGGCGAACACGTTGCGTGATTGCCTCAATACAAAAGTCGCTAGCAAATCGCTAGTGTGATCTAACGGGCTGTAAGTTTGATTTTCTGAAAATTTACCGATAGACTAATGTAGGTCATTTTAAATAAGCCGTGGACAAACAGACAGACAGACAATGAGACAGGCATGATGAAATTAACGAAACCATAAGGGTAAAGGGTAATAATCTGCACTAGCTCTTGTGCCTAAAGTAATAAAGAAGAGTAAACATTTTGCTTACTTAGCTGCATTTTGGGTGACTAGAATCTGTTGGAGCAGAATAAAATTATAAAAAAAATGTTTCAGTTGAGATACTTACAATCACTCCATATGATCGCTGGACCCAGAACCCATACGATTGTATTCCCATACTCAGTGGATTTGATTAAGAAATTATTTAGCGACAGTAAGTGAGCTACATATTTCACATTGTGTTCGATTTAGAAACTTGCGTCATCATGATCATTTGGATCTTACATGTTAATTTATTTATATTTTACATGTTTATAAGTTTAATTGTAGTTGTTGATTATGTACCTATGTGATACTTTTTAGTTATTCTGATCCTATTAAACTAATTCAATTTTCGATTTCTTTCAATTCGGACCATAAATACATACAGCTGGCTGTAGATAAGTAATTAAGTAGTGCTGTTATTTTTAACATGAAACTACCGTGAGACTCTAATCATAGTGAAATTAATCAGATCATTATTCTTTGCACATTTAGTAGTTAGGTACTTAGACATAAAAAGGACTGGGATTCGGAGTTCTCTGAGTTATACCAGATGAATGGGTTAAAAAACAAAGTTAGATTTAGGTACTTAAGTTTTATTAAGAGTAATAAAAACAATTAATAAATAGTCAACAACACTAAAACGACAGGTTATTTTTATTTTATAAGCGACTAGTATTCCCTGGAGTCATCTTGCTCCTTCGCGTGTCCGTAGTGGACCGGCCGCTGCGCTTGACCACCTTCCTTCTTATGCACCGTCGCCTGCGCACAAATACATACAAGGAATATAGCAACCTGAAATTGCATACTCTAATGCAGGAGTCGACAACCTTTTAGTAAGCTAGGGAAGCATAAAATGACAAAACTGGGCTACACTTGTTGATAATTTTAGCAACTGGTGGATAGGTATCCATGACATTTATGAAAAATGAAATTTATAAAAAAATTGTGTTTACTTTTACGCTTGATTTCACATTAAATACGTGGTACTTAGTTGTCTGCGTTTTCAACAAATAATAAATAGTATCCCAATTCAGGTCAATGCCTATCAATGCATTTCATCCGAAACCGTGCAAATGTTTGCCCAATAGATAAACAACAAACTTTCACATTTATAAGTAAGATAATAAGACTTATTAGTAGCTACGGGAAGATTTAGAAGATGTATTGTCTAATATAAACGAAAAAAACTGAAAAAATAAACTTTGAAATGCCACATTTTGAAACTGTGACGCGCTGGAAGAAGCCTGCGGGCCACATGTTGTCGACCACTGCTCTAGTTACATAGTCAGTGACCACGTAAACGTAATGCGTCATTGCTCATTACAGAGTTAGTACACTGTTTTTTGTCGCAGTTTTTACACTGCCAAGTGACGCTTATGTGTAATGGTTGCATGCAATGTTGTTTTTTGGGAAATTAAATGCAGCTAGCTGCACGAAACGATTGTTAGAGTAGGTAGTTATTTTAGCAATACACGTGTAAATTGCTCTTAAAAACTGGATGATATGCAGCTTTTCGTGATAAAAAAGTCAATTTATTTACCTACCGTATCCGCAAATGGATTAAATCAAGTCCGTAACTTGTGCGTACCTATAAAAAAAGGTTTATGAGCTAAGCCACCTACTCTCCTTTCTGCAAGGATGAATGTTTGAAGTGCAGTGATTGAAGACAAAATTCTGTTGCACACTAACTACTTTCACATGTCGTATGAGATTGTATTTCGCTAGCACCGTACCTTAAACACTTTTAAATTGCCTAATCACTAACCTGGAATCCATTCTTAGGGTCAGCAGTGTACCGCACCAGGCGGACAGAGCCGTCAGGTTCGACGAGGGAATACTCTCCATGCACCACGTCCCCGTCTCTTGACTCCTTGTGGTTCTGCAGGTTGCCGGTGTGAGGGTCCTCCACTCCGTACGCGTAATGATAGTCGGGCTTGGCCTGGAGTTAAGGGAGAACATTTAGTGGTGACTGGTTCTGGTTGCTATGACTAGGGCCTAGTGGTGCGGAATTAAGTCACGGTCATGGCAATATTATATTACACGGTGTCCGGGACGTACCCGAAGGATATTAGCAGGACAGTTCTAAACATAATCAAAATCATAAATTAAAATGTCATATAAAGTAGGCTATATTCGGCTTAGTTTTTAAGGTATTTCTATTTTTTGATGAAATTATACAAAGTTATGAAATCTCATATAATACAGTAATACTACAGGCAAACTACATCAATACACAAAAGACAATCTAAACAAGACATTCCAGAAATCCCGTAGCAAAAAGTTTCGCCAAGTTTCGCTTTTGCCATCGCGCGATTAATGTACAAAGGCCAAGAGTTTGTATCTTCATATAAAACTGACTTACCACATAGTCTACAGTCTTCAGGTGAGCGTATTTAGCAGTATCGGGGTGGATTTTGCCCGTATTGTGGTCGTAACCATAATCCGCATGCTGTTGAGCTGCGATATTCTCAGCTGCTGGTACTTGCACTTCCACAATCTGCCCACTCACTGGCCCACTGAAACGGTTATAAGAATAGCCCCCTGGTTTCCCTGATAAACCAACCGATACTAACGCCAGGAACGTCGATACCTTGAGAAAAAAAAGCTTTGATTAGAATAGGCACACCTTAACAAATCGTGGCATTGTCCCACCTGATTTTACTATCACGCTTTCTCGGCAAAAACGCAACGACCTTTACGGTACTTGACCACTGTCTTACCCAATAACATTGGCAATGAAAATTGAATCAGTGGCGGAGAAAATTTAGCTATAAGAAAATTGGTGTGAAGAAAGAAAAACTAGATGGTTAATTTAATTACTTTAGTGCGCAGCTGTAACTTGGTTCAGTTAGGAAATTTTTATTTAGTCAGATAGAGTTTGGAAAAAACATGAAAATAGAGTTGTACGTTTATCCTTTTTGAATACAAGCTTTTGTTTAACTTGCAGTGTTAGTTTGTATGGAATAAATCTTGTGCAAAGTGAAATTTGGCTCCAATGACAGTGTTATGTGCATGTGACTTCAAGCTCATCTGAAGATGGAGCAGGGAGCTAGTGGGAGAAACATAGTGATGGCATCGAGTATATTCGCCGAGTATGGGCTCATTAGGAGCGTTTTCACGAGCGTTTTGTGAATTGAGTTGGTCCGACAATTTCGTTTATGGAAAGCATTACAGGAAAAATAAAAACCGGCCAAGAACGTGTCGGTCACGCCCAAGATAGAGTTCCCAAGCCGTTACGTAAGATCCTTGCATAGGTACGTATCTAATTTTAATAGGTGATTTCTTTTTACTATGACGTAAGTACTTTTTATAAGTTAGCTAGTCAACCGAGCTGTGATAGCTTTCCTAGTAAATTGCAATACGGCTCAATTTTTTTCACATCTCCAAATACAACAGTTTCGTTGGTAGCGTACCGCTTTATCGTCGTGATTAATATTTACTTATTTATTTATTTCCATAACTACAATACAATAAATACAATAGCTCTTTATTGAAAACCACATAACAGTCAAAACAAGAAATAAGGCACAAAGAAAATACAAGGTAGCAATGGGCGGCCTACCACTAACTAACTACTACTCTACCAATATGTATATATAGGTATGCATGCTAAATTACAGCTTTGTAGTACAAAGACTCTTTGAGCTATGCCGTGGACAGACTGACAGTTTCGTCAACTATGGGTTCCTAGTTGATTACAGAACCCGAATATACCCGAATAAAAAAATTGTCTCTAAATAGCATAGTTTTTTAGATATCATAAAAAATGGCATTGTTCCTACAATCGATCAAGAAATAGCACTGTCCGCTTGTGCGCGCACTCATTGAAAAGCCGTCAAAACAGAACAAATTAATGTTATTAAAAAAAATGTTGTTAAAAAAAATTTTTATTTGTTTAATTAATGAAAATAAAATCCATCGCTCCCTTAAAGAACTGGCTGGCAAAAAAAACGTTATCGTCATCACGATCCAAAATATTTTTTGATTCACGACCCAAATTATTTTCCAAAATATTTTTTGAAAATCAATTACAAAAAACACAAATTTACCTTGAAAAGGAATGCCATTTTGTATAACCGTGTAGGGTCTGCAGCAATGATCCTGTGGAACTGACGTCGACCGCACAGGTGCCGTGGTTTTATACCGACCGTTATCTAAGAAAGAATAGGGGCAATAGTGACCGATTGCGCCAAACTATGAATCAATAATTTTTCAATAACTATTCGGGTAGGTACACAGCCGCGCCACAATAGGCTGCGTTGCGTAGAGCAAGTTTTCAGAAGGGCTTAAGATTTCACCGGGCGTGGTAAGGTTAGTGGATATCCTACGGCCTTCTGGTAGAACTGATTGATTAAATGGATTATCTTACTTATAGTTACAAGCGATTAGGTACTTTAATGACAAGAAAACTAAGACAAATTGCCCGATGTATATAAATTACTTAGTGAATACGGAACCCTGAAAATGACGATGAAAAGGAGAGTAGTTGTGCGTCGGTGTCAGCTGCGCCTAGTAGTCAAGCAGTGAATGTTTCGCTGCCGCCTTGTCGTGCACTCCCAGAGAAAGGACTACGAGTTAATTCGAAATATGTCATGCTTAATTGTAGGTAGGTACTTGTAAAAGTGAGTGATCCGTTTATTTTCACTATGGTATTGATTTTCATGGTAGTTTCATGTTAAAAATGATCTGAAATTGATGAAAATACAACAACTTATTTTTTTTATTTGTAAGTTTTGGGGATATTAAATATGTACATCATATTATGCGACTCCGGAAAGAATCCTACATTGGAGACCAAAAACAGGGAGCCGAAGCGTGAGCCGACCCCCCGCCCGATGGTCTTACGATATTAGGAGGGCTGCCGGTCCGACCTGGACACAAAAAACAACCAGCCGGCAGGAATGGAGAGCCCATCAAGAGGCGGTACAAGAGGAGGTACGTCAAACAGTGGACAAATAATATTATAGTACATGCTGAGAAAAAGAAGAGACAAGATAATGCGACTGGCCTAACACAAAAAGTATGGTTTAGAGTCCTTTCAGTAAAAAATATCCCACCAAAATCATCTTCATGTAAAATGTTGCCAACACGAGACCGTTATGGCTCGCACTGTTAAAAAGTTGTCAGATCTCATGTAGAGCCAAGCTTCTAACTCTACACGCCCTAACTCTACAAACCCGATTTTCACAAACTCTACCTATACCTTAGTCAAACTTATGGGGTTTGGCCGTTTCGTTACTAGGTAGGTACAAGAACTGTCGTATAACAGAAAAGTACTTAATGAACAGTGTATACATTTTTAACCTTACGCCCATGTGACGGTAGGTAGCGACACGGGCAAGTCCTCAGAGTCAAAGCCACATCTTTTGACTTAGGTGTACCTAGTGAGTATAAGAGCTATGCAATTGAAACTTTATATATTTAATAAGTCCACTACTGCTGACACCATATCCCGAGAATTTTGTTTATCTGGTATACCTTAATCGAAACCCCAGTTAAGAGGGTTAAAAAAACGACGAAGCGCATCGAGTAAAGGTTATAAGTAAAGATACCTACCTACGTCATATGCGCACAAAACAATCGAAAAACATGTTCCGAACATTTTGACATTTGCGCGCAAGTTTGAACCTTATTCGAGAGCGACTGAGGTCAAAGAGGCTACAATTGTAGCCTTTTTTGAGCTTCATTTTTGGCCTGCTGATGCATGCTAGACCCAGGATTTTTGACGCAATGATGTCACAATAGAGTAGTTTGGGGAAGTAGCTAAATGGAATAGTGTTAATTAATACGGCAACCTATCTGGTCTATTGGTGTTCAACGGAATTAACACCGTTCCATTTACTCCCCAAACTACCCTATTGTGACGTCAAATTGCGACAAAAATCCGGGGTCTAGATGCCATAAATCTCTTTTTTACACGACTGCCCAAAGAAAAAGAGTGTATTGTTTTCAGGGTTCATGCAAGTATGTAGGTACTTGATCTTTGGTATGTACTCGTACTTACCTAATGTATAAAATGGGTCTATAATGACTCCCATAAAATTTTTGATCTGATTTTTGAAGCCCATAACGTTTTAAATTATAATTTTTCTTTGTCATATTATTAGAAGTCATAATAATAAACAACATGAATTGGAGTTACGATTTTCTCATTAAGCAGACAGGCAGGAGGCGTCTTTGGATTATCTATGCACTACAATTTTTCTGCCACTTTTTGAGGGGGACGAGGAACAGCACACGTACAGCACACGTCCTTGCTCCTGTCAAAATTTGTTACGTGCCTACAAACGCACACTAAAACAAAACTGCCACACAAATGCCAAAAACACGCACACAATCAACAGACCCTGATCATTTTGGTCACACTTTATGTTAGAGATTTGGCAGAGGGGAAATCGCGCGTTTTACATTTCCATTCCTTTCCTGCTCTAAGGATTTTCTTAGGTCATTAGGTATTATTATTAGGACTAAATACCTAAATAAAGTCACAACGTTCAATGTCATGGTAATACTTATGACACTTGTCTTCATAACACTAAAAGTAATAAAATCTCTTGTAATCATTATTTTGCAATAATTGTTTCGCTGGTCATAAATATTGTTAGTCACAAGATTACTTCATTATAACAGTCAATGGCACTGTAATACTATGACACTTCATAATGTTAAAGGTAATAAAATAAATATTGCAAGGTACTTCTTCGCAGGTCATAATAATTGGTAGTCATAGGATTAGTTTCTACTAACAGTTACTCGCAGTTCTAACCTAAACTAACCTACTTGCTTGGTAGTGATTCGTTTCTGTAGGGGTCGCAGTTCTAACCTAACCTAACCCACTTTCCTGGTAGAGATTCGTTTCTGTAGGGGTCGCAGTTTTAACCTAACCTACTGCCTGGTAGCGATTCGTTTCTCTAGGGGTCGCAGTTCTAACCTAACCTAACCCACTTTCCTGGTAAAGATTCGTTTCTGTATGGCTGGGTCGCAGTTCTAACCTAACCTACTTTCCTGGTAGGTAGCGATTCGTTTCTGTAGGGGTGGCAATTCTAATCTAATCTGCTTTCCATTAGGTACCTAATACCTACTTAAAATTAAGTAGGTATATGTCGTAAAATATTTATCAATATACATTTAGATGTTATAGAAATAAATTTAAAGTAGATACTTCGTGCACTTTAGGTAACGAGATAATAATAGCTAACAACAATTACTATACTTTAAGATATAATGCCTTAAAATATTTCTGAATAACCATCGATATTCCGTTGGATGTTATCGACCGATTTGACGACCGGATGGCCCAGTGGTTAGAGACCCTGACTATGAAGCTTGAGGTCCCGGGTTCGATCCCAGGCCGGGGCAGATGATTGTATGGTGAATACGAATGTTTGTTCTCGGGTCTTGGATGTTTAATATGTATATAAGTATGTATTTATCTATATAAGTATGTTTATCCGTTGTCTAGTACCCATAGTACTGGCTTTGCCTAGTTTGGGACTAGGTCAATTGGTATTTATTTATTTATTTTAAATCAATATTAGGTACTTACTTATGACTTTTTAAAGTTACGATCAATAGCATTATGAATCATTGGAGTTAGAACTATAAAGCGATATTTATGAGCATGAAAAATATGGAAATCAATTTCTGACTTTGAAGATTCGGATCAAAAAGTTTATGGGAGAAAAAGGGACCCCATGCAATTACAGTTTCCTTGGCAGGTAGGTAGGTATTTAATAAACGCAACATGGATCGCGAGCGAACAGCCCCCATACTACGAAATCGTCCCGCTCACTCTCGTGTTAAATAATATTAGCTTGAGAGGGACGGCTCGATACGAAGTTCGAATTTTGCACTTCGTAGTCGGGGGGGCAAAACGGCACGTAGCATGATCGCAATATTTCTTGCATCCACAGTAACGATCATGATACGATAAAGTCAACCCACAATAACTTTGCAATGCACAACAGTAGAATTTTTTGTAAACCGTAGAATACAAGTCTAGAAAAAGCTTTAGGTAGTTCCACATTTCGCCGTAGGACTTCCTTTTAACCCCCAACAAAAAAGAGGGGTGTTATAAGTTTGACATGTGTATCTGTGTATCTGTCTGTGGCATCATAGTTCCCAAACGGGTGGACCGATTTCGGTGCGGTTTTTTTCAGTTTATTTTAATCGAGATGGTTCTAATTCGTTTTTGAAATGACAATGTCGGGGGGTTTTCAACTTTTCGAATTAATGAATAATTCTATGGAACGATGGTTTTCCTTAGAGCTTGAATAGCTTTTTTGACATTTGTTTTGTCTTTATTTGTAATTTTATGGCTACTAGACCTTTAAGCCGATTTGCTCATAGAAAAAGGATAGCACTAGAATGCTAGCAAGTGTGTCACCGAAAAGGACAAATTAAAGTTAAAGTACGTACAATATTTACGATTGCCAGATAATTAAAAACCGGCCAAGTGCGAGTCGGACTCGCGCACGAGGGTTCCGTAGAAAGATTTTAACTATTTTCTACAGTGTTTTAAGAAGTCCAGTGTTAGCTGAGCCCTGCTCCTAAACAAAATGTACGCAATGTGGAGTCAACTTGTATTGGTTGGTTAACTTAATTATAGTATATAAGCTAGGTTAGGTTAAGATAGAGTTGCGCCAAGGCGCGAGGCGCCTAAATAAGGCGGAATAGGACCTCCGCTACGAGGAGCTCCGTCGACATGTTCTAGTACCCGTTTGTATTTCAAATTAAATAAGCGTGATTTATACAACTTTTACGCATACAGTACTTACAGTAAAATATTTACAAAGCAAAGATATTTCGGATAGGTAATGATTTTGCTGAATTACATACTGTTGGGTTTTGAATCATTTTTCAATAAAAAAAAGGGTTTTAAAACATTTGGCAAAAGAAAATATGGTAAATAACATTTCGGACAAATAATAATTTGGAAAATGAAAAAAGGACATTTCGTTTTCGGGATTTTAATGTTCGGAAATAAGTTTTTCGAGGGTGTGATAGGTAATCCGACCCACTGCATATTCAAACGAAAATAATTTTGTGTAATAAATATACAAGTATTTCCAAGAGGTTAGCGATAAAGACTCAAATTGTTTATTAACACCAAAACAATTATAATAATAATAAATCATGTAGTGTACTGAAAAATCTGGTTCTCAACACATTAAATATTTATGTAATTTATTGTGCTTACACGTTTTTTGCAGACTGTCACAACTACACGCAATAGGTGCTTTAGTAAAGTTTTTTACCTTTACGCATCATATACTAATGCAGACTGTGGGGTAATTTTTTCATTATCTGGCAACCGTAAATATTGTACGTACTTTAACTTTTGTCCTTTTCGGTGACAACACCACACGCTTGCTAGCATTCTAGTGCTATCCTTTTTCTATGGCGAAGATTTGTTTTGGCGCGTGAATAGGGTGTAGTTAATGTGTACGACCTAATAATACACGACCTGATAATCCGTGTACATGGTACACGGAATACGGGTCGTGCATTATCACCCCGTACCGAACAAGTACGAGCATATATTGCTCGACCTGTTATTGACGTGTACGACCTGATAATCGGAATCCACTTTTAACTACTGAACCATGAGACGAAGTCGACGGAGCTCTGCTTCGCAGAGCTCCTATTCCGCTGAGTTAAGGCGCTTCGCGCCTTGTCGCAATACTAACCTAACCTAACCGAAAAAAATAAATAAACCTAACCGTTTGGATTCCGATTATCAGGTCGTACATTATCTTGTACGACCTAATAATGCGCGACCGTGATATTGTACGACCTGATAATCGGAAGCCAAAGTGGACTCCTCATTGTCAATCACGGTGGTATAACTTAGAACAAAATGTACACTTCGTTGTCCAGCTAATTTCAGTAGTCACTCAAGTTACATTGTATAGTATATACTTAAGTAATATTCTATTTGGTTGGGTTATAGACATGAAGTTGTTGTCACACATCGATAGGTGGTGCTAATATCAATATAGTTTATATTGGAGTTTAAAATTTTGGAATAAATATTTTATTTTCGCTTAATAAATGCTTTCATTTATCTTTCCTTGTTTAAAAATGCGTTTATGCTAATTAATTATTTTGTGAGCACTGGTAACATCGACCTTTTTTAATTATAGTAATGTCTTATCTAAAATATCATTACACGCATCAGTTTTTCTTACTCTAAAATATTATATGGAATATTCTATGGACACTGGTTGAGTTAACGTATCATATCTGCAAGTAAACCCTAATAAAATGGGGCGAATACTTAGATTTTTAGTAATTCAGGAGGTTCTGATATTTATTTAGATTTTTTTATTTACTAAAAACAACGTACAGTGAAGGTATAAGTGGAACGGAACGAATGAATAATGGCCGCGATTATCTCTCTAATCTGTGGTTTTTCACATTCACTGGGTGTCAAGTTGGAGTTGGAATGCCTGATAAAAAGAAAATGTGTAAAAAATAAAGCACTGAATAATTATCAAATTCATCAAAACGGGAAATGGGCAATTTATATTACACCATGTTCTAATGTATATAATAGAACATGGTGTAATAGCAATTGCTCAAAGTAAATTATTTTTACATTTAGGAAACTAGACGTCAATGACGTCATCGCATATTTTGCCGTCACACAGCACCAGATGTCGCTGTGTGCGAAATGTTGGAGTGACATCTCTATCTCAGTTATAAAAAGGTACTCTGTGTTGTCAATGAGGAATTTTGACAAACTAAGGATAGAATTATAGATTTGCCGGTTGACAAAATAATTTACAGTTCCATCCCATTTACTGAATTAGAGCAATTTGTTGCTTGAACTTGAACGTCGCTTCAAAATAATGTAGAAAAAACTATGTCGAGCCCTGTGAAGAAACGTTTAAAGAAGGAATCGTTGAAACCACAAGTGACAGAAAATGCCTTTGCTCAAAATCAAGTTGAAATAGATACTCGCAAGGATCTACCAGCTTTGAGAAGGAAGAATTTCGTTACAGCTTGCGAAAAGGTATCCTGTGAGGCCTATTTCGATCGTCAGAAAAGGCTGCAGTTGGTTTACTTTCCTGCTTGCGCTAAAGGTGAATGCAAGCATTCAGCCAAGAAGGTACTTTTGTTTGTTTATTTAGTTATTTGTAACATTATTCGTAATTTGTAGCACACTACAAACAATTTTATTATTGTGCTGCCAAAATCTCAAACTAAAACATGCCAATTTGGGTAAGTATGATTTATTAATTATACCTACTTAATTAACTTTATTAATTATACCTTCCCTAATAAATTGTTAAATGGTAAAAACTTGGACACTTATTTTATAGTTTATAAAGCTAAAATTTGTTAAGTACCTATTTAGATAGGTAAATATGTTTCTATTAAAATTATGTCATTTTTTATAAACATTTTACATGTTTAACTGATTTTAGGCATTGAAAAGAGAAATGCCTCAATATGCTGTAGAGTCTTTCAAAATAGAAGTGAACACCGGATTGTGGTATGATGCTTTAGAAGTGTGTCAAATGAGCATCACATGTGAACAGTATTTGTCAGCCGAAGTACTGAAAGAAATTGTTGAAATAATGATGGTAAGTTACAGGCAGTTATTGTTGTCAATAGTATGCCTATTTAGGTACCGGACAATTCAACAGTGTTGCTACTGTAGTATTTGTTCTTGGTTAAATTATATTTACATCAAATTTTAATCCACTCAGTTAAATAGGTACCTAGTAGGTTATATAATGAGCCATGATAGCCTAGTGGTTTGACCTATCGCCTCTGAAGCAGAGGGTCGAGGGTTCAAACCCCAGCTCGCACCTCTGAGTTTTTCAGAATTTATGTGCGAAATCACATTTGTAATTTATCATGAGCTTTTCGGTGAAGGAAAAACATCGTGAGGAAACCTGCACACTCCTGCGAAGCAATTCAATGGTGTGTGTGAAGTTCCCAATCCGCACTGGGCCCGCGTGGGAAGTATAGCCCAAGCCCTCTCATTCCGAGAGGAGGCCTGTGCCCAGCAGTGGGACTTAAATAGGCTGCTGATGATGAGGTTATATAAAGTTATAAAGGTTATCTATATATTGACAATCTTGGATTGCTATCTGCCATTATCTAATGTAAGCAAGATTAATTTTACAATGTTTGTAAAATTGTGTTTTGTTATTCTATGTAATTTTTATTTTATATAATTTCAGAATGTGAATGATGTCAAATATGCAGACTACACAATAGAAGAACTAATAGATAAATGTCAGCAAGTGCTGGCCTATAACTTTAACAGTCACCCACCGTGTGAGGACAATCTGAGGAAATGCTATAAAAACTTTCTAATGTCACCTATGGACATGAGAAAAAACACATATACAAATAGAGAGAACTATGACTACAGCCAAGGAATAGTTAAATATTGCATGAAAAGATTAGCTGATGACATAAATGAAAAAAGCAAAGATGAGCCAATTGTCAACAAATACGAAAATATACCAGATGAAATGAAAGAAGGTGTCCAAGGCTTGCATTGGCAGAAGGAGAAATTTGATATTTTTGAACTGCTGACGAGGACCGAGAGGATAAAACGACTGATGGCTGTTCTGGATAGTGTCATAGAATTGTTGCAATTTGACTTAGCTATATGGCAGGCAAGGTTAGAAATACTATTTTAATTCTCTTGTTAATATAGATACCTAGTTCATCAAATCTTATTTATAACCAGGGTTCAGATTTTCATCACACACTCACGCGAAGGGGAGCTGTGGAGTCAACATTAACATTAAAATTCAAATTTTACTCATATACTTAAATTACCACGGTAATAATATCTGTGTCTGGCCACAACAGTCTTTATTTCATTCATAAAAATAATAGAATAGGTGCGTAATTTGCAATAATTTTTAAGTCCAATGAGGGCTATTGCAAGTCAAATATCCGCTTGGAATGCTAGTGTTGAGTGAAGTCTATCTGTCAATTTCCACCAATCTTTAAGCAGTAGCTTGTTTCTCATTGGCGGAAAATGACAGATAGAACTCATTAAACTCTAACAATCGTAGCAGATTTTTGACTCGCGATAGCCGCAATTGTAATGTGTTATTACTTCCGAACTTTACTCACAATGATTTTACATTTCAGAATTAATTAAATGAATGAATATGACTAAGAGTTGAATTTTAATGGTAATGTCACCTCTACAGTTCATTTTAATATCAGCATGCTATGAAGTGTCCAAATTCCAGCTTATAGCCTATTTTTGGGGGTTTTAATGGTAAGTGCTAATAATATATAAGGCATCACTTATGCAGTATGCATAAGACATCTCATCTGAGCCCTCTGCACTGGCAGAAATGTACAGAACCTCTGATGGTGTGGGGTGTGGGTGTCTTTCATGGTTGGTTAGTGGGTAGTCAGTGATATGTATGATACTTAATAGCAATAAAATAGCAATAAAAAAACTACAAAAAGTAGCATACTTCTGACGACCGGATAGCCTAGCGGTTAGAGTCCCTGACTATGAAGCTTGAGGTCCCGGGTTTGATCCCCGGTCGGGGCAGATGTTTGTATGATAAATACGAATGTTTGTTCTCGGTTCTTGGATGTTTAATATGTATATAAGTATGTATTTATTTATACATATAAGTATAGTGAAATAAACGGATCACTCACGTATGTCAGTCGAGTATAGCCCGACATGTTTCGGACTAATCCATAGTCCTTCCTCTGGGAGTACACGCCACGCATATGCATGCGTATGTTTATCCGTTGTCTACTACCCCATAGTACAGGCTTTGCCTCGTTTGGGACTAGGTCAATTGATGTAAATTGTCCCACGATATTTATTATTATTAAATTATTATACTTTTGTAAATTACGACAGAATACCAACTATGTAACCTGTGGTTACAGCATTTTGATTCAAAATTATGTAATTTTTTTGTTACATATTTTAGCCTATGTTAATGTCAATATTTTGGGTTATCTTTGGAGCTGCAGTGTTGAAGGTTTAAATATAATCATACTTACTTCTGCAAATGTATCATTGTTATTTGGCCATCCATCTATCTATCTATCAATTTTTTTGGGATTTACCTATTTATATCACATTGTTTTATAGATACACTAACAAATTAGGTAGATACATAATGGAGGCCAGAAAAAAGCCATTGATTGCCTTGCTGTTGTGGTCGAGTAACCCTTTGACAACTGGAGCAGTAACTAGTAACTGTCACCTCATAATGGACTTGTTCATTAATATTGTTCAACTACAATATCCTGAGGAAGATATCAGAGTCATGACCGTAAGTAATGAAATATTTTATGTTGGTATCTATCCCAAAAAATAATAGTTAAAAAAAAGAAAATTCTGATTCGAAGATATGCAACTCTATCCATCGCACTTGAAGGGTTACAACAACACACAATGTGTTGCAATTTTTTTTGTCTTTGAATGCATGTTGTAAACAAGTACTTACAAAATTTGATGCATTCATCACTTTCATCAATGACTGTCTCTTTCGTTTACATGTTCAGTTAATTAAGTGTAGAATACTTGTAGGTACTATGGATGATCACAGTTTTTTTTCTTTTCAGATGTGGCTGAATACAATGATTCAGACATTTTATATCTGTGAGACTAAATCAAACAGTGACTATCCAAACCTAGGCAAATACTGTGCAGCATTTGCAGTCAAGTTTAATGAAAAAATAAAAAGTGTGTTGTTTCTTTTTTTCTTATATAATTTGGCACTATGGAGAGTAATATTTAATAATCTTTTTTATTTTTAGCTTTGCCCCATGAATCCATTGCCAGGGTATTGGAGAGGATACAACCTTCCTTTATGCAACATTTAATTGGAATGCATGTAATCAAAGATTTTTTGACAGTTGAAGAAGACAATATTATCAAAATTTTAATTGACTTTGTGAGAAACCGTACATGGGAACAATTCAAAGAGTCAGACGAAGAGATGCAAATATTGAAACACCAATCGTTACCTGATGAATTGGATAGCATTTTACATTGTCTGGCAATTAAAATGGATGTAGGAATGGAAATTGTTTCAAACTCAGAAAGCAATAATAACTGTTATCCTAAACTTCAGTTGCCTGAGTACTTGGACAAACCTGAACTGGAACAAAATCATGCTGTGCATGTTCTGTACACCACATTTGCAGCATACTTAGATGCTTATAGTGTGCAAAATGTTCAAGATACTTTAGACAACTTAAATGAAGAGTTGCTGCAAGGAAATACAAGTGCTATGAATATTCAGATCCATCTGCCTGATTTTCATATGTATTCAGTTTCAGAAGAATACATAAAGAAATACAGGGCAATCTATCAAACACTCAAAGAACTCATAATTATTTGGCTTGATTTGAAAAATAATGGTGATTTTCCAAATATACTGAAAGTTTTTGATAATCTATCAATATTAGGATGATAATAGAAACTGTTCTGTATAAACCTCAAAAGCAAGAACTGTTAAGCTATGTTAAACTAAGTTTAAGAAAAAAGTCTTATAAAAAAATTTATGTTCTCAAGGTCCTTAAAGTTTTTTTAAGTCACAAATTTTAAATTAAATACAGTACAGTATTTTGCAGAAAGTGTTTTATTGAAGTTACCAATCTTGTTAATTAAATCACTTTCTTAATATTTAGGCATAAAGTGTCCTCTTGCCTTCTTACTGCGCTTTGCTCTTTCAATATCCACATCAGGATACTCGGCTTTGAGTTTCTCCATGTCCATGTCAGGGAATCTTTTCAACAAGTGTTGAACATGGTGAAAATCTCGATTCCGTGCTCTTCGCTTCTCATTTAGCAACTTCTCTCTATACAGATGATAAAACTTTTTTACTGCCAATGAGTTGATCATCCCATGTTCTAAATAAGATCGAACCCAGCGAGTGTTCATAAACTTCGGAATAAAGTATTCTGATTTTTTATATTTTTCTGGCAAACCAAAAACATTTACAACATCTGTCACAGGCCTCTCCCCAGTCTCTCCAGTTTCTAACTGGTAGTATGCTACATTACGCTCCCTCACAACTGTTTCAATATTATTCATCGACTCTTGTACCTTATCAATTCTCTCTGGATTGGGAAACAGTCTCACTTTTTCATTGCATGCATGTTCCATAGTATACAGCATGTTCCGCTCTTTCAAAAGTACATACCACAATTTATGCAAATCTGTATTCGATTTTATTCTCAACTCATCCAATTTCCATGCCCTTCCTACTTTTACATTAGTTTCCTTCCAATTTTTCTTCGTATCGAAAAATTCCATTAGATCGTAAAATGAATTTGTTGTGTGAAAACTCTTCTTGTTAACCACGTTAATACAAGCACTGACAGCATTGTGGGACTGGTGATACAGAGATACGCTATTTTTTATAATGCTCCTGATCCCTGCTAGATTCATTTTTGAAAGCACAGCGATAAATAAATACTTAAATCTTTACAGCACTTTACAGGTTAGATTAAATGACAATACGAACCGATACTGGCAGGCAGGTCGCAGGGTGACAGATGACAGGCTTTAACGATTTT
This sequence comes from Clepsis dumicolana, assembly GCA_963691665.1. NCBI lineage: Eukaryota > Metazoa > Arthropoda > Insecta > Lepidoptera > Tortricidae > Clepsis > Clepsis dumicolana. Next base: position 11,358,800 of record OY829510.1, read on the forward strand.
TTCGAAATCTAACCAGTTGGATAACATTGAATATTTATTTACTCGGCAAACCATAATTAAGAAAAATATGTATTTCAGAACTTTCACAATAATCATTTCGATATTTCTGAATTTTATCGTGGGTCTTAGATCTATCATATTCGTCAATGTAATAAGCCAGTGTAGTGTGTGTCTATGCTTTTAATTGTCTATGATTTCCTTTTCCGTCATACTTGTCAACTAATCATTCATAACAATGTACTATGAATTTTAGTAGAATAAAGCCAAGTTTTCCGTTGGCATCTCTCGTTTAACTGTATCAGCCAGTAACATTAAAACGATTCGGACTCGCAAAAACGCCTTTGTTTTTAAGGCTGTTTGGATTTTGATTAAAAACGCTTACATTCTTAAACGAAAGTTAATAAAAACCTAATAAAAACGATATCACCATGAAATTATTTCTCATCTACGTACAATCGAGATTGTTATTTATTATCTTATTATTATTTAAAGCGTGTTCATAACATTTTTAGAAGTTTGCAAAAAACGGACCAATATTGTTGTAGGCATCAGGAAAAAATTTTTGAACGTAATGTCATGTCATGTCATGATTATTTATGGTTATTTTTTTGTTAGGAGGAACTGAGGAAGATGTAGGATGCAGGAGCAGGATGAAATGTTTGTGATACTGTGAAAAGTCGTGTTATTGTAGACTTTTAATAGGAATTATTTTAAACAGTCTACATATATCATAAGAAAAGTGCAAGTGTTGTGCTATTATTGAAAAACTCACATCGTCTCAAACGAACCATTCAAAGGTAAGAACAGAGCATTATTCTTAAAACTTTGGGAGCTCAAGCTCATTGACATTTCGGCTTTTTCCTTTCCTGTCTCCTAATAATTGTGTTTGTATTATGAAAAATCTCTATATCCAGCCAGACGTAAATAAGAAATTAATATGAAATGTTCATATAAATATTGAGTTACCAAAATGTTATGCAAATATCACACCATACATTCTAAGATAAAGCTTTTAAAGTTGTATCAAGAATAGTAAATAACCTTTTCGTATTTTGTTTATGGCTTAACAATTTCAATAGACTTGAAAGACACTAAACCAGTTTCACAACTTAGGTACTTTCTAATTAATTGTTCTAATTCCATAAGTCGAATTTTTTTTTCATTACATTATACTACTTATTTATTTACAAGTTTTCAGAGCTCATTTGTGATGTCATTCGGATTATAGAAAAACATGATAGCCAGGGCCATCTTAGACCATGCAGAGGCCTTAGATTAAAATAAAATTTGGGTGTCCTTTTAGTAAGCAATAAAGAGATATTGAAAACACCAAATTCTAGTTTCTGTATTTGGGGTCCCATGCCCTTATGGTAAAGACAGAAATAATGATGGCGATAAATTGATAAATCATACTGAGCCCCTTCTCTGAAGTCTGAAATTCAAAGTTCATATCTCACTGTCCCTCTCGCTTTCATGCTACCCCATGTTTGTGTCAGCTTAACAATCTAATGTAAATTGCTTCTCTGAGTTGTTATACTGGGTTTTTCTAGGTCTTTCCTACAGCTATCTCAGATAATCATTAATAAAGGCTTATTTTACTATTTTACTGGATTCTGACAATTGGCAGTAATGCTATTTTTAGAACATTGTACCTTTTAACATGAAACTACCGTGAGACTCAATCATAGTGAAATAAAAACGTGTGCATGCTGGGTTGTGCGCTCCCAGAGGAAGGACTACAAATTAGTCCGAAACATGTCAGGCTAAACTCGACTTATATATGTGAGTGATCAGTTTTTATTTCACTAACATTGTAGCTACATAAAAAAACTACTTAGGTATTAAATTCTACTCTGAAATACAATATTTAAATATTTATATATAACAGGTCTCTCAAGCCTCTACTAGCTAAAATAGGTTTTGTTTTCTAATTACTAATGGAAATGACAATGTGACGTAAAAGGACAAACAAACTTTAATGGCATTTTAGTTCAAATAGGTTTATGAAAAACAGGTTTAGAATGTAACATTCTACCATTTCCACCATTCCATTTTACCATTCTACCTGTCCTTAAAAGGAATGCAACAAAAAGGATATTTTTTGGGAAGACAATCATTTTAGCCTTATCATATTAAAGTTACCTATATCCTGGACATTCTTCAATATTTTGCTGTAAAAATTTAACTCATTCATGAATAGAATGAAAAGGAGACAGAACATTGTTCAACATGTTGGAGAAATGTTCATTTACTCAATGAATTTTGAAGTAATAAAAATAAAGTTTTTATCAAAAAATTGTAATTGATTATTTTGTAATAACATCGCCATAATGTTGAGATTATGAAATACTTTCCAATAATATTTAAGAGCAAATTAAAATGTGTATAGATATTTAGATAAAATCATCAGTCAGACTTTTGCTGTTGAGCATTGTTTGGATTTAAAAGCAGAGAAATTAAACACTTGTAAGGTTGCCATAAACAAAAAAGTTGAAGTTGAACACTTGTCTTTTTTAACTGTGGGTTAAAATCTGGTCATTTCAGTATCTATCCATGATTGAAGTGCCTAAGTATATTGTGGTTAGTGTATATTGTGGTTATTTGCTTTGGCTATTCGATATGCAATGTGTTTTTATTGTTTTAGCACAAACTCAGTTTTTAAAATTTAAAGTTTACATGTCAGTAGAGTACCTAACTGGTAGCTGGTGTTGAATGGTTGCCTTGGTGCTTTGAGAATGGGCTCGTAGAGAATTCCAAAAGGCGTTTGTGTAGCAGTGGAGGTGTTTCAAAGAAATATATGTTTGTCGCATAGATGTAGCCATTTTTCATGTGTAGTCGCGGGTGAGCAAATTAATTGCTTTTAGTTCATGAATATGGACCTCCGCCAAGTAACGCCTGATTAGGGTTTCTGCTCGAGAATTGTCGAACTCGAGAGAACTCGAGAAATCTGACTTGGTTCGAGACGAGAAAAAAAAACCCCGTGCCTCGAGATTCCGTTTATTATAATGTAGAGTAGTAGATTGACGCAAATTTTAAATATAAACTGTTAGGGTTGTTGTGGTTGTGGTACCACCCTTAGATATCTGTTTCCATTAGTTACATGCTTAAGATTTTATTAGTGATTTTTCTGTAAGAAGGTTTTTATATTTGATCTCAATGATCTCAAAGTTGAAGGTAATAAATACCAATATTATATTATTATTTAGAATATTAGTAGATCAAGAGATAGATACTTAAGTTTTTGTTTCTTGATGATTAAGACGCAGATTTTTTGTGTTCCTAATTCTTGCAAGTATTAAGATTTGATTATTGCATGTTAGAAGATTTTTGTTGCGTTTTTATTTAGCAAGTGCAGTTGGAGTGGGTGAAGGCAATAAAAATATGTTCCTGTCCAAATTATTTTGAGTTTTTTCTTTCAATTGTACTACATGTTATAGGTAAGTCTTCTTTGAAAGCCTCGAGACTCGAAAAGACTCGAGAATTTGGCTTCGAGAATTCCCGTGCCTCGAGAACGAAAATAGTTCGTGAAATCAGAAACCCTACGCCTGATTCAATCAATGGCTATTCGTTCTTGTCGCTTGGGCCATTAAAAAAACACAAAATTCGATCTCATACAGCAGACGGCCAAGCTCACTGCAAACTGGGGACTGGGGAATAGGGCTGTTTAGACATCTAAATCGCGCGGTTGAACGAAATGAAAACGACGCGTTTACGAAATATAGGCGTGGTTGACTGTGTACGAGTGGTTAACTGTTGGACAGGGGACCCTACACACGTGTATATGAGGCATGTAGGCAGGCGCGGGTGGGAACGCGAACCTGCTCGTATGTGGCCCGCGCGGCGAACCTCCAGACAGCTACGGGTAGGCAAGTAATTTGTTGCGTGCATTAAGCAAGTTGCGCTCGCTCGTTACGGAGCCCGCCAAACAACGTGATGTCTCAATTGCCCGCGTCTCCACCTCCTGATAACAACTCTCCCTAAATTATTTCACTCGGCGGCGTTCTCTCGTTAGAGTAAATGAAGCGTTATGAATTCTTGACGCGACCAAACTAGATTGTGATCCATGACACCCGGGATAAAATTATGACGTAAATACAACTGGTACACTCGAAATATTTTTACCTTATTCGTAGACGCGAGTGCTCAGATGTTAAGCCTTTCGACATGATAAATGAAAGTTTAAACTGACTGCGAGACGAGGACCCGTTATTTATTACTGTAATGCACGAACCGAGCTTTTCACTTGTTTATAAAGCTTTGTACATAGTCATGATTGTTTTGTGTACTTCATCCGACAAATAGCTAATGGGTGTTAAAGGTTGAATTTCGGACGATCTAAAGCAATAACGAGAAGAACTTGAGAGACCACGAAACTGATGGCTAGCAAATTATAAATTCGAAACTCGAATTGTCGTTGAATTATTGCCGCATAATTTATTACTCGGCAGCGAGCTTGGAATTAATGTCACGTCCCCTTTACCATAACAGTTGTCGGGCAAGTAGGTGCTTACACTGGATCTTCGCATTGAATCGTTGATTAAATCAGGCGCCGTCGGCTTTGTTTCACGGAACGCGCATTATCTCGCTGGCTTGTCACTCACACTCGACCCGCTGTGACGGCGGACAACCTAGGCAATCAATGGGGATTTCTGTATATACTACACCGCCACTCATTTACGTCAATTGCAGTAATGTGGGACGACATTACGCCCCCGATGTGGGTTCAACTTGTACCACGATAAATAAGCTCGGACTTCATTACGATCTGATTGCTAAGCATGTTCACACACGCGATATTGCTGTTTGCGCCGTTGCCGGAATAATTGTCCGAAATAAACAAAAGAAAATGAATATAAATTGGGGGTCATTTCATTATACATATTAGGTAAGTACTTGACTTGCCGTGTATCCTACACTCTTCCCTACTAAGGTGAATGAATACGAACTTTTGCAAACGCATAACGCCTATTTCTGCGATTTAGCCCCCTATCACAAAAAGTACAAGTACTTAGGTAAGGTACTACAATTTATTCATATTCATACTAAAATGTGACAAATATTATGCCAATTTAGAGGTCTTGCAACTTAGTCGAACCACACGAAAATGTGAGTGGAAAGACCCCAAAGAATTTTAATTGACCGAGCGGACGAAGTGAGCGAAGCGTCTCCGTTTCTGTTTGGACAAAATTTATTTCGTGTGTCCTTATTTCTCTCTGGCTGTTCAGGTCGCATTTCTCAACCGATTCTTCTGAAATTTTGTGAGCAGGTTCGGTAATTACATATATCATATGTCGATTGGTTGTTTGTTTTTTTTTTTTTCAATCAATCAATCTATCAAATTCTTTATTTTACATAAAACATGGTGTACGAAACAGGTCTTAAATTAAATTAGTTCCACATGTTCTGTTGCAAAGACAACACGTAAAAAATGAATAAACAATCTTAATAAAATTAACAAAAGGAAAAATATTATAAATACAAATCGTCAAACCACAAAATTAATTACATAATTTACTAGATAATGATAACTTCAGAATGTCAATTTAAAATTATAAATAATCAGCCAAGTTACACACATCGTTATCATTTAATTATTAGGTGACATTTAAAAATTCTTCCACAGTGTAAAAACAATGGTCTATAAGCCAGTTTTTGAATTCCTTTTTGAAAGAATTTAGTGGCAATGTCTTAAATCTAGCAGGCAGCTTATTGAATACGGTTATAGACATATATTTTTGAACATTTATATTTATACAATATAAATATAAATGTTCAAAATGAGCCGATTCTTGTGAAATTTTGTGATCAGGTTTGATAATTTTAGTTAATATTTTGCACAAATTATTTGGGATACCGATACGACTATTGGCTGAAAATTTTAGGCCATACCTACCTACTACGGAAATACAATTTTGAATAATGTTCTAGTACTATTCGCTACTACGGCACCATATCAATCACGCATTCCCATACCGAGTTTGACTGATGATCATACGGTCCATGTAGATGAAACAGCGTCGATGCATATGTTTACGAGCTTGTAATAGTTGTTCGCGTAGGTACCTACCTACTCAGATTTATGCCCGTGATGCGCAGATCTATTGGTGCGTTGATTAAATCGGACGCTGTGCTGCGACGAAAGGGCACGCTTTATCTTGCACGGTTGTCGCTTGCGCTCGGCCATTTCATGATTTCCGGTGCAACCACACGGATGCATGCACTTTTTATATGCATAATAGCTTATAGTATAGCCGTCTCTTAACCTATCGCACGGCTCTGTCTGCTACTCCAATAAAGGCTCAGTGTTATTCAAATCCAAATTCACATCGCTCTTAGTCTAAACCCCCGCTTGGTATTCAAAGTTTAAGCAATCAAAATGCTAACTTCGAAATGAAAATACTTTCTACGATTTTACGTCTGATTAACTGATATGAGCCCATAGAACATTTCGTTAACATTATTTGGAAATCGAGAAGCAATATTAATAGCGAAAACGTAAATACATTGCCTTTCCGGAAATATAACTGCTTTGTTGGAAAGTTTGCTTTGTCGGAAACCTTTTAACGAGGATGAAGATGCTAAACTTTTGTAACTATTAGACAACAGTCTAACTTGGCAATCAAAGGGAGACTGTGAAAATTAAAAAAAAAAACTTCGAAATAATATGTTGCAAACTTTGCATTTTTTAAAAGATGGAAATTTCTTGTGCACACACCTGAACTTAACAGCTTTGTTACGTTAACAGAACAACTAAGAATATCATATCAGCTAAGCGAGGTACAAGAAAGAACTTGAGAATGTGGGAATATAACCATGAGCGTGTTTTTAACGTTATTCCTATTGAGAATTTATTGTAGTCTAATGCCTTGCACATTAATTATTGGGCGTAGATATGACTATAGATAGATTTATTTAGTATGTCTCGGCTATTGGGATAACGTCACTATAGCATTTGATTTATTGTTTGTAAATTCCATCAAATTATCATCCGTCATATATATTGGCTAGGTACTTTTGGGTCTCTTGTTGCTAGGATAGGCTGTCTTTTATGCAGTTATTATATTGAAAAACGTATCGCTAAGGCGTCCAATGAAACATGCTTTAATTAAAACTGGGGGAATATCCTAAATAAAGCAAGATTGTCATGTAATACATTAAGTGAATTATGTTCTCAACTTTTAAGTGAAATATTGACGGAATGTTTGAAATGCAAATTCCATAAGATATTCAATGAGAAAGACTTAAATAGAAAACCATTTAAGCGTATTCTGTGAATCTTGAGTGGCGTTTTTCAAAGGACCAAAGATCAAAGCTATTGAAGCGAATAAATAAAAAGGAGATACCCTATTTCTTTGTGCATGCTTAAGGTTATTTTCTATTTAGCCCGCCGTTTTCAATTTTGCAGATTCAATTCCATGTGTAAACACGTAGCAATTAATTTTTAAGGGCGATAAAGTGGAAGCACTTTTTAAACCAGAGTGGCCCATTGTTTGTACGCAAAATGGACTAACAGAGTTTTCAGAAAATATTTGGCTTGGCTGTTAAGTGCCCCGTTTTCAGGCGACGCATATTTTCTAAATCACGCTATTATAATTAAGTTGGGTTTCAAAAGTTTTAGTGTTTAGAGTTCATTATTATTCTCCTGTATTCTCCGGTTTGCTTGGGTCTGTGCAGCATACAAAGTACGCGCTACCACTTGAGCTTCACCAGTTTTATAGCCGGCCGCCTGTCTAACATAAACCCTCCTTGGAAATATTTTTATGACTTCAGGTGTTAGTCATGATTTATTCGCTACGATCTACGAAACCCACGGCTAGACTTAAGGTAGCGTTATTTAGAGGGGGGAACTTACGGATTTGTTCTGTTGGTACAGTTGTATAAGTAACAAATTCGCTCGCTCGCGTAGTTATTTTAGCAATCTGTTTAGGCTTAGTTTGCTCACTGCTTTTGTCTCCACCATTTTAAAATGCCCATGTATTATAAATTTCTTATATAAAGCCGGTTCGTGTAAATGACCGGTTTATTTTTATAAAAATCCCTTTCGTAAATCCGTAACTCGACGCTATTTAAATAAGCAGGGTCACCTGTCTATCCAGTGAGCCGCAGATTAAGTCCTGGCAGCCAAATCATCCGCGTAACGCCGCTCGTTGCCGTAATGCATGCCGTTCTGACGGTTACTTTCGCCGGTTACTCATACGGCTGAGCACCACCATTTGCATGTTTGGCGTTTTACAGGTGTTGCCTTTAGACCTCTTTGCTGCTTTGCTCGATTAATTCTAATTGTGTTATTTCTTTCAATCGGGCAACCTATTTAATTAAAACTTCATTTACCCTAGAATGTAGTGATAAATCATAAACAACGGCCGTGGTTAAATCAGAAAACGTTGGCGCATTGTGGAAAAAGAAGACATACTCAAAATAATGTCAAGTAAATCGTCTATCTCTAATATATACATGACTCCCCAACATGAAGCGTGCACAATTGCACAACGCCAAGATAGTCTTACAGAAGAGAGGTTTATGCTTATGTTATCAAAACACGGAGCTCTGTTGTATATTTTCAAAATGTAATATTTTTTTAAACATTTTTTTCCAGTGGCGCTCCAATTACTTTGTTTATTAAATCAGCGTTGATAAGTGGTACGCGTGCACAGCGTCATTGTTGTTGTAATTGTCTCGACGCTTTATTCCGGGGAGGTCACACGTTATCTAAAAACAGCTGTCGAGCGCACACGGCCTACAATGGACTCGTTTGTATCCGCGCCGTGTAATATTGTTTGTATTTTAAAATATCTGGTGTGTTGGCGGCGTTATTTTCCCGCTCAATTGTGGAGTTATCCAAGGTATTGTTGCGTTGATTAGATCAGGATGCCTTTGTACCGTTGATAATGGTTGGCACTAGGACGGAGCCGTTCGGCCGCAGTCTCGCTCGCGACTGTTTTGCTGCTGTGGCTGAAACGTACCTAGTTCAGCGTGATGACCCGGACAACCGCAGTTGCATATCAAATGACTAGGATGTTACTTCTGTACATTCCTAGTTATTGGATTTGGTATTTTAACGTGCCCTCATTATCACGAGTAGCTCGAATTATAATTTTGTATTGTTGGTATTAAAATAAGCAACAACTTGAATATTTGATTTTCCAAGTACCTACTTATTTTACTATAACTGAGATAAGAGTTGAAAGAAAACGGTCGATCGAACGTTGGTTAGCGCGAAACACTTTCATTATCCACATTCCATCAGTTGTTATTTAGGTCGAATAGATGCAGACGCTACTGTGATATACTTGCCTACCTAAAATATTTTAATTTTTTGCCGTTCGTATGAAAAACCACTTATTTTGTTGTTATGATGAGGTGCTTATTCTGTATCGTGAATTATCTCCCGGTTTACAAAAATAGCTTATCCGTGAAGGTCTATGGGCCACAACGATCCTCCTATTGTAGTTGAAGGGCCATTTTAATTTTTTATTCCCCCGAACGTGATTTCTTTTCAAGCACCTCCCCACTTAAAGATGCTCAACAAAACCGGCAAAAATGGAGGATACGCCTGAGGAGTCGCTAACAATACGCTAATGCCTTATGTTTGCGCTGACTGCCTTCCCCGCCGACAGACTCTATTATCACGGCTGCCCTCTGTTCGCTGAATTGGCTAAATGTTTTGTGCCTCCCAAAAAATATTACAGATGACAGTGAAATTGTTAAAGGTCGATCTGTTACCCTGAAATGTCAGGCGTTCACTGCGAGCCCTTGGTTTGATTTATTTTGTAACACCGAAGTCTTCTCACAGTAGAAGTAAAACTCATAGATTTTTACGACTAATGTTTGTATTACGGTTACGAGCCTACCTAATGGGAAATGAATTCATGGCTTAACACACCCGCACCCTCTAGAATAAGCCAATTATTTCTAAATTACTTTATTTTCTGCCTTGAAAAAAGTTATTGTGCGGCTTGTCAGCAAGAAATGCCATCATTTATATCATTCTAAGTATAATTTTCTAATCAGTTCCGGCAGTCATGTAACAGTTTCAGCTGCTATCGAAAGTTCCTAAAAGCAGCTCACGCAAATGTTTAGCCTAGTAACGCATCCGTAATGGCGCTGAAATTTCTGATGGATTACGTGTGATACACGAAGAGCGCGTTCACTACACAGTGTCTAAAGTAGGTGATGTGTGTACATCAGGAGGGCGTGTCGATCAATCACCGGCGCGGATGGACGCGCGACAGGCCATTAGGAAAGCACCGGCAGGGCCCAGGTGCCGGCTGGTCCGTTCGTCACCTCGCCACCTGACCGCCTCGCCGCCTGGCCGCCTGGCCGGCTCGACACCTCCCCACGCCGCACGAATGGCCCTGCCCTTGTCGTCTTCAATCAACCGACCAACAGCCCGCATGATTCATAACACACTGGCACGCTACGTTTGTGAATTTACATTTAGTAGGTACCGCAACAGCCTTTGTGACGTTTGAGCGAAGTCTGTTCTATAGGTCGTGCGATAGATTTAGATAAGAACTGAGTTTTTGTACGTTTATCATGTATCTAAATAAAATTTAAAGAGCTATTTCGTTTTAAAAATGTCTACTTTAATCTAACTATAGTCATCTTTCTCCAATGTAAATAAAATCTCTCTTAAATGCAATAAATTTTCGCTCCGTTTACGCGACATTACTTGAATGATTATTTGCATGCGAGCGGTTTCCCATGCCCGGTGCAGAGCCCCGCCGCGATAAGATGGGTCGCGTGGCAATAAAACGACTACAGCCGCAGCCAACTGCGATTGCGACATATGCCATATCTGTTAACCTGCTGCCGGCAGCCTGGCATCGTTCATTGGAACGATTTGAAGCTCGCGTCGCAACTTTCCGCATCTGAAGGAGTGGGTAGGTATAACGCGACTCCCTGCAATCAACTTTAGCTTCAACAAAACTTCTCTACAGACGAGTAAGTACAGTCACTTGTTCTGTAAACTGATATAGGTATAGCTGTAGCTTTGTTCAAAGAAACTATTGTTAGCAGTTTAATTATACCTACCACAAACGTAGAATCGGCATGTTTTCCTACGAGTAAAAATGATTAATAATAATTTTATTTTGCTTAAAAAACGCAGATATCTGGCGGATCCCAAACTAGGCTGAGCCTGATGTAAGTATCTTGAGGTTCTAATAATGAGTTATGTAAACTGGTATCTAATGTCTTAGAAATTAATATCGGCCATAATTCTCTTAGAATTTATAGCTATTACACTTACTTGTGGAAAACAATGAGGCATACGAGCATAGGACACGTGGTAGCCGCACGCCGCCATAATAGAGTGAGTCCATTAATTAGGCCTACACGTGTCATCGTAATGGACATCGGTTGACGCCTCCTGTACAGTAGCGACCATTATAATTGATGGTCCAACAACTGTTCGGGCTTCGCTCCACCTTGTTACTCCTAAAACAGTTTTTTGTCATGTTTGCTAACATGAAAGTTCAGGGGTAGGTTGGGTAGGTTGTTAATGTTATGTTGTATACTAAAGTACCACAAAGTTATACTCAGGTTCTCGATATGAGCTGAGCTCGGTCGGAAATATTGCAGCTCAAGCGAGTAACTTTTCCTTTGATATTTAATTGGCTCAGCCCCTCAAGATCCACTAGAGTTCACGATCCTACATATTTTCTTGCTAGTTTATTTTTTGCTGTAAGTGCACGACTCAAAGGTATGTTGAGATTGTAAACCTACCAACAAAAATGGCTAGTTGCTTCTGCTGCCTCCGTAGTCTTGCCATGAAATCTGTCTACATAATGGTCTACATAAAACGGGCCTTATTATAAAAACAAAGTAAATAAGTTAACAAGTCAGAGTAGTTAATTGTATTAATAGTATAAATCAGATTGTAATAAGTAAAATATTTGTCCAAAATATTCACCTTTGACTTAAACACACATCTTTAAACACTGTCCGGCCACTCGTCTATGACTGCACGCACGGTTTCGATGGGCATTGAAGCCGCTGCCCGCACTAAATCTTGCTTGAGAGTCTGAACATTACGATGAGGCTTAGAGCAGGCCTTCTCCTCTAAAATATTTAACAATCCATATATACTTAGTACAACGGGTTGAGGTCGGGACTTCCTAAGCGCCAATCTTCAGTCGCAATAAAGTCGGGTAAATGCGTTGCCAACTAACGTTGTGCGAGTGCCGAGTCTTGTTGAGGTATCCAATGCTTACCAGCAAACAAAGTATCATTCAGTGACTTAAAAATTTCAGAAGATTCTTGGGAACTGTGTGCACAGACTTTGTCATTTTGGCGGGGGAATTTTTGCTCCACAGAAAAAAAACATCTGGAAACGAAATATTACGATATATGCCCTTTGCGTGCCGCTGCCATAACATCTCCGCTCTCGTTGCACTTATTTACGGCAGAACAGCGTCAATCGCTGTCCTGTCATTCAGCGATAAGCCTCACGCCAGAGGGTCTTTTTTATGATACGAGTCATAGTTCTTGGTGGAGTTTTAATTGACCTAGCCAAGATGTTCTGCTTACGGAGCGGATTTCTCTAAATCCGCTGAGCTACTTAATTGCTGTTTGTGTCGTGGTTGACCGCTTCTTGGCCTGTCGTGGACTAAGTCCATCTCGTCGAAACGTTTTAGAGTTATGTAGATAAAGATATTTTTTATAGGTTTCAGTAGTTCGAAAATATCGTTCGGTTGCTTATGACACTTAATAGGTACACCCAGGCCATCTTCAGAGAAACGATAGTTCTTTGCATCTTATTGCACCTTTTCTGACAGCTTGATGTTTAATAAACATAATAAAAAAACTGATTAATAAAAAACATCCATTATATTCAAATTTGAAATGACGGAGAAATTGGGACAGAAGACAGAATCTATGGCAAGACTTTTCGAACCGAACTAAATCTATCTGTGTGGCAAATCGATTTGCGATCATGAAAAGTTCAGCTTTACTTATCCACCTATTTTATGTACATCTCTAACACTGTTCAACCACTGAACCACTTTTACTGTCAGTGGTTATCCTGTTTCCGCGGTATAGACCTGCATTCCGCTTGTAAGCCATTATTGAGATAGGGCTCGATGTGACAGATACGTGCTGCCCTGCACCGTGCGCCGTGTTTGAGATAACCCGAGAGCGTCGGATGCCTTTTGCGGCTTGTGGTCGACAATTACGCATGCTCTCTTCACCTTGAATGCATCTCATATATACTGATGTTCTTTCCCATAGTAACACAGAATTAGGCAATGTAACACGTGTGTGTATGATTGCTAACGTATAATGGGATAGAGGTTTACATAGTTTCGATAGTTTCGCCCAAGGGGAGGAAAGTTACCTGTATTTGACAGTTGAAGTTTTTAGCTGCGCCATCTCTTACCTGTGTAAGGCTAATTTTTAGTAGTTAGTGCGTCAATCATTGCTGTTGGTTTAAAAAAAATACGGAAACAACGGAAAAAACGGAAAAAATACCGAACCGAAGGCTTGTAATTTTCAGTCACAAATTATTACTTGTACTTCTGTTAAAAAATTTGCAAAATTTATCATCATGCAAAGAAGAAGAAAAAAACGGTTTTTGGTACACCTACTACATCCCTTCAATTTTCGGACTCAAGCAAACGTCATACAGCATGCAACCGATGCAGCGCCCAGCGGCTTTCTGTTTTTTAGAAAATGCGCAGTGTTTAACTGTTATTTCGTTAATTGTCCACTAGTAAATAAATAGAGTCGATTTTCAGCTCCTCCGTTTTATCAGTGTCAGTTCGTGTGTTGGACGTTGCGGCGAAAATTCGGACGCTTTAGCTATAATCTTTGTGTGTTGTTTCAGTTATTTATTGCGATATCAGATGCTTGTGATTTGTGCTATTGTTAGTTGTTGCGATTTTGGACGCTTTAAATATATTATTTACGAAATAAACGATTTTGAATTCTGAGTTTGAATTTTTCATAATGTCTAATCTAATAAGTGTGTGTACACATAATTCGTGTGTGTGCGCGCGCGTGCATGTGTGTGTGTGCGCGCGTGTGTGCTCCATCGCGCGTGTGTGCGCCCGCGCGCCTGTGTCCGAGCTTGCGCGCGTGTTGTGTTATGAAATCTGTTCTGTCGACTATCACAGATAAAAGATGGCATTGCTGTAGAGGCTGGTTGAGGGTGACATTTTTTTCCGCTGAGAGGGCGCTCTACTCCCCGTATATTATATTACTCTATGGTTTCGCCTAATGGTTTTGAGCCTATATCCCCTCAAAATTGGTACAGAAATACGTCGTACAAAATTTTCGATCTTTGCCTCAGAAATTGTTGTAGAAAAATCAAGGAATCAAAATGTTATGATGTTCAAGTGAAATAAGTGTGTTTGTCAATATTATTTTAAAATAAAATTGTAATGAGCAAAATGGTGACAGCGCTTGTGAGTTGCATCAGCGTAAAGGACGGGCCGATATTCACCGCGCTCTTGCGTAAAGTTCCGCGCGTGTCGGCCGATAAGAGAACATGCTTTTCCAGCTAATTACGTTCAAGAAATTTCCTTAAACGCCGAACCCTCCAATCCCAGCGATTTTGTGTTAAACCGTAATTAGGAATTTGAGAGAAATCTTTGTAGTAGTTTATAGTCAATTTGTAAGGTGTTTGGTGTAAGGTAAGCGCTCCAATTTAGATCCATATTTATTAGGAGGCGTACCTTTGGCTGGATGGCGAATGCGCCGAAGGAGCCATTAGCCGCAGTACGATAACGGCTAAAATTGAAATTGAGGGTTCTGCAGATATTTTATTCCGATCCTTAGACGACGACATCATTTAAATAAATATTTGGCACAAAATCTCTTCAGGGCTTGGATTTCAGCCGCCCCTTTTTCAACTTTCTTGAAAGTCGTCTTTATTTTAACAGCAACGGAGTTAATGTAAAAGGGACCATTTTCGTTTGATTCGCTTAGAAATGTTTTTTTAGGTTTTCAGGATAAGCTTTTGTTATTATTATAAGGTTTGGCTGAATTTTGATAGCTTGTTATGAGTCGTGCGAGAGTCTGAGTGCGATAGCACAAGGGCTTTCAGTCATGAAGTGCCCACGTTAGATTGTTTCTATAATATTTAAAGCACAATAGAAAGTGGAAAGGAGTGGGCGAGGCGAGAACAGTGCGGCGCGCGTATACCCAGGCATTGTTAGAGGCGACAATGTCGGAAGACCTTTGTTCTAGCAGGGCACGGCACGACGTCGCGCCGGGCGGCGGGCCTCGGCCGTTACTTTATCTTATTACACGTGTCGCTTGCGGTCTAACGAAGCTGCCCACCGCAATTGTTCCACCTTCTGAATTAATGTGACTTGCCTTATAATGGCCCGAACCGGAGCCTAACCGTAACTATTGTGTTAACAATGTGCCCTGAAGACAATTTCGCCGTATCAGATGAATGTCTAACAATGCCACAATATCTTCTTTGGTTTTGCACGCAACTCTACAACATTGGTCTTTATTTTTATTTACGAATGAGTGCCACTATTTATGAAGATGTAATTGCTAATTATTATCTTTACGTAGTTTTTCGTTAATAAGTCATCAAGTTTCCATACTAAGAAGAAATGTTTGCACAACCGTCGAAGTGAATATTCTAGTGAAGATAAAAAAAACCGAAAATACTAACATATGAAGCAGACAAAGCTAGTTTTTCTGAATTTTATTAATGACTCTCAAAACTCTACGAAAATACTTCGTACAGCAAAATGGTCTAAATGGTATAGCAATGTACTAATTGAAGACATATAACACAGTCGTCTAGTGTAATATTCAGAGAGCAGATCTTACGCAGGGCACTGGAGGGCATAATTGTTTGCCGAGCAATATACTATTTATCCCTGACAAAGGTAACCAGATAACAGATAGGACGTTTACTTTGTGCATTGCGGGGCGTATTTATACTGCTTAGGAAAGGCAGTGGTGGTTACATAAGCGGCCCTCGTGTTTTACGACAGACACTGTTAAACGTTTTGTCTGATCGATATCGCTTATTCGCGTTGTTTTATCAAAATTTTAACAAAACTTGAATCCTCTTCGGGAATAACTACATCTAAGTTTTATTTGGGTTGTGATGTGATGTTTGCCGCAGGGAGCGTCAGAACTCACGATCTGTTTTGTTAACTTTTTGTGTTATCCATACCAGAACTGAACTCTGTGTTTTCAAGTTTCGGTCGGATAAACCTTTTGAAATCGACGGCTGTGCCTGTTGCAGGCAGCGGCTGTTTTGTCGCAGTAATCTGCGCGAGGGTGAAGGGGAGGGCATTACCGGCCTCTAACGGCTGTGGAACAACAGTGCTAAATTACCTTTCGTTTAGACCGGGATAGCGACAGCTGGCTCCACAAAGCTGCAGCCTTGTGGTAATGATGCCTGGTCATATAGGCTCGTTTGATAGCATTACACCCAGTTGTTTATCTTTTAATACCTGAAAATACGGCCGTTTAACCCCGACGCACAAAGAGGGGTGTTATAAGTTTGACCTGTGTATGGTTGTATTCTTGTATATGTCTGTGGCGTCATAGCTCCCAAACGGATGGACCGTTTTTGACGCGGCTATTTTTAATCGAAAGCTGGTTTAATCGAAATGGTTCTTAAGCTAAGTTTCATCAAAATTGCTTACGCCGTTTTTGAGATATTGAATATTTCCATTTGATTATGCTTTCTGTATCAATTTCTAAAGTAATAACATAAAACCCTATTAGTACAATAAATGTTACTGTATGTTGTTGGTTGCATGTTTAATATGATGATTCTTTTGAAATAAAAGTAATCGTGGGTATACCATTTCCTAAATTGACACACAGCATCCGTTTATTCGTAACCCGCGTAAACGAAGCCATGGGAGCAGCTAGTTTCATTATATAATGAACGTTCTTGCACCTGCTTCCTTAATTAATCGCCTCGTAGTCTCACAAGTTACTCTCATTTAGTAAGAAAATTAATTTCAGTCTACGTGTCTCAACTTTACATGCTCATACCAACTTACCAATAGGCAACTACACACGTAATCAAATGAATTTACAGTAAAATCATTCGGGTAAATAAATAATCTCAAATGTTTATTATGCACATTTCACATTCCTTCTTGTCTCATGGTAAACCTGTCAAGACGTAAAACTTGCCTCGGATCTAGTAAAGGCAACGCTGCTTCGCTGATCCCGCCTTATACGAAGCCATTCAACACGCTTTATGCCATAAAACGCTAGTAAATCTTGTGCTTAAAAATATAAAGGTATCGTTTGTTTTTAGGAATGTCCTCGTAGAAATTAATTTCAAATGGTCACAAGGAACATTACATTTCCGGAATATGATTTTCTTTACTCAACATTAAAATTGCTAAACAAGGTTCAATATTTGTATTTAACTATGAATTTGTTTAGTTTGCATTCAGGTGTAGTATGCAAGTATAATGATTGCATCATACAGAACCTGCCTCTGATGCATTTGCATGTGATAAACTTAGTTTTGTTTGTGTTTCTAGTTGAACAAGCACAAATGCAAATTAATTTTGTACCAGTTAGATTAATGGAAATATACTCGCATCATCTGCGTCAATTATAATACCTAAAACTGGTTATTCATTAGTAAGAATAATCGTATCATGGTACCTAATTCGTGCTGACAATAAGCAATTCGTGCTTGTAGAAAGCTTTAACTGGAGAAATATGTATGTATTGTCCTTTCAACGCACCGATTCAATTAATTATAAAAATGTAATTTTATAATATTATCCTATTGCTAATATACATATAAATTTCTGAACAGTATGCAACTAATTACAGATCAAAGCTGTTTTTATTGACCCATATTAAAACTCCTAGCCAAGTAAAAAGTACCGCTCTTTGTTGTTCGCTCGAGAAAAATCTCGGAGAGAGTACCGAGAGCAAGAATTAAAACGCCCCGGGAAAAATTAATCTAGTGTCCCGGACCGACAAATATTGTTGTTTGGTCGGTCCGGGGGCTATAAGTAATCTCGGCACGTTATGCAGTCCGTCGGGCGGTTTATTGGAAAAGTGGATCCGCGCTGACTTGCCGGCGTCTCCCAAATCGCTAAACGCGTCGTTGACACGACATTGATTCCAGTGATTTTCTGCTCATCAGATATACAGTTCAAAACAAATCGACTTTGATAATTTGCTTGAGCAAGGTCCGAAGGTAGGAAATTCGATGTCAAATTTGAAATCGAGTCAAGTTTGCGTTTTAGTAAACCGTCTAGAATTCAGCTGGGGATTGAGTAAATCTAAGCGATCACCCCTGTAAATATTTTATTTGGAAAAAAATCTCCCGTTTCCTCTGCTGGTTGACAATATGTATGGGAGATTTTTTTTGACCTTATTCTTAAAGTCACTCAAGCCTCCGTTAGCTAAAATATGTTTTGTCTTCTTACTTACGTAAATGTCAATGTGACAAAAAAGGACAAACGAACTTTAACGGCATTTTAGTTAAAATAGGTTTATGAATAAGAGGGTTTGACTCTGGTGGTTGAATTCATGACATCATATTCGTGTATGGTGTCCGGCTCTGTTGCCGTTGTCCGCTGCGTACTAATTGTAATACAATTGACAAAAATAATGTTTTATTTATTTGACATGATGACATGAATCATCAATTTTTGTTATTTGACATTTGGAGACCATATACATCTCCAGTTTATGTATATGTACTATTATACTTATTATTTGACCATGGAGGCGTTTTACACCTCTGCTGATTTTAAATTTAGTTTAAATTGACCCTAGAGACTATACATCTCTAAGCCATTTAGATTAAGTATTATATTATAGTATTAATTCTGGGACCCTATACATCCCTTTGTAATTTAAATTTTCATAGATATTTGACCTGGAGACCCTATACATCTCCTGCTCAATTAAAACGTGCCAGTAAAGTAAAGTGTTCTGGTTTTGCTGTTTTAATAATTACTTTTTACACTTGTTTCTAAAATGCGGTATTTTTTTTTCTCTCTTAATCTTTTAATGACAGAGTGAGGTTTCTTTGTGTAGTTTGTCTGTGGTTGCGTATTGTAAGAGCTAATGTAACTTGTTTTTAGAAAAAATGACTTTGTGCCAAGTTTCTTGCGGCGCATTCTTCTTGGCAATCATGGTCTTTCCGAAAGCGCTGGTAGACTCAAAAAAAAAATGACGTGTAAAAGAGCATTCAACTGCCTATTTGCTGAATAAAATTTTGAATTTTGAATTTTTTGAATTTTTTTTTGACGGTTCATTTAAATGTACCCTCACTCACCCTCCCTGTATACACCTCACTCACCCTGTATACAATTGAAAATTTTGAACTATTTACCTATCAGAAAACATCCTCAGAAACCTATCGTCGTCAGAAAACAGTGACTCGTCGCTGTCCTATGGCCTAGCCTCTCCCCTGACCGATTAGGACGTAAACAATTAGAAAGAAATCAACCAGAAAACCTTTATCTTGCAGTTGCCCCGATGACTCACTACTCTCTTAACGCAAATGAACTATGGATAGAACCTAATATGTGACTACAAACCAACCAAGCTATGATTTAGAGTTACTTAAATTACAAAAAACTTGTTCTCAATATTTTCACCTACCTATATAACCTACACCTACTATAAAATACAGATTCATTCAACAAAATGTTGTACCTGATTCCAATTAAATCTTCTCAGTCCAGCTCACGCACGCTTTGATCCCTTCATTGTAACCCGCATACATTCTTTGGCCTTACACCGAACCTGAAACATGAGAAAGAACTGTAGAAACCAATAATGAGAGTTTTAAAATAGTCCATCTTAAAAGAATTGAAGTGAACACTCGGCTATTCGAGGAAGTTGTCCATTAAAATTTATTCAGTTGGAGCCGTTTGAGCACTGCACTTAAGATCTGTATTTTACTGAAACTTTTGTATTTAGGTATTATCCGGAAGTACCTGTTAGCAACTTGGCTTTATCTTTCCTGACAATTTCATTTAATGCTGTTCACTTTTTTTCATTTTTGTTTTCTTCTGGAATGTTATTTGCAGTTCAGCTTCGCAATGTCTTATTTTCAATGATTATTTTTGTTTCTTTGGAATTGTTCGAGAAGGTAATAAAATTTTTAGATTTGATCAGATTTACTGATTGTGGTTAACGGGTGTCGTGATTTTACCCAGGCAAGCAAACAGTTTAATTTCTCTCTGTATTCAAGCCGTCGTTCGTTTTGTTACAATTAATTTATTTAATAAATTCTTGGAGGCCACAGTGCGCCGCCTGTCTCCGCTTCGCTTCGCCGTTATAAATTTATATCACCGGACGTGTTCAGAATTTATGCGCAGATGTGTTTTCTTGGCGTGCGGCCTTGCAGCCGCGAAGCAGCAGCGCCCGGCGCTGGCGCCACCACCAGATGTGACTCCTTCGTTCCTTCCCTATTTACATTTACCAACAACGCTACCTAATCTAATTAGATTTAAATACAGAAACGACTGGTTCTGCTTACTTATTACTTAATTAAAACATGTTTCACGTCACGTTCTGCACGAATATGCAGAGCTTAATAAACCGAAACGTATCCGACCGCGAATTATAATCACGGTAAGAGAATTTAGATCGCAGATTCAAACACAAGTTCGGAGTATTTCTGGTTTTACGTTGTGCCTAGTTAAATGCGTACTTGCATTAATATTCAAGATACGCGGTGGGATAAAACAAACTGCGCGCACTAACGTAAGAAGGGTATTAAGGACGAGGGTTATCCTTCACGTAACGAAATATTGTAGTCTTTTCGACTCCAGACATTGTTTCGTGTTCTCGGTAAAGTGCCTCTTGGAATTATTGATGGTAAATAAAAAAAACATTGTTTATTACCAAATCTAATTTATTTCGCCAGAAATGCCTACGCGTTGCTTAAAGCAGAAGCTGTTAACCGAAAGGCTCGGCGAGGGGTTATTTGCCGAGGTGATGTCTCGACTCGCAGGTAGGCACTGCAGCAGACAGCAGTTATGACGGGCGCTGTCGCTTTGTCCCCCGCTGCCATTGTGCCTCCTGTCCAGTACCGATGTCACTCCTTGGTTAGTTTTAATTAAGTCCGCTTTGACTGTTCATTTCCGACTATGCTGTCCAAGCAAATGCGTATTAAAAACATATGTATAAATTGATGTATGTATTTATCTATATGTATAAATATGTGCATCCATTGTCTAGTACCCATAACACAAGCTCTGCTTAATTTTGGACTAGGTCAATTGGTGTCAATTGTCCCACGATATGTATTTTTAATTTATTATTATTATATATATATATATATATATATATATATATATATAAGCCATTGTTTGAAATTATCGAAAACATGCCGGCACAACAAACGTGGCATAACTGTGATTCTTTGCACTATAAGGTTCAATAAAGTTTTTTTTTCATGAAGCTTTTATTGCCACGCGTTTCATTTGCCAGGCCAGCTCATTTATTAAGTAGGTCTCCACAATCCACCGTCTCTATTTAATTATCTGCTACTCATATTACTCCGTCTGTATTTCCCAGAGGTAGGTAACTGCTCGATAGATATTATTTCTGTCATACTTCACTATTTTAATTTCATTGGGGTTGGTTTCGTTTCGCGATTGAATGCCGCGCAGTCGGTGTTATCTATTACAATTCTCCTTGTATCTTGCTCCTAAGTGACATTGTTACGTAGTTAACGCTGAATTAATAATGAGAGACGTTAAAACCTTAAATTAATTCGGTATATCGGCGAGGAAAGTGGTGGAGACATTTAACTTGCGCTTTGAAGGAACCGAGATGTAATTAAAATAAATATTTGGCACGAAATCCGGGTCGCGGCGGTTAAGTAGAGACGTTCGCACCCTTTGAACAACTTTGTGTTTATGCTTGCTTAGTAAACAAATATAACTGAGATTCTGTTTTAATCTAACTGAACTTTTCTATCTTAAGGCTTCCATATTATTTTGGTTTCATGCGAGGTTCTGGAGAGCCTTCTAAATTGCCTATTAATTTCGCTGGCGATCATAACTCAAACTATTTGGTAAACCCTAAACCAAATAAATCAGATGATAAATGTGTATACAAAACATTGTTGTGGCAATTACAGGGTCTATTTGAATTGATAGAGCGCACGCATAGTTAACTCGCAGTCGCAGACGCTATTTGATTGCACATTAGCAACCTAACTCGATGCCAAGTCACGACTAATGGCACAACAACACTTGACTACCATGTAACGGAATTACTAAGCGCATTTGTATTATATTGCACTCTGATTGCACTGCATTGTTGTTCTAGTGAAGGTACCGAAAGTGTTTGTGTAGGTACTTGACTACACGCGTATAATAAACTATTTCCTTCTTCACACGGAAATTAAATTAATTATGCTCGGACGCTACTCCCGAGGCTTTGATACAGTCGGCGCGACAGCGAGCAAACGGAAATCATTTTTTTTATTTTACCTTTAAACATTTAGTTCATTTATTACTATAATCACAGAAATCTCTATAGCGAATTCCCTATTACTTGTAAGATATATCTTTACTATCTTTGAATTATTTTGCCGCTCGCCAATATTTATGCCTTCAAGAGTTGGAATAAACATACTTAATGACATGTCGTCTGCTTGCGTTACGTCAGCGCCTTTCCTCGAATGTTTTGAGACAGGAAATATATTTCCCGGCTGCCGTTTGTGTAGCTAAGTTGATATGTAGGTAATCGGAATGGGCAGTTTCTTTTATAACTTTTATTTTAAACATTAAAATTAAACTGAAAATTAATGCCATTATGCATTTATAAACGTCACTCAAGCCGCCTTCATTACTTAAAATAGGTTTTGTCTTCTTATTACTAACGGAAATATCAATGTGACAAGAAAGGACAAACGAACTTTAACGGCATTTTAATTTAAATAGGTTTATGAGTAATAGAGTAAATGTTTAAAATATGAAGTATTTTAATGAAATAAAAACGGATCACTCACGTATGTAAGTCGAGTTTAGCCCGACATGTTATGTCATGTTTTTATTTCATTATGATTGAGTCTCACGGTAGTTTCATGCTAAAAGTATAAAGTATTTTATTTAAAAGACAGCTAGTAGTAACGTTCCTAGTTCTTTCATATATGTACTTTCGTATTAATGAAGTACGTCATTTAGGAATCTTAATTTCTTACATTAGTAAGAGTAGGTACTTAATGATCTTACATTAGTTTACATGAAGCGTACATTTTGTCACATATAATTTGCCGCAATCTAGCGTCTGAATAAGCAAAGCAAACTACTCGCATATATTTCAATATATTCTATCGACACAATCGTGAAGACGCAAAACATATTTTGGAATTTAATACGATGCCAACAGCGCGTACGTGACGCAACTTCTTTAGAATCTACGATCTCAAAAAAAGCCTTTCCGTGATTGCATTTTATTTCCTTCTTATTTTGATCGTCTCAAAGGTCGCTGTCATTAATCGCTTTATAAGAGCGGAAGTGCAAAGTGGATCGTACGAGCAAACTCGAGAGCGGCTCCTTCAACCCTGAATTCATTATTGTCTCCTAACTGAGGATGCGCTTCAAAGAAACTGCTGACTGCCTCTCGGCCGACCTGCACGGCGGTTCAATGGCTTATTGCGTTTCCGACATCTTCGTTTATTGATGTTTGGCTCAGATCTACCACTGCAACGTTTAATTAAAAATGTATATTCGTCTTGCTATATTTTAAATAAAATGAGAACTAGCAAGAAAGCGTTTTTGGTCGCTCCAAAATTACATTGTACCACTTGTACGTACTGTAAGTATATTACTTGAATTTAAATATAATTGACTTTGAAGTCATATTTGTTTAATTTGGACACTACAAGTACATACTTTTTAAAAATCTGATAAAGCTACCGTGGTTAGAATGGAAGGGATAATTATGCGTAATCATTTCAAGATAAATACCTACTTCTTTCCTCACAAATCTCTAAGCATTCGCTTTTGTACCTTCAGCTTGATAGTGATAGGATGATAAATCAATTAACTTATGTTATTGTTATAAATATTCTTAGCTCTTATAAACTTTGGTAAACAAAGTACACAATACGTTCCTTTTTCATTTTAAGTATACCACCAAATTTCTCTTGGGGTTCTTTTTGATTTTGTATTCTTACGTAATTTCGATAATCCGATCATAATCGTGTGCATCATCTTCGGCATTCGTAGCCAACGTGAACAAGAATATTTGACTAGCCTGTATTTTGTGAAAATGTTTTTACAAGGCTTGCTGAATTATACTAAAAGCGACATTATGTACCGATGACTCGGCGGGGACAATAATTTAGATTGACAAGCTTTCACGACATTTCAAAGGCACTTTGACTGTGTCAGAAATAATTCTGTGTTGTAACAACGCATATTCAATCGCAGCTCATGAAAGCTAATTGGTATCTGTGCTTAATTTATTTGCAAATCACTCTACTTTTAATTGGACCACTCAAGAAAACCCTGAACGACGACAGCGAAACGCATATAACTAATTATTAAGTTAGATCGTTTATAATACCTATTGTGGAATTCGAATAGACCTTATAGCTGTTAATACAGGTAAGTATTAATTTACTCAATACGAAGCGACATGGGTAGGTACTCAATATTTTTATTTTACCACTTTCAGGAAATAGTCTTTTAATAATATGTATTAGTCAACTCAACAAGATTATGTATCTACCTACTTTAGGTCTTAGGCACAAATATTTTACTGTTTATGAATGACGAATTTAATCCACTGACTCATAAACCTCTAAGACCACATGGTAAAATATTTGAATACTTACCTATTTGTGATATTCTTCATAACAAGGTCTGTAGGTATACATTTTAATCAAGTTCAACAGCGTTTTGTTTCAATGAGCGTTTAATTAAAATATTTGTATACAATAAGGGTTCCACTAATACCTAATATGTGACACATTTATCATTTTGGTTCTAATTGCTGATTGGCCCCAAAGACCAAAATAAAACTAATAATACTAAAACGTAGTAAGATTTTAATTTCTAGTTATTGGCGAGATATTTCTCCAACAACAAATAACTGCAGCGTCGAGCGTTATTACAACAAATAGTCTGGATCTAATTCTGTTAGACGTTAATGCCATCGGCTATAATAGTAGACACGAGATTAAATTATTAGTTGATGTTTAGAGCAGTGATAAAGTGTGGGGCGCGCGGGCCGGCGGCGCGAGCGGTGCGCCCAGCGGTTGACGCCCGGCGCTTGGCACCGCTGGACACTTGAGACGCTGGCGGCCGCCCAACGCGCTTTATCTTAATGCACCCGCCTGTCCTCTCCCCTCACAGAACGCATAACTCGCTTTTCCACTCCGCAATTGTTTCAGTTATACGACAACGCGTCGTTAGCGCGACATTTGATACCACCCCCGCTCTTCACGACCGACGCTCACCCAGCCGTCGCAAAATACCCAAATAAACTAACCTACCTAATTCAAAGGATATACCGACACATTTACTTAACTTTTCGCAACATTTGTGCTGGATACGTGGCCGCGTTGGCGAAGAGTACTGGAATTTAATTCAGGTGTAGCGCCGCCCCGGGAGTGACGGCTTGTGACATCCTACGACATCGCTCGACGATTTTTCGCCACATTTTATGTAACAAAGAGAATTTTATTGTATCCACGAAATTCTAGCAATAAAACGTTGGCTGTATCAGAGCATTAAAAGAATTTGCCATGTAACACGTGAATGGCGTTCAAATGTTTTGAAATACAGTTCATTTGAAAAGAGAGTAGGATTTGTTTGTTGTAAAGAAAATTCTGCAAAGTAAAAATCTAGCGTCATTCCGTTCCTATAGTCTTTGAAATGAAGCTCTAACAGAAACAAGTATAATATAAGTACTTAGGTATTAACGTGACGAGAAACGACACAACCAAATGAAACATCCCAATGTCCATACCATGCTGATCGAATAAAATGAGCAATTAATACCTTAAATATACAGTAGGTAAGGTATATTATGAGTCGTATGTTCGTAGCTACGTTGTCGTGATTGTATATATTGCTATTAAACATGAGTTCATTATTATTGCAACAATGTTTTTCTATAAATGCAAATATCGAAAATACGTGTCAAACATGACTAGTTCTAATTAAAATCAAAACAGAACAAACTTATGGGAATTTTCTCTCAAGGAAACATCTGTCACTGCACTGCCTTTGCCTTTTACTAGTACTATTAGTTATTCCGTGCTTTTACTAAGTTATATTCGCTTGCTGCCGCCTTTAACATCTTTGCTGCCGTATAACTTGTACTTACTTAGAAATAAGAATCTTGAGATTTGATTTTACCTTCATACATAATCTTGAATAGTGGTGCATTCGATAAGTGCATTTAAATTTAAAGTAAAAAGCCTTCTGAACCAATTAGAATTACAATGAATACTACATTTTTTTAATGTTTTACTTCAGAGCAACAGTTTCATACATGACGATCCCACGTTAGCCTAATACACCTATTTTCTACACGAAATAGGCACGTATTGCCTAGTTAGAACGCAGAGCACGAATTACAAAAACGTCTCAAGCTGGATAATAAGTTCCGCGCTCAAATCCTGCTAAGAATGTAGTGTGTTTCGGCGGCATCAATATTGGACTGGAAGCACGTTCCATTCTGTGGCGGATATAAGGCGCGCGTTACGGTCCCATCCGAGCCGACGATGGTACGTTGGCGGCATCGGCTACGATTTCCGCGTTTTACGCCTCCATGTCACTTTATTTCCATGTTTTCCATGTTCGTTACGGACATAAAACCCCTCACCCCCTATAGATGCGCCAAAACGAATATCGAAACAACTACTCGACGCTATTCGTTTTTCGATGGCCGGCCTGTCACAATTGCCTTCCCCAAATTATTTAAGGCAGGCACGTTCTACCGTGGCAGGTTGTTTACAGCCAAATCAAGCTAAACGACAGCCAGCGAAGATTTGATTTCTACTCTGCGAACTTGATGCGAACAGACCTCTCGGTAGCTTTACAATGTTTTATTGAATTATCAAATAATTGTTCCGTCCGGTGTCGATTATCCGAGAAATTTTGAATTTATAATTGGAATTACGAAATAGGCAATCCCGGAGGAGAAATGCTCTTATATTTTACCTCTTTAGACAATTTGTTTTCTGTTTGGTATAAGAAACAAATAAGCGTAATCGAGATAAATTCCGCATATTATTACTTGCGACATGTTCAAACGGCCGACTTGCTAACTTGCATAAACCCAACATTTTATGCGTCTTTCCTTTTTAAAGTAGAGCCTAAAAAAACAACGTGAAGTTGTGTAACACTGCTTGAGTATATGCTAAGAGCCCAACAGGTTAGAGACGAGCGGACGCGGGCTTGACAAAGCCTGCTGAGCAAATAGGGAGTAACGCTGAGTAAATATTAGGTTCCTAGGCAGTAGGCGCTAATGCACGCCGACCTCTAAGGCGCTGGCTATTCTATTTAAAGTCCCCGCACTGACTACCGAGGATCTGCAATACCCTTGTCACTGCCAAGCGCAGGTAAATTTGATAATAGGTGTTTGTGTTGTCGGGGAACTATTTCCATTCGTGGTAGAGTGAACCCGCGCTAACGTTTAAACACAGCAAACTTTCAAAGAAACTGCTAGAAACGACCAAATGAACATAATATCAAAAGCTACAAAGATGTCTTATTCAACAGGATGTGATGATTCGTTAACGATGGCGTGTTCCATTTATTTCCTTTATGCGTAGATTGTTATGACGGTCGACGTATTACCCTCGGAATCAGCTAATCTTACAAGTTTCGGAAACTAATCAAAGTAATGTGTTTTATTTCTCCTTGTTTGTCGCAATGGGATTGGGATAGTGGGTTGATGGCTGTCGCGTGGGATGACAAACGAAGGAAGACAATTATAGAGATAAATTATACAGAATATTTTTGAATTGTCCAGAAATGTTTTAAGACTTAGTCCGTATTGTTCATACAGTATGTTATGCATTTTATGTAAGTACAGAAGAGAAACGAGTAAGAATTTAAAAGTTAGTTATGAATATGAAATTGTGAATTAAACTTTAGGTGTGTCAATGTGAACATTTTGTAGTGTAAGCAAAGCAATACGCTCGAGATAGCTATCAGTAAACGCCAACAACGTTTTCAGTATCTGTTTATGTAAGTAAATAAGCAAATAGCTGACGGTTTCGTTTGCAATGCTTGTTGATCTTGTAATAAACTTTTCATCTCAAATCAAAATTTAGACCGCATCATTCTAACCTGATTGTAACAGAGGGTGATCATGAAATTTAAAAATTCCTTCGAAAAAATGGCACGCGTAACTGAATATTCAGCCGTTCACAACAATGAACTGATTTACTATTTTAGGATTCAGCGTGCGTCCGCGCTGTTCGGCCGACTCGCTTTTCCGCCCGCGGAAGAAGGACCTCATCCATACCGATACGGGCCTAAAATACGAAAAATTTACAATTTCCCCTTTATTATCACAGCTTATCGTTACATGCGATGGAGCACTTGAATTTCACGTAAACGGCGCATAAAATTCTAGCCATATAACGGGCTGTCTGATCTAATGAGAGATACAGTTTATAATTATCTAAAATAAAGTGGGCAAGAGCGCCAAGACCCGTGATATTTGCATACGGAATGAGATTTGTCATCCCGCGTTTGGTTGTAGGCGGAGAGAGAGAATTTTATTTACCGTGCGCACGTGATGGACTCCTTTCGCGAGACGCAGCCGGCGTTCAACCGCTCGTTTGTCACCAGAAATTACCCAGTGCCTGAGACATTTACTCACTCCAAATATTTAATAATGTAACCTGAACCCGTCCCGACGTCTCTCCTTGTAACACAACTCTTAATACGAATTGATGGAGGCAATTAATTTTGAGCAAAATATTGTTTTATTAAAAAGCTCCATGGCGCCTTAATTGGCATTCTGTTTCAGAAGCAACTTCTTGCTATCTGATAGAACTGGGCTTTATAAAAATATCCTATTTATGTTTTCCACCTATCTGAAAAAAACGGCTCTTCGTTTGTTTGTTCCGGACTTCCACATTTCATTTCCGGGCGTAATTAAACCCGCTCTGATGTCTGTTATTGGGGTTCCATGTCTGTGACTTACTATGGTGGTCAGAGTATTAAAACAAACCAATTTTTAATGAAACTTGACTAAGAACCATCTCAATTAAACTTGTTTTTAACATTTGATTAAAATAAGCCGTGTACAAATTGGTTCATCCATTTAGTGGTTATGATGCCACAAACACCCAGATACACTCGTCAAATTTTTTAGATCGGGGTTTAAAAATAGCAGACATAAAACATAACAAGTTATAAATGCAAACCTGTATCGAAATCCGTGCAGTACAATCGGAAATAACCTTGAATGACAGAAAAGAACCAAATGATGCGTCGGGGTTTTTTTTAACCCCCGACGAAAAAGAGGGGTGTTATAAGTTTGACATGTGTATCTGTGTATCTGTCTGTGGCATCGTAGCTCGCAAAAGGATGGACGGATTTGGACGCGGATTTTTTTAATCGAAAGCTAGTTTAATCGAGATGGTTCTTAGCTAAGTTTCATAAAAATTGGTTCAGCCGTTTTTGAGATATTAAACTTTCAAATGTCTCAAGTTCAGATCCCAGATGTGAGAGCCCGTTGATGTCTTCAGTATGCCTAAGTTCGGAAATTCGTATTCCGGGAGCTCGTTGTTATCTTGGATTTTTTGTTGGTTTAGGTCAAATAATAATATATATATTGTGAAGTGAATTATAATGTAAAAAACATGAAATAAAAAAACTTAAATTAAAATTTTAAAAAACCCCGACAAAAAAAAGCATCCCAAAAAAAACTAAAAAATAATGCCTAATATATTTTGCTAGTATGGATTAGTATGGATGGAAGTATGGATTGGCCCTTTCAGTTTAGTATACCTAATACCTAAAATTTTGCTAGGTATATTAAACTGAAAGGGCCAATCCATACTTCCATCCATACTAATCCATACTAGCAAAATATATTAGGCATTATTTTTAACTTTTTTTGGATGCTTTTTTTTTGGTCGGGGGTTTTTTAAATTTTAATTTAAGTTTTTTAGTATTACTCGTATGTGGTAGTAGTAGTGACTCTATAATAAAATATTTTTTGCAAATCGATTTTATTGGGATCTGGCCCATTGATGTAACCAACTCGTGCTTGTCTGGTTTTTACGCAGCACAATATACTGCCACAGAGAGTTAATTGTTCTGGAGCTCAATCTACAACGAACCGGAATATTAAGCTAAACGATAAAAGTATATTACAAGTTATGCACTTGTACAAAGGGATTGTGTTGTTTTTTCTTATATCTCGGAGTACAACTTATTATTTTACAAGCAAATCCGCGATTCGCTCAAATTGTTTTCAAGGTTCGTACCTGTATGCTGATAATGGCATGTTAAAACTTAGTTGCAAATTATTTGATATGTGTTAAAATAGCCTTTTTAGAGCTAGGCCGAAATTCCATTTACGAGAGACGTCGGGGACCGCAAATTAGATTCCCTTGGGATGGACGGGCCTAAATAATGCCGCTTCGACGCTAGAGCCTTTTTAATTTGTGTGAAAATTTTAAATGTAACAGATTCGTCCTCCGAATGTTGAATGAGACCGTCGTTGCCGACTTCTGCCTTTAATTTAAGTATTTTTAACAGACTTCCGCTATAAAAGAACATTTTCAATTAAATTGAAATTTTCGTTTGTGAAGTTACTACTGCTGAATATTACCTATTTGAATTTGATTTTATGCGACGGATACTGGTATTGCGAAATTCATTTAACTTACGACGCCGTAGTCAAATAAGCTAATCTCCATGAAGTAAGAACTATTTTACTTGGGGGATAACATATGTTTTGGTCTAAAATTAATGTAAATTTTCTTGTTACTCGAATGCTTATTGGGAAATAGAACAAATTAATAAAATTAATGATGTAACACTCGAGGAAAAAATCCTCCTAGCCTAAGAGTGTCATAGAGTTAAATCTTGAATTCGGAAGTAAAACTGAAATACAAAAGGATTAAATCATGATAAAAATGTAGTAGTACCTACTTAATTGTTTTAACGTAGTGTGACATTATGAAAAAAAAGTGACAAAGAATTTGAATTGAATTGAATTACTTTTAAAACCCACGATCTCAAACTATTATCAATACGTATAGGTACACCAAAGGTTAAAATAAGTACGATCATTCTTAATCTATGTGGACGATGTAGTGGTTAGTTGAAAATATTTAGCAGTTCACGCATATGCGTTACATACCTAATGCAAAAAACTTAGCTATTTTGGGCAGTTTTGATGCGAAAAATCTCACTTTCTCTGAAACAAAAGATTTATTTGGAAGCTTTTATCTTGTAGGAAATATGAGTACCTAACAGTTAAAGCAAAACGTTATTGCCGCGAGTCAATTGTCTGTTCCAACAGGCAGACGTAGGCGGAATAGCAAATGTTAAGGCGCCTATTGCTGCCATTATTTGCTTGAAACTCGGGGCAAGTCGCATGTGGGGTACTTACCACTCGATTACCTTTTTATTACGATGAGCACGCAGAAGTCTTGCATACAAACTGCTGTTTAACCCTCCGTAGATGTCAAGTTAATAACACCCTGAAATTTACAGATTCTAAATTGAACTAAAATGTTACCAATTCAAATACCATTCAAATGTAGTAATTCCATTAAATCTATCGCTCTGTCAAATGGAACTGCCATTCAATACTAAACGGTCTAATTAAACCCCACATCATCATTTTCTTTTCATGCATACCGCAGTTAAACCGCGACTAACGATGTGGTTTCAAACGTCTATGTGCAAAAGCTTCACAACAGGCTATGTATATATGAAATGGGAGATGATAATCCGTTTGCAAACGTGTCAGCTGAATGGGCAGCTCAATTTCGACCCTGTAATTAAGGAGTCACCTGCGTGAACAACTCACTCGCCGTAATTGAAGCTTTCAACTTGGGTCGAGTTATGTCGACCCGCCAGGGAGACTGCGGTTTGTGAGTCAAATTTCACGCAGATAATAGGACCTCTATAACTGCGCAACTTGTGAGCTAAGCCACTTATCTACTCGCTTTAATTAAAACCGAGAATAAGCTAGTCAAGTTATATTATAAATACTGACACGCCGTAGGTATTTTATTAGCTAATTCCATCTGCAGTGCTCGGATGCAAAAAGTTTTTATAGGTCACCTTGATCTAACTGCAGATAGTAAGCTATGATCGGCACGGTTGGTTAGATAGAGCAATAGTTGCATTTATAAAATGATGTTCGCAGTGGCGCTTGTGTAGGGCACGGCAGCGAAGCGCCGCGCCGGGCTCCCAGCCCACTTGGAGGCCCGCCAAGATCCACTGTTTGTTTATGACATTAAAACGTTTAATGTCGCCGAACCTCTTTCAGTTTAAATGCTCTGAATTTTTATAAGCCGTACCCGTTGTAGGCGCATTGGAGAGTTTGTACTCATTTCGTGACCGGCTCTCGTGCTGTGCAAGTATTAAGAGCAACCTTGGCTTGTTTCTTCAGTTTATCTTTCTGATATGCTTTATTTTTAACCGCACTTTGAAGTTTCCTGTCTTGTTGTATTATTTGATTCGATTTCATAGCTTTGATTGTCTGACCCGTTTCAGCACTTATAAAAGGCAAGATCGAAGTATTTTCATTTGCAGCAAGAAATAGCTCCAACATTGTTAGTCTATTTGTTCGACTATGTTTATCTGTGAAATAAAAAATTATCTATGGTTTGATTTGTTTTTGCTAATTTACACTTGTATTTTGTTCTGGCAGTCCACCATGGTAATGTCCGTATTTAAATAGGACTCGGAAACATCTGGTTTTGATGAACTGAATACTTCGCATTCAGGTTGGCGGCACTTGAAAGCGTGCCAGACTATTTTAAGGTTTCTTAAGATACAACCAGGTGCACGTAGGAAGTAAAACAGGTAAATATACGTAATGGAACAATTTATTAATCCGATCAATGACACTGATATTTTATTAACTTTGAATTACAAGTATTATTTTTTTTGCCGATTGAAAAAAAAACTTTTGTTTATAAGTCGAGCTTGCTAAACGAGAAGTTGCGTTATCTGTACCTGCTTGTAATTAGTAATTACGTAACCGCCTAAAAGTCTTGGACGTACTTAATAGGTATTTCTAGTTTATTGCTCTTAATTAATCTCATCGCTGGCATTAAAATTGTCCTTGAAACGATACAAATAGAGTTCTTGTTGAAATCAGCTTCGTACTTATTATTGCAAGATGGAACGGAATAGTTGACTATCGGAATCGATTTCACTTTCATGTCGTTCTCACTTAATCCGCGTGGCTACACCGCTACGCATGGATAGCTTTTATTGCATTGTTTTACGATTAAAATTTTAACCTATTTATTGTTATATGTAGTAACATATACGGAACACTCACGTATGTCAAGTCAATTAAAGCCGACATGTTTCGGACTAATCCGAAAAAAAAGCGTGAAGCGTGTGCTCCCAGAGAAAGAATTGCGGATTAGTTCAAAACATGTCCGGCTATACTCGACTGACATAGGTACGTGAGTGATCCATTCTTTCACTATGACATAAAGGACCGACGACAACGACGCGTATAATATGCCACGAAGTATTTTAATGCGTAAACGGAACTTTCTTTCATGCGCCGGTGTGGTCGGTTCATCATCATCACTAGCCTTGTTTTACGTACCTCTGCTGGACACATGCTTCCTCTCAGAATGAGAGTCGTGAGTTCCCACGGACGCGGGCCCAATGCGAATAATTCATAATTCTACTAATTTCTACTAATTCATTTGTTTGAATCACATGTAAATGGTTGCACGGGTTTGGACAGGATTTTGTATATAGATAGAGTTCATAGAGTATTACACAGATACGGACTTAGGTATATTATACCTACTTGTTGTCCCGGAAAATTGCAAAGTTCTCACGGGATAGCAGTAACCGAATTCTATGCAGAGGGTCGAGCACGACTTTACGAATGCTGCGTAACGTAAAATCCAATAGTAAACGTTGTCGAGTTTGTATGACGTTTGGAAAAGCGCCCGCCCGTATATTTGGAACTAAAATTTAGTATGAGGTTTCTCGATCTCGATATAATAACCGTAACGTTACGCAGGATTCGTAAAGTCGTGCTCGACCCTCGGACAAAATTTAATCGACTGGCTTAATTTTTTTCAGAGCTAGTTTCACATGCTTACCTACACGTAATATCACCAGCGCTTGATAAAAAGCGTAAGTTGCAAACGCGGTTAAACAAAGGTTAACGAAGGCCCTGAAATTTTAATTAACTCGCGAGTACTTATGCATATTTTCGTAGGATTAAAAATCGTGACAAAGTAATTTACCAGCCGCGTTAATTAAATGATTAAAATCTAAACCTTAACATGTTCGTTTTGAACCAATTTAATGCGGCAACGACGTTACCCCGTGGTATTAAACTATGATCGAAACTATGAAATGTTGTTTGCGCGGGCCATCAGCGGGCGCGTCATTCCTGGAATGGCTGTGATAATGAACCGAGGTGGCTAGTGTTCCGGGTACCAGGGCGGCTAGTGAGGGGCAAAACCCGTACTAAAGTAATATTTTTCACACCATTTACAAACATTTGATGTTCCAATTTACTCGCTCGTTACGTCTCAAATTTCTTTGTTTCGAGGAATTCACTCACGCGTTAAAGCTTGTTTTAACCCGCTCTTAAATTTGTTAGTATTTTACTATGCACCGTGTAATTGATTGAATCAGGCGATACTTTGCGGAGGTCCATAATATTCGTGAACTAAAAACAATAATTTGCTCATCCGCGACCACACGTGAAAAATGGTTTACTTACGTAGCTATTCTTCACGTGTGGTCGCTGGTGAGCAAATTAATTGTTTTTAGTTCATTAATGCACCGTATATTTTGCCACTTGAATAATTTTACTTCCCTTTGTCATAATTTACATTTTAGTGCCGTATTTGCGTTTATGACGAACGATAATAATCGGGCGCGAAGAGACGTAAAATAATTACTGCCTCATTGTTTAAGAAACAGCTTGTAAGATAAACTTATCTGTGTTATATTAATTTTACTGCTAAAACTCTTATTACCATAATGAAGAGGGAATTTTATTACGATAATTAAAAATGCTACTCCTGATTCCAAAAAGCGAACATAGTTTATAGTCCTGTTTTATCGTCTTGCTTTTATCGATTCTATTTCCGCACGTCTGCTGAAAGGATGGCTATTAAGTATTCATTGGTCTTAGCGGTGTGCCTCTGCTGTTGATGCGACAAAGACTGAAAAAAAAAACTGAAAACTGAAAAAACGTCTCGATCGCGTTCGCGTTTACGTCTGAACGTATGGACAACAAATAATTCTCATACTATTGACACTATCACAAACGCGTTCGAGAAGTATTTTTCCGTCGATTACACTAGAGGCTCTGGACAGTGTAGAATAATAAACTGGAATAGTTGCAGTTACAGGCCTACCTATTGTCTAATGGTACAAGATCGTGCGAAATAGTAGTTTATGCAACTGCTACATAATGAGGGTCCTTAAAACGCGAGTGTGTTTTTATGAAACGAGGCGAAGCTGAGTTTCATAATAGGATCACACGAGTGTTTTAAAGCCTAATTATGTGGAGTTGCATACATTACTTTATCTACACACATATTATAAGTACTCTAAGATGGGTTCAGAAGCCGAAAGCATATATCATACCCATGCCTGTCACGAATTTGACTGGTTTCTTTTTAAATCATAGACAAACTGTAATTGTAAAAAAAATATATATATCACATTATTATTTATACATGTCGGACTGAACTCGAGTTATGCACGTGAGTGATCCGTTTTATTTCACTATGATAGTAAATTACGTTGGTTTTCAAATTTGGAACATTGAATTCGATATCGAAAAGTCATTACGATATCGAATTCGATGTCGTAATGACTATTACTTTACTGCTGGTGATGGTGGGTGGTGCTGGGGCTCGCGTTGTCGGCGAGAAGGCGAGGCGTACTGAAATGCTGGTCATTTTCTACGGTTTCTGAACTCATTATAGAGGACTTATGATATGTGTGTAGATAAAAGTGATAGCGAATGCCAAAGCGAAGGCGAGCGCGTTAGACAATAAGGCCTCTGGTCTTTGTCTGGTCCATCACTAAAGACGGCGACTCGGCACTCCCGGTGGAAACGAACTTTGATTTAGTTTAGACACGACAATCCGTTTGGAGCGAGTAATAATACGGTGCGAATCCAATTATTGTTATTCTACTCTACTTAGTGGACTGCGGCGGTAACTTTTATTGCTATACCTACGTCTTAAAATGGTTTAGGCCACTCGGGGGGGCTTGGCCTGGTTTTCCTGAATTCTACATTGCATGCAATCGCTTAAAATGTCGGTGGACAAAACGTATAGCTTTTATTGCTATATCTGCGTAGGTATCTATACATTAATACGTGAAGCGAAAACTTCGGATTCCTTTTAAGAATTAAAACCATTATTAAGATTAGGTAAAGGTCTAGTGAGAAAAGTTTTTCCACCGGTCAAGCAATAATCAATATTATGTCCAGTTCATAAACATTTCTCAATTAAAGATTATTAGTTAAATTATTACTTAGTTAAAGTTGATATGGAGAAAAACGCAAGAAATTATTTAATAAAATTGGCTCTAGTCTAATTTCGACCACTAGGCCATCGCTATCTCTGTCACAGACGCGTGAAGAATGTAATTATCGCTTATATTCAATTTATCCAAATATCCATCGTTAGCAAATGACAAACCTGCTCAAAATACCTTTGTTAGCAATATTCTTGGAATCTGAAATGAAATGAAATTATTTATTTCGCAAGACGAATAAAAACAAGAATATTTAACGTTTAAAATAAGCGTGCCTCGGTATCTTACTCTTATTTAAATTTTCGTTTCATTTTAATTCATATTCATCACAACGATGTTGATCCTGCATAATTATGGTAAGTAATAACAATTAAATTATATAAAACCCTATATGGCCCAGCGCTCGCATATGAAACAGTTTTCCTCTTACACGTTTTTTAATGTCTCCATGTTCATTCTTTTATTTATTTGTCCTGCCTCAGGCGAAGTGATAAAATGTCACAAAAGGGGTAAGATCCGTTTCTCCCTTTTAACACATCTGCCAGCGAGGCTGGCTGCAGAACAAGTGCGGCCCGTCGCTCCCAGCCGTCATCTGTGCCCTCGCTGCGGATCCTTTTGCACATTTATGAAAAAACTTTTGTCTACATTTTTGGAATTGTCTTGTAGGCTCTGCCCTGGTCACATTTATTTTCCTTTTGCAAACGCTGCTTTTTGTTTCGTGTTTGAGTAAAACATGTTGGACCTAATTCACTTATTACATTTTTAAACAAACCAAGTTTTGCTGTCGCAAATTGAATATTTTAGCGGAGCGTGTTTCCTTAGTTTTATGTAGGTCAAAGTTATTTTGCCGTTCAGAGATAAACTGGCCTTAATGTTAGTGTACTATTAGAATGAACTATATTTCAAAGAAAAAATAAGGAAAAGTACTACCTAGTTCAATTTGAAACCCTAGTTTTACAAGTCGCGTCTGTGAAGTACCAAAACTTCTGGCACAAAATTTTTACGCAGCGTTACTGCGGGATAGACATAATAAAGTTTTAAAATGGTAACCCCTACAAATGCTAACTTGCGAGCGTTCTTTCTTCGCAACCGACGTGACACTGCTTCGCTGCACTTTTATGAAAAAAGTTTCGCTCGTTGCTCTCTACAGCGACCTAGCCTTTGGAATATCTGGTTCGACTTTAAAGAACCAAGTTCATTTGACTACATTGCATGCAGCTACATCTTTAAATCAAACTTATAACACCCCTCTTTTTCGTCGGGGGTTAAAAATGAATATTAGGAAATAATTTAGATGATTT
The DNA here is from genome assembly GCA_963691665.1 of Clepsis dumicolana. NCBI lineage: Eukaryota > Metazoa > Arthropoda > Insecta > Lepidoptera > Tortricidae > Clepsis > Clepsis dumicolana. The sequence continues at coordinate 11,396,751 of OY829510.1, forward strand.
GCATTTAAAGAGGTGGCTTTACCTTTTTTATTTAGCGACTTGAACGACGGCCTGGACGAGTGAGAAATATTATTATCACCTAATTCTTATTGAGCACACTGCCTAGTATGACAAAATCATATTTGACACACGCAAGAAGATGTATTTCCATACATCATTAATGTGAAAACACCAACTGAAAAAATCCAATAAAGCTGTCAATATATAGAAATGTTGTTGGTCTGCTCTCTGAAAATGCTTCAACATACGCTAAACCTTCTTACGACGACGGAAACGCTTGTTTTCTCTAAAGCATCCATAAGTAGCGCTTATGTACGCTTCTAACTTCAGCAATTCGCAGTAAAAAGTTGTTGCGAGAATACTTAGCGTAAGTACGTGAGTACCCTTATACGTACTTTCATGCGTCGGAGTTTTCACAGGCAGATAGGTAGGTGTATGTTAAGGTAAATCTGTGGCTTGGCTTTACTGTTCCACTCGGGGGGTTGCAAGATTCGCCCGGCCGACTACGCTGACTGAGCCGCTTATTGGCCGCTCACGGAACGCCGCAGCTTATGCACCGGCGGCTGGACTCCCGCATGCCCTATCTATTTGCGCAGACCTCTCTTAGACATATCCTGTATTCAGAATTTCGCATTTCCTATAACAGTAAGACTGTCTTCTCTCGCTGAAGTTATTTTAAAAATATGCATCAGACAGGAACGAATTGGAACTGTCTTGAGCTCTTCCAAGACGACGGATTATTGTTATATTTTAAAAGGAACTGCATAATTTAAAGTCCTTTGTTAAAGTCAACTTTGCGTCGGCTGCCGCAATGTCCGCAATGCCTGCGAAGCTTTTAACTGATTATAGGTATAAGTACAGGAAAATAGATCGCGGCAGTAAATAATCGTGTCATGTCATGTTGCCGTCCAATAACGCGATGTGAAATCCATGTTAAGCTAATCCGTTCGTTCTATCAATACAACGCTACGACGATCGCTTGACATGAAATGGCTATAATATTATATGTACTTACCTAAAACGGTTAATATAGTTCACCCTGTCTGGGAAAGATGTTTTGTTCTAAATCCTTTTCACAGGAATAGAAAACAGCTTATTCAGTAGTTGATTTATGTGAAGGCTTGTCGACAGGCAGGACGATTTGAATAGAGCATCCCGGTAGCCGTGTCGAACCTGAAAGCTTTTCATAAACGAACCAACAGTGGCTTCACCTCAATGGAATGCGGCTAAAAGCCACCCGTTGTTACTTGTTACTGAAGAAACTTTATACTTTGTGGAATTGTGACGCGATGAGGCGCTCTCGCTATTCTGTGACTTGCAACAAACAAAATAATTAAAAGCTTTGCCTTGCGTGAAAACTTGGCTCTTAAGTCATCCAAGTATAATACCTGGGCACTAACGTTTAATGAAGTTTGCAAAAGGAAGATTTTAATTTAAGAGGCTTCCCTGAGAGGATGACCTTGAACGTTTCGCGCATTCCTCACAATCACAACACCTCACTTCTAGTAAACGACTTCGTTTTAGTGGCGATATCTATTAAATATCGGTCTAACTTCATTTTACACTGTGTTATCACAAATAACGCGTCTTTTTGAAAAATAAAGTCGTTCAGAATTCGCACCGAATACGTAAATTACTTTATCTACTCACATATCATAAGTCCTCTATAATGGGTTCAGAAACCGTAGAAAATGACCAGCATTGCAGCACGACGACGCCTCCCCCCGCCAACCACCACCACCAGCAGGTCAGTCAAATTCGTGATAGGTATAAGTATGATATATGCCTTCGGCTTCTGAACCCATCTTAGAGTACTTATAATATGTGTGTAGATAAAGTAATGTATGCAACTCCACATAATTAGGCCTTAAAACACTCGTGTGATTCTATTATGAAACTCAGCTTCACCTCGTTTCATAAAAACACACTCGTGTTTTAAGGACCCTCATTATGTAGCAGTTGCATAAACTACTGTATTTAAATTGTTTTAAATGTTATAAATAATGGCCTGGTGCCCAGCAGCGGGACGTAAATAGGCCGATGATGATGATTATAAAAAGGTATTATAATAATGTTAAACGTAGAAATCCTAGCCTATTAAATTAACCTATTAATTATTTGACGACCGAATAGCCTAGTTGTCAGAGACCCGGACTATGAAGCTTGAGGTCCCGGGTTCAAATCCCGGTCGGGGCAGAAGTTTGTATGTGAATGTTTGTTCTCGGGTCTTGGATGTTTATTATGTATATAAGTATGTATTTATCTATATAAGTATGTTTATCCGTTGTCTAGTACCCATAGTACAGGCTTGGCCTAGTTTGGGACTAGGTCAATTGGTGTCAAATTGTCCCGTGATATTTATTTTTATTTTATTTATTTATCTATACTTACATTGGTGTATGTCACAAGTCAAAGTAAATTATGCTTATGATGTGGTAACAGAATAATAATTGCGACTTACTTGTGATACAGATATCATAAGTATTACATACGAAAAAAAATTAAACGTAGTACAACAAGTTGAGATGTTATAGATACTTAATGTATTTATATAGGTATTTCGTTTTTATCGTTTAAATAATGTACAGAATGACTCTAAAAAGCAGCCATTTCAGCGTCTGGCTCAGAGAAGCTCCTCAATTTTAAACATCGTGTTTTTAAATATAAATAAATAGGTACCATAAATATTTACTGTTCTAAAATGACTTGTGAATTAATGAGATCCTACAGTATATAAAAGCTGAAGTCTTTAACAATTATTTGCCTCCAATTTATTACCTTCCTTTCAAATGTCCGTTAAAATTACGTTCACTGAATGACTAATGTTTATTTCTTATTGAGCTAATGCATAAATTCCAGCCGTCATCGAAAGTGCATCAAAATTCTTAGCAGAATGCTTGCGCTGATGAAGAGTGAGAGAGTATGTCTAGTGGTAATGAAGGAAAGAGAAACAGTAGGTATGTTTATTCACGGCAGTCGCGTGCGTGGCGCCCGGGCGCCGCGATTGCGTGTGCGCCACACGCGACTATCATGAGTATGTTGTATGTATTGTGTAGATTCGCTGCACCGAGATCTATCTAGCTTTGCATATAAATGTTTAAAAATAAATAGATGATTTTCCACTGCTGAGAAAGTCCAGAAAACGACTACCCTATGCAAGCGACGAAACCGCCTTTTATTGATTTTATTTAAAAAAGTTAAACTTCTCTTAATGAAATAAACGAAAAAATGTTCATGTTAAAGTGAAACTTCTGTACGTGACAACCATTTTCGATATTACATTTTATATAGATTAGAGTACATTCTGATTTCAAGATTTAAGTACTGTATTGAAAATCGTTGTAGGCTCGTAAGATTTTGGATGAAGTGATAACATAATAACTCCTTGGGCGGTTTTTCTTAAGCCTCAAGTTAATTCGTAAATTACTTTACGCGGAGCTGCGAAGTCTGGGCTAGTACGTTGAATATTAAGACGAAAATGCACGTAAAGTTTGACGCAAAGTTTTATATAGCGGCATTTATTCCACTGGAAACCAATATTAAGAAATATTTATAGTTGAAAGACTTATTACCATCACAAACGTCGTATATTCTGACGTTCTGTAGGTCAATTTTATATCTGAAATGGCACTTTTCTTGTCTTACATTACCTTGAATGCAGACATAGGATTGATTGGGCATATTGATTACTGTATATTGACCACGATTACCTTACCTACCAGGTTTTGAATAATCTATATAGGTAATTGCCGTCAATATCCCGTAATTAATATGTCTAATGTAATTAACCGCGAATCATTTAAAACTGCTAAAGATTAATTCATCATCATCAGCCTATGTAAGTCCCACTGCTGGGCACAGGCCTCCTCTCAAAGTGAGAGAGCTTGGGCTATAGTTCCCACGCGGGCCAACTGCGGATAGATTGATTGACTATAGGTACATTTAATTCCCTTTGCGCTCAAAAAGGTCTTCATTAAAACAGATCGTCCCCTAATTAATATTTGCTATAGCATATCAACTCAGCCCTCGCTATAGACACGCACAAAATATCAAGGATATTAAACAAGCAAGCGATCATAGGGATTTCACGTCTCAACCTTTAGCTGGGCCCATACATTAATTAGGGGGAATTATCGTCCGTCACACCTATTACCGGCGGCCGGTTCACCGACCCGCCGATTACAGCCACAATCCTTCTCTGCGGACCTCTCATAATTTGTCTGATCATCCGAATCAGTGCCAATTCAGACGGTTTAAGTTAAATGAAAAATGCTTCTATCACAAACTCATTAAATTATTGTGAATCAGTTTGTGAGCTCAGTGTCAGGTAATAATTCAATGTACATAAAGTTGATTTAAAAACGACAAATTTTCTGTAAATTTCATTAAGTATATAGGTAATCTTATGGTTTCCGTACTTTAAGTGGAAAAAGATGACCCAATCGAGCGTATTATATTTGATAGAAACCATCGAATAACGCAACGCAATAGCGAAATCTCGGCGCAAGCGAACGTGAGTGTACCATTAATAAAAGGGAACAAATCCTCCGTGCAAGACAAAGGAGCCAGCATCAATATTTATTGGCGTGCTTAGTATTAATCGGGTCGGATCGTGAGCTGTATCGCGACGGCGACGGCGAGCGTCGAATGGATGGACTGTCGCGGTCGAAGCGCGCCTAATTTTTCCTTAGCGAATAAATTTTCAGGCGTTGTAGCGCGTAGAGTAGAGTTCGGTCGTAGTGCCTCGCGCCCGCCCTGTCTCGCAGCCCAGGAGTCTGCCCGCTGCGATATCGCCGCTTACTATCAGCGTTCGACGGCCGACCAGTGTACCCCCAGCCGCCACCGAGGTCGGATGTGTCGCCTCACGCGATCACACTCACGACTTCGCGTACGAAATGTGTGACAATAAGTGTTGCTTCCTCTTTGTTATTTAATATTTTCGTGTACAGACTTATACTACAATGATATTTTAGGACTTGTAAGCTTTATCTAATTAGCGTCTAGTGCGTAGATTGAACTGATAATAATTGCTTGATACTTTTATTTCTGCGAACGTGCATGCCGTGTCACCAGGGAAAGGGGTAAGATTTTTTAATAATTCTGGTTTTCCGTGCCGCAGCGTTCACCGTGTAGTTTGGATTTCCCCAGAGAACTCGTTGCTTAATGGGGTAATAACGAATTACTTTATTTGGAAATACGAAAAAAACCGTACAAACCTTTTCGTTTCATACACGGTTATACATTTGAATAAAAGCAATACGTGCGTAATTGGAATACTTAACTTGTGTTTGAATCCTCGTACTTATTAATTTGTAAATTGTCTCCTCGCGACCGCAACCAGCCCCAATAAACCCCTGCAACATTAATTCCAATTAAACCGGCGGTTTTAATCGCTAGTCAGCGGTCGCCGAGTGTTCTCTGTCGTATATAATGCTGTTATTTTACCGGCGAGTTTATTTCAATACTATTATTGATGTCACAGTGACCTGTGGATGACTAATTCGCAAATTCATCATGTATACCGCAGGCAACAAACTGTTCAACATTGTAAACCCCAAAGTATGCTACTAAGTATGGGCTCAGATAAAGTTATTTCTTACATTAGTAGACTTAATTTACTGTTGCAACTGTTTCCAGCTCTCTGAGCGACTCGACTGCGAATTTCGCAGCTATAAAAATCACTCGCGAAAACTGCAGCGCACATTTTCGTTGCGGTATCTTGTAATAAATCAACTTTAATAATGGCAGCAATAAAATCTTTTGTAAGAGATCACGGCTATTTTTCACTATTCGGGGCTTATTATAATAATAATAAATTGTTTATTTCAGGTAATCACCCATATAAATTAATTAATTACAATTTATAAGATACAAAAAAAGAGAGAAAAAATAATAATAACAAATTTCAATTAAATTAAACAACTGAGATTACATTTCACATTTCATACAATACAGGCCTACTAAGGGCTACACATTACCTGTTTGCATGCGTCACATATAGCCCTCAGTATGCTATTGTCAGTATTTATCAATCTTGTTTTAAAAGACGCATTATTAGGAAGATATGGGTACGTACTCGCACGTATTGATCCCTAGACATTTTTGAGCAATGTTCAATACAGGGTACGTTTTAATGAACCGTCAAGACTCAAGGCAGGGGTTGAGTAAATTTAAATGTTAAGCCCCTGTAAAGTTTTTACTTTAAATAAAAAAAAAATCCCATACGTTCCTTGTCTCTGCCTGCTGACAGTCTTATATGGGAAAATGATTTTTTTTATTTATATAAAAAAAAAAAATCACAGAAGTGCTCACTTGGACGTACTCAACTCCTGCGGCTGAAGTCTTGGCGGTTCATTAAAACGAACCCTGTATGACTGAAAAAATACTTCGTACTCGGACCCCGTATACGACATACAAAAAAAGTCACATCGAAAACTATTCTTACTCTTATTCAAGAAAATGGCAAAGTTTTCTTGAGGCGAGCGGAGCGCGCTGCTCTGCCATTTAAGATGAGAAATGGGCAGCAATGCAGTTGCGACGCCAAAGGCCACGGCGCGGCTGGCACACCACTTATGAGAAACGTCCAGGAAGACCAAAGTCAGCTTTATTAGCAAGATAAGAACCAAAACTAAGTATTTAATTCAAGAATACTTTCTTTCTCATCAAAAAACTTGTTAAGAAGTATGAGGAAGCATGGGTTGCTTCTAAACATTTTACTAAAGTGCTCGTAAGAAATACGACTAATTTTTACCTACACAAATTAATAGTCCCTTCCCATAAGCCATATAGACAGGAATACCCACCTGTTGAATAAAGCCCTTATATTATATCTGAAATTTGTTCAAAGCTCCCACTATTATGTTTTCTTTTGAATATCATTTTGGGGCATTTTGTAATTCCTTCCGTCCACTTTATTATATTATTTTTGAAAACAAACATCACCCCTCTGTTTGGGTACACAGAAACATTCTTCGAATGACATTCAAAAGTCCATAAACAGGTTATCTAATCCAGTCAGTTGTGCTAATGCTTCCATCAATAATCACAACTGGGATGATGAGTCAGAGCGTTGAATAACGACTAACGTCAGAGGGTCGAGCACGACTTTACGAATGCTGCGTAACGTTACGGTTATCGTATCGAGATCGAGAAACCTCATACTAAATTTTAGTTCCAAATACGCTCACGGGCGGGCGCTGTTCCAAACGTCATACAAACTCGACAACGTTTACTATTCGATTTTACGTTACGCAGCTTTCGTAAAGTCGTGCTCGACCCTCAGAGTAACGGCAAATAACGACTCACTTGTAGAGTGGGATCTTATTTATTGCATGAAAAATTGCACGTTATTGTTATCGTTTTAGGATTATACCTATTAGATTAAAATAATGAATAGTGAACTGACACTATAACGATGCCATATTTTTACTCCGGTTTTGTTCGTGACCCGTTACTTAGGTAATTAAGTAATTACTGATCGAAGTGCTAATCAGAGGCACTAAGTGTTATACCACTGACCACGTAAAATTCATTATTTTGACCTCAATCCTGGAACGCATACGTCCGGCAAACTTATTCTGTGCATTGAATATTCATTCCCGACCAAACACTATGTACCTAGATTTTTAATCAGCTTCTTTTGTTTGAGTAGTCTTGTCGCGAATTCTTTGGCCACAGATATTTTTTGTTCTTCCTTTGTCTTCATCTGTATCATTTTAGGACTCTACCTCAACGTTGTCTTCTATTGTAGTATCACAGCAGAAATATAATTGCGCTATCCGTATCTTAACAAATACAAATAATGGTATATTTGAAGCCACAAACAGGAAGGTTACAAAGGAGCACACACGTAATTTATCTATTGTGTAATATTGACGCGATAATAATGAACAGGTAGCAAAAAAATATCGGTTGGCCGGCGATCGCCGCTCCTCGCCGCCCCGCAGATCCTGGGAAATAGCTTCCGCTGATAAATTGTTCCGACCGGCGGAAACAAACTCAATGTCTGTAAAAGCCAATGGACACTTCGGATCTAAGGGAGAAATTACTCGAAAAATTGCTTCGGAAGAGATCCCTGTGGTAGCGTTATTGAAAAAAGGTCGGCTTGATTGATATTCGAACTTTACACATTGAAAACGCTGAAATGCAGACGCGTTTCGGTGTTTCGTCTCTGACAAAAAAAGATTGACTCGATTTGTTTCTGTCCGTTTCGCAATAAACTCGACGAATGATATTTTTAACTACGGATTTATCTTTTCGCCGAGTCTGTAATCGTTCTAATTTCATCTATCTAAATTGGGATTTGGAATGTTTAAATGGTTAATTAATGGATTATGTAAATGGCTTGATGGGACGTTCCTCTCTACTATTTCGCATTATAATGGCCGTTGTGATGGTTGCCCGTTTTATAAATTGCTGAAGTTACTGTTTCCTTTATTTAATCATTATTAAATTTAATGTCTTGGAAAATGTTATAATATTATACAGCCGCACCCTGTTACTCAGATTAAGATTAGCGTAAAATCTAAATTTCAGGGATAGTATGTCCTTACATTTACATTCTAATGCCGTGGCGACAGTAATGCGTGTCGTTTACATGTGACATGTTTCCCAGGGCGCAGGGTCATACATCGCCTCCGTCAGGTCACCCGTCGTGCACCTACTACCCCGCCGCCTCGCCTTTCAACAATTCGCTTTTGTTGAATAAGTACAATAAGCTCCAAGAAAATCTTCTTCCAGTTTGAAATACAACAGTTGTTCCAAACGGAGCTATCATTCCTAACAAAAATTTAATTACCTTCCCTCAACCTGCGGGGCTTTTGAACGAGACCCATTGTACTTCAAATAAAATGTCGCGCGCACTGCTGACGACCGTCACGAGAGAGCTCACTGTGATAGATGATATTCGAGAACAATTAATCTTGGCCAAAATATGCGGACGATTTGCGAGCGAGTGGCCGGGCCTAATGGTCGGGAGGATTATCACGCGGCCGCGGCCGGGCTCTGCGGGCCCGCCGTCATTAGCGAAAAATACCGTCCTCGACGCAACACCCACCTACTACAAAACGAGCCCCTCTTTAAACTCTGCCATCGATATTAACTGGAAAGCTGATTGTGGAGAAAAAAGGCCAAGATCATATGCATTAAAAGATGCTCAAAGAAGCAATAATGTGGTGGCACACACCCCATATATCATGCGGAGGGTTTCATAAAGGCGGGCGGTGCAGTGGCGGCAAGCGCTCGGACACTGAAGGCGTTGTTATGCGACGGCGCTGTCCTCGGATAATGTCTTGCATAAATTTACTCTAATCGTGTAAAGCCAGTGCCACTTGCATAATTTCATAGCAGCAAGCGATGCACTTTGTAATATTGCCGTTGTGATTACACTTTGTTTCAAAAAGGCAAGTTCTAATTTGAATACTATAGCGTATTTTTATGTGCAATTTGTGTTATCAGTAAATAGGCCTCATTTAACGTATATTACTTACCTGTTTCTGCAGCTTTGTGCGAGTTTGCGTTATTGCTCACGGGAGTCGAAAACGAGGCTTTGATTGTCCTATCGATTTGATTGCGATTTCGGCGGTAATTGCAGTAGCACACAATGTCGAGGACGCTCTATTCACTGGAATAAAGAGCTACAGAAGTGATACATTTCTGTTTCTGAAATAGCGGTTAAGGTTTCGTCTTAGTTTTTTTAAGTCATAGTTGCGTATTTCCGGTGACTTACTCGCTAATCCTGCCGCTAAGCAGCAGTGCTTGCACTGTTGTGTTCCGGTGTGGAGAGTAAGACAGCCGGTGTAATTACGGGCACAAGAGGCATTTCATCTTAGCTCTCTGGGTTGGCAACGCATCTGCAAACCCCCGGGGTTGCGGTTGTCTATGGACAGTGTTGATCACTTACCATCAGGTGACCCACTTGCTCGTTTTCCTTCCTCGTCGTATAAAAATAAAGAAGTCAATTGATAATGCAAAATAAGGTTGCCCTGAAAGAAAGACGGTCAGCGGCAGGCATACGGTGAGCCGGAGCGCCTGATGCAAATTAGTGGAATCACAATTAGAGCTCGATTGTAGTTCGTCCTGCTGCTCGCATTTAGCAAATGAACCAACCAGGTAAAATATTCAGCAAAATAAATTAGGTAGCGGCGCGCTTTGTTTTCATTCTCTACTCTGTTTCTACATATAAAGAGCAATAAAATGTAGATTTTGTAAGTGCACGTTGTTAATGGAACGTCGAGATTGTACAAGGAAATAACATATGTATTCTCCCGGTAGCGGATATGTAGCACTATTTGTATAGCAAACAAAATGTCGTGGGGGTTGACAGATGATGTTTTGGGGCAATTAATCTTGACCAAATATGCGGGAGCCGCGGTCTTCGCTCGTAGCCTAATGACGCTACTGCGACTCCGCCGCCTCGCCCGCCGGCCCGCAAAACACTAGGTACATCACCCCTTTGTCTAATAAAATTATAAAACAATTATACTCCCAAATTAAACCACGCGTGACTTGGTAAAATGACAAACAGTATAGTTGTCATTTGGATGTTTAATTAGCAGCGGTGTTATATGATTAAGTGGATTATTAATAATAAGCACGTCCGTATCTCATATCATAACCATATATAACTAATTAGGGCAATTGAATTAGATATTGCATTTTGCTTTAGATATTGTAATTTATATACATAGAATTGACAGTTTACAAATAAATTGCTCTGCTAATGCGCTTGAGCATTGCATATTCATTTTGAATCTGTTCGTAGAATCATTGGTAATTAATCAGATACTTAATTATTCAATGTTTTAACTAAACACTCAAATAATTTAGATCGCTAACAGAATAATGGTCGCGTGAATCGGTATTATTAGTCTTTGCCTCAATTATATTTAATATGAAAAATATTTTGACATCTCATCCAGAAATACCAGAATTTTATAGCCCAATTTGCTTGTTCACGATTTGATATGTTTTTGTATTAAATTGTGGTAATCTACAATATTTAGCATTTACACCGAAAGCCTTGTATTCCATTATCAGAGGACGCAGCTAAGCGTCGAATTAATTATGCAACAGAAATAACATCTTATCTGTATCTATGTCTAACTTATGTAAAACATAGCCGTGTTATGTAGTTACACAATGGTTTGGTACCTACACCATTTATAAGTCAAGAACGTATATGGACCGATTTTTATGATCTTTTGATTGGATGGAGTTGTCTACGCTTCGAATAGCAGAAGTACTATTAAAAGAGGGGGAAAAGTCACAAAAAAAATGTTATGAAGAAAATGTTTTTTCTATGGAACGGCCTATTCTATGGCGGTACGGGTATTTAACGGACTTCAAAAAAATAAGGAGGTATGTATGTATGTATGTATATCTCTTTATTGCACATAAAACAAAAAAATACAGATAACAGAACAAAAGCAAATGTACAAAGGCGAACTTATTCCTTAAAGGGATCTCTACCAGGAGAGGAGGAGGAGGAGGTTCTCAATTTCGGTTTTTTTTATGTATATTCCCCGATTACTCGAAGACGGCTGGACCGATTTCAAAAATTATTTTTTCGTTTGAAATGGTATACTTTCTTGTCACCAAGTCAGGTTCTGATTATGGGATCCCAGGGAAATCGAGGGCAACCCTCAAATTTTATAGGGACGTATTGTGTTTCATATATTTTCGAAAGCTATTTAAGTACTTGCGTCTGGTAGTCATTGATGAGGTGATGATGGAAGGTACAACTCCTCAACGGTTAGGAGTTGGAGGATAATATTTTAAATATTAACATAACTAAAAATTGTGAATTAAAAAATCTTTTAACAAAAAGTAAAAACGCCTTCAAAAATAATTTCAAAAAAAAACAATAATCCCCAAAATTCCATGAGTTTTATGGCCTAGCAGAAATATGAAGTCGGTGCGTGCTAGCGGAATATTCTTGGAATGAAGCACCGACTTCATATTTCTGCTAGGCCATAAAACTCGTGGCTTTTTGGGGATTATTTTATTAATAAGAGCATTCTCAATTGACTTTAAATGGGTATATTCAATTTCTACGTGACTAGATATGTAATGTATACTAGTATATGCCACTACCTCCACCAGTTAGAAAGATTTAAAATTATTGAGGACTTGAACCTTTCTGTTGTACAGGTATATTAATTACTCGCATAATTCAAAAACACTTTAAAAACACTTTACAGCAACAATTAGTTTGTACGAGGTTCGTAATAGATCAAATTACCTAGTAATTAGCGAAAAATTACACAGATTTATTGACGCGACAAGTTTTCTAAGTAATTCTTGTGTATAATATTATATTAATACCAACTGTAAAATGTTTTAACATATCAATGGTCTTTAAAAAAAAACAAAAATGTTTTCTGTCTTAATGCTACGAGATTACCGATGTATATTTAATTAACTGACATATAGTGACAGTCCCCCTACTCCCTATGAAATATTGGGCACTGTTCACATACGTGCTCGCACACGCAATGCGCTAACGAACGCAAGCGTTTTCCGCACAAATCATCACAAAGCTCTTTCTGCATGCGTAAATTAGATCACTCGTAACTCGGCTGTACACGGCTTTAGAGGCGTGATCCGCGCATTATTGGAGTTTGATATACGGAGCATTATTATGCGGGCTCCCAAACCGGTGAGGCGAGGTGCGGTGAACGAGCAAAGTTATATTAAGTTGGTCCTTCCTTGTCAACGTCTTGAAAGGATGCCTTTTCAAAACAAATAATTCACTATATGCCAACAATGTAGTTGCGTAACGAATTACCAAAACACCGTAAGTTTGCAAAACTCGTTATTCATAAATCATGTTTCGAGCTCCAATTTGGGCCCAGAGATTCATTTGTCACTTCTCTTAACTTCTTGACAAACAAAAACAATTGGCATTGTTGGAATCTTTTTAAATTTAATTGACGTTTTCGCACTTAATAAAGAGTTATCTGGAGGTTATCGTGATAAACTTTAAGTATTAAATTGTTATACCTACACGGTTGAGGATTTTGGTGGATAGTTTATAATTGCGTAACAAAACGTTAAAGTAATAAATAATAATAAAGAACAGGCGTTATTTGGGAAATGCGAGAAACACCAAAGCGAAGCACGGAAAATGAAAAATAGAATGTATGGGTTTGTGTGAAATGTGATTTATTTTCTCATTACAACCGCCTCCATATACCAGAGGCTAATATAAATCACCGGAGGATATAAAGTAATAATTGCTTTCGGCCTCGACTCTTAGTTTATTAGTGTTTGTATAATAACTGCTAATTACTGACTTCATATGTATACACAAGTTTTATTGTATCTGGCCCTATGTATTTAGCGTGTAGGACTGTACGTGCTATGGGAAAATGATTTTTTGTTGGAATGTTTTGTAAAATTAAGAATATTAACATTTCCCTCGCAATATAAACATTTACTAATCATTTTTTAGTTACAAACTTACACATACGTCCATTAGAATAGAAATAAGTCGTTAATTAGCAGCAGTTTCCCTATTGAGATGTTAAAAATGGAACTAGTTTATGTAGTATTCTAGGCTAATAATTAATGTTTGTTAAGACGTTAAGTAAGAGCGCTAAGATTTTTTTTGACATCTAAGCTGCAAATGATTCGATGTCAGTGCTATCTCTGGAGCATTTGTTATAACCCCTTTTTTCCTTCAGGGGTCGTTCGGTCACCTACTCCATTCTTTTTAAATTATTACTTGGAAAAGTTTTCGCATTCACCCTGCAATAAATTGTATAGAACCGTAAAGAGTTTCTCACATTGTGATGTCAGTTTTATCTATTTGCTTGAGCTTTTTTTTATTGTACGCGTTATGATTTATACTAAGACTTATTGTCCACTAAGTCGTAGCTGCATGAACCCGCATTCGTCATTTTATTTTACGCTTGGTGTGCTCTTGTGTGCAGGCTTTATACAAAACATCGCAAATCTCTTGAGTGGCAGCGTTGCGCTCGCGGTTTTGCTACAAGCCAGTATAAATAGACCCATCTAATAGCTTCGCCTCCGTGTAGAGGAAGCCTTAGTTATCGGTATCAGCGTGCCCTAGAGGAACAGAATTGTTTTTACTGGGTCGCCACGATAAGCCGCCCGGCCTGACCACTCCAATAGCTGCCGATATCGGCCGAGATGTTGGACAGACATTATCACGCTTATTTACAACTTGATAAATTAATTTAAACAACTGTATAGTTGGTGACAACTTTTTTGTGTGAATATGCATAAAAATGAAAATACCTGTCGGTATTAGTAATAATTCATTGCGTTTTCGCATCTTTAAAAAAATACACTTATTTATAATTGCTGCGCAGATCAATAGAAAATTCAAATTGAAGTTAAACTCTTAATGAGTCACGTCCGACGGTAAACCCGTGTTTCAACTTGATGACGCAGGCTATCAAACAAAAGTCACCTTAAAGGTTTTTAAGCTTCCGTAAGATAATTGCTTCTATAAAAGGGTCCCTTCTAATTTCGTTCAGTCCATCTAGCTGTGCGTCAATCACGGCCCCCTAGCACCTTCAATTTACCACCTATCGGAAATCGGAATGAAATTTTACACGCCTCCCCTGAACACGATTGATGCGACGGTGTAGGGAAAGTTTTTCCTCCCATACATTACATTTTAACAAGATAGCTACATTATCCCGCGTTCTCATTCTGATTAAGCAGTTTCAAGGAACATTCGTACTTTGGTATTGCTACGCCGTAGTGGTGCTACGAAGAAAGAAATACTACGCGAACAAGCGCTCTTAGAAACGTTACCTTTATGACTTGTTATTTCTACATATGATTATGATATGATAATGATTGTATTGTATTGCCAGGATGCTCATAAAAAAATGTTATCAAATGAGATTTAGTACCTACTCAATGTTGTTAATTTCTTACCCATACACATGACATCGAATGACAAAAAAAAAGATACCTATCCACTTTGCATGGGCAATTCAACTAAAACTTTATTGGTGGTTCAATCTGCTGCAGGTCGTTGTTACTAGTAAAACAAGCTTCCAAAGTAACTAACTGGATAGATTCCAAATTTTCTAAAGGATTATACAGCCAAACTCATGCTTAAAGTACTACTCTCGTTTCAAGGCTTACATGTTAGACTGAAAAATTGTTAGCATAAAACATTTGTAATAAAATCACAGTGTGTCCGAAATTTCACAGCTTACATTTTAAACAGGCTGCTTAAACTATTTAAGTTTATTTACAATTATTACGGAGCTGGAAGTTAAAATATGCATTCTTCACTGTGGCGTAAAAGTAAAATAGCAGAAAAATATGCTAATATTAAACACGCTCCTTATAATCATAGTTAATCCATTTCAAACTCTATGAAATAGTGAAAGGGGTAACTAACTGTTGTAGAGAACTCAGATTCTTTACTCAATATGAGAGCTTCTTTACTCCGCTTTGTGTAAAATTTCTCCGATATTTGTTCTCAATAGAAATAACCAGCAGAATGGACTCAGGCTTAGAAAGTATGGGTCACTTATTTTCAATTTCATCAGTAAAGAACGGCCAAGAACCTCTCTCAAATTCTAACCGATTCTGTCGGCATCCTAAAAACGCGCCTGGGGAGGCGGCAGTCGAAATTAACCTTTCCAACAGTCCTGCAGATTAGTAGCCCAGTTACGGCTGCGGCCGGGTCATCTACTAGTTAATATTCAAAGGGTCGTACCATCTCGGATTCCAGACGCGTTTCCTTCCCACCAACGCTCCACCCCGTACGAACTCCGCTTCGTCCCGTACTTTTAGTTGTAAAATAGATTACTGAGCACCCGCCAAATAATTGTCTTATAGGTAGGTATGCGCTGTACAGCGCTGTACTTACTTGTGGGTACTTACTTGCTTAGGTACAGTTGGAGAAACAGAATCGCGTAACCACACCAGTCTTTTCGGTGTTTTTCGACTTTAAAAATTTAATTTTCCACGGCAAACCACAGCGCAACCAGTATGTATTAGGTGACAATTTCCTGTATTCTAAATAAAATTGTGGTACTTTGTCGTATTAAATATGCCGAACGACGCTGTCTTTTTTAATTGAACTTTTTTATATATTTTTTTTCCCTTAGTGATTGTGGTGAAAATTGTTTTGTAACATAAGTAATTCTGGTTAAACACAATTAAATCCATCAAAGAAAATTATTTACATTCGAACGTCTCCCAGCCCTTAACCTTAACCTTTTACATTCATGCCTTAATTACAAGGATGTGGTGAAACACAGATCGGAAACAAAAAGGTTTCACAGTTGCCCGAATTGGGTTTCGCATTCATCACTTAACTTTTTAATCAAATTTAATTCAGAAATTTGAGGATCTCTCCTCTAATTTCACGCTTGAATGGATTTGTTTTGGGGCTGCAAAGAAGTGTTTCAATGTAAGCCCTTCATTCAAATGACGCGAAGGTCGGATTTATAGGAGCGGACGACTGAAGTGTTCACGGCTCAACGGGCTCTGAGATCCCATATGACAAATTGATATCAATAAAATATCATTTCCAAATTACTGGATTGACGTAATAAAATGGAATATAGCTTTACTAAAATAAAAAGGTAATTTAATGGCGTACTTTGTCGATAAATGCTTAACTCGCTTTCCGTTAAAACACAATTTTATATCTTATACGCTCCAAAAATTTTTGTGTGCCAACAGTAAAATTATTGATTTCGGGTAAATACATTAAACTTAAATTTAAATCAAAAGGACTAACATCATCGTATGTCAAGGTTGTCAAGTAACTACATTATCTGTTTTGATCCACGACGCGTCGGCTTATGAGTTTTTGTACTCTATTTACTGTTTAATTCATAGAAATGGTCAAGTTTCGTCATCAAACTTTACAGTCGACGACGTAAGTAACTAATTGAATATTCGTACAAGGGAATAGCTTTGAGTCTAGTTCTTAAACACTGAGAAGATTGACGTTCGACAAACATCGCTGTGTAAACTTTGGTGGAACCCTAAAAAAGTCCGAGCGTTCGCAGGCCACGCGATGAGGGAAAACCCAAGCAAATAACATCAAAGGTAATGGAAGTTATTCGCATACTTCGATACAGGTCATTGTGTGCGTATCCATTTTCCAATCTTTTATGACATTAGTCTTTTCCCCATTTAACGGTCCATTAAAATGCGCGTCGCGCATGAAACGTGTATGAAAGCTAAAATTTTATCAATATTGGATCGATTAACGCAGGTGTGGTCGTTGTGAGGGCGAGGCCATAAACGATGTACCTATGCGTTATTTGACTCGTGTTTCTTACCGGGTTGCCCCGTAGAAACAGGCGCCACTTATTGCGGTATTTAACCACCCTGATGTCTGTTCTTGTTGCATTATTTGCCGCATAAAACTGATGTCTCGAAAACGCGCCTTGGTAGGGATGTATCATGTCTTTTATGTCCTGTTTTTGGCTTTTATTCTAGCGTAGAAGGGGGCATATGATGGGACACTTGATACGACACGACGATTTCTTTTTAAACCTGCTGGAAGGAAAAATAGAAGGAAGACGAGGCAGAGGAAGGCCAAGATTGACCTATTTTAACCAGGTGAAGGAGAAAGTGGGTGTCGTGTCGTATCAGGAAGTCAAACGGCTGGCCGAAAACCGCGCGGAGTGGCGGTTACTCCACCGACAAGAGCATAGCTCTTAAATTTAAGAAGAAGAAGAAGACGCTAAAACTAGTCAAAGTACCTTTTAAAGTGTACCTAGATATTATGCATTAAGCGTTTTAAGTTCAATTTTATTTTTCTGCTAATTTAACAACCTATTCGAATTATGTTTCTTTTAATGTATATTGAAATAATTCAATTAATTTGTTGCCATCAACTGTTCAGTTCATGGTATAGATACATCTACCTAAAATAGCATTTTTTTTTCCTAATATCTACAACAGGCACAGTCAACGCCATATCAAAAATAGTAAGTCAATCACGTTATGACGTTTTGCACGTGGCTGTAGATCAACAAGGTACAAAAGTAAAATGGCAAGCTGCTTTTGACTCTGACTGTACAACAATACATGTGCATTAGCAATAAGGGAGATAGCTATTACAATTTACTACGACTGTAATTGATTACTGATTCGATAGATAAACGACGGTACGCACTGTTCTCCATTTACAGTTAAAACATTTTGTACGGGTGTATCGCTGATAGAACGTTAAATTAAGTGAGCTTCACTCCTAATGGAACTTCGCCATTAGCCACCATAAACTTTATACTCTTTACTATTAATAATCGAGTATTTTGTTCTTAGTTACATTAATACAATGAAAGGTTTTTATTTTGTTTTAGGCGTATAAAGGCTCACTAATATATATGCAGTTATTTGATCAGCTCCATTAAAAAGTTATTGAAAGCCGTATACTTGTAAAATAAAATAATAATATAAAATATAAAATTATAACCATGTAAGCAGGTTTTTATATTAAAACGTATGCGATTTTTACATTTCAAAGCGATTTTTAGTACCTTGGTAATCATATTACTTTTCAAGGTATATGAAATTTTATATGCTGTATGTGTAAATTTAGCCCTACTATGAATATGCACCTACACCAATCATGGGAGTAGTCTTCAATCCTTTTGAAGAGTTGTTGCGATATCGGGTCCCTTCATTAAAACTAATGTATTATCGTCAAGTTTGTCTTTGTTGCAGGCAATACAGATGAGCGCGCCAACAGACAGCGCCGGCCGATCTCCTAGACGGATGCCGTGAGCTCGACCACCGGGGGCTCGCCATCGCCGTGATGAGCACAACCCGCCATAATGCGTCGGCGGCCATTTTAAACCGGAGACTGCGCTGGTCGGCACGAGATGGCCGTCAACCGCGGCGCCCGCGTACCACAACGACCCGCGCAATCGCGCTCTGGTATACTCCCACAACGCTATAAAATGTGGAAGCACGGCAAGTGGCGACAGAAAACGTCACCACCAAGGACAAACGCAGCCGTTAGGGTCCCCAGATAGATCGTTGGACACATTTTTACAGTGTAGTAGAGGCCTAAGTGTTACTGTTCTGTGTAAATATAGTGTGTGTAGGTGTTAAGCATGGGTGGTGATAGGGGAGCGCGCGCGCCTCTGCTGGAGAGCGGCGAGTATGCGCACGCACACAAGAGCTCGACTCCGCGTTGCTGCTTCTGGATGGCGAGTCACGTCAACGTGAGGAAATGCGTCGCCGGCGTTATGCTGCTATCCGTCCTCACAATATTCTTCTATACGTATTACGTCACGGCTCCCTTAACAAGGTAACTATAACCATTGCTTTTTTTCGTTTATTCTGTCGGATGTGTAATTCAAAACTTTCTTTAGGTATTCAAATTACTAAACCTTTTCCTCAACGTAATAATGTTATTTTTATTGTACAGAAAAACACGGAAGTAATTACTTACCGACTGCCCCAAAGAATTTATTAACTTCTATTTTTGGAAACGAGGTGTAGTTGCGTGACAAAACCTCACACAGCAAAGACGTCTTTAATGCACTCCGTCAGGATTTTCACCATAGCTATATTTAGAGACGGCAACAGCAGACTGTGCTGTTAAAATATACAACAGACGTGTAACAAGAACGAATCTTGTTTCAGGCAAGTCTGGTGCCAATGGTGCTTCGAGCCTTATTAATATTTGATGGCATCCAGAGAGCGAAGCGTGATAGAGCTCTGATCGGATCGATGGGGAAGTTTAGTTCGAGCTTGAACACTGAGACATTTAATGGCCACTTTCGCTAAGTACTCGTAGCTGTCTTTACAATATAAAATTATTTTTTTGGTAAAAAATACGTTTTAAAATATAGGGTTTTATTTATGATGCAATTTTTCCTCATAAGTATTGCTTAATTTAGATTACGCACACTTGCGTCAGTTTAAAGGCGTGGAAAAAATCTGACTCTGCCTGTCCAACGGTTTATATAAAACATTGCAGCTGCTTGAATAATGACGGGGAAGCTGCCAGAACATAATTAATGGCTCTAGTTTAAATTATGCGTCATTCGCACAGAATCCAATTTACTTTCGTGGCTTATATTCGAATTAATATGGAATTATCGAACCGGTCAGTGCACATCGTCTGCTGAGGGATTAGCGGTGAATAATTTGTATCGTTTGGTCAGTATAACCCTGGTATAGTGAAAACTGAAAATGCATTTAAAATATTATTAAGAATGGCAAATAGTTGGGTAATATTCGATTCTTGTTCTTGTGTGGAGTGCGGTGCTTCGTTAATAATGTAGTGAACACTGGCTCCCGTTGCCCCTGTGTCGCCTGGGCTCGGCACTTACCGGCCCCTATTGGCAGCTTGTTACAAACTACACCTTTTTGCGACTTTATTTGCTTTAATGGCCTTTTTATGGAACGGCTAAGGTTGCAGTAGGTAATAGTGGTCGTTATTTTAGTACTTAGTACCGCCATAAGTCGTAACAAAATGTATGACAAAATTAATTTACTTCATAATGTTTTGTTCGTGATTTTTCCCTTCTTTTAATAGTTATTCTGATATTCGGCGTGGAGACGAATCCAGCAAATCATAGATCATACAAATCAGTCCAGCCGTTCTTGACTGATAAATGTTGTAACTAACACGTTTTTGTTGTATTAAGTAGATATAATATATATCGATTATCCCCGTAATAAACGAGATCAACCGTAGAAGAAAGTTTATATGAAAATTCATATTAATAAATATAATGCTATTTGACAAAGGCAAAACGTAGAAACTCAATCCCTCTTATTATGTCAGGAAAAATAACTTTCCCACTATAAATCTATCGAAATGGAAAGTCCGCAAACGCAAGAAGCGTTAAATAGCATTCTCGCAGTATCGCCGCGAACACCTGCTGAATTCCGACATGCAACCGACGACGGTCGCGACTGTTCGGCGCTGCATTTATCGCTCCAAGGCATCCATAAAAGCACATAATCGCGAAATTAGTGCTAGAGTCACGCAGCTAAAAGATATCATCAGAATATTGCGATGAAAAAAAAATAAACAACATCTTTACCAACGTCGAATTTCATAAATCTGTTTGAACATGAACAAGTTCAAGCTTTGTAGCCACCTGCATGTCAGATATGGTAAAATGTTTTCGTTTTCGTAAAGTTTCTCCTTATTCTTATCTCCTTTGTGTTAGTCGGAACTCACGGTGGAAACGTACAGAAAACTCCCATTTTACGAGTCCTTTCCGCCCAGCGCAGCGGGTAACAAGGAACGGACGTGTGAAACCAAAGTCTTTGGAAAGAAATGTTTTACTGCCGTTTAGTTCCAAGTACTTTTGTTTTTGAAACGGTAACGATTGTTATGCGTAAAATTGGCAGTTAATACAGGAAATTGCCCCGGGGAAGAATTAAAGGCGTTTAACTTTGTGCCAGGCGTCCTTGTCGCCTTTTGTTTGGCAGCTTTTCACAGCTATTAGGACGACGAGCCGAATATTTCCAAGTAATTTATAGCGTGATTTTATGTAATTAGGGCGGATGTCGTATAGCTAGGAAGAAATTTTATTTTATCGGCTTAAAATTACTCTCCAAGATGAGGGGTAGAGGCGGCAAGTTTTGCAGAGTCTGTTGAATTTATAGCGAAACTTGTGTTCTGGCTAATTAATGGAAGCTGCTCCGCTAAGGCGCAGTAAGAACTCGTTGATTTAAAGGCGTATTGTTTTATCACCGCGAGTACTAGTAACTGCTGTTAACTCTTTCTATTCGCACCGCGCGGCGCACGCGGAATAACTAGAGTCTCAAATAAACACTTAGAACTTTTTTTTTTCTTGTATAATTTGCTACTATCGTATGTAATTATTTTATATTTCGTTCCAAAGTAAGAAAAAAGAATGCCTCAAAATTAGGTTTATTGTGGTAGCTAGTTAATCAGAGCGGACTGCCTTTATGTTTCTTTTCAGGTCGTCGTTAAAGTTTCCTCCCGGTTGATTCAGACGAGCCTTTCATTAAAGCAAAGAGGCCGCAAGCCTCGGCCACGGCAGGCCTCCGCCATGCCGCCGCACCGCCTCTTAGGATAAATATTTCCACAAATTCCGCCTTTATTTATTTTACGCTATTCAGATAAACCTTAATGGCGCTTTGATGTGGCTCAAACTTGGAACATAGCCTTAGCTTTGGCAGTCTTTGATTTATTTTCATTCACATTTTGAACTGAATCTGCTTTGAGGGTAATTTCACGGTGCGATATTTTAATAACCTTAATAGATTCTAAGAGTAGGAGTCATATAAAAAGATTTTCCGGCCGAAATGTAGGCGAAATGTTTGACTTGCGATCGATTGTGAACGGGGCATTCGAGTTGACTAATACGTTTCACCGAAGGAGGCGGTCATAAAAGCGGTTAGTGCTCAGCCACTACCTACTGCAAGTATTAGGCTCCTCATAACACTGCAAGAAAAACTCCTTCACCTGAGACACCACCGAGTTTTGAAACTAATCACACTGCACTCGTCACCTACGTTCGAATTCGGAAACTCGTAACCACGGAGTCCCCAGCAAACAAGTTATTAACAACTATATCCCTCACAAATGAGTTTTTGCCTACTTGCTTATAACTTCATCCAAACATCACCAGGTTTTCACTGAGTCAAATAAACACATCCAACCACCTCATTTTCTACTCAGTGGACAAGCCTATTTGAAGCTTTGCTCCACTAATTTTGCATAATTTTGTTGACATGTCATAAAGTGACAGCCTCAAAAAACAGAGGGCTCGCAACGGACTCATTAACTATGTTTAAGCGTGGTTTAAGCTTGATTCGCTCTGCTCTTGACGAGGATGCAATCATGCTAGACTTAATTCGTGCACACATAATGGGTATAAACGATCTTCTGAATTACGCGTGGACGGTGAAACTGCGAGCGATGATAACATCATCAACAGTGTCATTGAAGTTACTCGATAAATACTTTATACCTAATACTATCATTAAATATGGATTTGGTCAAATAATGTCCCCATCCTTTGACAGAACTGATAAAACACTAAATTCCTGATTTTTGGCCCAAAACTCACAAACGTCCAGAGAGTGCGGCGCGTTCACTATGTTTGTTAGCATCGAACTCTGTAACACTTATATATTGTTAACAGCCTAGTATGGCGCGACCGGATACCCCGGCCGCTGTCGCAATGCTCGCTCTTGGCGTCGCAGCAGCAAGCGGCGCGGGACCACCGCTCCGACGCGCGCCTGCGCATCGACGCCAAAGTGCTGGTCATCGTCGAGTCAGCCTACTCGCGGCTCGGACGCGACATCGCCGAGCTCCTTGTCGCCAACCGCATTCGGTAAGTCTTGATGCATTAGGTTAAGTGCACTATGCAGCATGAGTCATGACACTGTGTGTGTAGTGCCGAGATGACTTCCTCCACAACCTAGTAGCGTATCGTTGTGTCTTAATAACTGGATTGCATTTTAGAACCGTCCTAACAAAATTATCCCATCTCTTGCTTTCTTCACGTATACCTACCTAACCGTCTATTCCAAAGATTGTGACGTAAACATAAAACGAAATTAGTGTTAGTTGGTACGCATGAATCCACCCATCACACTTTTCGAATATTTTCGATAATGAATTCTTAGAATACCATGTTTACGTATTCTTATTGGTTGTGACCATATAAGGAATCGACGTCATCCGGCTGACTAATGTCTGTTTGCTAATTGATATACGAAAAAGCCCCTGCTCTATTGTCGAAGATGCTCTAAAATATAGAGCACAAAAGAAACATAAATAAAACACCAACCAAAGTTTTTTACAGAAGCTTAAGCACGAAGGTCGGCCCGACCGACCGCTTAAATTGTAACTTTCTTAAAGTAATTAGTCCAAATTAGTATTTTCGTTTACAAAGTTGTTTAGGTGAAGTATCAAACTAAAACGTAAACTTATTTTCGTTCAATCTAAACAGGTGAAAGAAAGAAGCGAGTTTAAAATAAAATCATCACAAAAATATATTGTACAAATATTAGCTAGGCCCGCTTCGTCGGTAACTATTATGGGTCGACGTTTGCCGCTCGTGTTTGTTTTATTTCCCTGTTCGTGCCCGAGGCGATCGGTTCTGCTTGTTGACAGCTAATATGCGGAAGACTTGACGTACACCGCCGCGTAAAAGAAAAAGTAGGGTGGGAGTTGCCCGCCTATATTTACTTCAATACTAATAGCCCTTTACCCCCATCTGTCGCAGACGCTCCCCGGCGGTGTCATGTGCGACTTTTTGCTCGCGTTGTGTAAAAATCAGTTTCCTCCGAGTCTGAGCACGCTAGTCAAGCACAGGCGTGTTTATGAAATGTTTGACATCTTAGGAATTAGTTAGCCTTATACTTGAGATGTATCGCCGACTTGGAGTGGAATCGAAAAGTTGTGTTTAACTTTACGAGTCTGGTTACGTCTTTTGTTCATTAATTTAATAATATGTATTCATTCAACATCATCATCATTCGGATATTATGAAGCGATATAAAAATTGTGCCAATTAATTAAAATGTTGCTCTCGGTTTACCAGAAACCAAAGTGGCCTGCTCCACTTCAAATTAGTCTCGAATATTGACTGCTTGGCATAAGCCTATTTTTAAAAGCACTAAATGCAAGTCGTGCTTTTAAACAAACATCCAATCGATAAACAGAAATGACACCTCTAAATAAATGTTGCAAATAAAATATTAGACTTTATTGTGTGGTGTTTGGTGATTTGAGAGGAGAATATCTGTGCAGCAAATGTAAAATAATCTGTATTTAGAACTTGGATCTCCCGATGACCAAAGGCCTTTTCTTAGTAACAATTTTGAAATTCACAATCGTATTAATACGAGCCTTTAGCTCTCAAAAGTCAGGAATTTAAAGATGACATTTACACGCAGACGTGTGTATGTGTCTACATATTCACGTATCCATTAGTGCTGTGTGTTCGGTCGCTATTTAACCATCACTTCCGCGGGGGTCGGCAAATACCCGCCACAAAATTGCTGCTACCGCAATGCTGTACAGCAATAGGTAACTCCGAAAACGCGTATTATTTACGTTTATTAGTCAAGTTCAAAGCACTACAGATACCCGAAGGCACCCACAACACTTCAACTTTAGAACGGATGTATAAAAATGAAGCATAAGTTTAATTTGAGAGAAAGTCAAGATTAGAGTAGAAGCTACTTAAAGATTAAGCTTAGCTCCACGAGGTTAACTTAGAACTGGGTGCTGCATCTTCCCCAGGCGCCTGAATAAATAGTGGCGAGATAAGCGCAGCTAGAGCTGGTCGCTAGTTAAATATGAAGCAGTAAACAGATATAAAGGTGACTGCTGAGTGCGATGCAATGCAGCGGAGGCGCGGCGCGTAACGTGCGCGGCGCGGGCGGCGCGAGTTATCTTACGGCAAGTCGTTGCGGTGTCAGTTAGTTAGTTAGTAGTGCCATTAGAGCAGCCTCGCGGCACCCCGCCCCCTATCTCAACGCCCTGCTCTCCATTAGTGCTCGTTTGTGTCAAAACGACTTAATTACTTCACGGGAAATTCACAGTTTCCGTTAATTATCACATCAATTCGCCGTTTCATCACATACGCTCGAGCTTGTTTTGTTGGTCGTTCGGCGACTCTCCGGTCCTTCTGTTGTGATGGAGACGTTTATTACTCCCCGATGTCGTAAAATTCGTTTTATTGCAAGTGCGAGCGTTTTAACTCGTAATTCCCATGTCAACACTCATTATATATTATGTGCGGACCCTTACTCGAACAATTAAAGCTGTCCGATCAACGTTATATGATTATATGGCAGCATTGTTTTTGAAAATTTATTATAATGTAAATAACGGTACAAAGATAAAAGTCTTCTCGAAACAAACATTAACAGAAACAAGCATGACAAACTTTGCCTTAATTTTAACAGCCGCTGGCAGTTGTGTCAGTCGTTAGCTTAGTTAGTACGTCCTTGCCGCCATTAGAGCGAGTCGGGCCGCTCGCCTCCTTATCGCGACGTTTCGAGCTCTTCCAACTTCTTGTATGCAGCCAGCGTCGTCGCGCCAAAGACGGTAACCAACCTACTCGACATAAACATTTTCTTTGCGGAAAATCTCTTGACGGGACCGTTCCGAATAATGACACAGAAAATATCTTCGTCTAAATTAACTTTGCTACGAAACTAATGTTCATTACAGGAAGGGCGAAACTGGTCAACCTTGAGGCTAATGACTGTGATGCTTTAAGCGGAATCGTAACATTTTAGAACATAAATTTGCGGCAAAGTGTTTCTGTACAATAAGCGGCGACAGGACAAGATAAATAGCCTCATTAGGCCGTTTCATGGCAAAAAACACTCGATATTATTAATTTGAATTGCGGCGAAGTTTCCAAGTATCCATCGACGGCATCGGCGACGGCGGCGGCGGCGCCCAGCGGGCTGAGGCGCTCGGCGGTGCTCCGGGGCGCCGCCGGCCGCTTTACGATAACTGCTGTTATCTCGAAGGGCGGCAGGTCGCCTGGGACGCCGTGACATTGCCCCCCTTTAATTGAACTCACTCGCTCTCCCTTATCACGAATTAGCCCTCGTCGCGTTCGGTTCACAGCTAAAGTGGGCCGTTTCGCGCGCTCTAATTTGAACCGAGCGCTCTCTCATTTAATGGCAGGACACTAATTAAGGTAATTAGAAATATATTAACCGTGCCTGTAAGGGGAAGCGCTGCATTGCTCACGTAGTATCAGGCCGTAAACGAAACAATTTGTACGGACGAACGAGGGAAGTTTTTAAAGTTGAAATCTGCTATCGACAGTGTGCATTGATGTTTCGGCTACATTTCGAGTATTATGTTATGCACAAAGTTGCCAGCGAGTGGCCGTGCATTAGAGAGCCAGGCCGATGTGAGTTAGGTAAATGCTATTTGCAAGTTGCCGTTCGCCTTAGCATGGCCTCCCTCTATACTGTAGTGCTCTCCGGCTGCCAAATTGAAACGGGCCTTAACTCGAGCAAAATGAACGTTCGCTGCGCGGTACTTTCATGCCAGTTACTTCCATTTTCTTCTCCGGGATAGGTGCTTTTTCTACGTCCGTAGCAGGCTGACCTCCATTCAAATAAGGCCATTCAGATTTATCAATATTAACGTAGGACACGTATCGTACGGCTAATGGCTACTATATTTTTAATAGAAAATAAGCGACCGCTCCGATGCTGAATATTTAAACAGCTATTATATTGCAAATCAAGTTCGATCGACTGCGCCGTTTGAAAAGGGTAGGTCATCGTGGAAGCTATTAAAATTGTACAATTCCATGACAAGGGTTGACCATCATTGCTTTGTTAATGGTATCTGTCTGGGCCGTTGGTTTGAATTTCGAACACTGCTTTTGTAGTGGTCTTATGATACCGGGCTGGATTTCTGTTTGACAGTTTGATGTAACTGATTTATTGTTTGTAGTGAAACCGGAATTTAGGGGCAAACCCTTCCGATCAATTAGTTATTTGTAGTTTGTAATGGAGCCCTATAGTTACTGACTGGACGTATCTAAAGCTTACATTTACTTACCTTTAAATGCGTCGGTGTATTAAATATTAATACTGTAGAGTCCTCTCGAGTATTCATAACAAGTCGGTATTGGGAAGTGAAGCCAAGCCTATTCAAGAGGCTTCCGTCTCAGTTTCGGCCCTTTGCGTTTCCTCGGTATCCCTACCTCACTTAAAAAATCGCTAAGGGTGGTTTGTTTACGTCTACCAGTCCATTAGCTTATGACTTTTAATGAAAGCAGAACAGGTGACCTTTCAAATCAAAAAGGAACTCTATGCGGTAATTATTCTTGACTTTGGGCCCTTTACATTTTTCGACCTCTCATGTTTCTTCCTTCATTCTGTTAAACCGAAAACTAGCATTCGTAATTTATCTCGACAAATTGTCGGGCTAAATAAAACAGAGATTGCCTTTTAATAAAACGGTAAGTTAGCTTCCCAAATATATTAACCAATCAGTTACTTATCACTTTAACATCATTAATGAATGCTGAAGAAAAGTGTCAGAGAAGTTTAATCAAAACGGCACTCATTTGTTTAAATATTTATGAAGGTGACCTTACAGTATGAAGCAAAAATTGGTAAAAAAATTATTTCTGATAACTGTGAAGTTCTCTCAGTAGGATTAATTTAGATACGTGATCAGCATGTACGCGCCAGTAACCGTAACAGTAACGGCATTAACGCAGCTTATTGTGTTCTATAACCGAATGTAGGTAAATAACAAATAATATGTTGAGTTTCAAACTTTAGTACTAATATGTACCGTGTTCCGAAATGAAAGCCAAGTAATTTAAATTGCTTGACTAAGTATATCTTCCTGCGCGTAATTTCAAGAAGCACGGCATACATGACCTACTTTTTATAATCAGTTAATTTTCCACGAACTTGTTTTTTATCGACAAGATCTTACGTCATAGTGGCATTATTTCTTTCACTGCAGAACCTTAGAATAAAACTCGTGGTTCGTTATGGTAATAATAAATATGTTTGTGTTTATTCGTATGTGCTTTCGTAAACTTGTGAATGCCTGATTCTTCTTTCAGAAAATCGTGTCCGTTACACTCTACCAATAAAAACAAGAAAATAATTTTAAGGGAACAAAATACAAATAAACTGGTTTGATTACACCCCACCAGGGGCTAATTTCCTTTAAAAATATGCCACCGGCAATTCCACGTAACTCATCAGGTGAAATAATGTAGAGGTCAATCGCTGGTCAGTTTAAAAAGGCAGTGAAGGATCGCTGATATAAAATGAGTAATGAACGGCGTGATTAAACCATTCATAAATGTATCCCTGTTAGTAATATAGGCAGAAGTAGGTGCATGATAATTAAGAGTACAAATCATCTTAATCATAACGATTCCTCTTCCTTTGGCGTTTTATTCGACAAATATTATTCAAACTTATTTACTCGTAGTTATTATTAAGTACAAATAACATTAATTAAATTACTACAATACAATAGAATGCATTGCGAATTATATTAGTATGTTATGTCATTGCGATTCATTAAGTATTATATCGTTAAGCACGTACCAAGCTTTTCCTGAAAGTTTTAAACCGGTATTGACTGTTTGTCCACAGGTACAAAGTGGAAGTAGCGGGCAAGAGTTTGCCCGTGCTCACCACTCTGGACAAGGGCCGCTACGGCGTTATCGTGTTCGAGTCACTCTCGAAGTACGCTAACATGGACAAGTGGAATAGGGAGCTACTTGACAAGTACTGCCGGGAGTACTCGGTTGGCGTCGTGGGCTTCGCCACGCCTGGCGAAGAAACCCTGGTCGGTGCCCAGCTGAAAGGATTCCCACTGTTCATGCATACCAATCTTAGGCTTAAGGTAAGACTGTTTACAGTACGACAACTTTTTGTTAAACACCACAAATGACAAACCAAACAGAACAAAGCAAAGGTATAACAATAAAACACACACAAAATACAGTCTTTAATTTTTAGGGCAAGAACTTAGTTTTCCTGGTGATTGAAAGGGGTTGATATCTATTCCCGCTGACGGTGGGAAATTCCTATTTTGGATAAAAGTTTATCTAAAGTATCGTCTGTTTTGAAGCTGAAAGCGATATCCGACCGACACAGAGGCCCGAGTACGAATATTCGAATCCTGCTTAACGTCGCGTTATCGTATCGAAATCGAGAAACTTCATACTAAATTTTAGTTACAAATACGCTCACCGGCGGGCGCTGTTCCAAACGTTATACAAATTTCTCGATAAAGTTACTACTCGATTACGTTACGCAGGATTCGAATATTCGTACTCGGGCCTCAGTGCTGTTTTTTGTTTTCATATGAAAAGGATACACGACTAAAACACCATGAATCTCAACATCGTTCTTACTCTTACGTAATAAATATCAGACTTCAGTAGTATTACAATCATTAAAATTTTACATCTGATGACCCATTAACACCTTATTATGTTAATGATCCAATTTTGTTGACCTTCTTTTAATTAACGGTTACAATCCTGATGATGCGTGACAATAACCACTTTTGAAACGTAAATAAGGGTAATTATTATTACAACTACGTTCCGAGAAAATTAGATAATTGAGGCATTAAAAAATCCGAAATTATGTTAATTGTTTGAATCCTTACGCTATTATAAACAAATTGAATAGCTCGTAGAACCGCGATTTAATTATGGCGCCCTCTTTTTTCCTTGTGATAAATATCAGCCTAAATGCAAGTAGGTACTGAATGTGGAAATAATATATATTATCTTAAGTCTTAACTAGAGACATGCAGACAGTATAGCCGAGACGAGACCTTGTGTACTATCGTGTTGTTTTGACACACACTGAGATTTATACAACCTCTAAATCTTCGCCAACTCTGAAATTCATAGAATCCCGTATGAAGACACGGACAATAAAGAGCTAACTCGCGCTGATTCCTATCGCAGTTACTTACTACTCGCCGCGATATGCAAATGAAATGGAAGCATTACCATAATAAGAACTCTTTCTAATGGAGAACATCACTCCGGGTTGAAATTCATGCTTCTCTTGAATGTTAGGATTTAGTCTACGGTTTTTTTTTAATAAAAGAAACTTATGCTATATTTTACACATGTTGAGGATTTAATTTTCATGATTCAGATTCGTATTTAAGTTTTACCTATATGCAGCAGGGTAGTACCATTTAAAATATGACTAAATCCTGTAGGTACTCATATGGTTTGTATACAAAGTCGCCACTAGTGAAATATATACAAGTATTTGTCATGAATTACAGTTTTTTGAACAGTTAAGTACTTACGTGTAATATTAATATCATAATTGGGATCGTTATGAATGATTTTTCGACTGTCAACAATATTGAAGTCCAAACTTCGATTCTGAAAAAAAAAACTGCAAACATTCTTGCATTTGCAGGACGGATTTGCATGAAATTTGGAATGGCTATATATAGTTCATACCTCAGATTAAAACATAGGTTATCTTTTATCCCGGAAAAAAGCATCATTCGCGAGGGATAGTGATAACCAAATTCTACGCAGAAGAAGTCGCAGGCAACAGCTAGTTCACCATACCTAATTAGTACAGTTCCGCCTGAAACACAGGATCATCCTAGTTCAGGGATGTGTGAAGAAGTATATCATTAAGTTTCCTAGTCTACCTAATTGTATCACTTTGTAAGTAAGTATTCTGAATAAAGATTTTATTATTATTATATGTACATTAGACATTATCTCTCCTATTTAGGAGGTAAAATAATGCACGGGCCTAAGCCAAGTGCTCTTAAATTCATATCAACCTATGAAATTGATAGAAATTTTCGTACTAAGCGGCATGTGTTCAGGATGACAGCTTTCTGCAAGAGTGTGTATGTGGATGGGTGTATATTAAGGGCTCGAAGACTTGTATGGAGTGTTTTTGGGATGACGCCTGTTGTGGAGAGTATGATTGGGATAGTGTTAACCTTATGAACCTGCCATTGTGTTTTTATCTCAATTGAGAGATCTGTGTATTTGGTAATTTTGTCTGTGTGTGTAGTAAGTAAGTTATGTGTGTTACAGATGGCGATGTCTATTAGGGTTACTGATTTGTTATGTTTGTCTAATATTGTGATGTCTGGTCTATTGAAGTGTATTGTTTTGTCTGTTATTATGGTTCTATCCCAGTAAATCCTGTAGCTATGATTTTCTAGAACTGATTGTGGTTTGTATTTGTAATATGGTTGTTTCTCAGATATAAATTTGTGTTGGAAGGCTATGTATTGGTGAATTATTGCAGCTACCTGATCGTGTCGGTGCTTGTAGTCGGATTGAGCTATGGACTTGCATGCGCCGGTTATATGTTGGATCGTTTCAGGGCTACTGTGGCAGTGTCTACAAAAATCGGCTGTGAAATTTGTTCTCCGGATTATGTGTTTCTGATAATTTTTGGTGTCTATAACTTGGTCCTGGATAGCAATCATGAAGGCTTCGGTCTCAGGGAACAGCTCGCCACGCCGCAGCCACGCGTTCGACGCTGCCTTGTCGACGTGAGGCAGCTGCAGGTCGTGGCGGTGCCTTCCATGTAGAGACTTCCGCTGCCATGCTGCTATCTTGTCTTTAGTGTCTGTTATGTGTTCGTTGCGCTGTTTGTTCTTGTCGTGCAGGTTGAGTGGAGTGAGGCGGGTGTCAGATTGTGTGATTATGGAGTGTAATGTGGAGTGCTGTGCATGGTCGAAAAAGAATTTTCTAAGATTTGATATCTGCTTATTGTGTAAGTTGGGTATGTCTATGATACCTTTACCACCTTCCTCTCGTTTTAGTGTAACTCTTTGAACGCAGGACCGCGGGTGGTGTTTACGGTGGGCTGTCATGGTAGTGTTCATTTTACGCTGCAGTTTTTGTAGGTCAGTCTGGGTCCAGCTGATGATTCCAAAGGAGTAAGTAAGTAACGGTATTGCATATGTATTAAGTGCTTTTGTGATGTTACGCGAGTTGAGTTGTGAGCGAAGAATAGTGTTTAATCTATGAGTAAACTTTGTAATTATTGCAGCTTTGGTCTGGTTTTGATGAATTTCTCGAGATTGTTGAAAACCTAAATATTTGTATGAACTGTTCTGATCTAAGGCATCTACAATTGCACCTGTGTGTAATGTGTAATTATTCTGTTCTACAACTCCGCGTCGTACTGAGAACGTCTTGCATTTATCTATGCCGAATTCCATATGTATGTCCTGTGAAAATGTTCGTGTAATGTCTGCTAGTCTGTAAAGTGTGTGTATGTTGTCGCTGTATAGTTTAATGTCGTCCATGTACATGAGGTGTGTGACAGAGGACCTATTTTGTGCGCTAGATGTAAGTGTATATCCGCAGTTTGATCGGTTCAGCATGTTAGAGAGTGGGTTTAGAGCAAGACAGAACCAGAGAGGGCTCAAAGCGTCTCCCTGAAAAATGCCTCGCTTTATTGGTATTTCCTGTGTTTCTATTGTTGCAGAATTATTAACTAGTTTAAGTTTAGTTTTCCAGCCTGTCATTATATCTTTTAGAAATTTAATAAGTGTAGGGTGAATTTTATAATGGGTTAATACATGTAGCAACCACCTATGTGGCACTGAGTCGAAAGCTTTTCTGTAGTCTATATACATTGTGCTAATGTCGTGTTTAGTTTTGATAGCTAATTTCATTGCAACTGAGTCAATAATCAGCTGCTCTTTGCAACCTTGGCTATGTTTTCGGCATCCTTTCTGTTCTTCTGACATAACATTGTTTTTAGAGATATGATCGTAAATGATTTCAGATATACAAGAGGTTAAAATTTTGTAAATAGTCTGTAAGCAAGTGATGGGTCGGTAACTAGCAGGGTTGTTGTGATCTGAGTCTTTAGGAATCATGTAGGTAATCCCTTCCGTAACATATGGCGGCACTAATTGTGGCGATTCTATAAAAGAGTTTATGTGATTGTGTAGCAGGGGATGTAATGTAGTCAGTTTTTTGTACCAGTAATTGTGTATCTTGTCAGTCCCTGGTGATTTCCAATTGTGTGTTTTTTTTATTACTTGTATGAATGTATGTATAGGAATATGTTGAAATTGCATTTGAGGAATATCGCTGAGTGTTTGTAAGTCTTCTTCTATCCATTCTGCATTATGTTTGTGTTCTACGCTATGTCCCCATATATTTGACCAGTACTGATGTATATCTTCGGGTAACAGGGTGCAAGTTGATGCAGTGTCATGTGTATTTTGTGTGTTTGATGTAAGGTGTCTGTAGAACTGTTTTTCGCTATTAATGAACTGGCTATTTTGTTTTTTACGTTTTGTACAATTGATGTATCGTTTGAGTCGGCTAGAAGCTGCATTGAGTTTCTGTTTAAGTGTGTCTATGAATTGTTCATCAGTAGTGTTTTCTATTTCGTGTCGTGAGTGAACTTTATGTCTATCTTTTATATTCTGAATATAACAAAGCAACCTCTCGCTTCTATTTCCATGCATGTATTGTGTCATTCTACCTAAGTCTTTTCTAAGTTGATTAATTTTATTCTCCAATCTTTTTTGCCAGTGTGGCACAGTATTATCTTTACGTGAAACTTCCTGTCCTGATTCCTTTATTTTGGATCCATTGCACACACTTGCAGTGTATGCAGCACAGTAAATTATTGTATGCGTTGTAGAAAAATCGTCGTCTGTTTTTATATAGTCAGGAAGAATGGCACTATTTATATAGTCGACTATCTGTCGGAATCGTTTTGAAGTTTTTTGTTTGGGTACATATGGACGGGTTGTGGGATTACTATCTCGGTATTTTTCATAAACTGCTTTAAATGTGTCTGATATTTGTGCTTCTATGTTGGGATCTTGCTGCCTATGTGCAGATGAGTTAACTGTTGTATTATTGGGATTTGAAGTTTCGATATCATCGGCTAGCTGTTGGTAGTCTGTATTATGTTGTGTAGTGTGTGTGTCAGGAGTGTGATCTATTGTGTTTTGTGAGTTGTGGCTACTTAGTGTTTGTTGTACTTCGTTTCTTATTTCTTGTAGTCTTTGTTCAGTTATGTAACCGTTTTTGATGATTGCTCGTCTTTGGTCGGCAATGCGTTGTTCTGAAACATTCGATAATTCTGAGAATTCCTGTATAATACTATTGTGTAGCTGTGGGCGGTACGCTGATATGTTAGATTCAAGATTAGTTATTTTGTAATATGATCTCATTATGGCCTCATTGACGTCATCTGTCCACCTCCTTCTTGTCTGAGTTGTTTGTGTGAGTGTTTGTGCAGTACTATTGTTAATTTGAGGTGTTGTTATTGGATGATTATTCTGTATGTTTGTCAAGAGTTCAGCTTTTATAGATTCTCTTTCATCCTCGGTCAGCAGTTTATTGCTAACAATAGCTCTACGTTGAGCTCCTACATTCGGTTTCGTAACCTTCATTTCTGGAAACTTTTCGATGAATTGGGAATATAGTGAGTCTAAGTAAACTCGTTTTTTCCTTTCCATTGCAGTAATTGTCAAATATGTGCGCCAAATAAACTTATTCATTTCTGGAGTCCACTTATTTCTCGCGCTATGTTTGCCTGTGGTGGGTGCGGAATTTGCGGCTGATGCCTTCCGCACAACATCCACTGACATTGACGAATTTGATGAAAATGATGACTCTAATTGGGTTTCAAATGGATGTGGTGGTGAATTAGGTGACGTGAATAAACTATGGGTGGATGAGAGTGGTGATGATGAACGTGGGGTGTTTTGTGCCACCTGGGCTGCCCTAGGCTGGGATGTGCTGGGCACTGATGTCGCGCTCGTCTGTGGCGCTGCGTCGGCTCGCGGTACGTTGCTCCCCCAGAATACGCGGAGCGGCCCGAGCTGCGCGTGATGCGCTGCTTGGGGCGGGATTCTCCAGCATCGTCTCCTCTGCTAGTACCCGCCTGGGGTATTTTTATTCTATTGCGTCCCGCTTCCATACTTACTTCTGTCTCTATTGCTCCGTTAGCCATTGGTTAGTTATTAGCTAAATAAAATAGCTGCCAATGTCCGCCCCTCACGTGATCACAGGTGTTCGGATCGGACGTGGAGTTAGATTTGTGAGGGGCTTATTATTATTATTATTACAGTTTACTATATACTTACCTACTTATTTGGTCAGGACGCTACGTTAAACCCAGCGTCACCCGTGCTGCGGTTGGCTCGAGCGGGCGAGACGGCCTGGGGCGCGCTGCCTGGCGACCACTGGACAGTCTTCCGCGCCAACAGCTCCACCTACGAACCAGTGGCGTGGGCGCTGCGCCAGAATGAATACGCCGCTAATGGTGAGAAATGGGTCCCTTTTTCTCGTAGAACATTTTTAGACACAATCTAATGTTTGTCATAATCTAGCCCATCAAAACTGTGAATGTGAAAAAGGGAGCCAAGTTCAGTAGTGAACAAAAGAGGTGAAATCTAAACGGGTGCCAAGTTTTATTCAAGATGCTTTGCATCTTAGTCATCAGCATCAGCAATTCCATTTTGAGCATTATGTTGTGTATATTTTTCAGATTGCAAACCTGTTCAAAAATTAAATTTATAATTTAAAAATAGAATTGAGTTAAAAACGTTTCGTGTTTGATGTGAACGTATATTTGTCAGCTTGCCAAGCGCAGGGGTCACGAAATGAAATATTACGCAAAATGACAGTGTTTGCCTTGGATCCTTGTTTTTGGTATTTCTTCTCCTTTCTATATGCTGCCAGCGTTTTCTAAAACAACTTTTATTTCCACGAACCTTTGCGCTGTGTTATATAGAGCCAATGCGTTCAAATGTTTGTGTAATGTTATCAGTTTACTCGTATATTCTCGTTGTGTTATGTACGAGGGATTAAAGTCATAACGGGATCAATACACACACGCGTCGTTCCCCCCGTGCAAATAAAACGTGTTAAATATTCACCAGTCGTTTTGTTTCGACCAAAATATTATAATCTTTGAAAATTGTTTTTCTGTATAAAACAAAAACATGGTACTTTGAAATTGGATAGCATGTAACGGGCTACTTTTTACAGCTCCCGAAAAGCTACCTATCCATGTCTATATTAACCGCTTAATAGGAGGGGAATTACTTATGAATTTAGAGCAAATAAAATTAGATGCTAAATGTGAGTTATTTAGTCATTCCAACATTGTTAAACAGTGGAATGTGAAATACCTGAAAAGTCGTAGATACGGTTTAGGAAATTGAAGTTAAAACATTCCACGTTGCCAGTGTTGAATGCTGGCCCCTATTTCACCATCTTTACAATTGTCAGTTTTATATGATAATTCGAACTACATTTCTTTGACAATAATTATGAAGCACGCTAAAACAAAAGCTGTTTAAGTCAGTAGTTGACACCGAATTGTCATTGAAAGCTGACCATTGTAAAGTTGGTCAAACAGGGGCCTGGCAGATTTTACCACTAGGAACTTCGCATTGAAGGAGATATCGCCTGTGATGCCATTGAGATAAATGCTAAGAGGGTTTTTAATCGGCTGAATATCGCAGAATATCGTTAGTACCAGTTAGTACAATTCTGTCACGTTTGGGATAAGCTAATCAGTAATCACAAACTTGACAGAAATCTCAAACGTACCTACCTCTCGACACTGTCGCCCCCACCAAACGATATTGTCTATCCAATAATCCTCATTAAACTCTACGGAAGTAGTTTTGCAAAGTTATGTGGCATTGTGTGCCTGCAAAATAAAACGGCGCCCCTTTGCCCAGTCCCATATCGTACAAAGCCTTTCAACTGCTAAAATCCTAAGGTAAATTTTATATTAAATGTCGATAACATAACATCAAAATGAACCCGCATTGTTTCCCGCAGAGGAACGACTGCCGCTGGCGACG
Source organism: Clepsis dumicolana (assembly GCA_963691665.1). NCBI lineage: Eukaryota > Metazoa > Arthropoda > Insecta > Lepidoptera > Tortricidae > Clepsis > Clepsis dumicolana. Next base: position 11,434,057 of record OY829510.1, read on the forward strand.
GTGATGCAGGACCACGGCCGCCTGGACGGCATCCAGCGCGTGTTGTTCGGCTCCGGGCTGCAGTTCTGGCTCCACCGGCTTCTCTTCCTGGACGCGCTGAGCTACCTCAGCCACGGCCAACTCAGCCTCAGCCTCGAGCGGTGGATACTCGTCGATATTGATGACATCTTCGTCGGCGAAAGAGGTAAGCTTTGACTACAATAACTACGACTAACTACATCAAACGAAAATAAATTACTTTTTCAGACTTTCCGCAACCGCGGCCACAAAATAGTCTTTGTGCCACAAAAGTATCAAAAAAGTTCACCCTTGTTGGTTGTCAACAGTATTGTTTACTGCAACAACTAGAAAGTTACCTAGGTACATGTTTATTGATGATTTCCAAACTAAGCGAGACTTCAATTTCTAGAATGTTTATTATAAGTTTTATAACCGCTGTAGTTGTTTCGTGCTGTACTAATAAACACAGGCTTCCTCCTTATACCTTCTTCATCGATTTAAAGTTGTATCGTACTACAATGTATTTCAGCTTTAACCCAGAGCGGTTCAACATTATCAAACCAGTCGTTCACTATTCTAAAATATTATTACCAGTTCACGTCATCGAAGTACATAATTTTACATTACATGAACTAGGACATGGTGTATTATGATAATATTTATCTTAACGTTATTACTATGTGGAGCGTATTTCACGCTGGCCACGTTGCTGTTATTAATGTTCATTCCATATTATCTCGGGTAAAAATTCATAGTCGAAAACTCGAGCGCTTAATTGCATCATTACATTTCTCTCGCACAACATTACTTGCGTTGTATTAAAACTGCCAAATTGTTTACGGATCAATGTATTCAACTGAAACCGCGCTCGTCAAATTGTACTGATAATTCACGTACATTTTGCGTGTAACTGGAACTTTTGAGAGCTTAAAGCAAGTAAAGCATTATTTAACTGCAGTTTTACTGTTCAACTTAAAATTGTTTTAAATACTGTTTACCCTGAATCCATTGTTACATCTTAATTTTTTTTTCCAAACTGACCTTGTGTACTACAATAGCCATAAAACTTTCTGAAACAACCTCATTATACATTCTCCGATAAACATTTCACGGGGTGTTTCTCATTCTAATCCCGCATTAAAATAACAAAGACTGTCAAGATAAAGGCAGGGTATGCATGGCTAGTTAAGAATGTTTTTGTCCGCCCTAAAAGCCAGTCCATTGCGTCTTATTCCATGGAAAATGTTTATAATTTCCCCGACCTCTTACGTGCAATGCCGCCTTGCCGTATCGAGCGGAACGTTTCACTAGATATTCTCAGTCTAGGGTTAATTTAATATTCATATGGTTATTTCAACTCGATAATACTGCTGGATGTCGTCGAATTTGTTACAATATGCTTTAATTCCTAATCCTGCTAATATAGGTAGGTACGCAACTAATAATCTGTGTTGGGGTAAATTCTCTGAAATACTCGTAGTTAGTTTCTTATTCTCAAAACCTTAATCCTTCACCTCCAGCGCCGTGTTTTATAAAGTTACAAGCTACAATTTACAAGCGGAAGTCTCTTTCAACTAAATGGTGATAGAATGAGACTTCCGATTGTAAATTGTAGCTTGTAGCTTTATAAAACACGGCCATGTGCCCTAGACATCAGAATCGTAAAGTAGCTACAAGACCTAATTCCGAAATACGGTTTTAGCGAGACGGAATAAGTAGTGTGTGGTTTTTAAAGTTTACCACAGTATTAAGCGTCTTAGGGGATTATCGTAACACTGATTTTGTAATAGATGTGAAACAATAATAGTCAGAGTTAAAAGTCTCACACAATTCGCGCGATATATTTCGGACCACTGTGGCCCAGTGAACCATCATGAGAGTGTGCTCGGGCACTTAATTTGATTAAATCTTTTATATCTTTTAAAATATTATCTAAACATTCAGGTACCCGTCTGCACGAGGAAGACGTCGCCGCGCTGATGGCATCCCAAGCTGCCCTGCAGCGCCTGGTGCCGGGCTTCCGGTTCAACCTCGGCTTCAGCGCCAAGTACTATCACCACGGCACAGCGCTCGAGAACAGAGGCGACGACGCGCTGCTAAAGAACAGGGAACATTTTAACTGGTAAGTTGAAGAACACTAACGGTATTAAAACCTCATAAGTGCGAGGTTTGTTTCCTTCGCTTAGGTCTTTATCTTAGTGAAACGTCGACTCGACAATCTACTTTTATTTTTAAGTTCTTTAAAAGAGATTTTACTACAGAATAATGGTGTAGTAAATGTAAATTCTTAAATTTTCTTACACTGCTCGGGTTGCCCACGATTTAAATTCTGACAACTTTGTAATTATTCTTCGACTTGTGGTAAAGGTAGATGTTTACTGAATACCAGGTGTTCTTAAATTATAATAATATGTAGATTAAAGTTTTAAGTGCATGGTGAGTTGATCCAAAATTAACTACAGTATTACTGTATAGCACGCACCAATTCATTGTAAAAATGCATTATTTATGTAATATAAGCTTACGCTTGGAAATTTATTTTATCGGTAAGAAATAGTTGAAGTGCCTGTGCATTCCATCCGTACCTTGGTTTAGAACAAATGAGGTCGCTTGAATGGAATGGCGTAGGCAATATTTCTGAACGATAAAATACCTCTCTTACAAGTGAAGGCTTGAAAAATGCCGGCGTTCGCCGCCAACGTGGTGAGTTTTATGTTTATAGTTTTGCATCGTTTTAATTTAGTTGGATGAGGAAGTTAATAATCGCAATATAAGAACACAATTGACTGAGAATGTTTGATAATCCTCGGAAATATTGCAAAGAAAGTTCATCAAAAGCTAGGTTTGAAATACAATAGGCTGTGTAAACAAAATGCCAATGTTTTTTGCCTTTTTTTGGTAAGTACCTACTCGGTTTTTTTTTTTCATGTTATGACTGGAACGCCGTATCCAAACAAGTCATCGGTGATACCAAGACTTTAATTAGTTAATCACCCAGAATAACAGATACTCCCTTCTGAACGACAACTGCACGAAATAAAAAGGAAGTGAGAATACAATTGCCACTAAATTATAAGTACCTGCCATTCAACTCGGCTCATTCATGTTTGTTGTTTGACGCCCGCATGCAAACCATTTTTTTATACCACACCTATAGACAACAAGCATGTAGTTCGTTAGCCTACAGACCCTACCGACATCAACAGATATACACTTCGCTCATTGCCAGCCCTGCGGGACCCATACCTACGTATTGCCCGCAAATAAAACAATCGTGCAATACAAAAGTTCAAACAAGTTCCAAACTACGGCAAAAACTTGCCGCTTGACTAAACTAAACCTAGCATGTGACACTTTTGCGTCACTGCGGTCATTTTGATTTATCGTCGCCAACTTTTCAGCAGCGCAAAAACCTTATTTATTTCACACAGAGTGGTTTAGGCTGACCGCAGGTTGGCCGCAAAAAGTTTTCAACAATTTGTTTGGCTAAGTTTTGTACCGTTAACTCAAAATTCCAGTTCATAATAATTACCTTAAAATTCGGGACTTAAATTGAAATGTCATGTTTTCCCCCTGAAAAGAAGTTTAAATGTTTAATAGACTGATTATTATTTATAACTGGTGTCGAAATAAACGAAAAAGTTAGACCAAAGGGGAAAAGGCACCCAAACCTTTTAGTCTTTAGTCCACATTTACTTGTCTTTTACTTAAACTTAGAGCCATAACAACAAGTTTGTTATTTGTCATATCATACGAAGATTCTTCTACGTTCCGCCACTTTTAGATGCCGCGAGCCGTAGTTTAAGAAGCTCTGTAAAGTATTATTTAGAATCACTTGCGTTTTATGAATTATACTTATTAAATTTTTTACCAGTCACCTTACAGTCAGTTACAGTACCTAATCATAGATAACGAATCTATGTGTATTTCTAGTTATACGATTTATTACGATTACACCGTTACCTATTAAGTCTCAAATGTGGTTAGTAATTAGAGTGATTACGGTCAAAGGCATAATTATATCCTCTTAACACGTGTAAGTTCCCATTATATCGGAATTAGTATCTATTACTAATTAAGGAATGGGCGTTATAATCGTCGACTAGGGATATTAAAATAGCGTACGTGCAGATCAGAATGAAGTTTTAACAATCGAATATTCACTAACACTAATATTCGTAACTAAACTAAATAAATATCCAAAATGTTAAACACGCTGCACTCAGGATTGCTTGTACATGATTTCGCATGCAGATTCGTGCTAATTCTAAATAAGACGTTTCACTTGGAAGACTTAATGCAAGAAACATAGTACGTGCCCGAAGGGTGTCTGAGGAACATGGATTTAATTCCGCTCTTGTTGTTTACATTTAGCTGATTACAAAACATTTTTTTCTATTTTCTTCTGTTTTTGTAGGTATTATGTCGTAACTTAGGGTTGTTTCTTGCTCAAAAGTGGAGTGTTTTAGGTTATGGTATATAACATAAAGAATGTTAAGGTAGTGGCATAAATTGATATTAAAATTTTGTGCCACGTGGTACTGCACCCGCCAAAAGTTACATCATATCATTCCGGAGTTAATTTTTGCCTTCGTAAAGGGTCTGCCGTCATCTGTTTGGCCAAACCTCGTGGAGACTAAAAACTAGTCTGTAAAATTTTTACGTTTGAACATGTGCCAATGTTGTCAATAGGTTTTGCCACATGTGGAACCACCAGCAGCCCCATCTCTACCACAACGTGTCGCAGTTAGAAGCGGAGATGATGCTCAACAAGCAGTTCGCCGTAGCTCACGGCATCCCTACCAACTCTTGCTACTCCGTGTCGCCGCACCATTCGGGCGTGTACCCCGTGCACGAACACCTCTATGAAGCTTGGAGGAAAGTCTGGGATGTCAAAGTGACCAGTACCGAGGAATATCCGCATTTGAGACCAGCAAGGTAAGCTCCGAAACAGTTTTTTTTTTTTCATGCTTAAAGGATGATTTTCAGCTTTTAGTGTTTGCTGTTTGATGGACGTTTAGAATCGGAAATAAAATTGCAATGCATTTTTTTCAAAATTAATCAATTTTGTTAAGCTTAACATTGATGAAGGTGAGCAAAGACAAAATCATTAAAAATTCTCAGCACGCTGGCAGTTTTCAGAAAAATAAGCGCTATCAAATTGAGCGAGGTTATCATCATTACTCTTAGCATGTATGATGTCATCACTAAAAATCTCGCGTGGCGTCGGGATAAATTGGTAAGCCCAAGTGACCTCTATATGCCGACAAATAGCTCGCGCTTACGCAAAATCGCCCGACTTGATAAACGCTGCCGAGAGCTGAGTCATTGAATTTATATTGCGTAAACAACGAACGAGGGGTGGCGTAAGGATAAGATGCCAATGTGACTGCATGATAAAGCACATGGAATACCCACTGCCAATTACTTTGAAAAAGTTTCATGTTTTGTATTCATATGTACAAGTAACTACTTGTTTTATGTGTTACCCGATGCTAAGCAAAAGCCGAAAGTACGCGTGATTGTTTATGCGTTTTGTTCATAACAGCAGTTTGAATGATTTACGTTATACATTCGACATTGCTTTGTTGTATAACGTTTGCTATTTATTATCCTTCCAACATACAACGCTGTCGTATAAAAGAGATGTTGAGTGCTGCGACATCCCTTTTATTTTCCGTTGATGCCGCTAAACCTTTAACCCTTGTTAGTATGTCTGAGCTTACGTTTAATATTATATTTTGATACAAAAGGTAATCTTGCTTGCCTTTTTGCCTGAAAAAATATCATGTTTAACATATTACGTAGACGGATCCAGCTAAGCAGCAAACACATTTAAAAACATTAGACATTCGCACACGTCGCGTGACGCGCTCCCGGCGACAGACTGGCTTCTAATGTAGCACATCTTTATACGAATACGTACTGCGCTGGATTATTTTCTAGAGTGGGTATTTTGCATTTACAGAAATGACTGCCAGTCTGTTAACGTCTGTTGGTATAAAAAAAGATATAAGTATAAGAACGGACGTAACGGCTAGTATGCGGCCAGTCTCGTCACCGACTCTTGCAATCGAGTAAACTATTGTCTATTTCTTGTAAGAAAATAGTGAACGCCTTAGCGCCCCCTGACCAATAATGATGTAAAAACCGCCAACCAGAACACCTCTATCTTGCAGTTACTTTTACAATGTCGCGGCCTGAAAATTGTGAATATCCGTAACTCAGTTTCCCTTTGCCTCAGGTTACGTCGCGGCTTCAAGCACCGCGGGGTGATGGTGCTACCCCGTCAAACGTGCGGCCTATTCACGCACACATTACTGCTGGAACGCTACCCAGGCGGGCGGCAACGGCTCGACCGCTCTATCCAGGGCGGGGAACTCTTCCAGACCGTCATCAACAACCCTGTGAGTAACGTTGAAACATTGAAAGTAACTTTTGTGTCAGCAAATCTTGGGTAGCGTTAGTAGGTACTTCAAGATTATATTTTATGTCAGTTAAAACCGCTTGAGTAACGTTAACAATTACACAGCCAGTGAGTAACTTTCATGTCGACGTGTTAAGAAGTAAGATAATAAACCGGGAGTGACACGAACCTGTGAGTAACGTTGATACCTCATGATTAAAATTTCAGTAACACTATTGTAAAGACAACTTAGACTACCTTCGTGAGTAGGAATAACCCCATCTGTGTTAGTGATCATGTCAACAGCAATACAACCAGTATAAATTTAATGTCCATGACAACCTTGTGAGTAGCATCAATATTCATACACACTCCTGCTATTCGTTTTCTTTAGGTGACATTTTTATCCCATGAAAATGATGCTCAAGTTTTGTGGGTACTGTTATTTTAATAAAATACACTTTTTAACTGCTTTTACAATAGATTACACATTAGCATAATTTCATTATTGAGAAAGATCCATGCGCCGGTAAAGGCTAAATGAACTAATGTTCGGTTCAGTCTTAACTGTAAATCAAATCCATTGTTCTTCGTTTGATCACGCCAAATCTAAGTCTAACTTTGACCAAAAATCATTCGACTAATTATTAAAGTTGTCCGTTTAGTTTTCGTAATTGTGAAAGTGCATTTTGAAAGCAATTTTGGTCAATTATTTAGTCGTCTGAACCTTTTAAGAAAAAACCCTTAGTGTAGGGAGACATCTTGCCAAACATACCTATCAAAATCTTACAACTTTTAAAACAGTTATTGTGTGTCCAATTGTAACGGACACCGATAGGAAAGAGATGCACTGTGCGACAAGTTAAAAAACGCACACATGCTAGCTGAGCTAAGACTGAGTTTATAAAATCTTATCCCCCCAGCCTATGGGCACAATTTCACTTCGTTGACGTCTAATGAAATTTTTGTCGACCGTTAGCGCCTGCCGCCCCTTAATTCGCCTTAATAAGGCAGCATAAACCAGTGATACTATCGTATGAATAAAACGTTGACACAAGACGCGTCAATATAAATAACAAAGTGCGCGTGGCAGTCATTCTGATTTTACTGTCAGCCGTATCGTTCGCGTAAACATTATTACTATCACATGTCTGACATAAGAGCTGTTATCTTTATTTTGACCGGCGACACATGTTGATGCCGTATTACTGTCGCATTTATGAACCAGCATCGCGGATGAATGGAGCGATTTTTACGCTTATCGGCTTTATTATTCTTACTTGTATTTCTCTCAACGATTTTTGATAAGATGACGCCGTCTTAACCTGACACTTTGTTTCTCTAGAAACTAGTATAGTTTGCTATTTTGTTTTTTAATTAGTTCTTGATCACACCCAGTCATTAGACAACTCGCGTCGACGAAGTCATTACCTCTGTACGTTGAAAACTGTTTCGGAGAACCACTTGAAAGGAATGTTACTTTAAATGAAACTCAGCAAATACCTTGAAATTTCGCAAAATAATTTGTCGTTACATGCACCGGAGAAGTAATAACGGCATATTTAGTACACAAGTACTCAACTTAACTAACGTAGTACCGAGCATGAAAATATAGGAATGTTTTGTGCAAAATTTGCATGTTTTTAACGATACGTGAGTTCGCGTCGACACATCCCAACTGTGTTAATTGCCATAACAACAAATCATGGTGAAATGTAGGTATACCTATTCAGTTGGGGCTTAGGCAACACAGGGAATGTAAGTCTGTAAGTAAGTAAGTAAGTCTGTGTGTGTGTATGGCACTATACAACCAAATAAATAATATACTTAAAACATATTTTGATTATCCTATTTGTCAACAGATCAACATATTCATGACGCACATGTCCAACTACGGCAACGACCGTCTCGCGTTATACACGTTCGAGTCCGTGGTGAAGTTCCTGCGGTGCTGGACGAACGTTCGGCTCGCGTCGGCGCCGCCGCTCGCGCTCGCTGACAAGTACTTCCAGCTGAGGCCTGACGAACTCAGTCCGCTGTGGGGGGTGAGTGCACGCCTTTATTTCATTTTGAGAAATAATAAACCGGTAGACAGAAAAACTAAACTTACTAAAATACTAAACTTCCAAATGAGTCGGAGTTGGACTTTTCTCCGTTTAGTATTACAGTCAGTATGATTTAGTATTAGGTTAGGTTGGATTAGGTTATTATTTTTCGGAGGTTTTATTACTACCCTTTAATTTTTACCTTACAACATTGTTACAAGCAAGTCTAAAACAGCAGGTAGGTAAATATAGTGTGATCGCGAAACGTTGCGTTGCGAATCTTCTATACTTTTATTGCAACATGGTCTGAGAGATATATAGCTTTGAATTTGATCTCATATGGCTCGGAACCGTCGGTGCGTGAGTCCGACTTGCTCCTTGCTGTTTTTTTTACATCTATTAACGAGAATCAAATACCAAATTTCGATCGGGCAATTATATTTCCAGCTCTTCTTAAATTTACTTCACTACACCGGTTCATCCCTAAGCCATCCGAACGTGGTTATTCTACTTGGCAACCTGTTTGAACAGTGTGTCGACTGGAGGTGCGGTGGAGAGCGCGCCCCTGAATTACGTGTTCTTGAAATTAAGCTCTTTGTGTCGGGAAATCCTTTATACCTCCACAAACATCTAGGCGCAGACTAGGAACGCTTTACTCAAAATCACGACGGAATATTAATACCATAGTGAAATTAATAATGAAACTAGAATCTTGACTCATGCATATTATTATCCGAATACAACGGCGGCACTGTTTCCGCAATATCCTGTAAATAAATTGTCTCTACCTGCTTGTTCATTTCCTGTACGGTTCCGTGTTCGTCTGAAGCTGCGCGCTATCGATGTGTAGTACCTAATTGCTGTCTTTGCAGCGTACCTGCGAGGCTTTCGAACTGATATCGGATATCGAGCATTACACCATTAACTCCCGAACGCAGAGCGCCTTCAGACACTGACAAAAGAAGCCACATTGTATAGATTGTTTAGTAATTTCTATGACACTATGTTAAGTAAATGTATAACGCTTAGAGGCGTACAGTGCTGATATTAAAAACAGACTGTTTTCAGTTTCGAAAAAATTGACAATCGAACAAGTTTGACGTCTAATAAAGTGATCGCCTAGTGATCGAAATTCGACCGTAATTCATGAAACTATTTAGTTTCATAATAATAGTTAAATGTAGCTTTCTACGTGTCTACGTTCTCCGTGTAAATATACCGAACTATGTCAAGTATCACGTATTTTTACTAAAAAGTGACCCAAACATTTTTCTTTACGTATTAATGCATAGATCTTATACTCCTCCGGGTACCGTATCGGCAGAACGAAACGTCTATAGACCGTTTTCAAATGAACACGAGCCTATTGTCAAAAACTTTTGAGAACCCTTGACCTTGTTCAAATATTTATTGATATCCAATGTTAAGCTACAATCCCACCTCAAAAATAAAAACACCAAATATAATCAGTTCCCGGAGCAGTGTGACTCGATTTTCCTCAAGTAACCATCCCCTATTTTAATATTCCGAACATAGCAATACACATGATTATTCTTACGTTAAATATTACAGGATGGTATCGGAGCCGTTTCGGCGTATGAATCAATATGTATTACGGGCGCAGTCTGTAGTCTAATCTCTCATCCGCCTTTCCGCTTCGCCGCTGATAGAGCGCCCGAAAATCGCGAAAAAACTTGGAAATATGTTTGGGCGCGCGATGGATGATATGTACAAGTTTTTTTATGATTTATTACTTTCACTCGCGGTCGGAGTAGGTTTTAAATTACCTCCGGTGTTGTATCTGGATTTATTGCAATGCACACGATTTTTGAGACTGGGAAATCTGCTTGGTTTCTGAGGTGATGAACTGATGAATACATGCTTTTTACCTAGTATAGGAAGATTTTTCAGTTAATTCATTGTATGATGCCAGTTGAATTAATTAAAATATATACATTAAGATATAAGTATAGTGTATTATAGTGTAAACAGTTTATTGGCAACAAATTGTAAAATCTTATGAAGTCTACATCCACACAGTTAACGTCTCTGCACTTTTCAATGTCAGTGTAGATAGATGTAATAAATAATAGCTTAGGGTAAATAATTGAATGGCATTTCAATAGATATACATAATTACAAGGCAAGAGGATACCATTTCGCCAAAATTATTTGCCTCATGTTTGGAAGATATTTTCAGACTTCTCGACTGGTCAGACAGAGGTATCAATATCAACGGTGAACGCCTTACTCATCTTAGATTTGCGGATGACATAGTCATTTTTGCGGAAAATCTGGAGGAGCTATCAGCTATGATCGGGGAGCTTTATGATGCATCAGTGACTGTCGCCCTAAGGATGAACACATCGAAGAACAAAATAATGTGCAACAACTCCAATACAGATCACATTACTGTGCATGGGCATGCCATAGAGAGGGAGGGGGAATATGTTTACCTGGGGCAGACATTGAACCTTGCCAAATTCGGACAAAATAGCGAGATTGAGCGCCGCATCCGCCTAGGCTGGGGTGCTTTTGGCAAATTGTCCGAAGTGTTTGAAGGTGCAAATGTTCCCATTAACCTCAAGCGTCGGACCTTTGAGCAATGTGTCCTTCCAGTCATGGTCTACGGAGCTGAGTCATGGACGCTGACAAAGCAGGTGATACACAAGCTCCAAGTCACCCAAAGAGCTATGGAACGGGCTATGTTAGGTATCTCCCTCCGTGATCAAATCAGGAACACAGAAATCCGGAGGAGAACGAAATTAATCGACATTGCCCATGTGATCGCTAGCAGAAAGTGGAAGTGGGCAGGCCATATAAGCCGTAGTCAGGACAACAGATGGGGTAGACTGGTGCTTGAGTGGAGGCCTAGGGTAGGACACAGAAGCGTGGGCAGGCAACCGATGCGTTGGACCGACGACCTGGTTAAGGTGGCCGGGAGGAACTGGATGCGGAAGGCGCAAGACCGGAAGGAATGGCGTGCATTAGAAGAGACCTACACTCAGCATTGGGTGGAAAAGGGTTGAAAAAGAAGAAAAAAAGACATAATTACGGTTATTAACAGATAGATACATTGGGTAGTGTGCAGGAATATAATTTCAAGCAGTAACTGTCAGAACACCGATCAGAAATTACAAATGTGTATTAACTGATGCTGAAAATTCAATAATTAATTCATCTATTTTACACGTCGACACGTGTGGCCTTAATATTTCTGAAAATAATGAAACAAAACACAAATTTATATTTCTGAAAATAAGGAAACAAAACAAATTAATATTTTTGAAAATAAGGAAACAATACACAAATTGAAGGCCACACATGTCGACGTCTAAAATAGATGAATTATTAATAATTCATGTTTCGTGTAAGCAAAATTGTTCAGTGCATGAAATCGAAATGTTTTATTATCATTGTAAATATTTTACGCTCGCCTTTGTTGGAAGCGCAGCACGACACCATGTTGATTAAAATCGCGTATCCACTGGTTCGGCGCGTGTAAATGTTGTGCCTAATGGAGCACCTTTTACTCTTTATGTTCAATAACATACCTACCTATAGTACCAACGTATACGTGTAGGATTGATTACTCGGCAATCCTACTTACCGCATCAAAAATACGAATGTTGATACTTTCAGTATACCTACGTAAACGAAAACACATCAATACTACAGCAGAGTGGCATATTCGACTCCGAGCAAATTTGCCTTGCAAAAACAATATTTATGGCGCATGTTTTAATATTTTAGCGGCCTGCGAGATATGTAAAGTAACCATGAAATATGAAGAGGATATTGCACGTATGTTTGAGATTTGATACGCGATAGTTCTTCAGTTTTCTCACGTGATGAATTAAAATCTACTTTAGTAGGAGTATTCATTGAATCGTGTTTTTTAGAGAACAGCAGCCAAACATTTGTTCTATAACAGACAAATTTTCGGCACTCGCGCAAATATTTGGATACAAAAAGCAAATATTGGTCTGAAGCCTGGCGCGCCGAATCATCCTGCATTGTTAGTGTTATATGTATACGGGTTTATGTAGCTAGCCCGGTTTGTAGCTAAAATATGACGCGAGTGGAGTGGTGTCATTTGTCGGTACTTAAAAACAGACGGAGAACCAGATCATGAGCTAAGTATGAGACAGCTCTCGCGCAGTTTGTTTAGAGGACAAGGGCGGATCTACTTTTCAAGTCAGGGAGGAAGGTCACAATAAGTACATTGTACATAATGATACAATGAAATATCTTATAGTTTATGCAACTGCTACATAATGAGGGTCCTTAAAACACGAGTGTGTTTTTAAGAAACGAGTTGAAGCTGAGTTTCATAATAGAATCACACGAGTGTTTTAAGGCCTAATTATGTGGAGTTGCATACATTACTTTATCTACACACATATTATAAGTACTCTAAGACGGGTTCAGAAGCCGAAGGCATATATCATACCCATACCTGTCACGACTTTGACTGTTTTTTTATCATAGATAAACATACCGAGCCCATTATTATTTATACATGTCGGACTGAATTCGACTTATATACGTGAGTGATCCGTTTTATTTCACTATGTTTGTAAATTACGTTGGTTTTCAAATTTAAAACATCGAATTCGATATCGAAAAGGCATTACGACATCGAATTCGATGTCGTAATGACTATTACTTAACTGGAGGTGGTGGTGGTGGTGCTGGGGCTGGCGCTGTCGGCGAGAAGGCGTCGTCGTGCTGCAATGCTGGTCATTTTCTACGGTTTCTGAACGCATTATATGTGTGTAGATAAACTACTATTACGACGTGGCCACGCACGACTTCGCGCGATCTGCGGCGCGTCGAGCGATTTCTCAGTATATTGCGCGTTCGAGATGCCTACCTACCGCACTTTGTTTAATTTACAGTGCCCGCGACGTATTAGGACAACGGTCGCCGCGCCGCCGGCCCTTGATCAGATAAATACGTAGCAGCGAGCGCTAGGGGTACGTGGTTTTTAAACCATTGAGTGCAAAACAAGATTAAGATTGCTAATGAGAATTCGGCGAATATAATTAAACAAATGGGACTGGTCATCAATCAGTTTTTCACTCCTTCACAGGAACACTTACATTAAACTGCCGTGTCAAGCCAAGAAAGAATTTGTCTTTGAAATTCCAGAATTCTGATGTGAACCGTAGGGAGTTCGGTTCTGTAAGTAATGCTTTAATGCTTCATGCGCCCTTTTGGCTTAGCACGATTGTAAAGGAAACAATATTACCAAAATGAATCAAAATTTTGTATTAATAAGTAAGTACAAAAGGTTTATAAACCTGAATCTGTTTTCGGTGCAAAACGTTGTTAAGTAAAATTCGTCCATATGAAGATTATAATTCGTAGACGATAGAACTCGAATCCGATCGACATTAATGTGTTGGAGTTTAAAAGGAATTTCAACAGGATTTCCGACATAAAGACGAACGGAATCTACTTACGAAATAAATAGCACGAATAAGCGGGTTGTCGTCGAATTGAATTTGTTTAAATATAGGAGCTTAGAAATAAGATATTGAATGGCACAAAAATTGCAATATTGCTTTCGAGATATATAAGTTTCGATGTCTGTCACAATAAAGTTAATAAGTATTACATACAAATACTCTTCACTCATACAGATTTACAATAACAAGATTGTGAACTATGAATTGACTGTTCACTTGGGAAAAAGGACAAAGACCCTCCCACAAGGGCAGATCCGTTTCATTGGGGCCATGACCTGAACTAAGGTTAACCCATTTATAATTTTTCAAAACTCACTGGTAAAGTAAAATACTCTATTACGCAACTGCTACATAATGAGGGTCCTTAAAATTCGAGTGTGTTTTTATGAAACGAGGCGAAGCTGAGTTTCGTAATAGGATCACACTAGTGTTTTTAAGGCCTAATTATGTAGAGTTGCATACATTATTTTATCTACACACATATTTATTATAAGTACTCTAAGATGGGTTCAGAAGCCGAAGACATAATAAACCTGTCACGGATTTGGCTGTTTTTTTTTATCTTAGACAAACATAGAGCTGACGTTTCGCGTCTATTTTTTTTTTAAATCGAGTCTTATTTTTAAATTGTATTGGTTTTTGAAGACAAAAATTGACTGTCGCAATGATGGTCATTACCTACGGTTTCGGAACGCATAATAGAGGACTTACGATATGTGTGTATAATACTTTTTGATATAAGTGCGAAAAGTATGTCATTGTGCACGACGAGTGAAAATGACACTTCCGCACGTGTACAGTCAGCGTCATATATATGGTGACATCCAAAGTGATCAAATACGATCAAATACCATACGACGTATGGTGTACCGAACTATTTGATCACTTTGGATGTCACCATATATATAACGCTGACTGTACCAAACGACATTTTTTAATACATTTGCGAAAAAATTACAATGAAAGGGCGGGCCGCCCCATACCACCCGCCGGCCACCAGGTGGAGGAAGGAGTAGGGGTGTCGCCGGCGCCCTGGAAAAGTGAAAAGCACTAGTACGAAAAATACAACTTTCCGCATAAAACGTAACTACAAAATGTACTACTTTTTGACCAACTGTATTTTTTGTATTTTCTATCCGTGAAACTAATTCGTAATGCTTTGTCGCAGAATCCGTGTGACGACATCCGCCACAAACGCATCTGGTCAAAGAACAAGTGGTGCGGTACCTTACCCAAAGTGCTGGTCATCGGGCCCCAGAAGACCGGCAGCACGGCGCTCTACACCTTCCTGGCTATGCATCCGTCGCTGGCGCCTAACCTCCCGAGCCCTACTACGTATGAAGAGCTGCAGTTTTTCAACAATAACAATTACATGAAAGGATTGGACTGGTGAGTTTATTTATTTATTTACCACTGTTACTGCTTTACTTGAGTATTGAGTATCTATGACCTATGACACAAAACCTAGGGAATTTGTATTTTGGGTGTGTAATGTGACCCTTTGCCTCTGTCTTGATCAAATTCGTACGCAAGCCAGCCGAAAATCATTAGAGGAAAGGAAAAGAAAAAACTGTCAAGTGTGAGTCGGATTCACAATGGTTCCGAACTATCATCTACTTAAGAATATTTGTGCTACTTTACGTACAATCCGTTTAATGTAAGATAGACGGACAGCCGGACAGTGCCATCTCTTGTCCTATAGTCGAGCTAATGTAATTTTTGATGATTTCTGAATATAAGATAAGAGGGGGAAGACGGTATTGTTGAAACATTTTAATTCGAAAACTATGGGTTTTAAAAAAAAATGTTTTTACAATGTGCATTCAGAGCACTATCATATGAGACGTTACTTGACCTAACAACTCTAAATTGAAATTTAGAGATCCACATGCGTGTTGCAATAAACATAAATATAATTTTAATTCTTTTCCTTTTGCAAGCTAAGCATATGCAGTATTTAAAACTATTCCCAATTTCAAGTCTGTAGACTTAGTAGTTTCTGAGATAACGGACAGACAGACAGACGGACCGAGTCAAACCTGGGTCCTTTTTGCCATTTTAGTTCGGAACCCTAAAAACTGGAGTAGCCATGCTAATTACAACTGCGTAATCCAAAAGAAGTAACGTTTCTGTTTCATTATATAATTATATTGATGAGGTTTGTACTAAAAAAAGTAAAGCATGCAGCAGGTCATACTCGTCTGTACCTAGATACTGTGGAAAAAACATCTAGACTATTTACATTTTCAATTCCCACATTTGCATAAATTTTTTGCAAGAGTTGTGAACGGCAGTGCGAACGTTAAATGACTCGAGTGTGTTTGTGCACTCAGTATCTTTTGACTCGGTTTTCAAAGGAGTCAAGCGCTCGCAATTTGTGTGGTTATCAGGAACAAACATCACCATTGTTGCTTGTTACTGAGGAAGATAGAGACCACTTACGTCATTACAATGCCTTTAGGCACCGGCAGGACGGTAAAGTGGCGCTTAAATTATCCCCCTGCTGATAAGCAAACGTGTCTGATAATATAAATGGAGACAGAACAGGTGGCGGGGTTATTTGCATGCGCCCTCTGTAGTAAAGTACGAAGCAAGTGCCCACCGCGACGACAATGTTGATGCTAAATTAACAATAAATTGCTTTGTTGCTGTATAATTTCTTGTAAGACGATCGCCTCACTTGGTAGTAATTGGAATCGAAGTGTGGTGTCAAAGGTCAAATGCTCGGACTGTAGTGTAAATTACTCTATCCCGGTTCAATCAGATAGCGATTGTATTGGTATCTATATGCTCTGTTTGCTATGTTTAGTGTCCCATTTACAGACATACTGACGAGGTAGACTTAGTCTCCGCATCGAACAGTATGAAAAGAGGTTGCATTTAACTCTAAATCCGGGTTGTATATTCGATTTACACCCTTAGGAATGTAAGTAAATTTGACAATCGAACGAGGCTCCGTTATATTCACTTACTGGTAAACAAGGAGATTCATGCGTAATACCTCCATGCTGATAAAAAGCTCTTCTATCTTAAAATGGCAACTAAGACGATCGTACGAAAAAAGAAAGTGTCACAACAGTCGTCATGATGCTGATTGATGGCTGAATGCGCCAAGAGCGCGAGGCCATAAAAATTTAAAAAAAAACTGCTTTGTAGCGAAAATTTTCTTGTTGAAATTTTTGTTGGGAAATGAAAATATATTTTTAGCAAAAAATTACGAGTTCAAGTGAAGATTTGAATTTGACTCCTGAATCGGTAAAACTAGAGAAAAAGGCAGTCATCGAAAACTTGTTACCTCCGATTTCAAACACTAGTTTTCATTATTTGTCATTTATCATTATTTCCTCGCATATATGATGGAAAGCACCTATAGTGTTCAACTCGAGTGTAAGTGATCAATTACGACTACGACCCTTAATTAAAATCTACTATGAATGTTTTGGGTGTAATTTATTGATGAGACCCACCAGCTCTGCGAAATCGTTTTAAAATTATCACCTTTGACACGGCAAAGTCGATATTCGAGTATGGGCAAACTGAATTATGCGGCGTAAAAAATAGGTGTTTTCTCTATTTTGCAGTTCACTGACAATGTCTATCACGTCAGCATGTCTGTGGCTCCACCCGTTAACTGACCAAATGTAATTTACCATAGTGTATGTAAATTGGTATGCATGTAGATTGTAATCTAAAATGGGTTTGGTGCCAGATGTCAAATAGTCATATCAGCACCGCACAACTCAAATGGAAATTTCGTTTGTGCTTATTACGAAAGAGAACTGTCAAGTATTTAATGCATTGACGCCAGTTTTTGTACATGTATTTTTGAATTCCTTTGAGCCACAAAACATTTCACATGCTTAAAAATGTGTTTCTTTTAAACAGGTACTTAAATTTTTTCCCTCCAAGCTTGGGCAACAGTACACTGATGACGTTCGAGAAATCGGCGACGTATTTCGAGGGAGACTTAGTGCCGCGGCGCGCGCATGCGCTCCTGCCAAATGCGAAAATCATCACTATACTCATATCGCCTTCCAAAAGGTACTTAACTTTAGCTAAGTTGAGAATGAAATTTGAATAGATCGACGACGTTGTAGATTCCTTGTCGGATTAACAATACACGTGAGTATAGATAAATTACCGAGACCGTGGAATTGCATATGTAGTGGTATTGTGTGTTTATAGGCATTCTATATTTGAAATTTCCCTTTTCCCGTACTATCAGTGTAAGAAGACGTTTGTAATAATTATATTGAAGAAGAAAATTCCAAAATAATATTAAAATTATTATTTACGCTGTGCGGATATTTTAACAGCTTATTCTCCTTTTCATGCGAACCGTACAACTACTACAAATGCAATTCCAAGCTCTCGCTAATTCATTTATGCCGCACAACGAGTGTTTTAAAATTTACAGATTACGATTTAGGCATGCTATTTCGGGGGTATACATCAGATTTTCCAGAAAAAACTATAAAATTAACGTTTCTCCTTACTGTTTTCTAAATCTCAATCATTTTATCAAATCGCCTGCACAAATTCAATGTTTGTGTATAAATAGCTCTGCTTCATATTACATTACGAACGATCGATCAATTCAATAAATGCGTAATCTTATAAGCTCTTCCATATCTCAGATCTTGTATAAGTAAAATTACTTTTTATCAGTCGTCGGCAGGCTGAAAACAATTTTAATTGAAGTTGATCCGAGTAGCGAAATGTAATCCGCAAATTGTGGATATCTTAATTAAAATTAGTTTTCATTCAAATAATGAAAATGGGTATGAATTGTAATCAAATTTTGTAGTTACTTTAGACGGCTGAAAGTTCGCCGTTATTTAATTTAGGACTGCTAAGTAAACCGATAAATTGAAATTGAATATTTTCCCTTTGTTTGAGCTTTTGTTTATTATACTATATATCAAGTATTTTTGATTCTGTAAATACTTATAGATTTACATGCGTGTTCACTGTAGGTACTTAGTTTGGTTTGGTTTTGTTTTCTGTAGGGATGTTTTTATAAACTTCTTTGCTATTTTGCTATCAATTTTAAATAAAACAACCCATTCTGCATCATACAGTATACATGTAGGGATGTCGTGTCTTTCATAAACGTGACTGAATTACGTTGTTTTATTGTGTTATCAAATGATTTATTGAATCAAATTTAACTTAGCGGTGGTCCATATCAATGAACCAAAATCAATTACTATAGGTACATACCTAGTTTAATTGCTTCTAGTTCAATGACCGAATTGCCCTTTGTTATACCCACTATTACGCTAGTAAGAAAATCCATCCATCGCCTACTTCTAATTCGTTCGCTTCTCGGCCTCGCAATATAATGCAATTTACAGGATTTTTTAACAAATGTAAATGCGGGTTAGGAAAATATTGACGTTATTTATTTTTGTGCTCAGAGCGTATTCGTGGTACCAGCACATACGGTCGCACGGAGACCCGATCGCCAATAACTATACCTTCCACACGGTCATCACTGCCAACGACTCAGCGCCGAAGCCTCTTAGAGACTTAAGGTACTTAGTATTAAATCTATTTGAAAATTTAAATTACGTTTTTTATGTTACACTAATATGAAATCAATAACTAAAAGTATATTTACTTGAACAGATTCGTAAGAAACGCAACGGCAGCACTATAGTTTTAGATTAAATTTAGCTAATATTCGTTACATTGGCAAACGAACATTTTAATTCACCCACTGAATAATTTATTGAATCAGGCGTCACTTTGCTAAATGTGAACCTCCCATATTTAGGAACTAAAAACAATTACTTTGCTCAACCGCGACCTTTCACCTTTGCTTTGTGGTCGCGGCCGAGCAAAGTAATTGTTTTTAGTTCACCCACTGAATGCTGCTCAGATCTGCGACTGACGACTTCACACTACGTTCGTGTTGGATCTGAAGTCTCAAACTAAATGTTGTACAGGAACCGCTGCCTGAACCCGGGCAAGTACAGCCACTTCCTGGAGCGATGGCTGGCGGAGTACAGCCCGCACCAGCTGCACGTGCTGGACGGGGCGCTGCTGCGCGCCGAGCCCGCCGCCGCCATGCACGCGCTGCAGAAGTTCCTCAAGCTGCCCGCGCTGGACTACAACAAGCTGCTCAAGTAGGTGGCTAACGGAGCACGAGCAAGAGTCGCTATTTATTTAAAGGATTTTGCGGAGTCGGACTTCTGTACTTGTACTATTGTGTATTCTGTGCCTTTGGTATACAGCCCTCACCGGCTGCCCCCACTGGCCATGGCTAGGTGACCAGACGGAGCGAGCGAATCGGAACGTCACCGCACTTAACTTGCGACAGATATTAAAATAAAACTCGTTTTAGATTGCGTAAAGCAAATTTTTCTGTATTCTATCGCGATTAACTCCGTTTCACAACTGTGAAATGGCATGAATATTTTTACCCCCGATAAACGTATTAAAATTGAAAGCAAGGATTTGAAATCGTTTTACAACGCAGGATGAACTCGAACGATCATCGACCCCCAATAGGTAACGTAGCTCACGCGTGTCATGCGCGCTATCGACGCGCGCCGCTGCTGTCTCCCTGTTGTTTGCCTCGATCTCGACGCTAAGGATATTAGAGTCCTTTGAGAACCCTGAAGTGTAACATGAAAACAATTTTATGCGTAAACGTTACGTTACTTTTCCGTCGCGAGTTGTTACTATATTGAATATCTGAAGTAGTTCGCCGAGCTCAATGCTCACAAAACACAATAAATTTCGTTCCGTCGATCTGGGTCGAAAGATCATTAAGTAATTAATCTTTTATGTTCAACAGGTACGACCCCAAGAAGGGATTTTTCTGCCAAGCCGTAAGCAATGAGCGGACGAAATGTCTCGGTAAATCTAAAGGGCGCGTTTACCCGCCCATGGAGGAAAGGTCGGCCAAATTCTTAAAGCGATACTACACGCCCCATAACACGGCTTTATCAAAGCTGTTGGTCAGATTGGGTCGCCCGGTCCCGCAATGGCTCAAAGACGAACTATCTTCTAATGGATAGCATATCTCTCAACCTAAAAGGTTGGAACGAGACAAGAAAATACCTCGCGGACTGATCAAAGTATGCGTGGTCGCCATGCCCTGACCAGGTCGGGCCGCGCGGCCGCGCCGCCGCGGGATGCTAACAATGTTGTTTCCAAAGTGTTTTCGTGTGACATTATCATTGTTGAAAATATCTTTGTCTATCGGATCTTATAGTATAATATTTTAAAGAGTGATATTGCAAACGACTTAAATGTTCTCGATCTCTACAATTGAGACGTTGACGATTTTTTTTCACGAGATTAATTTTAACTGCTATTGATAAGACGTTAGTACATAGAAAAGTTTTCGCTGAGTATGGCGACTATTATTTTAAATTGACTTGCCTGACATTTAGCTATAATTTATTTGAATGTGTAAAGAGGATACCCGGCAACTTTAATGAGAATGTCGGTTTAGGTGCTATTTTAAGTATTAAAATATACTTTTTCACCGATTATTTTACATGCTTTAGTTTTAGTCTGGTACCTACCAAATAATGCAATAATTCTTGCAGCTATCCTCAGAAGCGAGCTTAACTAATTATCATAGTTTGCTGCACGCGTCAGGTAGACTGCGTGTTTCCGCCGCATGTTCGGCTTCTGATTGATCCATTTTCATTCCATATAGTAACATGCCATTTACCTACCTGTAAGTATTGATCTTCAGATGAATTACAACTTTATTAAGTACCTGATACAATTTGTATATTTGTAATTATAATTTTACACTTTTCATATCGAATAATTAGATCATTTACCGATTTCTACGTCTTTCTGTGCCATAAAAATACACAATATTGAAAACGGCACTAACGGTCTTTTTTACTGTGTTTGATTGTTTCAATTTGTTTGATACATTAGAACAAACTAGTCTTAGAGGTGATATAAAATCACAATTATTTTTGTCAATTCAATTCATAGGTAATTTGGGACATTTGTGTAAGTACATAGAAAGTTCAGTTTGTGTTGTTCCCATAATTTACCTACAGCTTAGCCGTAAGCGTTCTATATAGGAACTAACAAATGCGTTGTATTTTAAATAATTAATATCAATGATGACTTAATAACGCAAGGAATGAATACATATAAAAAGTATTTGGTATATATTTTGATATTCATGAATTTATCGGCGAAGAGAGGAGACCGACAGTTAAAATCGACATCTTTTTACGACTTTTTCTTAGAAAATATTGCGTTATTTTAGAGGTCGGCACTAAAAACTTGTAAAAAAAACTGTTTCGTATTATTAAATAGATTCTAATATTATGACTATGAAATTGATTTCAATAGAGCATTTAATGTTAATAAATTTCAGTTTGTTTGTGAATATCTAAGTACATTTTACAAAAATGCTTTATACTTACATTTTAAAGTTTATGTCTACACTTCCGATGTTCTTAATGTTGTGAAGTTGTGTGTTACGTAGAAAATGGCCTTACAATGTTTAGAGGCGAGCTATGAAACCTGTATCTTGATTTTATTGTGGTGTTGCTATTGACATATTTATGTACATAGGTAGGGATCGTTGCAGCGCCGGCGCGCCGAGGTTCCTGAGGAGCGGTTGTGTTTGCTTGGCAATAAGACGTTCAACTTCAACTTACCGCGTAGGAAATGTCCACATAATCAATTTTATTTCATTACGAAATTATCATTGTTAATTTTATCGTGTATGAATGTTTTAAATGATACAGCGGACTGCTCTTAAAAATGTGTTCGTTATAAGAAATTAATACATCACTTATTTTAATAAATGATTTGAATCTAATTTGGAGGTTTGTAATTGTTTTATTTTGCAACCTGGTCCCCCGGCGCCCTGCCCTCGTTTCCTCGTTTTATAATTTACAATGCAAACGTGACATAAATTTCATTCCTTGTCCAAAATGATTAAGCCCTTGATGAGATAATGAAATCAAATGACTTATTGTACCATTGCACCGAATTTGCAAAGATCGTTAGGTTTTGACTTTCCTGGACGCTTAAATATATATATCTTAACTGCAAGAAGAAATTAAAGTGAATAAAGTAAACAGCTTTTTTTTCTCCTAGCTACCTAGATATAATGTGATCATACATCGTACGGCAATACGTGAAAACATTTCCAGGGAGAATGCAATTCTGGAGAAATGCAATCTAACTCGAGCCGAACGTCTTGAAAAATGTATAAGCATCGGTTGCACCGCATTGTTCGATGCGATTCGCTCTGGTATATTTTACATGGAGCTATAACTTCCCATTTTTATAGGTGCATCCGAAACAAGGTGCGGTTAGGTTTACAGCTGATGGCCTTACGCCCTAACGGCTTTCGGGAATAACTGCTGGGAACGTCAGCATCAGCACATAAAATTCCTTTCGGTTCTGTTCTTGTATAGGATAAGTATTGTAGAGGGTTGCTTTGGAAATTATGATTGAAAAGTTAAGGCGATTTGAAAATAGGTAGTTTGAATTGGATATTTGGGGGTACTTTTTTACGAGAAAAAAATATTTGAAGATTGAACATTGTTTTTCTTGGCCTAAGAAAAAAGGTCGATTGACCAGAGTTTACAAACCTTTTCATGGAAGTTAAATTTAGTTATTTCAACTTGATTGACTTATTTCAACCTATCTATCTACCATCTAACATTTGGGTGAAATGAAATGAAAACCCTATAATCCTTACATTTCAAACATTAATAAAAGGAAGTAATGCTTAATCTCAAAATGTCCTGACGAAGAACGAAATATTATTTATAATGTCTAGAAGTGTTTCACTTGAAGAAAACGTGCAAAAACGTCATAAGTGTTTTGCTAAGTACCTAATGACAAAATGGAACTAGCAACTAGTGACAAGGCGTCGATTCTCATAGTAATCGACATCAAATGTCAGTGGTCGCGGAGTAGCCAGGCAATTTATTTTAACATCAAATGCGCTCTCTTATTTTTTAAAGTCTACAGGATATACCCAGCTATGGTATATTAGTAGGTATAATAAAAAGTCTACAAGGCTTACCTATAAGTTATAACAAAGTAGACAATTTATAACTCTTTCGCCACTATACATTAAGCTCAGACGCTCGGATGCGAAACGTTATCCCACGGCTCCCGTCTTTCACTTGGCCCATTTTACTATGGGAATATTTAAAAAATCTTTACGGTAGGGGCTCTATTTTCGCAAGAAATTTGCATTCAATGAATATAATTGAATTGGCTACGTCTATTACGTTAGGAAGAGCGGGAAGTGCGGCGCTAACCATGGGTTCAATTTCGAAACGAGTGCGTTTCCAGACGAGCGGTGCTGCTAATGTGAGATAGCCCTTTGCCACGGCCAGCGGAAAGGATGATGACCGAATCTGTTACTACTGATTGGTAAGTAACATTGATATTTTATTTTTCCCCTCACTACCTCGGAAAGCCGTCTTTTATCCTTTAATACAAGCGGGTAAAGTCGCGTTTTATCCACTAGTGGGGAAAATAATTTGACCTTGGAGTGGAGCGCGTTTAGGTAGCTTTTGACAGATAACAAAACGTAAAACGCGCATAATAATGGTTCTTTCGATATTAATTATCATTAAATAAATGACGATTGGTTTGAAAAATTAATAAAAAATACCAAATTTAGCTTTATTTTTAAAATTCTATAAGAAACATTTGTTTTTTTATAATGATGTTGAATATAACTCTGAACGCACAAGTTGAGTCGATGCAATCCTAAACATATCGTCAGAAATGTCAACATTGTCAGTAAAATTTTTTTCACCGACTCCGACTCACGTAAAAATACACAACTTCCAGAGTTTTCTGTTAAAAAGGTGGAAAAAAAAATTGTGATTCTAGTGATGGCGATTTATTTTTATGAGCTGTTTTTTGCATGTTGCACTTTCCTCGCTACAGTGAGGTGAAAAGTTTTGTGTTACACACGGGTGCAAATGTATTTTACTTCTCGTGTGTTGAAACACTCGCTACGCTCAGGATTCTATTTTAGAACCACTCGCTTCGCTCGTGGTTCAACTATAGACTCCTTTCGCTTGCTTGTGTTACAATTCCACACTCGCGGGTAAAATACAACTTTGCACCCTTGTATAACAATAGTAGATTGTTCAACGAGGGAGGAAAAGGATTAATTTCTAACGAGATATTTTGGCACCCGAGCATTGCGAGGGTGCCAATAATTAGAGTTTGAAATTGGCGTTTTCCCAGAGTTAAATACCCTGCTTTTCATCTCGACTATAAGGAAAGTAAAAAAATCATAAATCTTTAAGAAAAATATTTATATAAAAAAAATATTGATTTTCTCCTCCGCGACCACAGAGAACAAAAGCCGACAATGCTTTCGCGCCAATTTCACGCTTTTTTTAAGCGTTTTTTTTCTAAATTAATCGCTGGTCAGAATAATTATTGTTAGTAAAGGCACAATTCTTATGTTTTTATTATTTTTCATTGTTGTCGGCTATTATATAAAAAAACATGTCGGGCTAAACTCGACTTATATACGTGAGTGATCCGTTTTTATTTCACTATAAAAAAACATGCTTAGGTACCCAATAATTATTAATACTTACAACATTAACGTAGTTTTTTTTCTGAATAAATTACACTTAAATGAAAAAAAAAAGATTTAATAGATTTTATTAAAGAACTACTTTACTTTATTGTCGAGCTACTTAGATGTGTCTCCGTAAGTGTATGCAGTAAAATTTGCTTGAGAGACGGAAAGTGTAGAGAGCTACGCTTACTATACGGCAAAGTAGGTAAGTACCTACATATCACATCCTTAACGAAAAACGAAAAAAAGCAATCACCTACGGCGTGTCATATCTAGAGCAACGACATCACTAAGTATATCTCGCCTCATCTTTCCACACATTGATTGCGATAAACTTTGGCTGCCGCAAGGTACGTGGGTCGGTTCAATCTCGCCCATTTTACGGCAAACGCGTTCCCTCCGTGGTAGGGTCTTGGAGTGAGCAACCTGCGCATTATGGGCTTTATCTTAAAATTACCGACAGTGATGGATGACGCCGCGTCGCAATTCATTTATCTGCGATTAAGGGTCGTCGCTCGTCACGCCAACTATCGCCAAATTGACAAGTTGAAATGTTGTTGCGCTAACGCTGCCCAACAGAATCCATTAGGTTTTATAGCGGCTTTGAATTTGTGGTGGGAAGTTGATGGTATTCAAATTAAACATAAGTACCTACCCTAGTACTAGGACAACCGAGATATTTGCGTCTAGTAAGTAGGTAGGTACTACGTAATTACATAAGTTGTGTTAGAAAGTTGCATTTTAAGTGAACAAACAGTTCTAAAGCGGTTCTGCACTTCAATAATGGCAACACTTGAAAAAGTGTTTGTAAATGCTGGCACTTCACTTGGCCGTTTGACAAATATATTCATATCGCGTCACTTTCGTTTTACATCTGAAGGACAGAGATGATGTGAAATATTTGTCAAAAATACTTCCAATAAGTGATGCAGCCTAACATTGAAAAGCGAACAGTAGGTATATATTTACTAAAATCCACGAATACCCATATAAGTACCTAGGTATCTAATAAAAAAATGTTTCACAAAGAATGCTACGGTAATACCCAATGAAACGTAGGTAGACAGAATTATATAATTATTTATAATTGGTAATAAATTATAAGCTAGTATAATCAGCCGTGCAGCACGCGAAATTAGAATGCCAAGTTATTTTAAATTCGATATTAATTCTTCCCGTCGCCATAAAAATGTCTTAGGAGATGCACGGGAGTGCATTTGCATCACCTAATTATACGCGAGCGTAGAAAAGTGGGGAGCCATTCCAGGTGCAGCGAGATAGATGCTCAGTTTTATAACGTGACGGCACTTACAACGCTAATACTAAAAGACCTAAGAGTGCTAAATTGGAACTGATACTAAGCTCGTTCGTATATCGTATGCAGCCATATCGTAACCCTACGCGACGGTAGGTAATAGAAACCCATCCCCTCAGTATATTCGCTGTAAGTAAGCACGCGCTCCCAGGGTGGGCTGATTTGTGAGTGCACCTGATAACGCGATTTTGATGAGCTCCCTCGGGTTGCCCCGCTTCTATCATTTTCTGATTCACCCGCTAGGAATTTTAATGCTTTCTGGTGCACAAATCGACGACCTGGTAGATACCTACCAACTATAGTGATAAATCGATAATGGGATTTGGAATGGAAATGGTAAGAATATAAAGGTATTATAATAGTGAAATAAAACGGATCACTCACGTATATAAGTCGAGTTTACTCGATTCATATAAGTACGTGAGTGGTCCGTTTTATTTCAGTATGATTGAGTCTCACTGTAGTTTCATGTTAAAAGTATTAAAATTTAGTTGGATTTCGAGTTTGCCGAGTCTTTCAAACGGTTAATACATACACTAACTATCTGTTTTTTTTTTGGTGTTTGAAGATTTTTTATTGTATTGTACACAAACTTTTATTTCAGGTATAACATTTTGCAAAAAGTTTTCATTTAAATGTCACGTCAATTAGGTGTGAAATTGACAAGAAGATGCTATGAGAATGCAATTTAATATGCCGTTAGCAAAACGACCTTTAGTGCACTGAGCTCTTCCATGGCGAAGATTACCCCGCTGCCCGCAGCCCTTAGGAGTCGAAACGGAAACCTTGTCTAGCGCAATCTACTGTAGACAGATGTCCCACAAACAATATCTAAGTTTGTGTCGCTTTGTCGTAATATTTGCCAAGACTCTGAAAGCCTCGAGTTGAGTTTGAGCGACTTCCCCAGCTTATTACTATTTGTGTTGCCAAGTCGGGTGTACCGCAGGCGGAAAGCCGTTAAAACTATTTTTGTTGTAAAAACATTATTGGAAGCGTGCTGCCGCAGGATTCGTGTGCATTTGATTATTTCCATTTATAATGGAAGAGTTAACGCCTCTCGACGAGAAGTGAACGGCATGTGTTTACGTCGTTGTAAGTAAGAATAATGGCCGTGCATAAATCAGTGGCATCTTCACATCTTTTTGAATGGATATTCACAAACGCCTGCCGCCTGCACGAGGCGCGAATTTACTCGATTCACAGATTCGCGGCGGGAATAGGGTCACGTTTGAATTGCTCTGCTTATTTACGTAGGTACATATAAATTGGAGAGGATTAACAAAATTAGGGTAGTACGGCAATATCAGGCGTTATGCAATGAATCGGGCCGTTTAGAATTTAAAATGGAAACATTTTACGTCCCTTGATAGAGCTTCTTGTAAAGTCGATTGCACGCATGGGACAACTGAGGGATTAACAATAGTACCTACGTAATACGTAAGTAGTAATACATAGAGTAACTAATATTTTGGAAGGAAAGTTAAATGCTGGTTTCCGTTTATGGGTTTAGGTAATGTCCCGCATATAACGTTAAACCGAAAACTGTGCTAAGCTTATGAGGTTTTTCTGAGTATTTTTCAAATTCTCTTAAGTTTTTCCAAG
The DNA here is from genome assembly GCA_963691665.1 of Clepsis dumicolana. Lineage (NCBI taxonomy): Eukaryota > Metazoa > Arthropoda > Insecta > Lepidoptera > Tortricidae > Clepsis > Clepsis dumicolana. The sequence goes on from OY829510.1 coordinate 11,462,468, forward strand.
CAATTCAACTAATATCGAATACCTCCTCTTTTCCAAGCTCTAAAAACGGATCAGGTTAGAATTAGTTTGGTAATGCGAGTCTTAACTCACGCAACTGACAAGCTTACACTATCTCGTGGCAAATTAACCGCGTCGCGCCTCAGTCAATCAATTACTGTATTATGACACTAATTCACACACAGACAGGCACTGATTACATATTCGTGTAGGCAATTATCAAATTGAGTTCCATAATTATTAACTGTGGAAATTCCTTTGTGTAAATTATCTAAACATAAGTCTTGTTTAGGTATTTAATATTTTTATAAAACTCAATTGGAGATTTATTACTTACTGCCTCATATTTTGCCAATACAGTAGTTATTTGTTATACAAGGGTGCAAAGTTGTATTTTACCCGCGAATGTGGAATTTAAACATGAGCAAGCGAAAGGATTCTATAGTCTAAAATAGAATCTTGAGCGTAGCGAGTGTTTCAACACAACACACGAGAAGTAAAATACATTTGCACCCGTGTGTAACACAAAACTTTTCACTTCACTGTAGCGAGGAAAGCGCAACATGCAAAAAAACAGCTCATAAAAATAAATCTTCATCACTGGAATCACAATTTTTTTTACAATATTATAACAAAAAACTCTGGAAGTTGTGTATTTTTACATGAGTCGGAGTCGATGAGAAATTTTTTGTTGACAATGTTGACATTTCTGATGATGCGTTTTGAAATTGCATCGATTCAACTTGTGCGTTCAGAATTATATTCAACATCACTGTAAAAAAACAAATGTTTTTTATAGAATTTCAAGAACCATTAAATAAAGCTAAATTTGTTATTTTTTATTAAATTTTCATAAAATAAGTGATTAATAATTACTTTAAATAATAATTATTATATTAATTATTTATAGTAATTATTAATCACTTATTTAAATAACAATTACTACAATAATTATTATTATAAATAATTATTAATTAATATCGAAAGAACCTTTGTTATGAGCGTTTTGCGTTTTGTTATCTGTCAAAAGCTACTTAAACACGCTCCACTCCAAGGTCAAATTGTTTTCCTCACTAGTGGATAAAATGCGATTTTATCCGCTTGTTTTAAAGGATAAAAGACGGCTTTCCGAGTAAGTGAGCGGAAAAAGTCTTTATTGAACACCACACACCACATAACAAATAAAACAGAAAAAGTTACACAGAAAATTACCGGTAACAGGACGCGGCCTAATCGCTACAGTGCGATCTCTACCAGTCATCCATAATGGAATGAAGAAAAAGTATGGAGCAAAGCAGGTGGTGCGAATTAGAAATATATGAATATAACTAATGAAAACATAATATTCCATTTCATTACGTTACTTATAGGTACGTAGGTATGTACCTTATTTATTTAGTATACAGACTTAAAGATTGAAGTAAATTAAACAATAATGTTTAAATAAACAACACAGATCAATAAACAAAAATGTCATAATATGTACCTATGTATGTATATCTCTATATTGCACATAAAACATAAAATAACAGATAATAGAACAAAAGTAAATGTACAAAGCGAACTTATCCCTTAAATGGATCTCTACCAGTTAACCTAAAAATAATAATAATAATCATGAATAACGCGTAACCTAAAATTGACCCCCCTTCCAAAAAGGCATCGTCGCCTTTACTAATCAAATCACCCACTACTGGCCGGTATCTCTATGAAAAGGTAAGAAAAGAACCTTCCGGCATTTTCCCTGTTAACCTCATGCTTCGGCCACTTTAATTCAATCAGGTCATAAGCTATCTTCTTTTTGCTTTCTCTACTCCAATGACCATCTGCATGCTTTAAAACATTTTTATTTCTATACATGTACAGTCAGTCCTCGAACTGGAAATAAGCCTCCTAATCTAGTTGAAAGCGTTTTTAAAACTAAAAGCCGTCAGCTTTAATGCGGGGATTATCACCGATGGCAGCGGGAGTTCGGTCGGAGACGAGTAACTTTCGCCGCCGATTCGACTATTAATCACAAACTCATGTTAGACACAATTGTGCATGAGTGCACAGGGAGGCCCTGCCAAAAAGTTGTGATGAAAGTTGTTATTGTACTGTAGTGAAACGAAACTTGCGAGTTGCAGGCGTTTATTGGGCGGAAAGAGAGTTGGCGCCCGTCGCTGTCCAACTTTATTCGCCATCCGAGTTTCGGGGTTAGTCCTGTGACGACAGGTAAACTGGCAGTTGAGGTATTTAAATGAGTTCACAGTGTTTTTCTGGCCGCGGCACAACAGTTTTATGGCGATCTCTGGCTGCCGCAAGCTCATTATACGAGTTGCTTTGGAGGAGAAAATATTGGACAGGCATGTTACAATAATGAATAACATTCTACTTTCTACTTCTCATGCGTTGATGATCATCATATAAAGAGAAACAGACTAAAAAAATCTCGTGTGCTCACTCGCTAATCAACATTTGAACTTGTGGCCAAAAGATTTGCAAAAAGCTCGATATACCTACGTTGTCATTGTAATTGTTCTATGTAAATGAAATGTCCATTCATTAGACTAAAATATAACCTACAATATCCGAAATTAAATTGGGTCAATATTACTTAATACTGTTTTCATCAAATAAAATATGCTGACAAGGCCCAGGTGAATTCAAAATACTGAAATATCTGACATTTGAAGTTTAACTATTAGGTAATTGTATATTTGCATTTTATGAGACATTTCTATTAATTGCCTATGACGAATGAACAAATGATAAACACTGCGGCATACAGCACAGAGCGACCAAAGTTCATTGTAACAAAGAGCTGCAGTAGTAGCCCGCTGTAAATAGTAGGTATGTATACCTAAGCTAAGATAAACTATTTTGGCTTCATTCTTCAAGCCTTATGACTTGTTGTTATTGGATGCTGGCATTTGCAAATTTGAAATGAAAGAGATGTCCGATTTTAAGTATAATTTAATAAGCGGACGAAGGCTTTACAGCAACAACGAAGTTAGTTAGAGTATTTTATCTCCGTACACATCAAGATGGTGCGGTCTCAAAAAATTGTTAAGTATATAATCGGATTTTACGCTGACGATTATCCTAAACTTGCCAAAGTGATATTTGTGGGGCATTTTACGAGTTAAACATTGCTAAGGAAAAGGCGCAATTTCGCGCGTCCCTTCAGAAGGGTAAGGACTCTTATAAACATCGGCGCTACGGTCCGCCGCTGCTAGCGTAATCTCCCGAAAACATAAAAGCGTATGAAAACTTTAGTGTCCATAAATTTTGCCAATACAAGCGAGGACGGTACGAAATGCTCTAGCGAATGGCGTGTTAGCCTCAACTTGCTGTGACACAGATTGCAAGCTAAGCCCTTTGAAAATTTCACTGGCGAATAGGTAGCCTTTGCGAATGAAGCGATGGATAGACGGATTGCTTATTAACTCCATTAATCACAAGTTTATAATATTTAGCTAAACATAGGCTTATTAATTCCTTCAGCGATTCCTAGCCATACTAAGAATAATTCCTAAGCCAAACAATAAGAACCCTTCAAGCAGCTTATTATATACTTAGGCCAATACTAACAAATAATCAACAAACACTCATTATACCGTGCCCTTAATACTCCTTTGACCAAACTTGAATTGAGTGAGCATGTATCATTCGACCGTATTTATATCCTCCTCATTGTAAGCTTACACGCGTTCAACACATCATCGGTATTTCAGTATTTATGATGGAGCACCGCAAGCGAGATGTACGGCCGTACGCAACAAAACGAATGGGTGTATAGTATCAACAATTTGGCATTGATTTCGTTTGCGAGTGTATTTGGATGGCCGTTGGGCGAACGGCGAGCTCGTCAAAGCAGGCAAACATGGGACTGGAGAGGAGGGAACCTATACTCTAGTGCGTTATCGATACCGGTCAAATTAGCTATAGGTCATCATCATCATTATCAGCCTATTTACGTCCCACAGCTGGGCACAGGCCTCCTCTCAGAATGAAATAGCTATAGATACTTCCATCTAATTAACCACACCCGACTGCTCCGTCAGTTTGCAATCGAATTAAAGCATATTTCCTTTATTCCGCTCTATTTTTCTTTGCGCCATGACATTTCTTCTGACCTTTCATTTGCGCCGAATCGGAGAATTCTTTTGAATATTTAATATATTCGCACATTGCTTCGTTTTCCAGGCGTCTTCAAACATAATTCTTTTAATTTATTAAAGACTTTAAAGTACAAGTTACACCAGTATCTGCGAATTGGTTTTAAGTGCCTGTATAGGTACTGTACCTACTCTCAAATAACCCGAGGAAGAAAGGTTACTTATTATGTTATGTGTTAATAAGTTCATAGCAGTGCCTGACCGGTGGACACTATCATTTTGCCATCCACGCGGCTCATTTCCTGACCATTTGTGAACATATTCCGCTGTATTTAGTCGTGGGACAGGCACGTTCACAATTTGCGGCTAAGGATTGTCACGATTGGAGCGTGCAATAATCAGAGTTTCGGGCGATATTGGCCCCGATTGCGAAATGACGGACTAACGCCGCCGACCACACTAGACTCGCCGGCCGCCTTGCCTACACTGGCGATTTGTAATTCAATTATGACTAGCCTAGACCGACGCTACAGGCGAACCTTCCACCGACGAGTGCAATAAAATTCATGAACCTCTTGTTACATTCATGAGAGAAATCGAATAAAAATACAGTGTGCTGTATACGACGGCGATAAACAAGTGCTGTAGATAACTTTCACTTTCCGCGGGCCCGACAAAATGATCGACTACAGACTTGGCAATCTTCAGAAAGAAATAATAAATTCAGCATAAAATCTACACCAAGATTTTTCCTTCGTAGCTTTGACGCGTTACCACATTATTCCTGTTTATTGGAAGTGTCTGGTGAATTTATTATGACTTAGGTACCGCGAACCAACAGCGGCAGTAAGTTGGACGCGAGATGATAAGAAAACCGGCGGTTCTTTTACTTTAGTGAAGTTAGGTTAATTATTGAAAAAGTAACAAAGTTGGTTTCGGCTTCCGCTTTTACAGGGAATAATCGCCTTCGTTTGGGCTCTGGGGGATTTACTTCTCTTAAACAAGAAAGATACTTCACTCGCTATCAGTTCTTGAACAAGTTTCAATGTGAATTTTTTACTCTGAACTGAAATGGGGGGATACATACAGCTAATTAGAAAGCGCATTTTGTCGCTTAAAAGTTAACTTGGCTTAAGAGTGTTTTAATGGTTTGGATCGTAAACATGGGTTTATTTTTCGTGAGCCGCCGGACCGCGCGGAGCAACTTCCTATTTTATGAAAGCGGCCATGATAAAGATTATCTTTTATAAAATTATCCTCTCTCTATTTTGTCCTCGACTCTAGGGCTCTTTGTACCATCATTTATTACATTCTACCACAGTTTAATTTTTTTCGCCTCAGCTGTTTATTAAAAATAAGTTAGGTACCTATCAGAAAAAAATCCAGCGAATATTTCTTAATTTACATCCTTAAAATCTTCACGGTGTTTATAAAGGCCGTAATCATTGGCAATTCAATTTTGCCACGAGATGGTCTCAAATACGCATTGCAACTGCGAAATCTGTTGTAAAAACATCGGGACGCCTTTATTTGGCAAACTTTTGTATTAGAAGGTACGTATTTGCATAATAGGATTTGTATTAAGGAAACGAGGCGGCTTAATATAGAAATTTCTTCGGTGGAGGGAATTCCAGGTGCCTTATTAAATAATTTGTAAGCGTGCACAAAGCATTGACGAGCGCAGCCAGCGTTTAATTAACTTTGTCTAATCAGAGCATCGCCTCCAAGAGGTTCACGGCAATTTTACAGTAGCCTGACGTCACTCGCTGTGGGACTGGCACTGGAACATCACGTTATATCTACCCCAAGTTATTGTTCGCGCTTGACAACAAATAACAACTGTAGTAAAAGCGCACACACAGTTGTAATTTCTATGAAAAGCGTTTATAATTTCGTTGTCTTTTGGTTTCGATAATTATCTAGTTTTACTTGGTACACGGTGGAAAAAAAATCGAAACAGAAGAACCAATCAACAATTATTCGTCCAAATCCGCACTCTCTGTTTTTTGCACACAAAAAATAAGTTTATCATACTTAGTTCATTTAGTGTTTGTTGGGAACGCTGCTGGCTGTAGGAGTAGGGATTAAGTACGTGATTGAGTCGGAGAGTCATAATATCGGGTACACACGCGCTACACGATTTTTGCGACCGGCCCACGTGCCCTCGGCCGACATTAATTACCTACATATGAACACGTTTAGGAAGGAAACCGAAACCCGAACCAAGGAGCAAGGAGGTGCCCGAAAAAAGGAAGTGGCCACCCGGTGCTCCAATATCGAAGGGAGGTAAACAAACGAAACAAAGTAATACCGAGTCTCGTTGACTCGCCTTTTAAATAACCCAAAAGTGGTACAGAATTGATATCATTTCGAAAGAGCTTTAATACTTAAGTATCGAAATTTTCCATTATCCTCTTATTCCAACATTAATTGAACCGAATTTCGCGTCTTAAGAACAATTTGACGTTCGAATAGCGCAAACTTAGGGGCCCTAATTTTCCAGCGATGCTCGCAAATTACAAGCAGCAGGCCTCCCGCATAAATCCAACCTTTTCAAGTTAATAAAAATGATTTAAGTACGCATTAAAAGGATCTTTCGCCCACCGAGAACATGGAATTTATAATGGTAATAATACCGAGGTTGTTATTGTTCTGTTGCCGAGCTGCGACACTACGACTATGTATGTACTATGTCGACGTGCTTTGCAGCAACATACTTGGTACTCGTAATTGGTGCCGTAACTCTAACCCTAAAACTTTATAGTGTAAACATTAATATTAATGCTTTTTCATTTGGCTCATCGTGACACCGTGTGAAATGTGTTTGTAGTGAAAATAATGAAAGTGACAAAATTCTCTGCATCTTTCTTGCAAAGGCATTGTGTTCACCTTTTACATTTTTAATATTCATTTAAAAGTTCAAGATTCGTGCAGACATCTACACATATCTTGTGCTGTGATCCGAATGACTGAAGACGAAGTTCCCGAGTTGGCTGCAGAGTAAGCTGCATTCCTTCGATCGTCGAAATTCTTTAAATGCATCTCCGACTTTTATAAACTTATGAAATTAAATTAGAATTTCGCACTATTGTGAAACTTGTGAGACAATGGTAAGCCACAAAAGTCTGGTCTTAGTTTAGAGGCCCAGACGGCACACGAAGACCACACAGACACAGACACAGTGCTATTAAAGTGTTACTAACTAAAAATGGCTGAACAGATTTTAATCAAACTTTACTAAGAAGCATCTCGATTAGGTAAATTAGCTCCCGAATTAAAAACGACGCGTCCATTTCGGTGTATCCATTTAGGAGCTACGTTGCCACGGACAGACATACAGTTATATAAATACACGTCAAACTTATAACATCCCTTCTTCTACGTCGAGGTTAAAAACAAATTAATATTCAATATACATTTGCAATTCTAAATTCATCACTCTCACGAGCATTCTTAATTTTTAAATCAAAAGCTGAAGAATGATTGTGATATCTATGGATATAGATATACCCAACTGGATAGTTGGGTAAAAATCTTTAATACCATCTGCAATCTTCAGCAAACATCGAAATTACAGTTTTTAAAATAGAAAACAACATCCCAAAGAAAAATACCGAAATAATGACAAAAGAAACGCCATTTAAAAATGCCTTGTCCATTCGTGGACTCTTTTAATTTCCTAGATTAATAAGTTCGAGATAAAATTCCAGTTAGGTGGCAACAATAGTGCCGGATCGTAAACCGCGGAAACATTTGGAGAATGGCAAGAGATCGCGGCGGGCGCGAGTCATCTGTGACAATGGACGTGCTGTCTCACCTGGACTCGTAAGGGCGGTTTCGCAATGATTGTGTTTTCTGAGGCCCGAGTACGAATATTCGAATCCTGCGTAACGCAACGTTTTCGTATCGTCATCGAGAAAGTTCATATTAAATTTTAGTACCAAATATGCTCACGGGCGGGCGCTGTTCCAAACGGGGTCTATATAGGATATTCGAAAAAAATTAAGGCCATTATTTTACGCAATATAATATTTTTTTGCATACCAACGTTTCGTAGAATGATTAAAATGTCGAAAATTGTTTGATCGAAATTGTTTTGCATGATATTGTCTGGTCGAAAAATTGTTTAGCATACCTATAGCATTTGTATGGAATTGTGTTATTCGACAAAAGTATGCCATTCAATATTATAGCCAAAAATTTCGACCACAAAATGTTAGCACATAAAATTTTACACCATGCGAAGGGCATCCGGTCCTAATGCCATAGAAATTTTCTCGATAACGTTACTATTCGATTACGTTATGCAGGATGCGAATATTTGTGCTTGGGCCTCGATCTGCACGAATTTTGTACGTTAAACATTGCAAGATACACGCTTGTGGTCCCTTGACATGTATCCGTCAGTGGTGGAAACGAACACCATTTTAATAAACCGCATTTATAAGCTCCCCAAAATACCCTGAAGTGGAGCGAATTTTTCCACCACATATTTTTGAATGGTTAAGGTAATTGTGAAAACACTTTTTACATACGCCGGGCAAATTTATTTTTCATGTTATTTACATGAAAACTGACGTGTGAAAACTTCTCTCACTTTAATTATACAATCTCTACACGACACTTACTGTAGTTTGGTTAAATATTTTCTTCTTATTATCTATTTTAAAGCATGTGCGTTAAAAAATGGATCTGGTTAATATAACACTCACCATTTTCATTTAATTTTCACCGTGTACCTACTCGTAATATAAGAACGCACGCGTTCAGTTTTAATAAAGTGCATATTTACACGTAAATAGCTTATAATACGTGGAAATCACACCCAATCTGAATCCGCCCTAACACATTCGTCTCGCTTACACTACGTAGAAGGAAAGAGACGTATCAAAGTGCAGAGATAATTGTAGCCGTGCTAGCCAACCTGAACAGAATATCATTCTTTGTATTTAACGTTGCGTCGCAGTGTAAGATTGTACGTAGAGTATTTATAAATGTGATACAAAAGAACTTTGTCAAGCATGCCACAAGAGATAACGGATGCGTCTTTTCTTAGCGTAGCGTAGGTACCTGCCTACAAGTTACTTTCTTACTTTTGTATGGACTAATAATATTTTCTTGCTGACTACACTCTACATTGACATCCAATCAACATATTGGAAGTGGCCGGAATTCGACTTGCGAGATTTGACCCACAACCCCAAACAAATATTGCAAGTTAAATAAAAGCTTGTCAAAGCAACGAAACAAAATCACCACAGCTTACACACAGTACGCATAGAATCTTTCAAGATTTGAAATATGTGGTATTCAATGGGTATTCATATTATGTACCTATGGCAATTGAAACATATCACGTGTACACCAATGGTTATGCATCCATTGAAATATATTCGTTGTTCATAATAATATCAGGATACTGTTTTTGAAAGCTCACCTTTGAAGTAAGTATCATTCGCAAAAGGTACAAAATTGTGTAAAAGTTACTCGAAGAAATTTCATACTCTAATCATCGACTTACCATGGACTTCGGGTTAGCGCTTGTAAACGTCCGAGCTGAAAGACCACTAATTTCCAAAAAAGACCACTAATCGAGCGTCAGTCAGTCTCAGTCTTAGTTTGGTCGAACGACAGCGCTATAATGGGACACATTTTTTGTGAATTTTGTACTTGACCCAAAGTCCATGGCGTTAGTAAGTCAATGACTATAATTAGTTATGTCAACTTGTTGAAACTGTAATTTAATAATTTTATAGCAGTATTATAGATTTCTAATACTTTTGAATAGTAATTTCTCGGTGGGCGTTCAAGGATCATAGAAGAAGGACGCTCTAGTCACTACGTCTCGCTTACACTGTTTTTTTATCAAATGGAATAGTCCAGGTCACGGATAATATGTCGTATAGGACAAAGAAAATAGTACGACCTGTATTACAAGTCTCCGCACGTACACCCATCGCAATAAATACCCACCTGTATAATAGAGGTGCTAAACTGAACGCGGATACAAACGCACACGTAATACGTACGTCCTAGACTCCTAGAGAAAGGTTTACTTAGATGAAATATTCTACTATGATTATACAATAACACAAAATAATAATTAAACATTAAGCTTGGAAATCAAAACATTGTTTTAAAAACTGCTGTCCTGAATTTATTTTGAATTGAACCGGTAGAGTAACGATATCAAAATCAAAATTTTATTCAATTGTATCTAGGCGGCTAAATGCTCTTTTGCACTTTTTTTTTTAGTCTACCAGCGCTTTCGGAAAGACCACTATTGCCGCAAGAATGCGTCGCAAGAAACTTGCCGCAAATAAATTACATGTATAAAGATAAATCGTTAGAAAACGCAAATAAAGTCAAAGTCCAAACATCTTTATACAAGTTACGCAACACCTATAAAAACATTACTCAGAGAAAATATTTTTTTTACCGACTTCAAAAAAGGATGAAGTTTTACGTTCGATCCCATGTTTATTTTTGTACTTCGCAATTGTCCTCCATTTTCCCTACCCTGGGACCCTGCGACAATTCGAAAGCAAAGTCCCATTTTTTTTTTCAGTTCAGAAAACAGTGACAGACAAGTGAGACAAGAGTAATGTTTAAGTACCTAAGTAATTTATTGAATGCGGCTTACTTGCAGAGGTCAATATTTATGAACTGAGGTTTATATTTATGAGGAATGGAATTCGCTCCCACCGTCTGCATTTCCGGACGGATACAATCTAGGGCTCTTCAAGGCTAGAGTGAATAGGCTGTTACTGAACCAGTGAGTTACACCTTAGGCCTCATCTGCACCTTCCATCAAGTGAGATAGGGGTCAATCACTGGTCAGTTTATAGTAAAAAAAAAAAACTAAAAACAGTTAAGTAGATTTATCAACCACGAAAACAGCTACGTCATTCGAACATACAAACATTCGTCGCATAGATAGCTGTGTGATAGTGGGTGAGCAAGTTAATTGTTTTAGTCCATAAGAGTAATGCTTATTAAAAACTTTGTACCTATGCATATTACTATGTATTTGACATGCCTCCATTTTGCTAACTCAAGTAATATAATAAATCATGTGACAGTAAACCGCCAAGGAACCTAGGTACAAATAACCCAGTTTGAAACGAATTCAAACAAAATATCGCAAATATGAAACCGACTTCGCGTGATACCTTTTTAGGCTTCCAATCTCTAGCCTATAAGCTCAGGGATGGATGGTTCATAAAACTATGATAAAACAAAAAAAACGTACTAAGATGTGACCTGCGCGCGTACATGTACCTATAGTACTTTTCTCAAATTAAAACTATGCAATGAAATTTAAAAAAAAACTGCAGGAAATCCATATTTTATTCCTAGGGTCAGCAAAACTAAACTAGTGTTAAATTAGAACCAGCACTTATTAAACCTACTTATTTCGTTCTATGTCCAACTTAATCTGATTTTTTAAATGGCTGAACGCCATGATGCTATGTCACAAATTGACATTGAAACAAAAGACGATCACTTTGCGAGCCTAGACCTCCAATTTTGTATGAAATTTCATTATAGACCCCTCGTCTACCGCCCCCGAAACGTGATGTTTCGCAGCCTATTATAAGGAACTTAGTCAATATTTCCTTGCACCTTCGAGAAAAACTTATAAACTTAGAGGTTCCGAAGCGTAAGCAAGTAAGGGCCGTATCAGAGGTACCACTATAAATGAACTAAATCCATTAAACATGCAGTACACCGTACTCCTACGGTACTCCTTTCTTGACGTTGTGGCATAATAATGATAAACCTGTCAACCATTATGTAGACCTCACTAGCCACAAAACTGCGTTTATCTATTATAGTTGAGATCTCCTTAATGGCAGATTTATGGGCAGTTAGCACACTCCGGATACATTTGGGCGGCTACCAGCACGTTGACGATTTTATGCGCCTTATCCATAACTCATCATTGGCTGCGTGTCGTTTTAAGAGGTAGAGCCAATTTTTTTTTCGTACATACATCCGACTTGTAGTTGTTGTAAATGTAAATGATTACTCACACAACTCCAGAACGTACTGATTGCAAAAAGTTATTAACGGGTTAATTACAAGACTAATAAAAGTGAATAATTAAGTATGAAATAAAGTTTTTTTTTATCGGTAAGTACAACCTTTTCCAGTTGTCGTTGGTATCGGTACGAATACGGAACTTCATGTTGACGTTTGACGCTTTCTGCACACAACATGACGTGACATGACGCTGTGTGGGGGCCAATACATTCACATCAACTATCTACTCACTCGTTTTTGGCAATTGAGGTTGCCAGAAATACATATTTTTCAATTGAGTTTGAAATCACAATGTCAATCATAAGTGAAAAAGCGACTAAGTGGGTAAATTCCTCGAGGTTATTATTATTATATTTCTTTTCGTTTCTCGATTGAGTTCCTTACCTCAGCTCAATTTTTTAAAAGAAAATTTAAAATTACAATACTTTCTAACAAAAACAATGGCCGACTTGTTTTTCAATCATCCCTGTCATATTTCAAAATATACATACATGTATACCTTAGTATGACTAAGGTGACTAACGGTCGTTCCCAATATTCAATCCACCGAGGGTTTTCCTTACCAATAGTTACATTTTGACACATTTTCTGTGGGTAATCTGTCAAAATGTAACTGTTGGTAAGGAAAACTATCCGTGCATTGAATATTGGGAACGGCCGTTAGTTTGTCAACAAAACAACATTATCGACTAATATCATCGTAAGAGCTGCCATTGCGAGTGTCACAGGGATCTCCGTGAAAATTCCCTGGCATAATTCATTACAACTCATTATTAATTGTACGTTTGTATACTTTTATTGAGTAAAAAACATAGTTTAAATTGGACTTTAAAACGGAGCTTGACTACTACGTTGCTACGAAAGTTTACTACGCGAAGAGCTACGCCGTAGCAAGCGCCAACACTACGCAGGTAACTTTGTTGTTAAATTTCTTAGTTTAACAGCGTAGTTCGTTACAACCGTAATTAATAATGTAAGAATTAATTATCAAAATCGCAATATAACATCGCTTATTAATAAACATCAGCCTGATAATCATTCTCGGGAGATTCTTAATCCTAAAATATATTTTTTAGTTTTGGTTAAATTAATTAATAAATTAGCCTCTTCATCATGGTTTCTGTATTTTGGTTGTCTGTAAGAGATCGCTTTTAAGCGATAAGACCGCCTATTATCTACCATACCTGTTTTTCTGTAATCTCCTTGTACTGTTTTGTGGTTTTCAATAAAGAATATTTGTATTGTATTGTATTAATGTAATCAATCGCCACGGTTTTTACAGTCCGCCGAAAGCTTATTTTTTTTACAAGAAATGGTTATAACATATAACTGTATACTGGCGACTTGTTATAGCTATCTGTAGGTACCTACTTTACAATCCTAAATCTACTTCATAAATAATAAGTCAATTAGAGGTGACGAGCAACAGAGTCACAAAGGCACTAGTTATTAGTGCAACTTGCATAGACAGCCCAGTTTGCTTTAGCCATTGGGATAATTGGTCGTCAAACGGGTAATTAGCATCGCGTCCGTGATTGGTTGGTCGGCGGCGCGAGATGACTGCTGCTGCCACTAAGTGCGCGTACAAATTAGCTATAAGCTAATAGATCGAGAATTATGCTCTGTTAAGCAAATAGAGTTAAAGAACCGAACTAAACCGTTTTGGTTCGGGACTCCAATTAACTTGTGAACACTGTGCAAGCTTGAAGGCAATGTCACAAAATCCACCAAATTTCGACTTATTCTTCAAAGTCAGTATGACATCCATATGTCGTCGTTTTATAGCAAACTATGCATTTTCATTTTTATTTACAGCACTTTACACACCAGCACCAAGTGCGAGTCGGACTCGCGCACCGAGGGTTCCGTACAAATTTGTAGGTTTGTAAGTAGTTCATCTGACACGAAATTTTTTCCCACTTTTCCCGAGTGTTTTAAGTTGTTCAGTGTTAGCAGAGCCCTGCTCCTACGCAGCGTGGGGTCATGTTATATTGGTAACTGACATATACCTACGCACAGAAATAAAAAAATAAAAAACCAGGTTTATTTCATTGATTGTGCCGGAGCTACGCCTTCATACCAAATTATAAGTTTCTAGGACAAATGAAAATACCCTATAGGTTTTGATTCCACGGCAATTTATATAAGAACCCTTTTTAGGGTTCCGTACCTCAAAAGGAAAAGACGCAACCCTTATAGGATCACTTTGTTGTCCGTCTGTCTGTCTGTCTGTCAAGTCCCTATTTCTCTGGAGCGCATGAAGGTAGCATGCTGAAATAGTCAAATACTCAAGCCTACGGTCCCTTGAAGCTGTGAAAAAATCAACCTTCTAAGTCAACGCAATCAAAAGATACAGAATTAAAAAGGCCATTTTCATACGAATTGCCGATTTCCAAAAACCTAAAGGGTACTTCCAGTTGTCCTAGAAACTTGAAATTTGTTATGAAGGTAGCTCTTATAGCACAACCACTCCGAAAAGTCTCAAAATCTTAAATGTTTATGTCTGTCTGTAGATTTCGCAGACCAATATAAGTTGACCCCACACTGCGTACATTTTACTTAAGAGCAGGACTCTGCTAACACTGGACTTCTTAAAGCACTGGGGAAAAGCGTTAAAATCTTTCTACGGAACCTTCGTGCGCGAGTCCGACTCGCACTTGGCCGGTTTTTTTAAATGGCGATGACTGTATCTTTTGATTGCGTTAACTTAGAAGGTTTTTTTACACAGATTCAATGCTGATTCAAGCTGGATTATTTGAAATTAATTTCAGTATACTACCTCCACGCGGTCCAGAGAAGGACAAGACAGAGAGACAGACAGACGGACGGACAACGAAGTGATGCTTCCGGAGTGAAGGGTTGCGTTTTTCCTTTTGAGGTTCGGAACCCTAAAAATAATAAGGCATATCCTAGTTTGTAGGAACGTAAGTAACACATTTTGACATGAAAGTAGACGTGAGACAGAGAACGGGATATTGACCGCGATTATCTTAAACAATCCGCAAACCTCGTCGAAATATCGGGAGCTCAACAAATCGCGGTCTACAATACAACTATATACTATACAATACAACAACTACTTACTATACAATACAACTACAACAATATGTCCTTACGTGATTACATTGAACTGCGAATTATTTGAAACGGTTAAAAACTAGATGTATGCTGTACGAGTGTACCATGTACCTCACCCCCTCGAAAAAGTGGCAACAAATTTACCTAGTGTATAAATGAAAGACCAGGTCGTCACCTGCAGAACTCTCCGTGGTTCCTCTCTCTTAACTAGTCGGCTCACGTGCGCGGCGATAGGTGAATCAAATTCTATTTACCCAACTGGTTTCGAGGAGCCCCGCGGTGTGGGATATTACTGCTGTTACTAGTAGGAAGAGG
Source organism: Clepsis dumicolana (assembly GCA_963691665.1). Taxonomy (NCBI): domain Eukaryota; kingdom Metazoa; phylum Arthropoda; class Insecta; order Lepidoptera; family Tortricidae; genus Clepsis; species Clepsis dumicolana. The sequence continues at coordinate 11,478,004 of OY829510.1, forward strand.
TCTTGGAAAAATATAGAGAAAAAAGTAGCTAGGGTATATAAGGTAAGATTAGGGGAAGTCGAGTGGTCGTCAGATTTATCAGGGTGGTTAAAGTTAAAAGTAGTAACAATGTTAGTATTAGAAACACGTATAGTAAATGAGACATCTTAGTAAATAAATGCTGCACTCAGTCTACTAACAAATGTTCAATCATTTATTTATTTTGTAAACAACCAATCGAAAATAGAGTTAATTCAGTGTTCTACTTCAATTGAAACTTTTTCGAGTGCTGCAGAAGGTATAGTATACCAAAAAGTACTCAAAAATAACATAAAATGAAACTTCCCTAAAAATGAGGACAAAACATGTTCTTGAAAGTGTATCAGAATATTTAAAGGAGGCTTAAGAAAGTATTATAATTTAAAGCTCTTAAAAATATCAAGGATTCTTATGCATAATGGAAATCGCTTTCCAGCGCTGGCCCTAATGCACTGCACGCGGCTATTGAATGGGTGAGAATGTAAATATCGTTACCGTATCGGACTCGCCTGGCCTTATATAAATCCTGAATGGAAGCGCGGACAAAAGGAGTAACTTGCAGACAACAAGCTGAATCTCATTATAGGAGGCAAACAAGAAAACTCCGGTTCAAAGTGGAGAGCTTCTGCTTTTGCATTTTTCAAAATCAAATCCTTTAGCTCGCTGGCTAAACTGAGTTTTGCCATAAGCATATAACAAGAACAAGGTACACAATACAAGCATCGCTTCTGCATATTAGATAGTGGATCGAATTTCCTCAACTTCTACATTATAACATAAACACACTTACGAGTATGTTGTCGTGGTGCAACATGTGAAACAGTGGCTTGGCACTCATCGCGAACATATACTGACACGACTGATACCATCTTGCCCTTTAGGTCGGCCATGATCTCTAACCCTCTCAAAATAAAATTTAGGTAACTGATTTTTTTTTATACAAATAGGAAGGCAAACTAGCCAATGGGCCACCTGATGTTAAGCGATCACCCCTGCCCATGGACATCACACAGATGCATTGCCACCTTAAAGGACTGACATGAAACGCCTCTTGTGCCTGCTTTTTTTCCGGCTATTATACTCTCCACACCGGAACACGGCAGAGCAAGCACTGCTGTTTAGCGATGGGATATAGCGAGTAAGATGGCGGTAGCGATCCGGACGGACCCTGTACAAGGCGACACCACCCGCAACCGCAACCGTTGATTTGGCTGTAGGAAGGATCATATCACATCTCCTACTTTCAGGTATACTAAACATTATTACTGAGTTCGTGTCTTGAGTTAATAAACTTTTAAAACTAACCTACACGACATAGAGCTAGCAAAAAGTTTGTTCACAAACTTCCTCGCGCGCCATCTCTGCTCCTACTTATAATCGAAATAATTTCAGCTGCCAAAGTTTCAGTAATATTTTTAATTAATTCGGCTAGAAGCGAGTTGGAGCAACGGAGAGCCGTGTAGTGAAACCGCTGGGGTATTGCCATGGTGTGCTGTGGTGGAATTGAAACTGCCACGGCTCAGCACCGCGTTAACCACATCCGAAATTAAGCAGAAATATTACAAGCATTTGGTAAAATATTAATTCAAAGATTTACTTATTTTGAATTTTCGATAAAGGTACTTGAATTAGTTAAAGGACCTGTTTCACCGTCCTCAGTTTTTCCTAACATAGCTATTTTATTTTTTAATGTACCTACTAAATCTAATGAAACCGAAGTTAATACACAATGTGTTATAAAGGAACTACTTAATTTCGACAGCTTGATCACCTACTACAAAAACAAACTGAATTTCCTTCCTTATAATATTATTCTAGTCGAAAGATTTTTAATGAAGCATATTAGCGAAAATTCTTAAAAGTAAATATGTTAAAGTACTTAGTAGAAAACTAGGTCAGATATAATGAGATCGTGTTATTTTGTTATTCATCACATCACGTACGGTGGGATGGCAACTTGAGAAATAAATCGCGTGTGTTTTTCTGGCAAAGGTTTGGTTTCAAAAATGTGTGTATAAAAAAGTGAGTATCGATCGAGACTCATTGAGCGCTGAACAAACGTTCGTCGAAATTCATTTAAGCCGTTATTTTAAATCGGATCCCTCCCCTCATCAGCTCTGATAGAAAGCTAATTTACTGCATTTGTTTCGTATTTTAATTAAAAGGGCTTTACCGGCTCCAGATTTTCTCATAATAATTTATAACAAATTGATTAGAGTCAAAGAAATGAAGGCAATTTGGGCAGTCATTTAGTAAATTTAATTTTACAACTAGCTGTTGCCCGCCCGCGACTTCGTCCGCGTGGAATTTGTTTATTGTTAAGCTCTATAAGGAATCCAAGTAACAAAATACGTTCATTATCTCAGGCGTGATAACGTTTGAATCTCTTTACTTTGGGGAGCCATTCCTGAGCCTAGAGCCCTTTACTTGCTGATGCAACGTAGTAGTTCGTTTCTAAATAATTGTCTTAGAGAAAAGAGTTGTAGTTGTGTATGTGTAGATTTCATGGCAGGAGGCTGTGCCCCCGCCCGAGACCCCCTTCCTTCTTTTCTTACTGCAGCGTAGTGGTTCGCTACTTATCAATGTCTCGCAAGAAAGAGTTATATTTGTGTAGCTTTTTTTTGACGGGAGGCCGCGCCCCCCAGCCCCCGCACCTTTACTTGCTGCAGCGTAGTGGTTTGCTTCTTAGAAACGTCTTGAAGGAAAGACTTGGATTTGTGTTGTTTTATGGCGGGGGGCTGCGAACCCCGAGCCTCCCTTTCCTTACCTTGCTGCACGCAGCGTAGTGGTTGGCTACTTAAATATGTCTTGGAGGAAACATTTGTGATTGTAGCAAGCAAGCATGCAAGCAAGCAAGCGTGCAAGTAATCGTGCAAGCAAACGTGCAAATAAACAATTCCAACTTCACCCTTATAGTTTAAAATACCCTGTGCCGGACGGACACATTTTTGCGAGATAAAAAGTATCTTATGTGTTAATGCAGGTATAACAATAAGCTATCTACATGCCTTTCATTCCAAAACAATCTTAGTTGGACGAACTATCCATTTTTTATTTTAGATTATGTTCGTGTAAGTTTTAAATCATAATTTAAGAGACTATAATTAACCACTAACCAAAACTATAATCGTTAATAACCGAAGTTTTCCCGAAATCAGCAATGATTCTTACAAAACTGATTGATAAAATTATTTAAATTGACGTAACTTTTTTATTTGTTAACCGATTTCAATGAAATAAAAACTAAATGTTAATCCAAAGAAAGGACAATACATCAGTGAAAATCGCATCCTTCTAGGTTAAGCCGTTTCTGAGATTAGCGTGAACAAACGCAGAGACAAACAGACAAACAGATAAACAGACAAACAGAAAACAATTTAAAAAATCGTTGTTTTGGGTCCTATTTCGTTAATAAATAGCCATAGTAACAGTTTTTCTCAAATATCTTCAATATACAGACACGGACTTGTTACAGATTTATTATATGTAAAGAAAAAAAGAATAGAATAGATGAGTATAATGCCTTTAGCTAATTTAAATTAAATCGTAATTTATGACACAAAATAACTGATAAGAACTTTTCACTGCCTAGATAATAATGAACATTCTAATAAGATAGATGTATCATCCTACAGTGTAGTACCCACTCCATCATATCCCAAGTAATTTAAGGAATTCCCAAAGGTGTATCGAATGGCTAGACGAAGTCCGAAATATGATAGGTTTGGACTTCGCCTCTTATGTAACAACTTACAATACTCCACTAGACTTACTCAACACTACATTGCCGGTACTTTTTAAATATTTTTGTACTACGGAAATTAACGTCATTTAAATTCATTGCGTATAAATAAATACATAACATAATAATCTACTATTAAAATATACAAATATCAATTGATAACTAAAGTACTTTAGAGATCAGATTTCTTCGCGCCTGGTCCAAACGACGGTGACCAGAAGGCAGGCAACTATTTCGGAGTGTAGCGCCTGAGCCTGGCTATCCAGCTTGGTATAGCTGCCTGACTCCTGGGAGCCATGCCTATCAGCCTATCACTAATAATTTAGACCGTGTTTTTTTATTTGTAAAGTTTTAGTTTTAATTTAGCTTATATTTATCTATTGTTTGTTTTATGAAGATAATTGTTTTTAGGCGCGCTGTGTGTGTCTCGCCGCCGCTGGATCGTGCGCTCCCAGAGGAAGGACTACGAATTGGTCCGAAACATGTCGGGCTAAACTCGACTTATATACATGATTAATCCGTTTTTATTTCATTATCAGTTATTTGTTTATTTCACTATAATATCGTGTACAACTTTAATCCTCTAATTAATATGTAATGTACTCTTGTCTGTTCCAAGAGACATAACACCGAATATTGTCACAATCTTGCAAACGGTAATAGCTTTTTTACTTCACTGACAAGTCCTCGTTATCACAGTATCTTTATTGTACTTAGTTAGTCTTTCTGCGTTAAAATTGGTTTCATTTCAACCCTGTCAATCGATCAAATTCCTAACCACCGTTACACATCGCCACAGAGGATCAGTCAGTCATCCCGACACATTAGCTAACAGCCTTTGCCAGCTTACTCGCATATTCAAAACAAAAGAAGAGCCGTGCAATCGAGCTCGGTTGATCAGCTATCAAAGTCGATACGCCGGTAAAACTGGGTGATCAATAGCTCAGCGGCCTAACCTATCCAAACCCATTTGTCTACACCGACCGGGGAAAGCCTTTTACAGTTCTGTATAAAGACGGAAACGGTGTAGTGAGTATATTCGTGTATCATGTGGCCAGGGATAGCTCAAGCTCTTTGTAAGTAGAGTTTAAGTTAGGGCGCGGTAACATCGTTGAAACAGACTGGGACGCTATTTGATTAAAATAAATGTAATTTAATAGTAAGTGCTCTGACCATGACACAATTTGATATATTGAACATCATGTGTACTCGTAATGCATAAATGCACACAAATGTTATGCCAGCTATAGACTAATAGCCTGATCAAATTAAAGTACATGCAGATTTTTACCCATTTAATTACTCGGCAACACTTTATTATGCTGTTATACCGTAACGATTTCATATACGTAATATTCCGTATAAATGGCAAAGACAGCTTACAGTGTAACTGCAGCTGTTGTTACCCTGCGGCATCTGACATCGCTGACGCCAACTAATTTCATAAAATAAAATGTTCCCCAGTAATCTGAGTAATTCAAAATTACTTTTACAAAAAGTAAAAATAAATGATAAATCAAAATTTGTTTAAGTTTGGTTTTGATAATTTTGCTCTCATTCAGAGAGGCCTGTGCCTAGCTGTGGATGTGAAAAGGCTGGATTATTTTATATTTTTTGGGGCTTGTAAACGTCGAAACAAAGTGATTACTTTGCAGTAAGCTTGCCTACCTTTTGCAGTAGGTATATTTAGTTCTACTAACTAAGAGTGTTTTAAAGGGATAAGAGATGGGCTTTGTATCTGGGGTACCTAAATCTAATAAATTCGTAATCTACGTAATGGACCAATTTTAACTGACTGTTTGTAGGTAAGGTTTTCGATTTTCATTTATTTGGATTTTTTATAATCCACCTTTATACAAATTCATGATGGTAAAAATCTCGCAAAATTATTTTACTGTCATACCAGAAACTCGCCTCAGTCACTTTAATATCATGCGTTGGAGTCTTTACGGAGTGGAATTTGATAGCGCTTTATGAAAGTACTATATGTATAAAGAGTTATATCAGTGACATCGCAGACACTGAGACCAATTCACCCGCTCACAGAGCGTGAGCTAACCTCAGCCATTTGATATAACGAAAGGAAATGACCCATTTTTATATGCTCAGCATCTTTTTCTGCTATTCAATCTGCAGTAAATTTTCACCGTGCCAGGTTTTGCGGCATAAATAGGAACATTATTTTTAAAGAGGATGATTATGTGAGTACGAATGTCTAGCTGTAAAATATATGGAAATGAGATACTTAGATACCTTGAATATAGCACCTTCAGAATTAAAATGATTAAGTATATAAAATTTTATTTCTTATTGCGAATATTACGACTAAGTTAGTCTTATTTTGTTGGTGACTTGGTGTTACAATTTTATGCCCCCGTGATATTTGAAACTAATTGTATAGTTAATTTGAAATATTTTTAAAATGCCTAATTCGTCTAAAGTCCTATACCAAATAATAATCTATTTAAAAATGCGTTCTTAATTCTCATTATAAAGTCTCCTGTGGCGAGAAAACCCACAGGCAAAAGCAGTTTAAATAATAAATCTACTGAATAATCTGAATACGAATATTCTCGTTCCTCATTTAAGTGATGGTTCAACGTTGAAAATGTTTAAATATGAAGGTGCTAATTTTCATGAACGTAATATTCCCAACAGTGATATATTTTAATAAGTAATAGGTACACGGATGTGTACAGACAGCGACACAGGAGCGACGACGTGTCAAAGGCAATCAAGAGGTCCAAGGAGCCTCGCTAATTACTTTACGTCGTTCTAAGAGCTGTAACACACTGCCGCACCGTGACATATTTTGAAATAATTACCGCGGCGTTGCTCATTAAAAATGTTAAATCTGACGGGTACCTGACGCTCGTCGTCTCTTCTGCGAGTACGTAATTCCCGTCGCAAAGGCATGTGGAATCATAAAAAAAACAAGGGGTTGCACTCGTAAGCCGCCGTTTTGATTTTTCACGTTGAAATGTTTGTCCAGCATCAATAAGAGGATCAAAGACGGAGTAAGCCTGTGTCTAACTACGCCCGCCCGGCCCGCCGATGGGTTATGGCTCTAAAACGCGAACCGCCCCTGGCTGTCACTGATTGCTTTAGCTGCTACCTAATTATAGCACTCCTGTTTAACGCTTTCATCTGGCAATAACTCAATTTGCCTCATAATATGTAGGCACTTTAGCAATAATCTTTGAGCCAACTTTGCAGAACGCCAATGGGCTTGGAGTGAGGCAGTCGTTTAGGTATAGAAATTAGATGAGCGTGTTATGTGCAATAATCGCGTGAAACACATTATTATCAATTTAAGTAATAGGTAACGCTCGAATAGTTTGCTAACGGATCCCTTCTCGATGAGTGGTAAGATAAGGTAGCCTATACCACATGAGCTTAAGTGATACTGAATCCGAGCTTTCCATGGCTACCACTAGTTTTATCTTGGCTTCTAGTTTAAATTATGACTTGAATCAATGCTGATAAGACGCTCGTTAGCGTTTCTTGGCAAATCTAACTATAAGTTGTTGGTGTTCGATTGAATTCCTAGTACATTGTGATTTTGCCGGCTGGCGGTAATTTGGAGAGCACAGTTTTATGCGTCGCTTTATAATGCAAAGAAGAGGGCCCTCAGGAGCGGGCGACAGCGGTGCTCAATGTTCTACGTAATCTGGGATAAGCCCCTAATTTTCCGGCGGTCACGAAGTACGCGCTCGTCCGTCAAATAAATTTTTATTATTTGTAATTCAATAAAGAAGTAAATGGCCGTAATTTAAACAAAAGCCATTTGGACACTTTTGTCTGCTTCTCAATGGTTTTTGTAGGAATTCCGTGATTTATCAAAACGTGGTTCCTCCTAAGTGATGATATTTAAGTTAATATTGTATGCTAGGCTGTTAAGTATACATATATATGAGTTATAATATAACATATGAATGCATCATGTTAAAAGTATTCTTGTTTCACAGTAAAACTGATTATTATTACTAATCAATTAACGGCTTAAACGTAAAAAATCGCAACCCGTTACGGCTACGCGGTGCAGAATCTTTATCACGATACTAATGCTCGTAAACCTGCAGCGTTTAGTCCGATCGAATTAGAATCAGCATAAACTTCAGTTAATGTGTTTCACTCGGCTCTAAAGTACAGAGCGCGCGGGCCGGCGAAATTGACTCGGAACCTTTTTATCGAGCAGAAAATGAGCGCAGAGTCGCCGCTTTAAACTATTCCCGACTGAAATTTACCACTTAACCATTTTTGGCTACCTCCATTATTTAGCCTCGGTTTCGTTCAGCACTCGTTTAAACTTTTAATCCTCACCTAAAATTTATGTTGATATTTCCTCAGTGACGCCTGGCCTTGTCAATTTGTACTTTGCGAAAGTAGAGTATCCCTATAATTTTGTTCTAAACAAAAATATTACTACTTGTTGGAGACAGATTTTGTACAGACCGTTATTGATTACGACCGGCCCGTCAGCAAAATGGTATTAGGCACTTAAGTACTTAGCCGGCAATTAGTAATTAATGAGTACCAAGTATTTCTCGTATTTTTGTGGTTTTATTACACACCAAAAGTTTTTCATCGGTCTTTGAAATAAATCTACTGTTTCCTTCATTATCAAAATCTTCACTTCACAGTCGTTACCAACGGTGGCCAAGCTCTATCTGCACATTATAGCAAGACCGTCTAATCGGTTTAGATCTGTTCATTGCACGAACTCTTTGTCAGTGCGAACTAACCCGCACTATACTAAGTACTTGAGATTTGAGTCTATTGATCAAAATCCCTGTTAAAATACAGGAACATGTCCTAGGTATAAATATTGTTCTTGGAAGCATTTCTCGAAGAAAAAGTCACATAAGTTAGGTATCATAATCCTAAATTAGTCAGTTGCAGACAAAAGTAGACCCAAAGACTTTCTTAAGTTTAAGTAATAATTCAGTGATTTTAGTTTATGATACGATGATTATTTACTGTGAAAAGAACCAGCGATCACACAAATATATGAAGATAGACATTAATTATTACAACAACTCTTGACATTGCTACGGCATGTAATCGGATCATTGGAAATTAGGTCAATGTTTAACATTAGTCCTCATTAACAGATTACAAAACGCAGTCGCTCCGATCGGAAGCGCTTTCAATCGCCAACTGAAATCTGTCATACACATCTCGACGAAGCATAATCCGCAACAACAATCAGAGGAATCAGAACGGCACATATCGAGTACTTTGCGAACGGCCCGGCGGAGCCCCGAAAACCAAACAAGGCACAAAGGAACAACAGATAAACCTTGTAAATCCTGGGGCACACAAATACGAGCTCCGAGGCAGTGATCTCTTTTAGAGAAATAGGTAGTATTAGCCGGTGTTCATCCATCATCCGGGACGCTTTAGCCTACCCCTCGTCATTTACTAAGCTTGTAAATTTTGACCATTATATCACTCAATTTATGTTGTTCTTACCTGAGATAGTGAAAACTAATCATATTCTGTGATACATAATAATCCGCCTGTTGTTATTCCGTTTGAAACTGTACGTCTTTCCGGAATTACAATTTTTCATTATTAGTGTTGTTCTGGAACGTAATTAATCATGTGTACCTAATTACGGGTTAAATTTCAGTTAAATGATTCTAGTGTCGAGTACCTAGGCTTATTTCTGACAAGAATGAATAGTGATATGACAAACGCTTTCTTGAAATTACATAAATGTGTTTTATATGTATGTAACTTTGCATGTTTTAAATGCATAGTAAAGTAATTAAGGTAAAGGCGCCTATTACCGGGGGTATCAAAATCGGCGCCCATTACCGCAGCATTTCAAAATAAGCTTTTTATAAGCAAACCGATCGATTTCCTAAAAAAATGTATTTCACACGATCGTAGCTTATTTAGTTGACTATCGGACCTGGTAGCGTTAATGTGTGTAAATGAAACAAAGAGTTCGCATTCCATCTGTTTCGGCGACGGCAGCGCAGGAAGAGGTTGCGCCATACTAAAGCGTGACACCACATGTAAGAGATCTCGAATCTTATTTAGTAATTTACGTAATAATTATGGCAAATGATCTAATGTTGTCGTTTTTAAACTGTTGTTTATAGTTTTCGGCACGACTTCTGGCTACTCTTTATATATTTTTTGACCTAAAAATACGTTTAAAATGGAAAATAAAATACAGCGGTGATAGGCGAAATTTTTTGCTATGGATTGTAATTCCGTGGTATGTGTGATTGGTTAAATGCTTTCTTACAGTTATTCGAATCTTGATTTATTAACACTATTAAAGAACTATTTGGAAAAACTACCTACGAAAACTACCTGGAAAACCGAAAACAATGCGTACAAATATCTTATATCTTCGTATATCTTGTATCCAGTTTCTGGTTTATATCAACGATTTGCCAAAGACATTGAACACCACGTATGTTATGTTCGCCGATGACGTCTCCCTATTACTTCCCTGTACAGATAGCTTAGAATGCAACAAACGCCTAAAATACTTATTTAAAATCATAAAAAATTGGTTAGAAGACCATAACCTAGAAATTAACTTGAACAAAACTAAAATAATACAATTCAAACCTGCACAAAAGAAATCATTACAAATAACATTAAATATTAATAACAACATAATCGAAGAAGTGAACGAATTTAAATTATTAGGTATAAATATAGACTCATGCATTAATTGGAAATCACACATACAGAATGTTAAATTAAAGTTGTCAAAATTTATCTATGCACTGAGTGTCCTTAAAGTCAATACGAACATAGAAACAGCATTGTCAGCATACTACGCGTATGCGCATGCTTGGTTGCAATACGGCGTTCTTCTCTGTGGAGCGAGCACCGACTGCCACCAACTTTTCGTAATGCAAAAAAAGTGTATTCGCATTCTGACAAACACCCAGATACCAAACAGCTGTCGTCCACATTTTGCCAAACTGAAAATTCTAACACTACCGTCAATGTATATAATGGAAGCGGCACTGTTTGTTAGGAAACATGCTGATCTGTTTACGTTCAGGAAATAATTAAGGTCACAAAGGCAAAATAAAAACCAATTACTACTACCTAAATCAAACCTTGTTATGTATAAAAATGGCCCATATCACCGATGCATACGCATAGCTAACAAAATACCGGAAAACCTCAGACATGAAAACAATGACAGGATATTCAAAATGAAACTGAAAAAAATGCTCATCGAAAAATGTTATTACAAGATCGACGATTATCTGAATGAAACACCATGAATACCGTGATACTAACATTATTTACCCACTAATTTATTTTTAATTTATTTTTTAATTAACGGACATAATATAATATACTTGCATGACATTCTTATCAACATTTTCTTAATTTAATCCTAGATTTCGCGAAGTAACATGGATAATTGTATCATTTGAATTATTTTATTTTATTGACCTTATTTAATAACTATGCATAATCCGTATAATTAATGAAGCATTAACATAGACATAAGCATTCTTGACATTTTATACCCTAACAGGGTGTCATGTACCTACCGCCAGTTGATCTAACACCATATATGTATTGAACATGATTAAATGAATAAATGAATAAATGAATGAATGAATTTCCGTGGCATGGAAAGTATTCAACAAACCCTTAATTTTTGACTAAAACTTCAGTACTGAGTTTGTAGTTTCTATAGAAACCCTTATTTTGTCAACTTGTTTAAATATTGAGATAAAATCATATATTTACTTTCTAGTTATGAAATTTTGGTTTCATACTAAGGTTGTAGTGTATACTTTTGATTCGTATTGAAAATACAACTGTATCCTATTGTTTTTATGGGTTGGAATTAGATTTTACAACACTCCAAATTAAGCCTATTACCGATGGTACGATCACATAACCCTCGGTAATTGAATGTATGGGAATCTATTACCGACCCATTTAATGTTTGTTTACCGTGTTTGGTACCGTAAGTACTTTTTTTGGTAAAATTTATACTATTCCGCATTAGTTGGAAACTCTTTTTTTAGTACATACATAATTATGTAGTTGTCATAAGCTGTAACGAAACTGAAACGTATTATTTAGATATATTTCTCATCTTAATATGTGTAAAGAAAGGAGATAAACAAGTGTTACAGCAAAATTGGTAATTTATTGTGAATTGTGACAAAATACAAATAAAATATAAATCATATAATCATTGATTTCACGATTAATTTAGTTTTCTTAAAATAAAAACTCGATGTACAAAGACAGTATACAGAACTAAAGCCATTGTGCAGGATTCGTTGGCTTTCAGGATTCCAATTCAATTAATTCGTTTATTTTAATGTATAAAAGGGGTTTATTTAGTTTTAATCCAATACAAAAAATGTTTAGTGCTTTTTCGTGGCCAGTGACTTACAAGAGTACGTGTTTCTCAAAAAAAGGGTAGGTGAGTTTCAGCGTGTGCCGGTAGAGGGCGCTAGTAGGCGTGGACAGCCATTATTATTCTTCAACCCTATTAAGTTCCAAATCGTTAGTCCGGTTTTTATTACCGATGGTAGAAAATTGACGCTTTTTAATACCCTCGGTAATGGAAGCTCAATTCGCGGTAATAGAATCACAGCCTGTTCATTACCACGGTAATAGAAGACTTGGGTATTTTGGATTCAATAATTATTTTATCAAATATGTACAAGTAAAATGAGTTCAAAAAGTTGCGACGCTGAAAGTTCAATAAACACTCTTAAATAAAAAAAAGTAGTCTCGGTCGTTAAGGAGCTTTGATACCCTTAATTTTTTGGTCTCATTTGAAAACTTCCTTAAGTACCACGGTAATAGGCGCCGTTACCTTAGTTGTTACTTACTAAAGTTTTTTTGTTTTTTAGTGTCAATATTGCTGTTTCTATTTATTTAGATTAAATGATAATGATAATACATATTATGTGGAACCCAAATTAGCATCTGTTGTCATAGGTATTATAAATAACTCCGGTTTTGGTTAATTTGTTTCAATGAATTAGTCTACGAGTTCAGAATAAAACAATGAACCACACGTCATGAAAATTAATCGTTTATTTTGTAAAGCTTTAATACCAGAATGCGATTTAAAAAGCACTGAAATACTTATTTCCTATTTTTCATATAGGTACCGTGAACTCAGGTAAGTAATAGTTTTCCGTTTAATCTAAGATGGAACTCGGTTTCGATACATGTAGTAATTGGACCCTCCTTTACAAACGGAACAGATCCGCCTTCGCATTAGATCCCTCAAAATGTTGATAACTTGGTATAGAGATTAAGGCGTAATCATTATTTCAGAGCTATAAGCCCTATAAAGTAAGGAAAAGGCTCTAATACGATTTCAACTGAAAGCTGATTAGCAGGATTTAGCTTCTTGTTCCATTTGCTTGACTCACTTAACTTAAGTGCTCTGAAAACAAACTTCTCAGGTAGTGGCGCATAAAGATCGGGAGCTGAAAGTTTTTTGAAGATAAGACAATAGGAGAACAAAAGTAGTGTAAATTTGGCTTCTTAACGACTTGTAATTCAATACCTGTCAAAGTTTTCGGTAGAAGACTTATCCTTAAGACTTCAAATTTAATTTAAATTGTGTTTATAATCAAGCTGAAAGCTTTAAAAAAATGGCTTTGCCGCGGAAACCTCCGCTTATTCCCCATACGCGTATAGCACATGGTATAATGTAATCGTACCCAAATAAATGGAAAACCGAAATACTCATAGCACATTACCATATCCAGTGGCAAAACCATGGACTGGCTAACTATTTACTTATTTGAGTTTTCATTGTTGCCGGTCTTCGATCAATAATTACCTAGATTACTGGTCACGAACAAAAACTAAATAGATGTATAGAACCATGTAGTGTCTGTTTTCTATTTTTTTTATTTTTTTTATACAACGAGGAAGGCAAGCAAGCAAGTTTGTCACCTGATGGTAAGTGATCACCACTGCCCATAGACACCAGCAACTCCGGAGAGTTTGCATATTGCTAACCTAGAGGGCTAAGATGGCATGCACTGCTGCTTAGCGGCAGGATTAACGAGTACGATGGTGGTAGCGATCCGGACGGACCTCGCACAAGGTCCTACCACCCGCAGATTATTTTGATCTAATATACCTACTTAATCGTTTAGCAATTACAATAACGCGCAGTTTTATCGTGCAATAAATGAGATCCCAGATGCCGTTTCCAACGCTCTGACCCGTCATCTAATAGTTGTAATTGTTGATTAGGACACAAAAACTTCGAATGTGAATCTCAAAGTGTTTTTGGTTAAACATGTGTTAAAAATGCATGCACCTTGCACCTGCGGCCTCTACAATCAGACATGGGGTGGCAAAAAGTCCAACTACACACATACAATACTCGTGTCCTAAAAAACGGGCAGTCAAATGCTCACAGCAAATCCGTATCCGGTGGCAAATCCATCGATCAGTTAGCTTTTGGCAGCGGCACATGTTGCCTGGAGGCGTTTGGCGCGTCTCCAGCGCGGCTTAGATAGCAATAACCTAACGAGTTAACGAGACCTGGACACAATCGTAATGTATGTTTTAAATAATACGTGAAGGTGAAACTCTGAATTGCTTTTTAAGAATACTGCGCGTGAGCAGTGTGATATTTGGTGCGTTACTTAGTTTAAATTTAGGTATAATGGTGAAGAAGTGCACAGGGCTAAAATTTATGTATGGATAAATCTTTTTTAAGCATTACCTGTCCTTAAAAAATATCCGATTTGTTTTGTATCACATTGTCGCTATGATATATAACAGAATCCGAAGTAATCAACGTCTAGGGACGCAACGCATGTACCTACCTAACCTACTTAGATACACATCAGTAACAAAAAAGATACACGTGAATTGAATCGAGGAGACGAGTTGACAAGGGAGCTCATTCCCCAGCGTTTACATACAAAAACGAAAGCGGCTTATTTAAATTTCAACAAATAAGATTGTTTTGCTACAGTTTAATGTTGAATCCTTCGTTTAATTCCATATGACAATGTACCGTTGTTTAGAATATTTCCGGGATATTAGTAATTTTAACTGTTGCGTTCAGTAAGATAAGCATTGTTCTTCAAAAAGTAGGTGCCGTAAATAACATTAGGTATATTGACAGTTATATTATAATATCAGGTACTCCAAAAAAAGGCGCATTCTTTATTCCGATAATGTTTCCTAAATAATGAACTGCGTAATAAAAAAGAAATTTTGAAGCATCTACATAGATTAATGATGTGCTTGCAACATTAATCTGCGTGCTCCATCCAGCCTTAAAGTTGTTATTTTTCGAAGTCAGGTAAGGTGCCGCTTTATATTCTGAAACGGTAATTTCTTTCGTTAGTTTCCTGCTTTCCTGCGCCTTACCGTGCCAACAGGGGCTACTGACAGATTATCCGCTTTTGCATATTAAATTCGGATAACTTGACGATATGAACATTTTTTTCTTTGGATTTGGTTTGTAATATAAGTAGGAAATTTCCTGATAGTTGCTTAAGTAGAAGTGAAGGGAAACCCATGGGAAAAATAAAAAAAACTTCAAATTTGTCCCATAAATTTACGCAAACTATGTGAAATATATGTTTTGGCACATCATGATGAGCAGTGATGGCTTGCGGTTTGAAAGTTGATTTTCATACGAGCTTTATAACAATCTTTTGGATGAAAAACCACGTTTGAGGTTCCTGATGCGGGTGTTTCGCTACAAACACTAAACATTGTTAATACAACTAGGTGCTACCATTCCATCATTTCTGAACTGAATCGAAAGAAAAAACTAATGCTCTTAAAAGCAAATACTCATGATTTATTCTGAGTACATATTGCTTAACAAACTTCAGAAGTTAAAAAATAACAAATCATAAAACGTAAAAAGTATTGCAACAAACAAGCGTAAGCGTTAAACTTTTGAACAAACACGAATTTCCGTTCGAAACATCTTTTTGGGATAAATGTAAAAACTTCCCGGGGCAATGGAATATTAAGAGAGTCGTTTTAATTAAATTTGTATGATGTTGTGCATAAATGAAACTGTAGTCTTGAGGAGTGGCTCCGCTACACAAGCCTGTGAACTTTTCCCGGGGCTTGGTTCGGTGAGTGACTGCACCCCGCCAGATTTTTTGTTGCTTGTTAAAAACTACGAAATAAACTTAAGAAATAGGTGGAATTAAAAATTTATAATAAGGTTCAACAAGGAACCCTTACAGTTTCACTATATCCATCTATCTGTCCGCGGCATAGTTCAGAGACTCATTATACTAAAAATCTGTAATTTGGCATGGCTGTAGATAAAGATTAATCACGCCGACAAAGTGGTAGAAACCTTGAAGTGGTAGAAAATCATGTATGTTCATTACCTGATCGACTTAGAAAAGTTGAAAACCTCCGAATTTTAAATCGGTCTACCTGTTTAGGAGCTACCATGACAGAAACAGATACACACGTCAAACTTATAACACCCATATTTTTGGTTCGGGGAAGAGAAGATGAGATAGTATAAAGTTGAAATAACTTTTATAAAATTAAATCAAACCACAAAGCGTATTAAAGAGCTCTGTCGCATAAGAGCAGAGTGAATGGCTCCCGCTGACAAATATCTGCAAAGTTTCGGTGGCAGCCATCGAGTTTCAGAAGTTGGCTCTGCGTGTTTCGAATCTGGAACACTCTGATCCGCAGGATGGTCAGAAATCACTTCATTTTAATATCGACAGTGTTTTTGCTGACACCTAAGCAAATACTTGAAATACTGCATTTCTTGTTTATTTTTTAATGACTCTGTGGATTTTTTACATGTGTATACCTTTTGTGATAGAGGTTTGCGGAGCCTTAATAATAGGGTTCGGGTACGAAGCCCTAAATTGTAGTTTGATTTCAAACAAGTAACTAAACCTCAAAAATAATGCCATGCGTAATGAAATTCCCATCGGCCCAAACAAACAAAACTGTCAACGACCGTATGAAATGAATAAAATTACTCAGCCCACGGATTCTGGGGCCATTTAATTTGTTGACCATCAATCGTATTACAGAATGAGGTCATGCTTAGCAAAGACTAACGTATCGTCTAATTACATACTTTGGTTGGCAAATATGCTTGGGACTTTGGGATGCATAGTGAAATAAACGGATCACTTTGTCACACGGTTACTCACTTATACGAGGTGAGTTTTAATTAACCGTCAAGACTTCAGCCAGAGTCTAAATGAACACCCCTGTAAAGTTTTTACTTTGAAATCTTAGGAATTTGGAATTGGAATTTGGAATCTACAGACAGACATAAAAAAATAAGATTTTGAAACTTTTCCGAGTGGTTGTGCTATAAGAGCTACCTTGATACCAAATTTCAAATTTCTAGGAGAACTGGAAGTACCCTTTAGGTTTTCTCAGTACGGCGATTTGTATGGAAACCACCTTTTTAATGACGGTATCTTTTGATTGAAAAAGCCGGGATAGCCTAGTGGTTTGACATATCGCCTCTCAAGCAGAGTGTCGTGGGTTTAAATCCCGGCTCGCACCTCTGAGTTTTTCGGAATTTATGTGCGGAATTACATTTGTAATTTATCATGAGCTTTTCGGTGAAGGAAAACATCGTGAGGAAACCTGCACACATCTGCGAAGCAATTCAATGATGTGTGTGAAGTTCCCAATCCGCACTGGGCCCGCGTGGGAACTTATAGCCTAAGCCCTCTCATTCTGAGAGGAGGCCTGTGCCCAGCAGTGGGACGTAAAAAAGGCTGGTGATGATGATGATGATGATGATGCTCTTTTGATTCCGTTCACTTGGAAGGTTGATTTTTGGTGGTTGGACTAAAAACAATTACAAACAATACAACGTAATTGTTTTTAGTTCATAAATATGGACCTCCGCAAAGTAACGCCTGATTCAATAAATTGAGTATTTGATATTAATTTCAACATGCTACCTCCACGCGTTCCAGAGAAAAAAGGTCTTGACAGACAGATAGACAGGCAGGCAGGCAGACAGACAGACAGACAGACAGGCAGGCAGGCAGGCAGGCAGGCAGGCAGGCAGGCAGGCAGGCAGGCAGGCAGGCAGGCAGGCAGGCAGGCATGAAGAGTTAGCAAACAGACAGACAGAGAGACAGAGAGACAGAGTTTATTATTTATTATATATTTATTACTCTGCCTGAACTAATTTCAATATGAATGGATAATTAAATGCATGAGTGAATCGGGTTGCGTCGGGAACTCTCGAATGATACCATTTCGTGGAGCCTTGGGGCTCGAGGAAACTCCGCAACGTGCCTTGCATCCTACGGAGGTATTATTTAATGATCTTCTACGCCGCGACCACCAAGAAGCTACTACCACCTACACATTAAAAAAAATCTGATTATAAAAGCCCACAAACTAAGCTAAGCTAAGTACATACATAATTTTTTGTGCTATTGCTGCTTAGGTCTTAGGTATCTAATGGAATAATTTTTCAAGTTCCGAACCAAAATGCTATCAACTTGAAGTTTGTAACAGTTTTAGTTAATGCTTACTCATGTATTTTGCAAATGGAATATATGCATTTTTTTTAATTATTTGTTGTTATTGCAACAGGGTCTGACAGGGGGGCGTCATAATTTCGAAATCTTGACCTGTTTTTTGATACTTCTAAACTTTAACGTGTAGGTCCTTTTCTATTAGCTAATTTGCAAATACCTACTTCAATACAATCGATTAGGGTATAGAAAAACTGAAACGGCACATATATACTTAGCAGATTCCTCTTTTAATCATATTGATACCATAATCATAACATTTTCAATACCGCGCGGTATTTCCTTCTGCAGTGGGTCGCCGGATTGCGTCGGGATGACACAAGCAGTCGCGGAGTTTGCGGGCCGCGGGAACTTCGTTACGTGACTTGCATCCACCCTGCGTGTAAACTGACTACTTTACTTCAATCTCTAAAGAACTGAACAACGTTATAAGTATAAGTTATAAGTATTTCTGGAATACCATGCATTTTGTGGCCGGGGAAGCAGACAAGCTGTTATGGTGGTCCCTTTAGTGAACCGCTGTGACCTATTTTTAGTAAGACCTATCTATGTACCTACTGTATACTGTTACATACTTGCGTTTTTGTTGCGTGAGAGAGTTTCATCCACACAAACGTTCGCGTTTATAATAGGATAGGATGAATAAAAATATGAATTCTCTGAATGCTTTGGATGAATTTATTTTTGATTTTAACATAAACTTTAAAATGTTCAAAGTTACCTATCATAATTTAAATTAGGTAAATAATAAAGTAGACAAATAATAAAGTCAATCAAAATTCTTGCAAAAACCAAGAGTAAATAGACCTATTGTTAGTAAAGAGCAAATTTATAATTAGGTATAACACAATTTTTACAATTTAAAAGATTTATTAAAATAAGGCATCGTATACTTATAAAGACAGATAGCAGAATTTTGGCAATTAGTACCAGATTCCCTGAGGGCATGTTTACGATATCCTCAAGATATTTAGCAAGGATCTAATTAGATATTGGATACAGAAGCAATGATACAATATAAAAATAAAATACAAACATTCTTCATGTTGCAGAGTAATTTTCTAACATTCTCCAGGAAACGCCCGAATACCTCTGAGATTTGCTGAATAGCTGTCGTACGTACGTATCGTGTAGTAATGTTCTGTGATGATTTAAGTTTTTATCTATCAAAATATACATATATCTACATTATCATGAAGCAAAAACATAAATACTTAAAAAACCTCGTGATGCCGTTTTACTTGAAGTTGTGGTGTGGCATCGTTGTAGTCTACAGATTCTTGATTAATATTGTTCTCCTCCTCCTCAGTCAGTTCCCCAATGTTGAGGATCGTGACTCTGACAAACGCCATCAACAGCCTTCCTCCACTCGCTTCGGTCTTCTGCGCGATGGATTGCTGTGCCAATGCTCATCACCAGGTTTTCCAGGTAATATTGTTCTGTCAAGCAGAAATCATTCATTCCCGAAGGTCTCTTCGCCCACGTACAACAAAACGTGACGTATGTTTGGAATTAGTATATTGAGTACCTACGAGTACTTACATTCAATTAACGTTACACTATATACGTTAAATTGCTCTATCTATGAGTAAAAAAAACTATTATTATCTAGGTACTTCTCTAGCTACCACAATAGCTTCACAGCTGTAACTGGCTGTCAATTACTCCATCATCCCCGCTGACGGGGAACAAAACTGACGTCCGTCTCTCAGACGAAGGTCGGGCGCCGGAACCGGAGTAGCCGCGTTACGGCAACCGGACAGCGCGGAACTTATCTAATTACCGCAAACAGAAGACTCCCGACTTAGCTGTCCTCAGACGGAGTTCCGGACACGCGGTTATTACTTGGCCGTTACTTAATTACAGGAGTAAGGGTGGTGGTGATGGGTCCAAAGCTGTATAAGGACTTCGCCTCGCTTTGTCGATTTTCAGAGAAAAATATAAACCTTGAGCTGAGTTCTGCGATAGAAGTATTTTCTGTTCAATCAAATATCCTGCGAAATCTATACCAGTGCACTAAGCACGACTTGTCGAATCCTGCGTCACGTAAAATCGAATAGTAAACTATAATGAGTTTGTATGACGTTTGGAACAGCGCCCGCCCGTGAGCGTATTTGGAACTAAAATTTAGTATGAGATTACTCGATCTCGATACGATAACCGTAACGTTACGCAGGATTCTACAAGTCGTGTTTAGGGCACAGGTAGGTATAGATTTCGCAGGTTGTTCTTTAAATTTATTTACCTTAACATTTGCCATCTCGTCTTGAATTTGAGCACGCAAAAGTTTCGATGACCTACCTAATATTAGCAAAGACGTATTAAACTAGTTTTAGTGAGACATTTAAAAAAGGGCTCTTAATTTTACGATTGCGCAGGACGCATTTTTATACTACTAGATTGATTAAGCACGACGATACAAGGAATTCGATTGTGTACAGCGAGCCTAGTCAACTAATGGGGCAAGTTTACGGTATGAGCACTCTCATTATTTCCGGAAAACCCGAGCCGTGAGAAAACATTCGCAAATGAAGCCAAATTTTTCATCGCTCGCAACGGAGACAATAGATGGAATGATGCTCCCAGTATTAAATAACACGCAGTTTCGTTCGTAAAACAATAGGCGGCCGTAGTCACAATGTTGCCTCTTTATTATATTTGCTCTCCTTCAAACATTCCTGTTTAGTTGCGAAACGATGAAAAAATATTGAAGTGCTATTGCCGAGAAATGAGAGTTTACTTTCAATCTGCTGAAAGCCAGGTTGACCTTATTCTATACAGCCGCCCTGATATTATAACGATAGCTTTTCGATATATTTTCACTCACTTTGACGTAATCTTTTAGAGTAATATTACTATGATTGCACATGGATTCAAAAGTAGACGTACGCCATTCTAAACACAAATAGTATAGGAGGCTTTCGGCACACAGCGCAGCATTAAATAATAAAAGATAAACCGAGTATTAATGGCGGACCGCGGCTGTGGATCAGAGTCCATCAAAAGCCCCTGATAAATGACTTGTAGGTGATTTTAACGCGCTCATGTACAGCGCCCTCTATCGGACGCCGCTCTCATACAAATGGCTGCACCACTTTATTCATAAATCACATTGAGTGAGCCAACACGCGAGCAAATCGAAAAATATGCTCAATATAGATATCGGGCCATTAGAATACGAACGGGGAATTACTCCTGCTTCCGCCGTAATTCACACGTGAACCTGAACGTTATCGAGTTTTATTTATGCTTATTTTTCTATAGAAAGAAGAGACAGCCCGCTAAGAGAAAAGAGAAAAAGCTCCGCTCGGCGAAAGCGCTGCGAGTGGATTGTTGCTTGACTCAATTCTCCAGTTTATGGCACGGGCAAATGCATTGCGGTGACGAAGTTTTGACTTTTGACGATTTGTCTGGGCTGTATTAAACTTATTACTTTCTTTTATTAAAGCTATCTGTTTGAAGTTTATAGTTATGAAAGAAGATATTTTATGGTCGTAGTAGTGTTTAATTTAATTTCTTGGCGGATTCTGTGAAATATTGTATCACGTTGAATGTGCCTGGTGCAAAGTTTTTATGTAACGCCGACTTTCACAAACTTTGCTAAGTATCCCAGAGAGAAGTTGTATTTCGCAAACTTATTGGAGATTAAGTCAGGCTTTACTTAGAAACTTAAATCATAAGGTTGATATAGATCGCTAAAAATTTCTCAAACATCCTTAATTGGAGAGAAATTCGAGTGCTTGTTATTTGTTTCGAATTATAGTCCAAACTGTAAACTCAAGGGCTTAATCTGCGAAAAAATAGACGGTGACCAATTACTAGTTCTGCGCTTTGCCTTGTTTGGATATTTCTACCTATTGTTCACGATTATTTTTGCACCGCATGCTCGTGTTCCGGTAATCCAGCTCCATCTGTTATTAGCTACATGGAAACAATTCGATTTATTTTTGTTTCGTACCTATTTTACCGATGCATGAGATAAGCCGTAACTCGCTCTTTATGGATTTATTTTTGAAAAATTGTTAGTTAAACTAGACTGTGAGCTTAGTAACTTACAATATTATGGCAAAAACGTAAATAAAATTGTATCTCTTCTTTTCATCAGGGTGTTGCTGTGCAATTTAAGCTACTGATAGGTATGCATATTTATAGTCACTGTTCGTTCTAAAGATTTAGTATAGAAATTTGTACCTATAAATACACTTTATTTACGTTTGTTAAATAAACAGCTTTTTTTACCCTAGTCATAAGTTATTAAGTAAATAATTTTATCTACACACATATCATAAGTCCTCTATAGTGGGTTCGGAAACCGTAGAAAATGACCAGCATTGCAGCACGACGACGCCTTCTCGCCGACAGCCACCACCAGGAGGTCCAGCAGTAAAGTAATAGTCATTACGACATCGAATTCCATGTCGTAATTACTATTACTTTACTGCTGGACCTCAAAAAACAAAAAAAACCTCTTTTACAAAAAAAACAGTTTACGAAACGTCAGCTCGGTATGTTTGTCTATGATTAAAAAAAACAGTCAAATTCGTGACAGGTATGGGTATGATATATGCCTTCGGCTTCTGAACCCATCTTAAAGTACTTATAATATGTGCGTAGATAAAGTAATGTATGCTACTCCACATAATTAGGCCTTAAAACACTCATTATGTAGCAGTTGCATAAACTACTATAACATCCAACTGTATACTTTATATCCACAGCAATAATAAGTTAATGAAAGACCTTGACCTACCACATGTACATATGTATTTTTATGGAATACATGTATATTTTTTGATACCTATTAATTTATCATTATGCTATTGGTATACCTATCCTATATAGAGTACCTGTATTTCTATGTACGTGTATTTTAAATGCTTTAGTTATTTAGGTTAATTTCAGGTTCTGGTTCCTTTTACTTTTATTTGTATGTCTATTCTTTTTTCTAATGTTCTGTTAATCACCCGAAGGTTAACTGGTAGAGATCCCTTTAAGGGATAAGTGCGCCTTTGTACATTTGCTTTTAATCTGTTATGTTATGTTTTATGTGCAATAAAGAGATAAATGTACATACATACATACACTTTGAAGTTTTAAAATTAGAAAAAACGTCAATCAACTCACAGCCAGCAAGGCGATATTCAAATATCACCAGCACGACAGATGTATTGCCGACAAAAATGTGATTTACCTCCGCTGCCAACCCTACTCAGTCCATAAATCGGTTAATACAGACGTCATCAGTCGGGTGTTCGTGTCATAGACCTAGAAATGGATCACTGCAGTCCGGTTAAAAACGGACGAGAGAACGGCCGGCCGGAAACTGGCTGTCGGGACGAGGGCCCCGTACGTATAAAGGCAATTCATTGATGTCTTACGTGGAGATTTTATCTCAAATACCATTGAAAGCAACAAATTAGAAACGTAATACGTAACGTGGGTTTGCAGATGAATTTGTTTTAGTTAAAGGATAAATACTTTATTTTATTTTATTGTTTTTTATTTATTCATGAGCAAACAAAATTAATTATAAAACCAGTTACAATAAAACTAAAACTAAAAATGTTAACGTTTTAATCTAGGATAAATATAGTTTCAGTGTAAGTATTTCAATTAAATCCTATTTAAAATGGTAAAAGTCCTTGCCATTGCAGCTTAGGTGTCAATAAATGTCGTAACATTCCCAATTTTAGTCAAAAATATTATTGAGTATTACGTTGTTCTGGCGAAGGGGTAATTTTTGTACCAATTAATTACTTTGAAATTATTATTTATAATTTTCATGGAGTTGCAATTCATATGTTTACCAGTAAGCCCTCATTAATGCAATTATCCTACTTAATCAACAGGGAACACTTCCATGACAGCTTCATTAATATTGTGTCAAACATTTACAATTGGCAATGTGGTTTAATGGAAAATCAATAGCGTTAATCTAAATTACAAATTACAATGTTGAAGATTTAATTTCACATTCCGCGGCCACATATGAGTTTCACTGGATTTGCAATTACCAAGGTAGAGGTATGTACTTAATTCATTACAAGATTTTTTATCCATTAGAGTCATGATTGTAACATTAAATCAAAGCATGGGTGTAAAAGCGTAACACTTAGAGACCATCAAGAATCGAGTCGATTTTATTTTTAAAACCTG
Organism: Clepsis dumicolana; assembly: GCA_963691665.1. NCBI lineage: Eukaryota > Metazoa > Arthropoda > Insecta > Lepidoptera > Tortricidae > Clepsis > Clepsis dumicolana. The sequence continues at coordinate 11,502,439 of OY829510.1, forward strand.
GTTAAGTAAGTCGTAATCACAATTTAAAACAGGTAATATACTTTTGAATACTTTACATCACGTTAAAATGTCTGAGGTTCGATAAAAACTTTCTACGTTATAAGTACTTAATATGCACACCACATGCAATTTTGCAAACAACAACCAGTCATTTATAAAAGTAAATAATTGAAAATCGATCGTGTTTTAACAGACTCTATTCCTCATTTTGCTTCGGACCCCTAAAAATCAACTTTCAAGTTTCATCTGTATACCGCGACGTGTTGTCGTGACAGAAAAAGCCCTCCATCAATCTGCCGCAAAACCTATTTCCTAACACATTCCCGTCCTTTCATATCGCGTCGGCATTTCAGATATTGCCGAACATATTACGCCTCTATACTCTACCGCATATTTTTTCGCGGCGAAATGAAAATGATACTCATTCGGAGGCTCCTCTCAAACGTATGCGGCTGCGGGGCATTATCATTAACGTGGCTTTTAGTTTCTTCATGTTGTGTGCAGGTTTCTATGCTTGAATAACGGTGCGGTTTTAAAAACTTTGGGTCAATCATGGTGCTTTTAAAACGACAAGCGTTACATTTGGCTATTGTTTAAATATTATACAACTGACGGTATCATCTTAAGGTAGTTTCATATTTAAAAAATATGCATCAATATCATATCAATATGCATAATTCTTGCTTTCAAAATGGTTTCATGTTGAAAATAAACAAGTAAAATAAAAATTAAATGACCCAGCTGTAGCTAACTTCAAAGTAATAAAGTAATGTAATATTTGACTCTGTTCATACATTGGTATCTGCCAACAAATTTATATATAAAGCCACCTGTTTGAATATTAGATACACGAAGTAAGCTACTGAACTAAAATGTAGGTACCCCTACCCATCGCTTTATGCAAATAGGCAAGAGATTTACGAGAAAAAGCACCGAAATCAAATCCCATGTCTAAATATGCCTGAATATTGAAAAAGATTCAGGGAAACATTTTTATTCGGCAACGAAGTCCAGCTTCGACTTTTTAGAAAATCTGCCGGACGTTAGAAAATCAAAGAGTTGTGTTCGGGATAGAGGCTTTGCCAGCAAAAACCGAAATACCGAGTTACAAGTTTGCTGCAACCGCACGACTTCAGCATTCGTTGAAAAAATTACACAAACTACAATTGGTTATTGTTTACATATTTTACCTATTCGGTCATCAGCAACAGCTTGCCCACAAAAAATAAGGACTCTTGACTGTCTGCCACATCTTACCATTGGTTAAATAAGGCTAAAGCTCTAATCCGCTACCCTCGAGAGCTATAAAGTCCTATAATACTACTCGTACCACCAAGTCGTCGGTTCGTCGACTCTAGTCCGTGGTCTCCACTCGAGAACCTTAACGGATCATCGGCCTTCGTACGAACTACGTACCATGCCTCGAGGCCGAGCCTGTTGCCACTTCAATTTGCAGACTTGAGAGCTATGTTTGACTTCGATTTTGCTATGGATGAAAATTTCTGATCCTATCACGTTGTTAAACTCACGATTGGTATACTTACTGAGCGCCTAGTGTAATCGCTGACCAGGCCAAGAAATACGTCTCGATCGCGTTCGCGTTTAACAATTCTCATACTATTTGACACTTTAACGCAAACGCGATCGAGACGTATTGTGTGCTTTTTGAATACACTAAGGGCACAGATGCACTTAAACGAAACATCGGGACAACTTTAGAACTGGTAAGCACGACGCAATACTACGTTATAGTTACAGGCAATAGATACGTTTACGTATGTAAATAGGTACTACGATAGTAAAGACTAGCAATTAGATGAAGATAACCTGCCACTTGCTTCTTAACTGAAATTATTTTCACGTAAAACGCTTAAAACACTCAATAGCAACAATTTTGTACTTATGGAATGTTTTGTTCCCCTTTCATTTGACTTCTACTCTTTCTGCTATTTTACAGACAAACGAACGTAGTCACTACGTCGTAGTATAGACGTAGTGACTACGTGTTTCTTGACAATTTGACATCACCATAATAGCAAGTGATGGTTACTGCAGACTAGTGCTGGGTGACGCATAGCAGTTGACGATTGCAGCAACCTACGGCAGAATGCAGCAGAGCTTCTGTCATTAGCAGGCGCAGATGATAAAGTGTGCCTCCATTAGCGGGGTACTTGCAAAAACTTTGCACCTACCGAAAAAAAATTACGACTCAACTCAAGTTTTGAAGAAACACCTACACACAAGCGGTTAAATACCTACAAAAAAGCGGGCGTAATTTGGATACCTACCTACATAAATATTATTAGCATATATAAGTAAAATCTCTGCAAAAAATGATTAACTTGACATACAAAACCGCACAAACAATAACTCAATTTTTTTCTACTCAAAAATCTGTTCAAATTCAATAAAACATTTTTGCGATGCAACGAGCTACAATGTTTTTTTTTCAAAAACACCAGTGTCCTGATAGATGTTTCGTTATTTCATTTTGCTCACAAACGGACCATGTTTTGAATATTCGTATTCATAAATCTAGATAATTCTCCACTGCACTGATGAAAATATTTACTGTGAAGAGGGCAGAACTAGTGTACAGCGCTTTCGGCACATTTTTGCGGCGGTGAAATAGAAACCCATTTGTCGAATGCATAATGGAGCTCTGGGGTGTACATGTAGCCTTGTACAGGTAGTAATTTCTCATTCATCTGAACTCTGCTGTTTGTCCTGTACAAAAAGGCGTAAGTAGGGTACGTAGGCAGAATAGAATCGCAGCTGCGTTTTCGCTACGGTATTGTATGACAAAGCCGTTGCGCTTTCCCGTTTTTAGTGACGGCGACATGAGTAGCTAATTACAGGAGACGTCTGCTCGCTGGCATAGATTACCTGCAGCGTCCGCCGCTCGTCGCATTGTCACGACTGAAAATCGGGATAATAACAGGAATTATTTACTACAAAAGTTGCGATGATTAAAAACGGAATGCTGAAGCGCTTTGCTGTAAAAAAAATATCACGAATTCACTTGCTGTTTAACTTCACATCTTCAAACCCATTTCACACGAATTCAAATGAATCCTTGTTAATATTAAATCATGTTTATAATGTTCATGTAAGTAGTTCAGCTATAGGTCAGCTAATCGAATGCTCTCACGGCAGTAAGTACCGGAGCAAAGTGCATTTGCGTTGGCATGAACAATGGCTAGTAAGAATAACAGCGTTTTTGAACAAGCCGCGTCGAACAAAGGTCGCACCAGGCGAGAAAAACTCGCTTAGACCCGACTCAATACTCGACTCGCAAATACGCTCTCCCTCCACCCAGCTTATAAACCCCGAGGCTTTAAATCGTCGACGTAGGGGTGATTTCTGAAGTATTATAGAATTTGATAAGCAAATAAAGTTTGTCACTTGTGCTCTCCATTGACACGCACGCAGCGCGCATTGTTCGCGATACGCGCGCGGCAAGTAGAATGATTTTCTGCCCGGAGCAGTTTTCCACAATAATGAGTCACTTGACGCATTGTCCCGCAGGCGCCATCTCGTCCAAATTACGAAGCCATTGTTACTGAGATATTGTTCGTCGCCTCCTGAATATGTGCGAAAGGAAATGAAACTGTTCCCTCCGTCGGTTGGCTGCGACACGCGCGGCGGCCGCGGCAATCCCACTCCTGAGACGCTACGGTTAATGCATGCCAAGCAGACTTATATTGCGTTATAGAATTATAGAATAACGCACAATCCGCAACACAACATAGTGTTATAAGTAAAACATTTCAAACAAACGCCACATGCACAAAACGGTTAGCTTTTTATTGTACCTATCTATCTAAAGTGATCTTCCGAAGTGCAGTTCCGTTTTTCCTCTATCGCCTATTTGGACAATCGATGCCGGCAATCTTATTAGAGCGGTGGCACTATAATTGGATTGTCTTTGACCAGCCGCGAAAAGCTTGAAGAGCACTGCAAGAACACACAACGAAATATAAGACCCGTCCAATTAATATAACGTTTTATGCGGTCCCCTTCTAACTCTATTCTGAATTTAAATAAAAAGTGGAAACTGCACAATTTAATTCAATTCGATCAGCGATTTAACTTGCACGATATTCAATAACTACCCTTGCTCGTACCCACTGCAATAGGAATGTACGAAACCAATTTTATTCCGTAATAGCTTCAAGTTCGCGTTGTTAACTTTTTAACTTTGTCTTTACGGCTTTCTTGCTCGATTATTCATATTTCAGTTTCAGTTAAGTTGTTCCCTTAAATTCCGTTGTAATTACTAAGTACCAGTTCTATTGTAATTACGAAGTACCAACATAATTTAAGGTTTTAAGTTAAAGTTTCTGGATACCAACCATACTGTAATCAGGGGAGTGATATTAGTTTCGAGCTCCTGTTGTGGACGTAGTTGAAAAACTTGGCGAAATAAAAGTCAAGACGAGCGACTTACAATGTACCAAGTGGTTGCAGATGTCGAGAACAGCATTGTCCCACTTTCAAGTAACAGAGTCCGGATCTTATTGAATTCATATTGAATATTGAAATTGTGTTTTTATACTTTAACATATTGAAACGGGAAACGAGGAAACTGTTTTTCTGCTGTAGTCCCCAATCTCGCTGTAGCACTCCTATTCGGTTCGATCAATTAGAGTGATTGGACAAACCATTCACGATGTGGCTTTTGAAAGTGGATACTCTACTGTCAAATGCAGTAATATCAGTGTTGGTCGGTGGGTTCTAGTCTATCTAAGCCACTTGGCAGTAAAGTGTAACTGGCCGTCAATCGCGGGGCTCGATGGCCGATGGCCCTCGACCCGGCTGAGGCGGACAGTAATTGACGGCAACGACAAACGTGGCCGACCGGTAAACTACGCCCGCTCGGTGCCAGCTAATTGCCTTTTAATTGAGTGTTGTTAAGTTTACGGATTATCCACCGGAATTACCCTAATACAGTGGTTAACCGCACACGGCCGTGCCACAACTTCATTAAAAATTTGCCATTTTCTTTACAAAAAAAAACATAATCTTAATCTTCAAAATGTTTGTTAATTTAATATGTAAATGACTAAGTATCTGCAACTTAATTTACCTGGAAAGATAGACGATTATAGTGTGATTACAGTTTAAAACCCGGCAAAGTGCGAGTCGGTCACGCGGAACGTGGGTTTAGCTTGCTGAAATTGATATCATAATATGACATTAAGAGTAATCCTTAAAAAAACGGAAAAATCTTCGAGACTCGATTCCCGACATAGACATACTATTTACATACCTACAATTTTTTACGGAGCCCTCGGTGCGCGTGACCGACTCGCATTTTGCCGGTTTTAAACTATTATAATCACGCTATAATCAGGGTTCCGGTTTTCCTTTTGAGGTACAGAACTCTAAAAAAGAAATAAACAGTTACTTTTGTTTGTGGATAGAAGTCGACGGTGCAGCCCACGTCGTCGGCGGCACAAAGCATGCAGATTAGGATGCGCCCTAATAAGATGGAAATGACTTTCCAACGACTTCCACAATAATAAGTATTTCTTTTTCTCCCTAATGAAATGAACACACTTACTCTTTGTCAAACTAAGGAAGAGAGGAAACAAATAAATTTCCACTGGATATAAATAATAGTTAGAAAATGTTTTCATAAGCCACAATGGAGATCAATTTACTTTATACATTATGTATCGTGACTTCTAATATTTGGGTTTTCCTCGTTTTATTTTTATAACCCACAATATCAATAGAGTGGAGTGTTCAGGCCACCATTGCTAACATAAAATGAGAGAACGTGCCGGTATTAATTCGAAAGATTTTCTTTTTTATTCGACAATGGCCAGAGGTAACGTTGTGAACATTTTTTCCGTGGGTGAATTTCTCTGAGCCTTTGTTCTAGATTCTAGAATATTCATTTTGACGTAGCATTTTAGACGGTATTACACTTTCCGTTGGCGAGTGAATAGAGCACCGATAGAGAATATAATATTAAAGTGACGTGCATTTGTGATACTGGAGCCGTAATTTCCGAAGAGTTTTACCTTTTCTTGTGTATTTTGTGGAACAAGTCGTAATGTAGCGTGGTAGTATATTTTAAGTGTTGGTAACAAAGGTTGTGCCAGGATAGCGCGGGGACGGAGTAATGGCGTAAGCTGTGCCTCCACAGAATGCTGCTGAGAGGTGAGCGGAGTGCGAGCAGGCACGGTTGCATTTCACGCCGGCGTCGAAATTTAGCGCGAATTTCCAGATTCCAATTATGTAACAATTTAAACTGTGTTCGGATTTCAGTTTCATTTCTGTCCGTATTTTATTCGAGCTGCAGGAGTCGTGTTTCGTATTTTCATTGGAACTAGCATTTTTTTATAAACTACTTCATTTCAAAAGTTACGTGCACACGGAGTCGAGTTTGTAATATGAGATCATAAAACGTAATTAGTGTAGGGTGGTATTTTGCTGTCATGAAGTGTCTATGAGCGAGGAATTAAAGTTTAATGAAAACTTGTTTTGCATTTTTAAAGTTATTTAATCTATTTCACCTTTAAAACAGCAAGTTTTGTGACTGAGAGACAAAGCAATATAGCCTAAACCACTACAGCTAGAGACTTGAAAATTAGAGACAAGAAGGGATTTTTAGAAATTCCCTCGGAATAGGAAACTAGCCCATTTTTTTTAATTATTCTTCAAGGGAGTGCAGTCGCGGGCTCACGATAGTAAAAGCATTATATCGAATAGGATTCTCCGTTCTATCCTGTGGCTTAATAGTAAGTTAAGTTAGAGGTATAAGTTTGTGGTTGAGTCGGAACTCACTTCCACTTCAGAACCATTTTAAAATGTAGTGTTCATTAATTCCATCGTAAAGGGTTATTGAGATAGAGTTACGTTAGGTAAATTTCCAAACGTTACTTATTGACACTTGTGAGAAAATAGCTTAGGCCGACTATCGCGGACCTGGGTATGCCACGGCTTTAAATTGACATTTCTAATTATCATCTGTCGTCATGATTTACACCGAGTATGTGTAATTCTGGTTGGTGGAAGTCGGCCAATAGAGCTTTAGATCAAAAACAAATGGGTGCGTAATGACAGTCTTGCAATAATGTGTTACTTTTTTCTTACAATGAAGAAGTCCAAGCGTTTTTGCAATCTCCCCAAGCTTATTATGTGCAGATGCAGGCACATTACTACGTGCAAAAAAATGGTGTCTTATTAGCAGAATAAGGTGAATGCGAGCGATGTTACTGGTGCTGCCAAGTGATGTAAATAATTGCGGCAACTATTTACATCAGAAAGGTCGATAAAAACTACGCAAATACTACTGTCGCAAAAAAAAGTAACGTTTGCGTTAGGATTTGTGTTGTTTTTATCCCCCGACGAAAAAGAGGGGTGTTATAAGTTTGACATGTGTATCTGTGTATCTGTCTGCGCCATCGTAGCTCGTAAATGGATGGACGGATTTGGACGCAGCTTTTTTTAATCGAACGGTAGTTTAATCGAGATGGTTATTAGCTAAGTTTCATAAAAATCGGTTTAATCCTTTTTGAGATATAAAACTTTTAAATGTCTCAAGTTCAGATCCCAGATGTGAGAGCCCGTTGATGTCTTCAGTATAGCTAAATTCGGATATTTTAATCCGGGAGCTCGTTGATATCTGGGATTTTTTGTTGGTTTAAGTCAAATAATAAAATACATATTGTGAAGTGAATTATAATGTAAAAAACATGAAATAAAAAACTTAAATTATAAATTTTAAAAACCCCCCACGAAAAAAAAAAGCAGACAAAAAGTAAACTAAAAAAAAGTAAAAAATAATGCAGTAGCTGTAGCCCGCGACTTCGGAAGAATTATCTATATTATCTAAGTGTCATCGGTGTCGGGGGATAGCAAGTCAACCGCAAACTAAAGTATGTTGTTTTATAGAAAGAATAACTATGGTTGACTTGCGATCCCCCGACACCGATGACGCTTAGATAATATAGATAATTCTTCCGAAGTCGCGGGCAACAGCTACTGCATTTCTTTTTACTTTTTTTAGTTTACTTTTGTCTGCTTTTTTTTCGTGGGGGGTTTTTTATATTGCATGTTTTTCTTTATACCCACTTAAAAGATTGTTATGTATAATTGATTGTATTTTTTCCTTAATATGAATGACAAACTGTCGCAAATTATGTGTTCACCTATGGGGTGCCTACGCAACAAATATTTGTATCCATTCTTCTTGTAAATGTAATAATGTGATATATGTATTATACTCTGCATGTTGGTGTCCAAAATAAACGAATAAGTAAAATAAATAAACAAATACAACCAGTGTCTAGTGCTGGTGCAGCTCGCAGGAAGGACAAGGAAGTTCATTCGTTATGTGAGCCGCGAAGAGCTGGCTTCGGGAATGTTAACTGAATTTCACGGGTTCGGGCACAGTCTTGTCTGCAGTTGCAGTCGCTTCTAACTTCACTGCTAGTTTTAAACACAGTTGTATACTGCACTCGGATTGCATTGGGCGTGAAGGGATGCCTTGATTGTCGTGTTACTTTGGCGTATTTAAGTTTATTAGTTATTTCTTTACATAATGTGATAATGCCCCTAATGTAAGCCCTCCTTCTTCTTTTGTTAACCGTTTTAAATAAATGTAGAACGGCAGTTTCAGAAAACTGTGTACCCTTTACTTTTTTTGAATAACCTAACAAATTTGGATTATTTCTGCTCAGAATCACGAGGACTATTTATTTCAATAACAAAAAAAAGTGTCCCGCATTTTTTTGTCAGTTTTGTGACGCGTTTTTACATACATTATATACGGACCGTCACAAAACTGACAAATAAATTTTCTATGAAAAAAATTAGGACTTTTTTGGCAAAAAGGGTCCACAGTTTTCTGAAAATGCCCAGAAATTTACGATATTTTGTGAATTAAAATTCATCAGAATCTTTTTGATACATCACAAATGTTGACATTTGCGCGAAACATATTAGTCTTAAATAATATGCACATTATATACCTACATAAAAAAATAAAGTACGTCAAATTAGAACATCAACGCCATCTATGGGCGCTTGAGTGCCTAGCTGACCGGGACGAACCACCCTAAGTTCCAAAATTTAACATTCTCTCACTCTTATCGTTATCTTTTTCCCCATACAGAGGCCCGAGTAAAAATATTTGAATCCTTGTTATTAGTGTAATCGAGTAGTAACGTTGTCGAGAAATTTGTATGACGTTTGGAACAGCGCCCGCTCGTGAGCGTATTTGGAACAAAAATTTTGTATGAAGTTCGATAACGTTACGTTACGCAGTATTCGAATATTCGTACTCGGGCCACAGACTCATTCAGAGTGACCAATATGGAGAAGCTACGACTTGCATCTACGAACTCGTAGCATTGCACACCGCTACGACTGCCTGCTACGCCGTAGGCAGCCGTAGCGTAGCATGAACTTGGTTTGGTTTATTTATAAACATGCAAAAGTACATTATTGTAGCCATCAGTCTAATACAAATTAATATTACAGAGATTTCTTTAACATTGATTGAACATAATCTGCGAATGATTTTTTTTATTATGATTTTTGTTCTCCATGTCAGAGAGTGTTTATAGACACAAAGTACATAAAAAATCACTAAGATAACTATAATGTTTAATAGTAGTTTATGCATGTCCTTAAAACACGAGTGTGTTTCTATGAAACGAGGCGAAGCTGAGTTTCATAATAGGATCACACGAGTGTTTTAATGCCTAATTATGTGGAGTTGCATACATTACTTTATCTACACACATATTATAAGTACTCTAAGATGGGTTCAGAAGCCGAAGGCATATATCATACCCATACTTGTCACGAATTTGACAGTTTTTTTTTTAAATCATAGACAAACATACTGAGCTAACGTTTCGTGAACTGTTTTTTTTTTGTAAAAAAAAAGATTATATCGCATTATTAATTATACATGTCGGACTGAAGTCGACTTATATACGTGAGTGATCCGTTTTATTTCACTATGATTGTAAATTACGTTGGTCGTCAAATTCGAAAAATTGAATTCGATATCGAAAAGTCATTACGACATCGAATTCGATGTCGGAGGACCTGCTGGTGGAGGTGGTTGGCGGGGGAGGCGACGATGTACTGCAATGCTGGTCATTTTCTACGGTTTCTGAACGCATTTTAGAGGACTTATGATATGTGCGTAGATAAACTAATTTAAGCAACCACCCGTGCTAAAGTAATGACTGTTCTAAAGACACCAGAAGTAAAGTCAACGGACCCAACTCAACATGCATGTTGTAGAAACATATCTCGGTGTGTGTAGAATATATGCCTTTGCCATTAAAACGTTATATTTGTCTTTTTTGGCCCCGCCCTCTGTCGGCGGCAGAGCCAAACCGCCAAACCGCCGCCGCCTCCGGAAAAAACATGCATTTTCATGCAATGCTCCATCGAGTGCATTTTAAACACGGTTTACAGACCAACACTTATTTCCAGGAATAGATGCGTGATATTTTTTTATATTGCTTTTAACTTTGTTACTATGCTACTACAAATACTAATACGCAGTAGGATTTTTTTTCATAAATCTCAGCTAGGTAACGACTTCAGTGTGGCGATCTTGGAAATACAAATGGTTGGTTCAAAACACATTTTTGCCCAGGATAGGTAGTAAAATTATTTCAAATATTATTAAAAACAAATTGTGAACTAATTAAAATAACGGAATTAAGCTTTAATTTATAATTTATCTACGCAACAAAGAGACCACGTTATTATCACATCATCAACCGACTATACAATAAAAAATTGTTGAGTCATACCAAATAGTGCCCCCTTATTCCCGAGTTAGTACTTAAAACAGCGTTAAACCCCCTAATGAGCGTCATAACGTGTGCACAGCTGTTCCGCACTCGTCTAAAAGTTAACAACAAATTAGCTGTTGTTTTGCTAATGCTAAGTCTTTATGCAGCGCCCTGATTAATGGAGCAATCATGAGCGGCTGTACTGCGGCGGAGGAAGTACGCTTAAATTAGCTTTGTTTTAAATTACAGGTATTTGCTTTTAAATTACAGGTATTTGCTTTTAAATTACAGGTATTTGCTTTTAAATTACAGGTATTTGCTTTTCGCCTTGTTTTCTTTGTTTTCTTGGACACACCTACTAATATTGTCAAAATCGATAGTATGTCAAGGAACTTTCGGAAATTAAGGAGCTGCATATAATCCGATCGTTGGCTGTCTGCACTACACACGAGCAATTAATCAAACTATTAATCGAAACCAGCATCCTAACTAATATTATAAATGCGAAAGTAATTCTGTCTCTCTGTCTGTTTGTTACCGCTTCACGGAAAAACCGCTGCACCAATCTAGATGAAATTTGGTAAGAAGATAGTTTGAATATCGAGGCTAGGCTACTTTTTATTCGGGAAAATTGTATAGTTCCCGCGGGATAGCGATAACCGAAATCTAAGGGGACGAAGTCGCGGACAACAGCTAGTAATAATATGAAAAAAAAAAAAAACGTTCCTAATACATTCAGTACAGCGGCAGTAATGTAGAGTCGGTCCAAAGTTATATCAAGAATTTCTCTAATGTGCCCTTCCAACCTGTGTGTACCTTTCTTTTACACTTACCCAGTAACTCACATGCCCCGAGCCCTGAACGAGATCAAAGGTCATAACTTTTTATTGCGAGTAGAGCAGAAACGAAATAATACAGGGTGCTTACACAGGTGAGCTAATTAAGTATTAATACTCGGAGGGGCCGTAGTGGGTCGTGTTTGTGAGGCTGTGATTGTGAATGTTGATAATGAGCAGTAGTGCTATACAAGAATTCTGCCTTTCATTCTGTAAAGAGCTCGAGAAAGTTTGGTGTGTCAATTTTAATAATGAAAATTTATACTACGAGGAAGGCAAACGAGCTAATGGATCACCTGATGGTAAGTGATCACCACTGCCCTTAGACACCCACAAACCCGGAGGGTTCGCAGATGCGTTGTCAACCTAGAGAGCTAAGATGAAATGCCTCTTGTGCCCGTAATTACACCGGCTGTCTTACTCTCCACACCGGAACACAACAGTGCAAGCACTGCTGCTTGGCGGCAGGATTAGCGAGTAAGATGGTGGTAGCGATCCGGACGAACCTCGCACAAGGTCCTACCACCCGCAAAATCATGTTAAGTTTATGCCGTGGAATCCGGTCGAATCTTATTCAGATCTTTACGTGTCAAATCAAACCAAATACCATCAAAAACAAACAGAAAATGTCCTGGCAAGCGCTCTAGCAAGATGCAGTGTGGGAACGCGAAAAAAAATCGACATCCGCAATGTCTATTACCACTAAATTAAATTCCTACTCGACGCTACGACAAACGGCATAAACTAGTTGACTTGGCAGCAAGAAGACAGTATAAAATGCGCCCGCCCTATATTACACCAGCTAGCTATGGAATGTCCCAAAGTGGTGCATGTCCGCGACAGTCCTCCGTAAGATATATGTGGACTGTTTTTGTGCAGTTTTGCTTTACTCGTTGTGTTGAGCTTAAAGTAACTAAAGTTGTCGTTGAAATGAACTTTCTTCTCAAGAGTGTTAAAGTTAACTTCATAATTCATAATCGAGAGGTAGGTCACAAACTCACCTTGTTAAGATTAAACCACACATGCTAATGCTACATACCTATACATGCTTTTTATCAGCGTCCTATACCTCTGTCTGTCATAAAAATGCAAGTTCTCTTCAACTTCAAGTTTACTTTGACTTTGAAGACAAATGCTAAATTTACGTTCTAGTGACATGCTTTCACAGTACCAGCATTGACTTCGCTTGCCCAAAAGAGTTGATACAAAGTATATTAAACCGTGTGAGGTGGGGCGGTGCCGCCGGTCGGCTAATGCACAGAAAACTCACCTGAGAATCACCTATCACCTGTTTACGTCAGTTTTTAGTTACAGATCGCAAGAGATAACTTAGTACCTATCTTACAAGTAATTAAAATATACTTGTCCAAGTTTTATCTCTTTCTCTCACATTGCTAATTTCTGCAGTCGTTACTTGACATCGTTCGTCTCTTCCTAAATTAAATTGGAGTAGGAAGAGTACAAAAAGATTTATGTTGTCAATCTAGGTAGGTACGACAAATGTAAAAATGCCTATAAAAACAACTACTTATACGTGTTGTTTTTATGTTGCTTACCCATTCCGTATTTACCTTGAGGCGTTTGCCGTTTAATTTATGGGCGAAGTTCTCACATAAAAGGGCGGATTGTGCCCGCACCCCGTACGCAAATTGTGAGCCGCACAAACTTTGCCGACTATTTTCACTCCCTCTGATGTCATATATTCCGGATACAGCCTCGAGTTGTGGACTACCTGTGGGACTAATTAAGTTATGACGCAATCGATGGGAGCAAAAACGTGACAAACGATTGAAAAAACGGGGTAAAAAATAAAGAAGCTAAGTGAAACCAAACTAACCTATGACGTCAGTACGGGAACTTATATTGAAAACGAACTTCTCAATTTTCAAAATTCTTTATTTACATAATAAAAGCAATTTACAATGACATTAAATCTAAGCTTAAACTAAATAAACTACAACTTAAAACTAAATTAAATCTAAATAAGGCCCCCGTGGCATAGTGCCCAAAAGGCTGGCAGCGTTGCCTCGCTGAATAGCGATGCTGATTCTTTGAGAGAGAAAACTGCCAGCCCTTTGGTCACAAGTTGCATCAACTAAGCGCTTTTGTAACTCAGAAATAAGCTAGTAAGCGCTGGGACCCCATGGACCCAAAGTTTCAAACCCGACAGGAACAAAATTATAATTCGGACCGAGAGATTGATACTTAGAATTTTTTCTATTTTCGGCCGTTTCTGCCACCGCACCAGCTTTTTGTGTGGTTCCCTGGAGATGTGAGGGTGCTACTGTATCGACACAGGTCGCATCCCAAACCAGAACCCTACCCATTCTCCAGGGAATCAGAGACATACCGTCCGGCCTTTTGCCATCGTCGCGAACTTCTCAATACCTACTTTATTTTACTTAACAGGGTACATAGGCAATACAGCAAGCAGGTCAGCTGGTGGTAACTGACCACTGCTGCACATAGACACCTGCAACGCCATATATACTTATTGTAGTGCGTTGCCTCTTGCGATAGTCATTTCTCGGGTTTATGCCAGGCAAGAACACAACAGGCACCACTAGGCAGTTGCTGCTTGCCGATAAAAATAAAGACAAGATGATGGTGGTAAGTAATAGCAAAAACTACAAACAGGCACCGTATTGAAACATTATGGTTTTGTTGCGGTGCGAGTGGAATATTCTTTGAATGAGGCACTGACTTCATATTTCTGCTAGTGCTAGGCCATAAAACTCATGGCTTTAGATGATTATTTTACGTTTTTTATAAGATTTTTTTTGAAAGCGGTTTTGTTAAAAGATTTTTATTTCACAATTTTATGTTGATTTAACATTTTCAGAATTATCCTCCAACTCCTAACCGTTAAGGAGTTGTACCTTCCATCATCAGCTCATCAACATGAGCTGATGACTACTAGACGCAAATACTTGAATAGCCTTAGAAAATATATGAAACCCATAATACGTGCCTATAAAACTTGAGGGCTGCCTTCGATTTCCCTGGGATCCCATCATCAAAATCATGACTTGGTGACAATGGGACCACTTCGGGGCCCTTTTGAATAAAAAAAGAATTTTGAACGTCGATCGATCGGTCGATCATTATTGACGGAGTAATCGATGATATAAAAAAAAATACAGTGGAACGTAGAACCTCCTCCTTTTTTGAAGTCGGTTAACAATTAAGCGCCGTATTATTGCATAAACATTATTTCCTGATTCGCCGAATAAAGTTGCAGTGGTTCTTTTCTATTACAAACAATATTCGGGTCCACGTTCAGTGACTATCAGCACTAATCCAGAGGGTCGAGCACGACTTTACGAATGCTGCGTCACGTAAAATCAAATAGTAAACGTTGTCGAATTTGTATGACATTTGGAACAGCGCCCGCCCGTGAGCGTATTTGGAACTAAAATTTAGTATGAGGTTTCTCGGGGTGCGCCAAAGTTTACCGAATTTTCCAATACCGATTATTGGAAGTCCGAAAATGTTCGTCATACAATTTTTCATCATAATGATCACTGATCATAACTAATCTGTTCCGAACGCTCTCAACTCCGAATCATTCAACTTCATAATGTTAGAAAGCATGAAATCTATCATACTATAATTTGTTTTCATATATTTTCTCATCATATAGTTTTCATGTAGATTTTTTTATGTAGAATTGTTTTCGCACATAACTTCTTAAGTCAGAATGTAATGTTATGTTATGTTATTCCGTTTTTTTTTCCTGCCGAAACTACGTATTTTTCTGAAATTTTTAAATGGTCGTCCTGTAGAACTCTATAGGTTAGGTTAGGGCCCCACAAAACTTGCCTAGGCAGAAGGGGGAAGGGGGGTCGGGGAGGGCGAAGCCCCCCGCAAGGGGGGCTCGGGGGCGCAGCCCCCCGCTTTGAAACAAACTACCTATACTGACTCGTACAACCACTTGGGTAGGTTCGTTAGTTACGTTGTGACCCTTCAGAGCGGAAATAGAAGCCCCGCGTCAGCGGGGCTTCGTCGACTCGCCCTTGAACCCCTTGCCCTTGAATTTTCGGAAGAGTGATCATTCTGAATACAAATCAATATTAAGAGAAAAAATCGGGTAACGAATTTTCGGTGAGCCAATATGGACCCGGTTTCTCGATCTCGATACGATAACCGTAACGTTACGCAGCATTCGTAAAGTCGTGCTCGACCCTCTGGTCTACCGTAAATTATTTGGATCGAATCATAACGATTCGATTCGACGAAACAGAAAATACGGGATAATAGGTAATATTTCCTTACACTTTGACACTGCCCACGGTATTAGCGGAAACTCGGAAAGGTCCATGGAAAGAATTCATGGTTAGTTTACGAGAATGGTCAACTTATCGACATTTTCATGTAAGAGTTGATGCCTCATCATCATTGGCCTTATAGTCTATGGCAGATCGTAGTGTCAAGAGGCAGTATCGTTTTTGATGGCAGGTACAGGAAATATATGAGGAACGCGGAGAATCAGATCCGAGTTGGTGTCTATCTTTGTCCTGGACCTTTCGACCAACACCGATTTGTGCCATTGGGTTCTATCATCAGCAAGCCTGTGCCGCGTTATTTACAGAGATTGTAAATGCTTGGATGTCCCGCTTTGTTGATGCCTCATGCTCTCGAAAAAGGTATCCACACCAAAATGTTAAAAGTAGACACAGTTGTGTTGATTGGCCGGACTCTATGCTATTTACATTACACTATAGTTACCTACATTACACATAGCCGATAATGGAAACTACTGACGGACGCAAATTACACGGCTTGGCCCCGGACATGTTGAACTTGTTCGAGCCACACCACACACATCGGTGTATGTACATGTTTGGCGACAGTCTCGGAAATAATCTAACCGCTGCATCGAAACCAATTTATGTGTACTTGTGATTACCGCATTAACACTTGCATGGACTTTTAAAACTGATATTAATTTCGTGTCGTATTACCTACCACTATATAAGACACCTAATATGAAACTAATAAACGTGTTAAAGTGACATGGAACTAATGTGTGCAGATATGAAGCTGTTGGACTGAACACAAATTCAAACTCAGATTCCAACGTTAAATGTGCTTGTTTGCCTAAATTCCGGCTTAATAATATTTACCTGGTGTATGTAATATGAGTAGGTTGTATTTTTAATGGGAATGAGCACCTAAATATTAGGTCATTACACGCAATATAAATAAGTAGGTAGAGTAATTTGCACGTCCTTTGTTTTTTAATACCTAGCTATGCATATTATTATAGACTTTATTAAGGATATTGTTTTATGAAGTCATATCCTACACATAGTGAAAAAACGCATCCCTCACGTAAGTATATAAGTCCAGTCCAGAGGTAAAATGAAGGAGCACTGCTCCATTTTTGGATGTTATGGTCATACAGAGACCCTGTGGGAGAGTGGGAGACTTATGACTACGGATTAGTCGGGCTAATGTCGACTTATGTACGTGTGATCCATTTATTTCACCATGACTTTGAAAATAAACAATAAATCCTACTATAATATTATTAACACCAAAGTCTGTGAGGATAGATGTTTATAACTGTTTCACGCAAAAACTATTGAACAGATTTTGACGAAACGTCATTCATAGTCGTCGCGTTTTGAATCACTTTAAAGAGTGATTTAAAAAATGCAAAAATGTATTTACCGATAAGTAGTTAAGTAGTTATAATAAGTTTCTTAGCAAAAATTCCATTTCTGCTACAAGTATTTGGCTGACCGTAGATAAGCACTTTTTGTTGACATTTACATTACACATAGACAGACAACACGGGGACAGGTACAAGTAGTAGTAGGTATAAGTAAATAGCGTTTTAATATAAAAAAATCAAATTGACTTCCAAAACAGCTCAAGCTCAAAGAAGCACGTGGTTAAACGTTTACAAACGAAATAAGACCGTAAGACGACCAAGATTATATCTAATGACAAATTTTAACGAACAAGGCACGAACGATCCCGGATATAAGGAAAAGTTTGACAAAATCTGAAAGCTGTATCTCCCGGGGGAATTGGAAAAGGATGCTGTATCAAAGGGCCATTAAGAAAGCCAAATAATATCGGTGTAAATCAGGAAGCTGGGAATGGAGCGTTAGGCCGGGCCTTCATAAATTCTCACGTCATTTGCTTCGGAGCGCTATAATTTGGAGGGAAAAGATTTGTAGCAGTGCTTGCTCATTCTTAGCAGGATGATCTCGAGTAGCTTCATGATTTTCTTCTGGTTGTGAGACCCTGTAATTAGCTTCAATGTTACAATAGAAAATAACCTACTCTGTAATTTATAGCTGGTGGTTATTTTGCTGCTGATTTTGTTAAAGGTAAGGTGAACGCCTAGTGGGACATTTAGTTTAAGTAATAATAATAATTAAGAGTTTATTATGGACTTTTCCGTGAAAAGAGACATCGTGAGGAAACCTGCACACTCCTGCGAG
The DNA here is from genome assembly GCA_963691665.1 of Clepsis dumicolana. NCBI lineage: Eukaryota > Metazoa > Arthropoda > Insecta > Lepidoptera > Tortricidae > Clepsis > Clepsis dumicolana. Next base: position 11,520,511 of record OY829510.1, read on the forward strand.
GCAATTCAATAGTATGTGTGAAGTTCCCAATCCGCAGGGAGCTCATGGGAACTACCCAAGCCCTTTCAGCATTTGAACAGGCCCGTGCCCAACAATGGGACATAAATACCCAGATGATAATTAAGAATAACAACTAAGTACCTTCAGCAGCGGAAGTATCTAAGCAACCGAAGCGGTCACAATGATCTACACAAGCTCTTATGACGCAACGATAGAGCCGTGCTTAGATCATTGTTGTGACCGTTTCGTTTGCTTAGCTACTTCTGCTGCCTACTGTACGGCTAGGCTTCATAAAGTTATCAAAGTATTTAATTATAAATTTAATTATAAATTTTAATTTCCATGAAACAACATTTACTCGTCGTGTTACAGCTTGGCACTCTGTTCATTTAATATGCGTTATTCGCAGCGTTCGACGCAATGCGATTAGCTCCGCATTGTTTTAGGTAAGTGATTTATATATAGGGACGGATCATGTGTTTCATATATTTTCTAAAGCTATTCAAGTATTTGCGTCTGGTAGTCATCATCTTATGTTGATAAGCTGATGATGGAAGGTACAACTCCTTAACGGTTAGGAGTTGGAGGATAATTCTGAAAATGTCAAATCATTATTCGAAAGGGTATATATACTTCTGAGGTGGTCCCATTGTCACCAAGTCAGGATCTGATGATGGGATCCCAGGGAAATCGAGGGCAACCCTCAAATTTTATAGGGACGTATCATGTGTTTCATATATTTTCGAAAGCTATTCAAGTACTTGCGTCTGGTAGTCATCATCTCGTGTTGATGAGGTGATGATGGAAGGTACAACTCCTTAACGGTTAGGAGTTGGAGGATAATATTTTAAATATTAACGTAACTAAAAATTGTGAAATAATAAATAATTTAAGTAAAACCTAAAAGTAAAACCGCCTTCAAAAAAAAACCTCGGTAAAAAAACATAAAATAATCCCCAAAAAGCCATGAGTTTTATGGGCTAGCACCGCACCGACTTCATATTTCTGCTAAGCCTAAAACTCATGGCTTTTTGGGGATTATTTTAATTTTTTTTTTCTGAGGTTTTTTTTTTTAGAATTCAGTACGATTGTTTTATTACACTTAGACATGTATTTTATTACATGTTACGTTTTTTTAGGATTCCGCACCTCAAAAGGAAAAGCGAAACCCTTATAGATTTCACTTTCACTTTGTTGTCCGTCTGTCTGTCTGTCTATCTGTCAATACCCTTTTTAACTGACTTCAAAAAAAGGAGGAGGTTCCCAATGTAACGTTGCGTCTAATCCAGCTATAATAATTAATACTACTATAAAAAAAACATTAAAGAAAATGTATCTTAATTAATTCGATTATAAAACTGTAAATTTAATTAAAATTATTGTACGGAACCACTAATAAAATTGTTCCCTGAATTGTTGAACCCTAAACACATAATAACAATAACTATAGATAGTTATGCACTTCTATATAAGCGGCGGTAGCCAGTCGGTCTGCGAACGTCATCGTGTGTACTCGATACTAATACCTCACGTCAAACTTTTAAGCGCACGTAATTAAGCTGTAGCATCAAATTCCCGCTGGGGTGAGTTTCCATTGCTTCAGACCCGCTTAGGTGTGCCGTATTTTGTTGTAAATGTAACAGCTGTTCCGAGCCACCTAACTCTTTCCGTTAACCGCCGCTAGTTTTCAAATTTAAACTATCTTGGATGGCCGTCGGCTTTGAACAGTAACCGACCCTTACGAGTGGCCAGGCGCAGCCGCGGTCAAGCAGTGCCCTAATGCCTGTTGTCCTTCCAGGAACCACCCTACCGCTATCAACCTGGGCACCGTCTAGCCACCACTTCAACCCCTGAGCTGGCTCTGAGGGAACTGGGCCCGAAGACCACGACGAAGACAGGCCATCTTCGTCGCTACTCCTACAGCTGACTCCGCGCGCTGCCGCCTACTCCTGAAGAACGGTCTCCTTCCGTCGGTCGCGTTGTTCAGGCCAGTGCCATCCTATAGTAGCTCATAGGAGAGTCGTAGGCGTAGTCTGTGCTATTGTTGGCTTGAATAAAAGTGTCTTGCTGAAGTGCTTGTTTTCTTCCCACTCCCTGCTCTACCTGCTGATTGTGGTCCTCCTCAAGGACCTACGTCACACCAATTCATCGATTTTTTGATGAGGTGATGATGGAAGGTACAACTCCTTAACGGTTAGGAGTTGGCGGTTATTATTTTAAATATTAATGTAACTAAAAATTGTGAAATAAAACATCTTTTAACAAAAAGTAAAACCGCCTTCAAAAAACTTCAGAAAAAGAACATAAAATAATCCCCAAAATGCCATGAGTTTTAGGCTAAGCAGAAATATGAAGTCGGTGCTTCATTCCAAGAATATTCCGCTAGCACCGCACCGACTTCATATTTCTGCTAAGCCTAAAACTCATGGCCTTTTTGGGGATTATTTTATGGTTTTTTTTCTGAGGTTTTTTTTTCTCTGGAACGCGTGGAGGTAGCATGCTGAAATTTAAATCAAATACTCAAGCCTGCAGTACCTTGAAGCTGTGGAAAAAAATTAAACTTCTAGGTAATCAAAAGATACAGTCAGTAAAAACGTTGTTTCCATACAAATTGCCGTACCTTGAAAACCTAAACGGTACTTCCAGTTGTCCTAGAAACTTGAAATTTGGTATGAAGGTAGCTCTTATAGCACAACCACACAGAAAATTCTCAAAAAAAATTTTTTTTTGTCTGTCTGTAGATTTCACCGACCCATATAAGATGACCCCACACTGCGTACATTTTGCTTAGCAGCAGGGCTCTGCTAACACTGGACTTCTTAAAACACTGGGGAAAAGCGTTAAAATCTTTCTACGAAACCCTCGTGCGCGCGTCTGACTCGCACTTGTTCGGTTTTTTTGAACATTTTTCTCTCTTTCATTAACGTTTACTAACAAACGAAATGATTTTAAGGATAATACGTTTTTTGATGTTTCATTTGCTTGCTCTACATGGCTAGACTTGAATTTTATTATTAACTTTAGACGTATTTGTTTAATTATTTTGTTATTTATGTACATTTAATCTCAATATTTTTTTGTAATTTTGTATATGGAATTTTATTATTACATATATTTAAATACTTAGGCAAATAAATAAATGTTTAAGTACCTAAATCAAGAATAAAAATATATGGAATGAGACAAAAATAAAGACGTAATACAAAAAATAATATCCATCCACCAGTTGTGCCTGAGTCTCAGCTCTCAGCCGAAGAAACGGAAAATACTTACTGCTTTCTTAGATTAGGTAGTGGTAGGTACACACAGTATCAAATTCAACGTCTCATAAAACGCTTTGCATATTTAGACGCAACAAAACGGCATTTACCTACTATACCAACGTACTTACGGTGGTGGAAATCCTGAAAGTTTAAGGCGATCTATCAAAGTTGTCTTGTTGTGCGTTAAGTCTGTTACAAGCTACTCATTGCGCGAGAGACGCAAACTCATGCTCGCCGTCTTGCCTCGCGCTATAATACAGCAGCGTTTATACAAAACTGACAGCTTGACGCATGAGCATGACTCGCGTACCTACACCAAATAAGTAAATAGAATACCCCATAGAGACAAAGTTGCATACAACTGCGGTGCCACTTACCCCGCTAAGACGCGTGTGCGTGGCCGCCTAAGATTGTCCACTAGCTGAGTCGGCGTACATGGGCTTTCATGGCGGCATTTACATGAAATCGACAGTGTGTTACACAGTACACACACACATACCTGCGCGCCAAACCTTGTGATAATTTACGAGTACAACTTACCTGTCTCAGCGCGGTTTTATGTAATGCACCTGCTTCGTCTACGTCTACTACTATTTACTCCAATGCCCTCACCGCCTCAAGAATCTTGAAGCCACCATCTTGCGCCCGAAATTCAGTAAGATACACCGTTGGGTGACGGGTGTAATACGGGTGAATACTCAACTCTGTAGGTGCGGAGAGAACAAGCTTCATTTACTAAGTAGTCCATATTTATATCTTCTCGTGCATAGCTTCAGCAATGCAACGTAAACTATTATGTAATTTTCAACACACTTGCTCGTAAATTGGATCTTATTACATAGTATTAAAGTTCATAGTACAACTTATAACACACGCGTGTTTTTTACTTTATAATTACCGCACTCGTGTTTTTTGCATTACGTATTTTTTTTCTCAGCCAAGTCTTTTCCCGCCTAAAAGTAATGAACAAATTATTGCGCATAAATAAAATACTTTAGATTAAGATGACACAAAATTGTTTAATTTAAATCAATTTTCTATTTTTATCTACGAATTAACGTTTATTTGCTTATTTAAAACACTGTTTTGTAGTTTATCATATATATTTTTAATATTAGGTTGTATGGCGGTTTGGTCTGTGACTTGATTTGAACCTGCGCGCGCATTACAAAACATATCGCGCGGAACAAGCGCGAAAAAATTAAAAAAAAACAGCTGTGCTGTCGTCTTTCTTGTATTTGTTTGTAGTACCTAGTAGACAGATGCATTATGTTTATAACTTTGAAAACTGTAGTTTTAATTATTGATAAAGATCTGAATGTAGAATCTAGAAATACCTACTAAGTGAAGACAAAATGCAATTGATGTTTTAAAGTGAATTATTGTGTCATCTAAATCAAAACAGAAATACATGTTAACCGATAAACTAAAACTAAAAGTTTTATATAATGGAAGAACAGTAAAAATAACTAACCGAGTAAGTATTAAACGTTTTCTGAAAATGTGTTTATAGCCAGCTTATTGAACTAACTATCGTGATCACGCAATTATAATTAGTTACTTAATTGTATTTATTTTCTGTACTTGTCCTCCTAAAGAATGTATTGTGGCCAAGTAACACCGCGGAGTCCCAACAAACTCTTTGCGGAGCCCCAGGGCTCCACGGAGCACACTTTGAGTAAGGCTACTAGGCAATTAAACTGGCCAACACGTACGTTCGTTGTGGTGAATAATACTTAGATATACTCGATTTTGCAAAGCATTGTACGGACTAAAACTGGCACTGACATCAAAACGTATTCACGTTTAACTGTGATCTTGAAGAAATACTCGGATGTTTATCACATCAACAAATTCAAGATGCCGTCACCAAAGACATTCAGACATTGTGGAAAGTTCTCAAAGGAAGCTCCGAATAACCAATATCTACTAACAGGTTAGTTGAATACTTAGTTAATTTTTGCCATTTTTTTCCTCGCAAGTGTGTTGAAAAACGTCGTATGAAACGCGTGAGCATTTAGTCATTACACTCCTCGGCTATATTAAAGCCGCCTCGACTGTAATGACCAATTTAGCACACTTGTATCATAATGTACTATTCCAGCTGGGATTTTCAAACGTTCAAACTCATAACTCAATTTGAACTCCAAGTATAGAATAAGCATAGCTTGCTATTTAAGATGTGTTTTTAATATGTAGAGCGGGCAATCTGAATGTATAAAACTTTGATTAAGTATATTCTAAATTCAGTGGAAATTATTCTATGACTAAATACCACTTTATGCAGGTAGCTATTCTAATGGGTAGATCAGTTTCTCGTTCCAATAATCGCTCTTTATATTTCACAAGATTCTCCTCAGAAACGCTTTCAAGAATGAATACTGTTCAAATATTTCTTATAATTTGGCTCCATTACTTTTTCTTACCTCTTGCAGCCTCATTTTCATATAAGTAGGTACCTTTTGGCTTTTACTCGTGGTATCATGAGGTATTTCTCAATATGTGATAAAGTAGACGCCCTTTACATTTATTCGAAAACGAAATAGGAAATCCTTAAATCGTCACATTCTTTCTGCCCGTAAGCCAGAAAAATGAGGTGCTCCGCAGCTCTTCGTTCGAAATGATCTTGCCGAGTAAACAAATATTTGAAAATAAATAAGGCTTTGTTATAAGTAATATCTCGAGAGGAGACGGTGTTTTCTGCTCTTTGTAGAAGGTAGCCTGTGCAGTTAGCTTTGTAACTATTGCAAAACGTATAAGGAAAACTAAGTATTAAGTAGGTACAACGAAGCCGGAATTTACGTTTTCTTTGTAAAGTATAATTCAAATATTGTACACAAATATTTACATTGTTTTATGCAACAGTATACCTACGCGTATACCTTACGCTAACATTATTGCTCGTCATTCACTCTGCACGTGCGTCGAGACTATAATTTTAGACTTCAAGTATATGTATCGTTTGAAGTTACGTTAACCCCGGGTTAATATCTAACTTAGGCTGGTGCAAGTTGGACTTAGTCTATTGACCAATTTAAATACAGCTCTTCGTCCTCAAATATTTTTACATTGTCAATTTGATTACATTCTTATAGTTACTCGTAGCTGTATTTTTAAGACAAACCTACCGAGAGACTCTTTCATTTATTTCACTTGTACATATTGTAAAAGCAATCTAGCCCGAGCCTGAATCCTGTAAAATAGTAGACTGTGAAGAGACAAGGGATGTGCTACTAAATTAACTCAGGCTTGAAAGGTGAGCAACGGCGAAATGTAATGCTTTAAGTTAAGTTATAATGAACCACAAAATTACCATTAATTTATACATGGACATACTCCTATTTTTGAAATTCAGATGTTAAGTACTTATGATAAACGGAACTTTCATTATTTTGAGAGCACATTCGTCGAACACGTAGATGTGAGTAAACATACATTATACTCGTATACTTACATAACACTTAATTTATTTATTCGTGTGAAGCATGTGGGAGATGAATGGCAAACAAGCATAAAATTAGTAATATCATTTATTTAAATATTGGTGCAAAAATAACTTACTTACAACCGAGGGTGGTGATACATACAGCTGTAGAAGCCAATCACATTATCTATAGCAATAATTGAACAAATGGATATAATTTACATTAGATAGAGGCTGATTACACATAAGAAGCTTAACATAGCCACTAATAGTTGTTCCTTTAATAAATACGCACCAAAATAACACACTCAAGCAGAGAGCCTGCTAACTAATAATATTACATTCGAATGATAACGGACAGAGTTATAGTTTACCTGACAATAGGGAATGTTTAGTGTATCTGCACTAAACAGTACGACAGCTCGATGGCAAGTGACCGGCGCCAACCGGCGAAAGAGTATTTATACTACACAAACAAATGACGTCATGGAAGAGAAATGGTCTTAGGCGGGTAAAAAGGGTTATTACTATACAATTTGAAATCAAAATATGATCAAAAATCGTTTTCTCTCCCACACGGCCATTCTGACGAGCAGCCGAATGTAACGGCTCGCGAATAACGATCAAATATAATGCATACAATTTTAACTTGATATTACAGATTATGTTGTATTAATCACAGATAGAACTTCGGTCTAGTTAGTAATATACAGTATACACCTATACTAGGTGACATTAATAAGCTTAGGTACTCATTAATATGAAACATTTAGTAGCCTCAGTAAAATAAAAAACCATTGAGATGGCGCGGCTAAAAACACTTGATTGCCTCGGTAAAAAGCCATGAGTATGGCGCGGCATAAAGTATTTGGTTGCCTCGGTAAAAAGCCATGAGTATGGCGCGGCATAAAGTATTTAGTTGCCTCGGTAAAGAGCCATGAGTATGGCGCGGCATAAAGTATTTGGTTGCCTCGGTCAAAAGCCATGAGTATGGCGCGGCATAAAGTATTTGGTTGCCTCGGTAAAAAGCCATGAGTATGGCGCGGCATAAAGTATTTGGTTGCCTCGGTAAAAAGCCACTAGTAAGTACCGTTATAAAAAAAAAACATATTTTTGAGATTATATTGTAAATGTCAAATAAATTATTATTCCTATTCTAAAATAGAATTTTGACTACCTGATAGATCAATAAAAAAGTCTCAATATTATTGCAGTTTAAACAAACAAGATCAAATTCCTTACATGGCTATAAGTACCAGCCTTTTGTGAAGTAATCACGACGCTCGGACCAAGCAATCTTGCCAGGGACACCTCAGTATAGCACCACCATCGTAGGACAGGGTCATGGCGTAATTGCACCAAAAGTGCTGCGGCATTGGAGTCCATGAAATAGAAATGTCAAAAAAATACATAAGTAGGGTATTTAGTTACGTATCCCACTTCTGATGTGAGAGATGAATGGCAAACAAGCATAAAATTAGTAATATCATTTATTTAAATATTGGTGCAAAAATAACTTACTTACAACCGAGGGTGGTCATACATACAGCTGTAGAAGCCAATCACATTATCTATAGCAATAATTGAACAAATGGATATAATTTACATTAGATAGAGGCTGATTACACATAAGAAGCTTAACATAGCCACTAATAGTTGTTCCTTAAATAAATACGCACCAAAATAACACACTCAAGCAGAGAGCCTGCTAACTAATAATATTACATTCGAATGATAACGGACAGAGTTATAGTTTACCTGACAATAGGGAATGTTTAGTGTATCTGCACTAAACAGTACTACAGCTCGATGGCAAGTGACCGGCGCCAACCGGCGAAAGAGTATTTATACTACACAAACAAATGACGTCATGGAAGAGAAATGGTCTTAGGCGGGTAAAAAGGGTTATTACTATACAATTTGAAATCAAAATATGATCAAAAATCGTTTTCTCTCCCACAAGCAAATTCAAATTTCTAGTAATATATTATGTTTTAATGTAAACTTTAATTTATAGGCAATGTTTATATGTCTAAACTTATCGTCTTCTATGTCCCAGTGAAACTCGCAAGACGTAGACCAAACTTCGACTCGTAATTAATTACTAGGTGGCCGTTAATTAAATGAGTCTCTGAAAGGATGAGGCAAGGCCTTGCAGCGGAGATGCATTCGACTAGGGCAGCGGGCTTACGTGAAAATTATCACGTCATTTGAACGCAGTCCGACTGCAATTTCACGCTAGGGCACGCCGCAGCCGCTTCCGCCTGATCGCTCACAACTTTCAACGATACAACATAATAAAGTTAATTTTCACCATGGGTCACTGTGGGTTATTCCTTCAGTCAGACTGTGAACTACTCGTTTGCTCTTCGTTAGTGGTTACATTTTATAGTTGGTAAATTATTCATATAGGTAGATATTTTCTTTTCTTGCCTTGCAAGCGCGTGTAGCAAATTGCAACAGTTATTGCTGTAAAGCAATAAGCTCATTAGATAACGTTATTAGAAGAACTGCCACTTCGCATATTGGAATCAGTGAATTGATGCTAAATTATCCAGTTACTTTTAATTCTGACCGTACCTACTCCAACCAACGTTCATATTTTTTGGCACACATTAAGTCAGTACTAACTTAAAATTTAAATTACAGTCTTAATTTATCTAGGTACTTAGTAGGTATGTACTTTTCTGTTTTCATCTTTTTGTGGTTTTAAGCTTGCTTTTCGTGCGTAGTGCGTGCTGCGGTCGTGACTTGAAACTTGTTCTTTTTTAATGAAACACGTGTACCACAGGCGGATTAAGTTGGAAGAAACGTCGACATAAGTACCAACAAAGTCTGTAAGCCGCTTTGTAGGTACTAATAGGTACCTACCTTAAATTGGAATTAGCATGGTACTAAAGGAACATAGAAAAGATACTTCCATCCGACGCTATTATCCGAAATTTAAGGGAGATGAGGGTATCAATTTGACATTATTGGCGCAAATGTGGGAGTGATGATAACTGAGAGCGGCATTTGAAGATGTAATAAAATTTAACATGAATAGGAGACTTATTGTAGACTTGTAGATTTCATTTGGATTTTCCAGTAGGTATTGGTCTCCACTTTTCAAGAGCATGTTTTTTTAGTGTTATAGTGTTATCATATTAATACTAAAGTACCTATAGCCGTGTTAGCCTAGTGGTTTTAACTTGTTGCCTCTCAAGCGGAGAGTCGCATTTCAAGCTCGGGCTCGCATCTCTGAGTTTTTGTACCTACCTAATTTATTATGATCTTTTCGTTGAAGGAAAACATCATGCGAAAACCATCAGGACACTCCTGCGAAGCACCTCAATGGTTTATGTGTGTGAACTTTCCAATCTGCACTTGGCCTTCATGGGAACTATAGCCCAAGCCCCCCTCGATGTAAGAGGAGGCCTATGACCAGCAGTGGGACTATAGGGATGATGATGAGCGTATACCTACTACTTACCTACTCTCAATTCCAGACGAAAACTGTTGACGGTTTCGGTAGGTACTGTGGTTCCAGATTTTTTTATTTTGATAACGTGCAATGTAGAAATTTCGTACCTAGGTAATATCTGTTTAAAGCATGTCTGCTATTCACAACCAATCCTTTCCGGCTTTCCCTGGCTTTTATAAATAGTTCGTCAAAAAGTAGACAGAACGGAATAAAGTTGGGGTTGGATTTTCCATGAAAAGGTTGATTTCGGTTACCCGCGGTACGGTACCCGCCTATTGTCGACCGACCCGCTTTGTCTGCGAAAAAGTTTTGTTTCCTACCACAAAGACACACAAAAATTTACGACAGTTTCCTAGCAATTTCGTGATTAATCTGGCCAGAGTTGGTTATTTCCCCGGCGTTGTTCCCATATTTACGATTTATCTATAACAGCGGGAAGCTTCAAACTTCCCTGGAATTTCAGCGAAAGTACCTAGGTTTATTGTGTGAGATATTCTAAAGCCAACTTTCTTTCATTCATTATGGTAGGCGATGCTCGCAAAGAATAAGTTCAACGCAAAGTAGAGATATAATTTTAAAGTTGTGTACACAGAAGTTTGTTAATCTCGCCAGAACTATGTGACTGTCAGGCGAAGTAATATCGGAGGTCTCTTATTAAAGTAGCACAAGCGCAATTTCTTTTCCAGTGTGTCGACCTTTTATCTCGTCGCGCCCCCAAATTCGTAAGCATTTTATTAGGACGGCTGAGTGGCGCAATCAGTGACACATCTGTGCTCTTGTAAATCAAACCTTCAGTGGAGGGACAGCCTGGGTGTTGCCAGAACATCACTTGCAAAAATGATATTTCAGTTCGTAAACAAAACTCAATGATAACAACATTATTAGTTATTATTCTGTGGTACGGTGTAAAATTGTGTTGCGTAGATTATTAACACACGCACGCCTCGTAAATATTATACGATTAATACTTTTCCACTGTTCAATAATGTGACCACATATGAAAGAAAATTCATGTCACTAGACACTTTATTTGTGTTACTGACCGGTTACTAATATAGAAAATAGGTACCTAATTGAAAAACATTTATGTTTTTACGTGATACGTGAAACGCCCCCAAACGGCAACACCAAGCCAGCCAGACGGATGTCCCCCCGAGAGGAATGTCCTAACGTCGTTGTGCGTAATTTCCGAAGAGGGTCATCAGGAAGATATAATGCCATTTCTCTACCCTTGATGTCTTTTTAAGTGCGGACCCACTTAACCCTAACGCGCGGCGTAGGCTGTTGCTTGCCGTTACAAAACAAAATGAAATAATATTGTAAGTTGTGAATAGATTTTGTTGGCGGCACTTGTCGTTGGGTGCTTAGTTAGGTAAGTTGTAGGTACCTAAGTTAATATTTTTCACTTATGGGTGACACCCGACCATGAACATCAGTAATGCCACCTACATATAAAAAATCGTAAAACTATGGCAGATTGCATAATCGCCACTAATAAAATAATATACCTAGCTATTATTATTACTGTGATTTTTTATTTTAACAGTTTTTGATTATTTTTTGGGGTGACACCTAGCTGTCTTACGTGTGATCGCAGAATTCACAGATGAGCAGATTAATTGTCTTTACTTCATAAAATATTAGCTTATGCCCCGCGGCTTTGCCCCCGTGAAATATTTCAAAATGGGCTAGTTCCCTATCCCGTCGGAATTTCGAAAAAATCCCTTCTTAGTGCACCTCTAGGTCAAGGTATATGTTTGCCAAATTTTAAGTCTCTAGGTCCAGTGGTTTAGGCTGTGTGTTGTCTGTCAGTCAGTCAGTCACGGTACTGTTTTATAGGTATAGATGAACCTACTCAAATTAAAGCCTGATTAATTCAATTGAAATATCTGCCTATTCTATTATTTCTATTGACTGCGAAACACGCGTAGCTTTCTATTCTAAGCTGCTTAATGAACTTTTATAGAACATTGAAACATGTAAATCATTATTGTACAAATACTTAAGTAAAAATACCTGTACTGTGCAAAAATTATAAAAGTGAAACATTAAAATCTGCAAAGTGTCTCAAGGAAAATAAAGTTATGACTTTAAAGTCCAAAAAATAAAAATAAAAACTATTCTAAGCATGATTCTAAATGCATGCGCGCACCGGCGACTTTTGTCGCCGCGACATCATTGTTGTCCTTTCTTTTCTCAAGAAAATGGAAAAGGACCGCTTTCTATGTCACGGTAACAGTTGCTCGAAAAAAGTTGCTCGTGCGCGCTAGCCCTAAGTTTTTTATTGCTGTATGCCACGGCAGCGGTACTACTACGAAATTCGAAAATCGAAGTTCGTATCGTATCGTCCCGCTCACTCTCGTGTTAAATAACATTAGCGTGAGCGGGACGGCACGACACGAAGTTCGGATTTTGCATTTTGTAGTATAGGAGCAGAGCAGATATTTAAAAAAAATGTGGCTGCATCAGTTTCGTAAAAAGAAACGTTCCTCTTAACCACATCTAAACGTAGAAATATCTCGGCTTGGTAACAGTGGCGACATCTGGATGGAATTGGCTTCTATTTCATTTGACATCTGCAAACAGCTGAGCGGGGCCCCCAGCCAGCCGTCGCGTAGCTTCCTTGTTCTCATTTCCCGTGTCACATGTACAAATTTTCATATTGACCAATCAGCTTGCAGCGTTTATGATAGTATTGCTCTCTGATTGGTGAAATTTAATGACGCTTAGAACAAATTTTGCGTCCTGACCTCCCCTCCTTTCGATCACCCATACGTGCATGGTATTCCGATCCGATTTGAAATCAGTTGGTTCGTTTGCACGTGTTGAGACATCAGAATTGGTTGTTGTAATATCAATTCGTAATATTTGATACATTTCTTGCACCATGGAGGAAGACGTCGGCGTAAAAGGTATGTTTTTGTCTTTTAGCCGTATGCCTCTTTTCATCAGTATGCGGGTTTTATTTCCGTCATCACCTACCGACTTCGACGACCCATGCTGCTTTCTATTGCGTTGTTTTATTTAGTACTAAAAATACCCCCTTTATTTAAAGTTAGTCCTATGTGTCTTTAGAATGCGAGCCCTTTGTTAACCACTTTGACTCTTAGTTTAAAAGCAACGCGGCGTCCAAAATGTATACCTAATACCTTGGTGGTTAATTTCCTTACTTACTACTTTTAAGCCCATAAAATGTAAATACACGGTGGTACTTAATGCTTTGTCAATGCATTTCAATGTGAGCTACTCACAAAAGTATTCTATGCTTCATCATAAGTAACAAAATCATCTCTCTTGCAATTTTGGAAAAAAATCCTCAAGAACTACTTCAGCCGTTTTTAAACTGTAAGTGTTTTGAACAGTTACCCACAGGCTTGCCTGTTTTAATAATTTCTAATACTAACAAAATGGTTACCCAGATCCTACAACCATATGGTTAATGTCTTTCTAGGAACAGTGACAAGGTTGAGACGCAGACTGTCTGTAGAGAAGACCGAGGATGTCAGCTCACCATCTACTCCCACCAAGAAAAGGGGAGGGAGGCTGGCTGCCAAACCACAGCTGGAGCTCATTGATGAAAATGGTAATATCTTGTTTTATTGTGCAACTTAACAGCTTATCGACATGTGTGGGGAGTAGGGACTATATAGTAATCACACACTTGAAAAAGCTAGGTCACTTTGGGTATATGATTTTGTTAGTCAGAACAAAGCAATTATTTTTATTAATTTTGCTTAAGTGACCACATCACTAAGATTAAAGATGCATTGAATACCTATGCAACAAAATTGACTAGTTTGATTAAATGCAACTTAGCTGTTATTTTCTTTGTCACTAATATAGGGTATAAGTAGAAAAACCTTTCCCATGGGCCATGGAAAACTCAATCATACAATTTCATAAACATTTTGACTGGGGAAAGCTTTTCTCACTTTAACCTTAGTTAAGTTTGAATATATCAAGTTTTCTAGACTGTGTAACATTTGCCAATGCTTTGAAATGAAGTGTGTCACTTAAATTAAAGGTGAGGGTTGGCAGAGGACATTAAAACCTGTGCCAGAATGAGCTAAGTGATTCTGCCCTCACCGAGTTTTGGCTTGAAATTTTTATGGATTTTGTAACTCCACATCTGAGAGAGAGAGAGAAACATTTATTCACATACATTCGCCACATCATAAAAAAAAACCAATGCATTTGAAACAGAGAAAAAAAAAGATACAACAGAACATAACATCTTATTTAACAACAGCATTATTGTAACGAACGATGTGAAATGGGCTCCACTCAGCATAATGTTGCGGCAAGCCGCAACACTGTTTTTCTGCAGGGCCCATTTTAAACTAAAACTAAACACAAAGTACATACACAAACTGTGACGGCACAATCGCCATCTGTGACAATTAATCTAAATTTCAGCTTTTAAAACTTCACAGTTTTTAGTAGGTATAAAAAATAAACCTCTTTAGAGAAACAGGAAACATGCATGTTTCTCTAAAGAGGTTTCAATCATTTCGTTTTAGTTCCTGTTTTAGCATAGCAGTTGCAGAAAATGTATGGTAAAGTATTTTATGTAAAGATGTCTCCATGTTCTCCCACAGCTATAATTAAGAAAAAAAACATCTTATAGCTTGTTGGTGGGTGTATCACTGGTGAAAAAATTGGTGCGGTCTCTAACATGGAGCTAAAAACAAGGTGACATAATGATAATGTAATTTATGCCATATGATCATCTTTATCATCTGCGAAGTACCTAATTAGTATGTGGGAAGGAATTGGTTCCAGAGGAAAAAAATGATAATGAAGAAAAATTATTCATCCTAATCCTAACCAATATTATAAATGTGAAAGTAACTCTGTCTGTCTGTTTGTTACCTCTTCACGGGTAAACCGCTGCACCAATCTAGATGAAATTTGTTAAGAAGATAGTTTGAATGTTGAGGAATAACATAGGCTACTTTTTATTCGGGAAAATTATATAGTTCCCGCGGGATAGCGATAACCGAAATCTACGCGGACGAAGCCAAGTTTTTTTTTAACAAGTAAAAAATCTTTTAACAATAAGTAAAACCACCTTCGAAAAAAACCTCCGATGAAAAAACATAAAATAATCCCCAAAAAGCCATGAGTTTTGGCCTAGCAGAAATATGAAGTCAGTGCGGTGCTAGCGGAATATTCTTGGAATGAAGCACGGACTTCATATTTCTGCTAGGCCATAAAATTCATGGCTTTTTGGGGATTATTTTATGTTTTTTTTTCTGAGGTTTTTTTTGAAGGCGGTTTTACTTTTTGTTAAAAGGTTTTTTATTTCACAATGTTTAGTTATGTTTAAAATATTATCCTCCAACTCCTAACCGATAAGAAGTTGTACCTTCCATCATCACCTCATCAACACGAGATGATGACTACCAGACGCAAGTACTTTAATAGCTTTCGAAAATATATGTAACACATGATACGTCCCTATAAAATTTGAGGGTTGCCCTCGATTTCCCTGGGATCCCATCATCAGATCCTGACTTGGTGACAATGGGACCAACTAGAAAGTATACCCTTTCAAACAAAAAAAGAATTTTTTAAATCTGTCCAGCCGTCTTCGAGCAATCGGAGAACATACATAAAAAAAATATGTATGTATTCCGACGAACTGAGAACCTCCTCCTTTTTTCGGTAAATTACTTTAAGCCTGTAAAAGTAACCACATCAATATCGTCATTGTTGCTGAGTATGTCCTGACACTAATCTGCTGACAGTGTTAACAAGAGACCAGAGTCCTTAGCTAGGAGTCCCAGAAAAACAAAAGGAAACTTACAAACACCTTTTGCACTGCAACAGCAAAATTACATAAAAAAACTATACTTACTTATTTTTCCAGCTCAAATCAGCAGCCCCAAGAAAACAAGAAGGAAATCAATGGCAGAAGCTGAAGAGAAACCCGTGACACCTTCCCGAAGGAGCACTCGCATCAAGTCCAACACTAGCATTGTTTCGGAGACCGTGTCGCAGACCACTGACTCCCCTAGAGCCAGGCGAGCACTTAGAAGAACTTCACAAGCTGGTATGATTTTTATTTAATTCTTGTTCTGTAAAAAAAAACAATGTAATGAGCATTCTAGTGATACACCTTACGTTCTTAATTTCAGGAAGTGATAATGAAGGTCCAGTTACACCTGCTAGACAAACGAGAAGAACCCGAAAAGATTCCGCCTCTAGTGTTGAAAATCAAGGTGAGACTAAATAAAAAGCAAAACTTTATATGTAAAATAAAAATAATATAATGTTAAATTTCTTACTATGCATAAAGGTATTACCATATGTATTTTTTTTTACTATAAACTGACCAGTGATTGACCCCTATCTCACTTGATGGAAGGTGCAGATGAGGCCTAAGGTGTAACTCACTGGTTCAGTAACAGCCTATTGACTCTAGCCTTGAAGAGCTCTAGATTGTACCCGTCCGGAAATGCAGACGAATATGGAATGTGGTGTGGTGTAGTGGAATGTGGGAATGGCTGTATGTGCCACAGACTACTAATGAAAAGATGGAATATTCATGAGTCTCTTATTCTGTTTCAGAGCCAGCTCCTCCTAGCAGACCTTTACAAGTAGTTGAAATGGTTATTGCTGAAGAACCTGAAACCGAACCAGCAAACAAATCTAAATCATCCCCAAAAGCTATTGTTGAAGAATTATTGCCCAATAGCGCGCGAAAAAGCAATCGCCTGTTGGTTAAAAGAAACAGACGAAGTGGCTCATATAAATCTGACCACGACCTTTCGTCGAGTTTAGTAGAAAACAAAAGTTTAAACGTTTCGGCGAAAGATGAGAATTTAGAGAATAAAACAAAATGTCAAGATCGGGCAAACAAATCGGGTGAACCTAAAGAACTTTGCGAGGAACTTTCAGAGTCCAACAAGAGTTTGTCGAAAACACTAGATGCAGAAGCTAAAATAAACATATCAAATCACAATAAAAGTGTGCCGTCTATAGATGACAAGAAAAAAAAGAGAAACAGATCTGCATCTTGGCCTATGCTAATAAGCTCTCCTGCAAATGACAACATCATGTGTAGTGATAATGAGCAATCTAAGAAAAAAAAGAAAAAGTCTGGCAAAAATTTCTCATGGATGAACAATTCCGGTTCTAGTCTCAATGACACAAGCATAAAAGAAAATAAAAATAAAACTGTGCAAAATGAAAATGGTGACTTGAAAACTTTAATAGAATCACCGTCGAAAAGAAAGAAGAGGAAAAGTGAGACATCTTTTTCAAAAGAATTAGAAAAACCATCTGATCCTGTTCAAATGACTGAAGCCATTGCATCAAATAATGAAAGCGCATATAAAAATACTGATAAACAACCAGAAAATAGAGCTAACATTAAAGATAGTTCGGAAAATGCAGAAAACGCCAGTTTGAAGTCCGATAGCCATGGTATTTCTAGTGACATGGTCAAGTTTTTTGAAAAAGCTCCTAGCAGTGTTGAAGCAATTGTATATTTTGAAGATTCAGATTCAAATAGTACAGCTACTACCAGCAGTAAAATTCAACAGTTGGACAGTGAAGATCAGTGCGTTCCTGTTGTTAAACATGACATTTCTCCTCTAGCTACCAATGTTATTTCAAATGCACAAGAAAATATTTTTACGTCTCAACCTCTTCTTGAAACAGAAACTTGTAACGAAGAAATTAATCAAGTTAATGGCGCTGATAATAGCTGTGAACCAATGGATGTTGATGAAACAATACCTGAAGATTTTTTTCAAAAATCACAACAGTCAGTGCACACTTCTATTAATGAACGTAAATCAGTATCACAAACAAATAGCATTTCCGAAGAACCTAATAAATCTAAGAGGAATTCATCAATTACAGCTAATGATACATCAAAAATCATTTCCGAAGAACCTAATAAATCTAAGAGGAAATCATCAATTACAGCTAATGATACATCAAAAATCGAAAATAAGAGTACTCTGATATTGTCTCAACTAAAAGATGTTTCAAAAACATCTGACAGTGCTCAATCGCCTAAACCTTCCACAAATGAAATATTGTCAAAATCAAGCACCTATGTTCATGATAACAATAAAAGGGATGCCAAATGCAATCTTTCATTGAATGATCTGAAAGGAACACCTTTAAAACAAATTGATGTACAAAAATTAAATATGCAAACTAGTACACCTATCGCAACACAGCAAATTGATAAAACTCTCAAGACCGAGGAAAAAAGTGGCAGTCCTAAAAATAATAGATCTAACTTATCCAAATCTATTGAGAAGTCACGGTCCTCTGAAGAAGACTCTGATGAAGAATCAGGCCAGAAAAGCAACTACTTGATAGATGACGAAGCTGAAGAAGCAAGTGATGATTATGAGTCAGGAGACAGTCGGGATGATGAAGAAAGACAGTATGAGGATGAACATGAAATTGTTGAACAAGGGGAAACACTAGGATCTGACGAAGACCTGACGGATGATTCAGACTACGAAAAGGATTCTTTCGTTGTTAGTTCCGATGCTGAAGATGATGATCTGCTTTCTGGTTCAGGTGACGATCTTTCCATGAGCGACAAAGAATTAAGTATGAGTAAGAAGAGCAAAGAGAAATACGATGAACGTAAAATAAACGAGCAAAAAAATGCATCAAGAGAAATGTTCGAATCACGCCACAAACTCAGTAATTCAGAGAAATCACCTGCTCATAAAATTAAGAATAGTAGAATGAGAATTGACTCCTCATTGTTAGAATCAGATGAAGAGATTGTAGTCAAACCAAAGAAAAGTAATCGCTTGCGATTAGACTCTACTCTTGACATAAGCCAAAATGAAGATGACGCCAGTGAACCACTTAACAAATCGAACAAAAAAAGTAATAAGTCCTTGCAAAAGTCTATTTGTAATGAAAATGCTATTGATGAAAAGGAGATCACTGTATGCAACGAAAGTGTAGTGGACTTCTGTGATCCCTTACAAGTTCAGTTTAAACAAGAACCAGAAACACCCCAAAGGGATCTTGATATTTCTGTGGTTCAAGTCACCAGTCAACAAGATATAGAAAATGTAGAAGTCGATGAAAACAAATCTGTATTTAACAAAACGGAAATAGATCCACTGCAAGCTACAATGGCCGTTGTGGAAGCGTCTGATAGCAGTGAAAATGAGGAAATCATGCAAAATTACGACTCAGTCCTCAATGAATTGAACAAAAATAAAAAAGGAAAACTAAGCAGTAACAACTTATCCTTGAACATTGACAAAAAAGCTAAAAAGGATAAGAATGAGCCGTTATTAGATGAACTTAATTTGACACATACTAAAAGAGCCAAGAAAATCTTCAAAGAACAGTCACAGGATGTAGTTGATTCTAAAACACACAAAGTATCAAAAGCTAAACAGGACTCCAGTGCATCTGACTCAAGTTCTATTTACCTGAAATTATTATTCTCTGAAGATAATTGTGAAAGTAGTGATGAAAGCAATAACAAAAAAGATAAAGAAATTAGTGAGGAAGAAGAAGAAATGTTTGTGCCCCTCCGAAAATCTACCGGAAAGACGAACATTCGGGAAAGTGGCAGTAAGTTCCATAGGCTCTTGAATAATAATTCATTAACTTTATTACAAATCGTTAAAAAATATGTACAAGACCCCGTTCACTTGACAGACTTTGAACGTGCGTTCTGCTAACGTGCGTGTACAAGTACTTACACAGGATTTGTTCCAGCTGTTCACAGTCATATCAATCAATGCCCGTTTTGATTCACCTTCATAGATAGCTATATCACGTGAGCAGAGGCCTTATTTTCTAACTATTCTTAGTCTTCATTATCATCGTCAACCAGCTTTTTCACGTCTCACTGCTTGCCACAGGCCTCTTCTGAGAATGAAAGGGCTTGGGCTATAAGTTGCCACGCGGGCCCAGTGAAGATCGGTAACTTCACACACCATTGAATTGGTTCGCAGAAGCGTGCCGGTTTCCACACGATGTTTTCCTTCACCAAAAATGTGATATTTTACAAATGTAATTTCACACGTATACTTAAATTCCGAAAAACTCACGAGATGCTAGCTGGCCTCGAACCCATGCCATGACCCTCTGCTCGAGAGACCATCTATGTCAAACCACTAGACTATCATGGCTCTTCAATAGAATTTAGTTCACTGTAATTTTTACATGTTAAATTAGATTATAATACTTACATTTATCATTGCTTATATCATTTCAGGTGATCTTTTCTTCATTGACACGACTGGAGCACAAGATAAAGGAAAAGGTTTTTTTAAACATATGTATTTATGCAGAATACGTATATGCACACTGTAGCTACTTATAATGAAACCTTTTGTTTTATTTCAGAAGATGGTAGCAAACTGGCTGAAGCACCCGTCGAAGTCCTATTTTCTAGTAAAAAGAAGCAGAAAAAGGATAAATTAGACTCTTACCAAAATAAAATTGAAATAAACGGTAATTATAATTAATGTATTTTAACATATTAATTACATATGCGTCATATTTTTTACGAAGCGCTTTCCGAGGCCTTACGTGGATGCTAAAAACTAGAGCTTCTATTCAGTTATTTTACTTATTTACAAGATTGTTCTGAAACCAATTTGGACCTCTGTACCCCGAGCCAATTCATATCGAAAAAATTCATATTACATTTTAGTATCAAATGCGCTCACGGGGGGGGGGGGATCTTAAAACAGTAAAGGAGGAAATTCGGTTTTACTCATCCAAACACAAAAAGACTGAATCGAATGTCTGGATTGACTAATCTGAACATCCACTTACTGCGTTGTTGTTACTGAGGAGCTAACTCTACACGCCAATCCTTGCAACACATCTGCTCATAGTCATTTGATCAATCGCACAATAAAACGAAGAACAAAATTTGTTTTTTTTTTCTTGTGATCGCTCGTGTAAAGATAAACCCACTTTATTTTACTAAACTTAAATTATCTTTATAAAAATCTTTAATATTTCAGAAAATGCACAACCAACACAAACTGAGAGTGTCAAGAAAAAGGAGAAACAGAAGAAGAGACATTCTGCTGATCAATCGGGTATTTACACCATTTTATTATCATTTCTCTACTAGTTCAAAATTAATCTAAGATATGAACGCTTAAATAAGACTACTCTAAGATTTTGTTTTATTGTCCGTATGTTAAATAAAAGACGGAGCTTCTTATTTTAGTACTCGTAAAAACTTTAAGGCGAAGTATTCTTAAATTTTTATGCAGACAGTAGAATGTTATTGTTTTTTTTTTATTATTATAGTTGAAGGTACAATCATCATGGAAGAATATTCAAGCAAACGGAAGTCTTCCGATACCGTCAAAGCACAAGAGTCTGTTTCAGAAGGTATAATAATACTAACTAAATTATAAGTTATAAGTACTTACATGATATGATATTTTTAGAAAATGCACAGAGTTTTTGAAAGTTCGTCCCTTAATATATTCTCACATGATTACACCGTTTTACAACTAGACTAATCAAATTAAACAACTAATTTAATTTGTAGTGGTATAAAATGTGTGTGCTTTAATTCCAGCGCCCAGCGATGATGGCCCCAACAGTGCTCCTGTTGAAGCCATGTATGAAAATGAGAAAGCTTCCGCTTTAGATGCCAGTACGCAAAAATCAGGTATAATTTATAATCAGTACAATGCATGAGCATTTAATTTATGATTATGAGTTATGTTATGACAGAAATGCCAGAATAAATTATTCTCAATAAAATGTTACCGTTTCAGAAAATACGCCATCATCAGAAACTGGCAGCAGCAGCAAGAAAAAAAAGAAAAAGAAGAAGAAACAACCCGCCGTATTAGAGCAATCAGGTACTTTACATCATTACGTTAAAATTAACTTTGCGAATATTGTAGGTACAGCTAACAAATCACATACAATACAAAACAAAATGTCACTGGGATCATCTTATAGACACACTAGTACAAAAGTCTTACTTACTGAATGCAACTTGTTTATTTTAGTTCTATTTGATGATGACTCTGATGGTGCCCCCGAAGAAACCGCATACAGAAGTGAAAAAGCAGCTGATCTAGAGGCAAACCTACAAAAGCCTGGTAAGTATTTGAAATGCTTATTAGCGCCGGCGCTAGCTCTTGATCAGTGTAGAGCGAGTTTGTTTTTCGGCGCCCTTTGGTCGCCGCTTTCCATTTCAAAAACGATTCCACTAAAATGTGTTTTCGAACTGTTAACTCTTTTTTCGCGTTTAGCCTAAAACTGCTGCTAATCATTAATAAAGCAATCACAATTAGTGTAAAATAATTATTCCAGAAAATACAGAACCCGCAGTATCTGGTGGTAGCAAGAAAAAAAAGAAGAAGCAGGCTTCGGAACAATCTGGTAAATATTTATGTTGAGGATGTTATTGGCCTGTAGAGGATATTATTGGCCATTGACTGATATGATTATTTATTATGCACAGAGAAATACATTTTTACTAGCTTTTACTCCCACCTTGGATGACAATTCCAGTACTATTAACAAAAATAACAAAGATGTATATGTATATATTTGCAGATTTGATTTTGATTTTGTTTTCATTTTCATTTCTGTATTTCATTGTGGCTCTAACTATAATTTTTTTTTTTTATTTGTAGCTGAAAGTTTGATTTTAGAAGAAAGTAATTCGAACTCGAAGAAACGGAAGCGCAAATCATCTGACCCAGGCAAAGCACAAAATTCAGCGGCAGAAGGTAAATTAATGATTTTACCTGTCATTTTAGTGACTTTGTATTTTTTTTAAAGTTCAGTGCTTCCTTGGCCGTGTTTTATAAAGCTGCAATTTACAAGCGGAAGTCTCGATCTATCACCTTTTGTTAGAAAGAGACTTCCGCTTGACTTTATAAAACACGGCCCTGATGTTTACGGATATCTTGTATATATTTTAACAGGTACTCGAGATGTAGAAACTGAAGGACTTAACGAATCCTCGTCGGCTGGCAGACAAAAGAAAAAGCGGAAAATGTCTCACCAACATGAAGCTATTGATCTAAACGATGTACCAGGTAAGTAAATCAAACTTCAGTAGAGACCGCGCACTTGAGATTTGTCAATCGTGCATTTATTTTCTTACCCATCATTAAGTTTTAAAACGTCATGTTATGTATGAACTAAAAACAATTACTTTGCTCACCCGCGACTACTAATGACAAATAGCTAAAATGCCTGTGCTAATGGCTATTTGTCATTAGTGGTCGCGGTTGAGCAAAGTAATTGTTTTTAGTTCATAAATATGGACCTCCGCAAAGTAACGCCTGATTCAATAAATTGTCATGTTATGTAATGTTAAATCTTAAACTGAAATGTTTATTTTAGCTGAAAATTATGCTGATGCTGAGAAACAAGCTAAAAAAAAGAAGAAGAGGAATCATGAAGTTAATTTCCAGAATATTGCAACGGAAGCAGGTAACAAGAGTTTAAATACACAGCAACATTTAGGGTAAATTTCCTATAAATTATTGGCCACTTTGTCAATATAATTATCTGTAAGATCTGCTGATATTATGTAATTAAATTAACTGTTAGGTACTCATACTCAGAATCGCCATACAAAATTGGTGGTCAGTAACTGGATCATCATCACCAGCTTTGTTTTGCGTCCCACTGTTGGGCACAGGCCCAGACTGAATGACATTTTCTAAAGTGGCCAATTACTGGTAATTTACCACATTTCGCATGAATTGTACGAATAGAATAGGTACATAATATTCATTTTCAGAAACGAGCCAACCACCAATCAAGAAAAATAAAAAGAGGAAGGAAAGAGATGAAGACACTGATAGAAAAAACTCCAAGGTAATTTTAGTTATACAGGCTTTTATTAAATTTCGTATGTCATCGATTAGTAAAATCTTGCAAGTAGTTCCTGACATGGTATGTAATACTGGCAACAATGCGTTATTTTATTGCTGTTCCGGCATTACGGCATATAAACACAGCACACAGTAATAGTAGTTTATGCAACTATTACGTAATGAGCGTCCTTAATACACGAGTGCGGTTGTATAAAACGAGGTGAAGCCGAGAAGATCACACGAGTGTTTTAAGGCCAATTATGTAGAGTTGCATACGGAAAGACGAGCCAAGCGAAGCGTAAGTTACTTTATCTACACACTAAGTACTTCTAGGATGTGTTTAGAAGCCGAATTCATTACAAACCTGTCACGAGTTTGACTTTTTTTTATTCATGACAAACATGCCGATCTGACGTTTCGTATCGTAAGACTACCTATTTAAATTGTATTGGTTTTTGAAGGTGTTCCAAATTTTAAACTGACAACGTTATCGAATTCAATGTCGTAATAACATTACGTTACTAAAATTTTCATAGCATAAGTTTCTGAACGCATTATAGGGGACTTATGATATGTGTAGATAAAAGTTATTTCGTTGTCCTTAGTGGCAAGAGAGCTCTTCAAATTAAATAAAAAAATTAAAGATAGATGTAATAAAACCGGCATGTTTTCAGGTTTCAAAGGAGAATTCATTCCACGAGGTGCATATGCCTCCTCTACCCGACAGTATTCTGAATCAACTCGATGACAAGCCTAGAAAAATTACCCAAGAACCCAAAGTTATATCTACATCGAAATTTGTTGTTGAAAATGCCAGACAAAAGAGAGCCAAACCGTCTAAGTACTTGGAAGAGAGCATTTATTTAGATGATAACTTGCCCCTAGCTAAGAAAGATAAATCACGTATGAAAAAACCCAAAGTACTTCCTTTCATACCCACCGCTTCGATATCTGACAGTGGCTTCACGACTAATTTCCAAATAAAGAAGACGTCTCAGAATGTTGAGTTTGTAGCAGGACCAGTGGAAATCACGTTCTCTAAAGAAACATATTTGCAGAAGAAGGGAATCAAAAGATTAGGAACCTACGACCATTACAAGAAACAAATCAGTAGAAAAATATCAAAGTTTTGAAAACAGTGAGGCAGGCTCACGATTATAATAGTCTCAAAAGAAGATAAAACGATGGTGTCTTGTTTTGTTCTTATTGTTTATGCTTATGAAATGGCGCTGGCGTCGAAGTCGCGTTTACAAACCCTGAAGAATTGATGTTTGTTATTATGACCTTGAGTAGTGATAGATAATGGTTTTTAAATTGCATGTTCATCTTTGAAGACTCGAACTGCTTCTTAAAGCAGTTTTTGTTAGTTTTGACTTCTTCCTTAAATACTTATCACGTTATCAACTTACCACACATTCCATCAACAAAGTAAATATTTTTATATAAGTATGTATGTACATAATAATGTGTTCCTTTCCTATAATTTGCCAATGGCGCACTCTGGCCAGACTTTAGTTAGGTATTTAAACAACTGTAACAGGATTTAGTAATATAAAACTGTTAAAAATATAAGTCTTGGGTACTGTTTAAATCTGACGTGTAAAGTAATCATTTGTTGCGTCATTTTGTGTGTATGTATTTCGTATCGTATATCTTATAATGTATTTAATGATGATAATGTTTTTTCAAAGCGTCATATTGTTATTGTTGTTTTATGGCGATCTACGTTATTTTAATTAAAATGAACAACATTTATATCTCCCGCTATACTTATATAATTCCCTGTGACGTCCTGTAGGTGGCGCTGGAGAGCAACTAAAATGGTATTGCCCATGTGCTCTAAGTTGTAGTTTTTCGTAATTAAGTTTTAATTTTTGTATCGTGTAATTCAATAAAAATGTTCTTTGGATATTTATCATTATTTATACATAGTCAAAATTAAGTCTAGCGTGACACACGTTGCAAAAGTACTTCCCGCCTTATCATGCCGGTGTAAACAAACCGCCATCTTGTAGAAAATGGACGATCCTTTACGACCGGTAAGTGAATGTAAGTATTTTTATATTAAAATTATAGTTCAAAGTAGTTTTACATCGCATTCAGTAAATAAAAATTATGATTTTTAAAAGCAAATCCAGCATTCTTTTTTGCAGCGGTATTTTAAAAACATAAAGAGAACTTGTCTTGACTAATGACGTCAATCTGTATTACAGATTCCGCCAATGGTAGCTATTGACTGTTGGTCACGTGGTCATAACCCTCCAATAGGAAAATTAACCATTCTTTGTGTACCTTTTCACATAGCAATAAAACAGATTGTGGTTTTTATGGAGTGAGTGGTGTTATATCTGTCAATCTTATGTGTTTTAAATACGTAAATGTGTGAAATTCAGGATTTTGCTGTTGAGCATAAGGATATTTATATTAAGAAATATTCGGTAAGTAAATTGTTTCAATTTTTAAATGGTATTCACTGTTGTTATTGTGAAAACAAGACGGCGGACAATGGGAAAGTCCAATGCAACATAGTTAACATGCATGTCCCGCTCTTTTTAATGTCATTCATTACAGTAGAGATATTTGTAACTATAAAATTCTTTATCGTTATTGTTTTATAACGAAGAATACGTTTTTGTCTCACGTTAGTTAATTCTGAACCTACTTGTCAATAAAATTATCTAATAGCAGAAAGTGGCGGGAAATGTTCTTATCCATCCCATCCCATTACTTATTTATTACTATGACTAGAATTTGTTGACAAATAACATTGAAAAATATGTTCTTATATCAATTTTAATGTTTCTCATTTAATAATTATAATTTCAATAAGAATTAATTCCTGATGGTAAGTTTATTTTGCACCCTACAAATTGACGTGTGGTTGTGGTAGTGTAGTATAGTAAGGGACAAAATGGAATTTGTTTCATTATTTGCTGTCCCTTTCTCACTCGTGCACGTGGTGCTATATTTTTGTCCTTTTCCACAATCATTCGTGTACATTATTTTTAAATATTTCTGTTTTATCAACAATGACTTGTTTTTATTATTGTGGAAGAAAAGTTTCTCTTGACAGTTACTATCAACTACGTAGGTACACTATAGTGCTCATTTCTAAATGAAATAAAATAATAGCCTCAGTAGGTAGGTACCGTTAAAAACGGCGCCAATTTGCCGTCAATGAATAGTTGTATAGATACTACCTGCTTTTATTTGTTTAGCGTAGCGAACGTGGTTGAAGTGAAGTAAAAATACGTATATATAGGTACCTACCTGTACCTAGAAAAGGGAGGCAACTTTGGCAAGATGTGTTATGATTATGAGTTAGGTACTTATGAGAGAATATCTCCAAAGAGTAACTTGTCGCAGAATGCTACTGGTGGGCAGATATTAGGTACCTACAACTATTGTTTTTGCGATAAAATTTTAATTTTAAATTAGGTAACTACGGCATATTTTTTTAAATCTGGGTTAGTATCTAATATTTAGGTATTTCTTAATAATAAATAAGTAGGTAAGTACCTATTACTAAGCAAATATCCTAACACTCAATTTTGTAATGTAGGTGTGTACTTAGGTGTTTTCCTTTTTTTTTATTCGGAATTTTTTGACCTTATCGTAATGCGTAGAACACCTTCATTTGTTAAATACCTACCTACCCAATTCCAATAAGTAATAGTACCTAACTACTTAAGTAATTTCTCAGAAAACAATCAGTATTGTGTAGCTTAGTCATAAATCATAATATAGGTAGGTTGGTTACGAGAGGTACCTACCTATCTTATTAATTACGAATTTTATCTCTACTCTTTCCTCGCGCCTCGTAATAAAGGTTTTATTAAATAACAACCCCTAATAGTTTCGTATTTCCTAGTTCTATGTATCCATAGATACCGACCTACCTACGAGTAGGTACAAAACAATTGTTCCCACGGCCGATTTCGAGAATTTCAAAACGTTGAACAATGAGCGATCGTGCGCCTGTAGTGGTGAAGGTGATTACGTTACGACCGAGGGTTGCAGTGTACCGTCTGGCTTGTGCATGTGTGCGTGGAGTCACGTACGTAGCTCTATAGATGTGTTGACTGCACTCGCCGAGACTGAGACTGCAGACAGGGACTGGCAGGCTATGCACCTTGTCCCTTGTCGGCGCTCTCATGTTGTTTCTTAACATTTATTTATAGTTTTACGATCATGAATCATGACGATCACCTGTAATTTTAGTAATAACCACGAGTTTTGACTGTTCCCTAAAACTCTAGAACATTAAACTTCCGAAAATATCGTTTGATTCAGTTGTCTAATTTAGGTACCCACTTAGATTTTAATGGTTTTAGTAAGCATTTAGTTAAACAAAGAATCTCATCACTCATAATTCTTATAAAAATTGTGTTATTAAAAGGGCAATTATTGATCTATGCAAAATTATGTTTAATTAACGTGAATCTTGTATTTTTAAGGTCTTAATAGGTAGGTAGGGAGGTACCTGTAAGATCAACTTTATAGCCAGTGCTAAAAAAGCGCAAACTTTGTCTTGTTACCTGCGCCAAGCGATAAAATTTGTACGATAAGTGACCTTGGCGCAAATAATAGTAGGAAAAGGAAATACAAGGACAGGTGCGATAATTATACCTACTTACCTCATCTTTTTTCCGTAAAATAAAACGACTGGTTCATTAGCCAGTTTGAAACCAACTAGGTACCTACCTAGGTATTCCTTTTTAGTCAATATGAATAATGATGTCCTTATTCATCAATCCACTTCAGGCTTGACCCCCGTTGACTTCTTGGACATTATTTTGATATGAGGCCTCTTTTCGCGTGGGCGTAAGTCTTTTGGAGCCACTATTCAAGATAAATGTATCGGCAACACTAAAGCTCTAATAATTGTAGACGTCGATGAAGAAGCGAAGTCTGCACTGGATGTTTACGTTAGTATATGTATATATTCTTTCATCATCATCAGCCTATTTACGTCCCACTGCTGGGCACAAGCCTCCTCTCAGAATGAGAGAGCTTGGGCTATAGTTCCCACGCGGACCCAGTGCGGATTGGGAACTTCACACATACCATTGAATTGCTTCGCACGAGTGTGCAGGTTTCCTCACGATGTTTTCCACATTTGTTTCGCACATGAATTCCGAAAAACTCAGAGGTGCGAGCCGGGGTTTGAACCCACGACCCTCTGCTTCAGAGGCGATAGGTCAAACCACTAGGCTATCACGGCTTTTTATATATTCTTTATTATATATTCTTTGCTGGAAGTGAAAACTGGAAAAAATGTTCAGGAGTCTTGAACGACAGGTTATGTTGAGAAATTACATACCTACAAATTCAATAATTTTACAGCTAGAAAGAGGATAACAAACGCATAGGAATGTTTTTAGTCAAAAGCTGGGAGGTTTCAAGGTTTAAGTAAGGTCAGGCAGGGTGCAAAAAGAATTTTAGGGAGGACTCCAGATCTCTCTCGAGACCGACTTAAGAAACTTCGTTAGCGCGATGTAGAACAGTGATGACGTCATCTGCGTTTGGCGCTAGGGTCGCTACACCAGCACCCCTTTTTAGACCGGAAGTCGGTGTTGAACGCAATCTGTGCGTCGTGTGGGCGCTTGCAAGGGCCAATTGCGAGGTTTGCTCAGCCTCGTTGGCGAGTGATGAGTAGTTCCGCTGTGCTGGCTGGAGCGATGAATTGCTCCGCTGTGCTGGCGGAAGCGATGAGTTATTCCGCTGTGCTGGTGGGAGCGATGAGTTGTTCCGCTGTGCTGGCGGGAGCGATGAGTTGTTCCGCTGTGCTGGCGGGAGCGATTGGTTGCTCCGCTGTGCTGGCGGAAGCGATGAGTTGCTGCTAGTCTGGATCCTCGTCGGAGTGCGTAGCAGTGTAGGAGAGAGTTGCACACTGTAGACTCCAGGCATGGAGATATAGCAACATGCTAGTGGTGCACAGTGTGGTAGTCTAGCGTTGCTGTGAGACTGCGTCATTGTCGTAGGTGTTGGAGGGTTGCGTATTTTGTCCAATGTCGAAGGTCACCAGTTTAGGGAGGACTCTAATAGATGGATCTCTCTCCAGGCAGATGTTATGCCTGGGCAGCTAGGGACCGAAGTCGGAAGGAAGAGAGTTGGAAGTTGTATTTATGCAACCGACTTGAGAAACTTCGTTAGTGCGATGTAGAACAGTGATGACGTCATCCGCGTGTGGTGCTAGGGTCGCTACAGAATAGACTTACAGTCTAAACCTAAATCTGAGACTGGGTTATGGCCCTTGACTTCGATATTCCTTGTGGAAATTTTAATATTTACCATCAACGTCTGCGTCGACAGATCAACTCTTGAAGACGCTCGCTGCAACAACTAAAGGAGCTAAAAAAAAACAACAACATTTGTGTACCCAGAAATGCCTAGTAAAGTCTTACATAAACTGGTATTCAGTTTTGCAAAACTATGAGTATATAAGTTAATGATTTAGATATAGCTAATGCTGAAAATCCTCCAACAGTTCGCTTACGAAACAATCCGCAGCATTTCAAAATCAAAGTGCCGTCCGCTCGAGAGATATAATTTACATCAGTTTTTATTGTAGTCTGAAAAAATGATGGCTGTGATGTTGTAAAAATCTCTTCTTTTAACACGGAACTACCGTGAGACTCGATCATAATCTCTTCTTCTTAATCTTTCCCCCATTGCTGAGGATCATGACTCCTTAGACGATTCATGGTCTGACTCCAGCCGATCCGGTCCGACGCCCGATGGAGGGCGGCGCTGACTGGTAACTCCAGGGCCGTGTTTTATAAAGTTACAATTTACAAGCGGAAGTCTCTTATAAAACACGGCCCAGCTGTTCAGATATCTGATCCGACCACCTCTTCGTGTTTCGGCCTCTGGGTCTTTTGCCTTCAGCGTCTTTTCGTGCGATATGACTAAAATAGCTTGTGAGCTGTTTTGCGTGTTGTGACACGGTGTAGACAAATAGAGGACAGACGATGAGTATTCTCTAGTTTGAGTTCTTTGAGGATCGCGACGTTTGTGCGGTGGGCTGTCCACGGAGTTCTTAACAGGAGGCGCCAGCGCCACATTTCGAAAGCGTCGATCTTTGCCTGTCGGTGATTTTGAGCGTCCGTGTCTCAGCTCCGTAGAGAAATATTTAGAAGACGTGTGCGAACCAGGTGCATCTTAATCCGGTTCAAGTTATTTCTGTCCTTCCATATTTTCTGAGTTGGGTCATCGCTGTTTTTGCCATGCTGATTCGTCTGCGTATTTCAGGTTCATATACGAGGGTGGTATGATAAGTAGTGAGCCTACCCAAGAAAAAAAATATATTTATTTATTTTTTGTTTTTATTTTTCTACGTAGTCCCCTTTCAAAAGTATGCACTTATTCCAACTCGTCTCCAACTTCTTTAAGCCCTCCAAAAAATATGTCTTCGGAAACTCTGCAAAATACTCCTCTGTGGCCTCTATGACCTCTTCATTTGACATGAAACGTTTGCCTCCGAGCCAAGATTTCATGTTTGGGAACAAGAAGAAATCGCACGGGGCTAAATCTGGCGAATAAGGAGCGTGCAGCAGTATTTTGTAGCCCAATTGATCCAGTTTGGCCTTGACGATGTGAGATGAATGGGCCGGAGCATTATCCTGGTGAAATAACACTTTTTTGCGGGCTAAACGGGGCCGTTTTTTCTTTAATTCTTCATCAAATTGAGACAATAAATCAGAGTAATATTGCCCCGTGATCGTTCTTCCCTTCGCTAAATAGTCAATGTGGATAACTCCTTGGGAATCCCAAAAAACGGTCGCCATAACCTTTCCGGCCGACGGAACCGTTTTTGCTTTTTTTGGAGCATTTTCGCCGAGGCAGGTCCACTGCTTGGACTGTTGTTTTGTTTCGGGAGTATAGTGGTGGATCCACGTTTCGTCCAAGGTAACATAACGCATAAAAGTCTTTCGGATTATGTTTTAATAGTGCCAAACACTCTTTGGAAGTGGCTACACGATTCTGCTTATTTTCTTCTGTAAGCAAACGCGGTACCCATCGGGCCGATAACTTCCTCATTCCCAAATGTTTATGAACGATATTTTGTACACGCTCCAGTGACAAGCCACATACCTTAGCTACCTCCCTCAACTTCAGTCTACGATCGTTCATCAACATATTACGGACTTTGTTGATGTTTTCCTCCGTGGTAACCTGATTTGGACGTCCTGGGCGGGCCTCATCAAACACAGATATTCTTCCATTTCTGAACTCGTTATACCACCGCTTTACTGTGGCAATAGAAGGTGAAGCATCGCCATATACGGTATCTAACTCAGTTTTAATTTCATCACGCGTTTTCCCCTTCAAAAACAGAAAGCGAATCACTGATCGATATTGTTCTTTTTCCATTTTACACAAACAATGCCACTCGTTCTGTTTAAAAAACTATAAGTCATGAAGTAATTGACGGAATCATTTGAAACTGTCAATTTTCCCGCGTCCAAGATGGCGGATGTAGGCAAAGACATTTTTAATATTCAGCCAAACCCCGTAGCTTCAAGGTTCATTACTTATCATACCACCCTCGTACGTCTTTATTTGTGATCACTGAACCAAGGTACTGGAACTGATCCACGGTTTCGAACTCCTGGAGCAGATCGATGGTCGACTATCATGAGCTTGGGTCTTTTTTTGTTAATTTTGAGTCCCATTTTAAGGCTTGTTATTTTGAGCCGTTCCAAGAGTTCGGCAATTTCCTCTTCGTCGGTCGATGCAAGAAGAGTTTTCTGATTCTGAAACAGCAGGCAGAGACAACAACGAATATAATTAACTCCTTGCTGTTGATTTTTATGTGTTAAGAATTACATCTAAGTATCTATAAGAGAATCATTGCAAACTTTGAAGCCGATTATGTCCTGTTAAATCTTTCTACCTAGTTGGTACAGTAAATTGCAAAAATATGAGTGCATACAACTTACTCCGAAATATGTCCCATGGCTCTTATGTCGGCGAATTAAGGTTGTGGTATTGTTGTGGTGGATTAATTAGATTCAATATTTTTGCACTTGACCGTACGGACGTGTTGTATCAAGACGAGATCCTAACTAGGAGATGTAACTGAATAGGATTATTGAAATTCTACCAACAACAGTAGGGACGACCACTATGCTTAGTTGAACACTCATGTATTGACAGTTAACAGTGTTTTTTATGAGCTGGTGAGGATTTATCCTGATGCTTTTGATAAGGATCGTTGGTACAGTCAGCGTCATATATATGTACACCATACGATTTGTATGGTGTACCGGACTATTTGATCACTTTGGATGTCACCATATATATGACGCTGACTGTACCTACACTTGGAGCATTTTGCCTAGGACGGTATGATTTGCATTACTTTCTTATTAAACCAGCAAGTAAACTAGTGACCAGGGAAAGAGATAATATTTAATATAATAGCAAAGGAAACGGGAGTGAGCGAAGTTCGCTCGTTCGTTGTTAGGTGCCAGACGAACTGATACTAATTCTTCCAGTGGCCCTTATGTAGATCACGGAATTACTAAACATTGGTGTCGAAACCCATGTACAGTCGAGGAAATTAATTCCTGACCCACCATAGAACATTTTCATAGTAAACGTCATAACGATTTTCCTTGTCAAGCTATGTGATGTCACTATGACGTTTACTGTGAGAAGGTTCCATGGTGGGTCGGGAATTAACTTTCTCGACCGTACAATCAAACAAATACGTTATCAGTAAAGGTATTGAGATTTTTTTTTTTTTTTTCAAAATTTACTTCTTCCACATTATCATGATACTCGGGACTAGACATGTGCGCCGATGGCAAAATTGTCGGCGGCGGCGTCCGATGGTTTTTTGACCGGCGGCGGCGGCGTGATCGGCGTGAAATCGGCGTGGCATAGATTTTTTCAGGTGTACAGTTAATCATAAAAAAAACCAACAGAAGTTCATAATTACTGTCACACAAAATTTCAAATACGATATTAACACTAAAATAAAAATTCAATTATAAATTACACCAATAAAATCATAAAATACTAAAATACAAAAAAAGGACTAACAACAAATGCTGTACCTATGGCTAGAGCGATCTGCTGAACCAAATACGACCACGAGCGGGGGTTGCAGCCAACTGCTCAACTTCCACACAAAAAGGATTTGGCGTCCACCTCCCAGGTGGTTGCCGTCGACCGCAAACAGACACAGGGGCCCTGCCAAAGAACCGACGTCAGCCTATCAGGCCTATTACCGTCACTACGGCTTAACCCCAGAGGCTTTCAAACAGCCACCATTATTCTGTGGATAAATCCATTGAACAAGTGGTGCCTCGAGAACCACCAAGCACGTTTTTGACAACTGAGGCCTTGGTAGCGATCCTCTTCCACGATTATCCCATATAGGCAACTGTGCAAAGATAGGCAACACTTACTACCCAAACACCCAATCTTAGCGCAACGGCTACGTGGTGATGGAGAGACGGGAGAGAGTCGATGTTAAGCATTGTGCCAAGCTGGTGGGATCGTAGAGTCTTGCACCTGGCACAACCCACTGATCAGTCGCATCGCAAACACGTTTCCCAAATCGTGAGAACCCCCGATAAAATCGGCAAAGAAACCCCGTTGCTACTAAAAGATCCGCCACACCATACGCCACCAATGCCAGCCAAAAACGCAACCAGGCCGACATTGCGAACACGCCGCACACCTAGACCGCCATACCGAACCGGGAGAACTCCTTTCAGAAAAAAATGGTGCACCAAGCAAGTTCAATTCGGACTTTTCCAAGAGCTTTAGGTATCCCCGAAACCAAAGACCGAAAGCCCTCCAAAGGTTCCCTGCTCAGTGCCCCACAAGTTCACATTTCCCGATTTATGCTCAGGTCGTATCTCTTTTAAAGTAGACACAAACTTTCCCTATTCGACCAAAACAAAGTGCCTAATATCCGGCGGTAGCCTATTGTGCCATCATCCAGAT
Organism: Clepsis dumicolana; assembly: GCA_963691665.1. NCBI lineage: Eukaryota > Metazoa > Arthropoda > Insecta > Lepidoptera > Tortricidae > Clepsis > Clepsis dumicolana. The sequence goes on from OY829510.1 coordinate 11,555,455, forward strand.
GCTACACATTCAATGGTGAGTACGAATCTGTGAAGGTGTTGTGCATCGCGACGAGGCAAAACACCAGAGGTCCCAATGCTGATCATACAATACCCTTTCTAAAGGGATATCGCGAAGGGAGTTATTTATAAAGGAATTTGGCGAATAATTAACAAAGAAGTTGGTACTACTTTAAAATTAATAAAATATTCGCCACGCCGATTTTACGCCGATCAAGTCCATCGGCGGCAGCGGCGTGGAAAAATCGTCGGCGGCGGCGGCGCGGCGCACATGTCTACTCGGGACTTAATCGCGTAAAAAACTTTACTGTTTTTTTTGTTACTTCTTCCGTTTTCAATATGCTGATATTAACTTTTTCTGTATTTAGAAAAAACTACATGGATCTCGTGCCACCTAATCATGATTAGGATATGTTTGTAGATTATGTATGAGCAATTTTGTAAATGTAAATAGTAATACCCAAAAAATATTTAACAACTGTGGAACGTCGAGTTACTAATTTACAGAAAGGCTGTTGACCCGATTGTCGTAATCGTCAGAGCGCTGCGAATCCGCTCGATATTTCTGTAACAAAGAATAAACTGAACAGGTCCTATGAATAAAATTGTAGCAAAAACCTTTTTAGAAAGAGTTTTAGTTATCGAAATAAACTTTCGATGTATGAAATTTTCCTCCCTTCGTTGCCAAAAGGGAACTAAGAGCGAGGGGATTGACGCCGCGCAGCAAATCAATACGGAACCCTCTGGTATTGCGCGCGCATAGGGCGGGTGATATGGAAATAGTCTCTTGAAAATGCAAGTTTCAAAATCCCATTGGCTACTGTGTACCCATAATTGTAAATTTGTTGGCCGACCGACACAAGCCAACAATTCAAGGTTATAGAAAGGATAAAAATAGCAGTATCGTTCTTCATCGGAATAAATGTATAAATTTTGTACTTAAAAAATTGTTATGCTTTGCGATCGGGTGTCTAATATGGGTCTATAATTTGTCCCATACAGTTGTAAGTCATAATGTAATCCTTGTCATAATTTATCACTAGTCATAACTCTTTTTTTCTCTGAAACTATTAATTTTTCAGGATTATTATAAAATGAACCTAACCTAACCTATATAGTTGTACAGAATGACCATTACAAACCTGAAATTTTTACGGTTCCAGATAAAAAAAGAGTTATGACTAGTGATGAATTATGACAAACATTACATTATGACTAAAAAATTTCGACGAAAAAAAGGGACCCCGTCTAATATCATAACCACGCGTGATCACTCAGGTAGATAGTTGCCTAGTTGGAAAGATATTTTTTCGGTCGTCGATTTTTCCGAGCATCGAGCAGCGCCGGCGCAGAGGCGACCACTCCGCACGAGTTCAAGGCGAGCGCGCGCGGTCAGGTTCGAGGACACGACGCCGGCGGCGCGGGCCCCTCGCGGCGCCTCCACAGGCCCCCAATACCCCATTACTTCTATATTCTAAGATATTACTTCGCCCAGGATAATGCCCTAAAGTCCTGGTCTTTCCTAGTAGGGCCGCTCAGTTCTAACTTTAAAAAACTATCTGTACTGTATAGGTACCTACTTTGTGGTGGAAAATATTTCTTTAAAAATTTTGCTGATATTCAAGTACCTACGTATTTAAAATTGTCAAAAACAGATTCGGTCTGAAATTTTGTAAACCATTTAAAAAATACTTCCTCATTTAATTATGAAGTTTGAAATAGGTAGGTAATCTCACGTGAGCATGATGAACTCGTAGAGGCAATAAAGACCGAGTTCATGGCCCTCTGAGGCACGACTCTACTACGAAAAAACGCATGGACTTTTGTTCAACTTGTGAAATATTACAACTGAATAATCACTAGACAAGCGGAACAAAAATGTGTAGGTATCTATGGTGAGTTTGGCTTGGATTTGGACAGACATGTGTCACCACGAATATTAATTTGGGTAGGTTTAACAGAGCTAATGTAACTTATAAAAGCCATTTTAAAATGTAATTCTAAAACACTGGACCAATGATGTACCTACCTACCTATAATCTGTGGGAAGCACTACCTACGCTACGCTAACGCACTGGGCGCGACGAGGCGGCTGCCTTGTCATTAGGGGTCGATTCACCCTTATCCGATCCGTCTGTAGCTATCTCTTTTTTCCACCCTAATATTAAGTGCTCTCGCTCCCGCATTTATTTTTCGAGCGGTTTATTAAGTAAGTCGGCGGGAAAATTGGAGAATAGATAAAATGCAAGGTATCCTTAGCAAGCTGTCCCCAAAAGCTGAAATGTAGGACCTAGTAGTAATTCTTAGGTTTGATTTTAGATTACCTAATGTTTAATTTGATTACTACTACATTCGTCTGAAGAAATAGAAAGCTGTTATCAATGCTACAGCAATTTTAGTGATAGGTTAAAGATATCGCGGTTACGTGTTTCTTATCTGCCATTGCACTCGTCTTCCGTTCTTCGATTTTGATCTGCATAAAACTTTAGGCAGTAGGTAGGTAGGTAAGAGGTAGGTAGATAATTTAATTATTAACTGATCGTAAACACTTTCAGGTAACTCAAGTTATTAGAAATAATTAATGAAATACCTACCTAAGAACTCTGCTACGCCAGAAACAATTCTGTTAATGTTACCGGAAGATGGAAATGAATTAATAATGTAATAGACCACGGTGCGCCAGAACGAGTTTATTTATAGTTACGGCCTGGGTATGGCGAGTAAAAGTTAATAGAAAAAACATCGTCCCAAATCTTCAAACCTTCGAGTCGTTTTTTATGCATGCCCGCTCAGGCAGGCGTTCCAGTCCGGTCCCCCGGTCGGCAGTCAACGGCTCGTGGGTTGGTATAGGTCTCAATTTGAGAAAAAAATAACCACAAGAAAGTGTTATCATGTTCTTCGTTAGAACGAAATGCATGGAATATATTTGTGAGACTACGCTAAGTTCGTTTCCTTCGTAACTACGTCGTTATTGTAATGCGCCAATTAGGTTAACTATTATTAGTTTGCTTAATTGCAATTTATGTAATGAAATAGCTATAAGTATAATAACATTTATAATTATGTATGGTTTGTATAAAATGTTTTCATTTTCGCCATAGTGGTATGGCAGCGCATACCTCAAGGCGAAACAGGTTTTACACTACTACTTGCGTAGTGGTTTCATTGTGCTGTCCTTCCCTTCCCGCCATTTCGCTGCATTGTGCCCGTCGCCCGCCATCTGCGCTACGTTAAAATGGCGCGAAAATGTTGTTTCCTTGTCCTGCATGACGATTTTGTTCAATTTATTCATTGAAACTTTCTTAAGTTCCTTGTTATTTACTTACCTAATACGAATTGGTAAGAGTCCGTTTATTATACATTAATTGTAATTTTGTCAAATGTTACTTTAAAATAAAATAAAAAATGTTTTGTCTTGCATATTTGGTTTTAACTGCGTTTTTTATTTTATTTCAGACGTGCTCAGATATGGACTTGTACATCACCGACTCGCTCCAGGACATGCTGGACATGGACATCAAAAACGAAATGGCCACAGATCTAAGCAGTATAACAGATTTTCCTGTAAGACAATATTGGATTGCAAAATGTACAATATGTGTTACCTACAGTCTAATGACCGCTAACGTTCATGCTTCCCGTCTTTTCAGGACTCATTAGGACTAAATTTTTCTGAAATGCCTCCCCTGTTAGATATGGATACGGATAATTCAGCAATATGGCTCAACAATTCCTCTAGTTTTGTGCATAACTTAGATCTATACGGTTCAGAAGCCAACGCCGTAATGGTCAACCCGAACTCCGTCATGCCGTCCACGTTTGCAGAAACTCCAGTAAAGAGCGCTGTGAAAGAAGAAGCGTCAAATTTATTACTAACATCAGCTGCCAATAACAACTTAAATAGCAATACGTCAGTGCCTAGTCCTAAAGAAGAAAAAAGCCATTTAACTTTTTCCCCCAACGCAATAAAAGTATCTAAAGTGGAACCCGAAGAGCAGCCCGTCGCCAAGAAACCTCTAGAAGAAGCGACCCAGATGGTCATTTATGTGCGGAAACAAGACAAGCATGTAGTGAAGGATTTATTGAAGGACTTGGATACTAGCAAACTGAAGACTACCATGCAAACTCCAACGCAAACAGTGAGAGTGAAGGCAGCCCACGAACTAATCAAAGTTAATAATAAAAATTGTTCTATTTTGAACACGAGCCAAAAAGTAGCACAACAATTAGGAACTAATACTATTATATCTGGTAATATTCATATATTAGACGCACAGCAATCTAGGACAATTTTAGCAAATAGTAATAAGAGTCAAGCAACGATACTAATTGACAACTCGTCGTTGAACAACAATAGGCAAATAATTAAGACTTCAGTAAATGGAGCGTTTACAGTGGACACTAGCCAAGCGAAGTATGTAAGCTCTACGATTAAACTCACCTCGGGCGCCGGGGAGTTTCCCAAGCCAGCGTACTCTTATTCCTGCTTGATAGCTATGGCGCTAAAAAACTCGAGAACAGGCAGTTTACCCGTCTCGGAAATTTACAACTTTATGTGGTAAGATATAACACAGTATTTCAAAACTTGACATGTTTATGATTGTATCAAATGGGTGTTTTAATTGTTCTTTTTGTTTCAGTCAACATTTCCCTTATTTTAAAACGGCGCCGAACGGTTGGAAAAACTCAGTACGTCACAATCTTAGTTTAAATAAATGCTTTGAAAAAATTGAAAAACCGTCGACGAATGGTAGTCAAAGAAAGGGTTGTTTATGGGCCATGAATCCGTCTAAAGTTGGAAAGATGGATGAGGAAGTTCAAAAGTGGTCGCGAAAAGATCCTCAAGCTATTAAGAAGGCGATGGTTTATCCAGGTTAGTGCACAAACACCTACAAACTTCTCTGCAATACCAAAAATTATACTGATTTCGTTTCGGATATACTTCGAAATGGGCTGCTCGTGCTTAGTATCTACAAAGGAGTGTCCGCGATATATGATTTACTTGTAGTATTTTTCAAGCTTTGCAATGGCGTATTTTCTACTGGCGCACTGCTAGCATTATATTAGCCTGGAACCATTAAATTATTATTATTAACAGCTTGAGCTTTAACAAAGACTAATCAAGTGTCATCTGTATTATTTGTAGATAGTTTAGAAGCACTAGAGCGTGGCGAGATGAAGTACAGCGGCGCGGCCGGCGACGCCGACGAAGATGACGCAGACGTGGACGCTGACGCGGAACTTGACGCTGACGTCGAGATCGACCCCGAAGTCAAAGCCGAGGTGGAGGAGGAGGAGACTATTGTAGAACAGGTAAGCTCATTTTTATGATAGATACTAAAGGCCAAGGCTAAAGGCTACTTTCTTTACGAGCTTTCTCACTGGAGGGCTCATAAATATAATCTGTGACTGATACTAAACATAAATAAACCGACGCGAAGCAGAGCAGGGCCCTTGCCATCGCACCGCTACCGTGACTTAACCAAGGATGTAGGCATTGCAAGGCTTCCCAGTACCTGGGTTCACATTGCAAGCAGACTCCAGTCACGGATGTAAAATAGTGACAATTATGTCCGCGATAAATGCTGATGTTCGAAGGCCTTCGATGCTTTCTTAATACATCTGAAGAATAATAAACCTCTCAACATGTTTTTGGCGTGATTAATATCGTCATAGTGAGTGATAGTTCACCTTCAGATCCTATAGGGCCAGTATAGCATCATTTGCTAGAACGAACAGATAGTATGCATATAAGGCAGATACTCTTCGCCTTCCCCATTAATATTAGGTAATCGTAATCCACAACTTTCACCCGGCTTTTGGTAACCATATTGAATACCTACTTAGAATGTTAATCCGACTTCATCCAGAAGCTCATAACCTCAATTTATTCTCGTTGTGTACTTTAGGCGTCATGCTTGGAGCTCATATTGGCTGACTATTAGGTTTGCCTCTGGCTCCCTGGTGTGGGCTGTGGCTGCACTTGGAAATTGTAGCAAATGTGGGGCAGTTAGGAAAGTGTTACTTCAAATATTAAATTCAGCATTAAAATCCCTTCAGGAGGTGTCGGACCAGGAGTTGGAGGTGGAGGAAGTGGTAGAAGGCACGGGCATGGTGGGCGGCACCTACCGGCTGCTGGCGGCCGGGCCCTCGGCGCTCGCCTCCTACATCACCGACGCCGACTCCGGGGGAGAAATCAGCGACATTGAGGTGCGCAGCGCGCTAGATAACGGGTCACGAACGGAAACGAATTAGAAATATGGCACCGTGTCATATTTAAATCTAATATGATTATGGTATACGATTACGGGTAATCTTGCGTGCAATAAATAAGATCCCACTCTACAAGTGTTATTTACCGTGCCATTTTCGACGCTCTGATCCGTCATCTAGATGTAATTATTGTTAGAAACTTGTAAAAGTGTGCAAAAAGATGTAAAATAATTGATAGAGGCGCACTCGCGTACAATACGCTTCAAACTTAAATGCGCCTCAGAAGTTGTTCCGGCCATGGGAGGGGGAATGGTGGTCCTTCACTTTTCGCACTTGTCTGATTTCACTGCAGGCGTATTTAAGAAGTTTTACTCGTACTGTATTTCCCATGTATGGTATACTGTGTCTACTGGCTATTTATTTTACATATTATAACCAGTTTAAACTGAACTTAAATGTATAGCGCTATTGGCAAGCTAGGTGTAGGGCAGTCGAAAATTAGTGGCCATATAAATTGTGTGACAGTAGTAGTAGTAGTCACTTAGTCGGCACTACGATCAACCTGCGAAAGTGATTATTAATGTCCAAATTTGCCCTGATCCAAGAACTAGAAAGTGTGGTGTAAAAACATGTGGGATCCAGCCTCGGGTAAATGCAGCAAGATGAAGTTGTAATCGATTTCTTGCTTGTTTCAGGTTTTAGATCAATCCTACGAAGAAATTGATATTGACGTAACGAAACCTATGAAACTAGATTTATCCGTCACAGAAAACTACACAAGTGAGTAGCATGTACCTAGACATCCGTATTTAACTGTCACTAGTCGACGCTCTTTACAGCTACATAATTATGTAACTTATAGCCGCTGCAGAACCGTTGTTCAAGTCTATTTGTCAGTTTTTCACAAGCATATTGTGATTTCCAGTTCATTCCGCAAAGAGGGCAAAGACGAATTTCATCTACCAACCGGTGGCCGCACAAGCGCACACGAGCCGGCGGAAAACGCCGCTCGTCAACAGAGTCGCGCTCATCTAACCAGCGCCAGCATCATCGTAATCAATTGTGAACATTCGACGTGGGGACAATGGAAGTCTAGCGTAGTCTCTTCAGTGATTGTTCTGTTCCATTAATGTTTAAATTACGGGAAATTCGAATTGTAATAATTAAGTTGTGATTGGTGTGAGAGTGCCGAGTTCTTTTATCAGCTAGTTCTGAAGTCTAGGTATGAGTTGACCCGCTCCTCCGCGGAAGGACACTTGTTACATATCTTACACAGTAAATTAGTTTATTTTTAGGGGATTTTGAAAGCTCACGTCTAACTGTTTACTGAAAGCTCGGTATTTTAGATGTTGAATATCCACATAAAAATTTAACACTAATGGTACTATAAAATAATAGTGTTCAAATGTAGGCAATACATGTAATGAAAATGTTCCCATTATAGTTTGTAAGGGGCTGTTTCGGCCACATCGTGAGTACAAAGACGTTTCTGCTGCTGTATTGACGCTTTTCATTAGTTTAACTGCGGCGAGTGGATTTTCGTGTTCCGCTGCGCTGTCTTGACCTTATTTTTATTATGTAAGACATTTGTTATTGTTATATGTAACACTGCTGACATTGTGCGCCGGACTCTAAAGATCTTCACCAAAGGGCTTTCTTAAGACTAATCTTTGACAAGACCTTTAGAAATCGGCTTTTATGATATATTTGACTAAAGTCTCGATACAGTGGCGTGCACTCCAGCGGGTATTAAGTAAGTTCCCACCGCTATTACATTATTTTCTACTTTTTCTTCTATACATAAGACAGTTGACACTGGCAGCTCTAGTCAGGGCTTCAACCAATTTTATATCAAATTGATCTGTGCTATTCCAATAGCCAAAGGTTATCCACTCCGCGTAAACCGTGTCCATGTGCATTATCATTATACCTATAATTATGAGTCAGTGTGTACTATTAATTATATGACCCTACAGCTAGCTACCTCTCGTGCAATTGAATACGGCCTTGTTCAAAAAAACGTTGGCCGCGTTCTGTACAGTTGCCTTCACATGAATCGTAGCGGCCACGGTGCTAGGAGCCCCAATGAATCTATTTGATGGCGACTACATAGCTAAGAAATGTACTGTGTTGAGGTTATACCGATGGGCTATTGTCGTGAACACCCTAGAAATATTTGAGACATGTGCATTAGAAGCATTGTTGAGGGTTCAATTATTATAAAACCACTCATTTTGGGGCCTGAGTTGAGAGATGATATTCAACCACATCGCCATTACTTTGTAAGGCTTCAAAATGACGCGTTTTACAAACAGTACTTTTACATTCATAAAGTGCACAGTAGACATGGTAATTTAGGATTTATATTGTGACATTTATTGTGTTTGTTCTTTGTAAGTTGTTCCTTATACTTCATTAAAAACATACCCAAGGTATTCATGTGACCTAGCGTTAATTTAATATTTAAGTAATTCCATACAAAAGTATAAAATTGAAAAGTACAGACTGACGACTACATTTTAAACAGATTTTAATCAATGCAGTACTTCAACAACAGTGTCAAGTTTAACGCGAAGTCTTCCAGGAAATGGTTAAAAGAAAATTTTCTAAACTTTACCATGAAAACGACTTCAAAGAGTTGAGCATAAAACTGTCGTAGCTATAAGCTTCAGGGGTGTCGAATTAGGTGCAAAATATATATGGTTGTGTTAATTACAATAGATCTCATTGACTTCAGGATCGTGGAAAATAAATACAGCACACCCCTAGTCCAATGCATTTATCCATATTACATGGTACTTGGTAGAAAAATGATCGATTCGAAATTAAGTGGTATTGTTTTAAGAAAATCGCAATGTGCAAGTTTGTTATTTTGATAATGTTGACCAGTGAATATGAATTGGTCTGTGAATTACTATCTCATGTGATTGTATACAGAGTAGTGATCTAATGGACACCTACAACAAATTATGCGTCAAGGGTCTTTCTTGTGACATTAATTTTGAACTGATTCAAACTGGATTATATCAGGCTACGCTTAACGCACCGAGCTCAGTGCGTTGAAACTGTCAAATGCTCAAATGTATTTCAAGGCTGTGCTAATAGAATCTGTTATTCAGTCACGGCTCAATCGATTTAAATGAAATGGACAATTCCTGGATTAATATTTATATCCTAGTAGCCCCCCATAGCAACCCCAATTTGAGAAGTAGGGGGGACAGTTATTATTTTCAAAGAAAGACCCTAAAATAAGTTGTTGATAGTCATATGTTATGTGATTAGTCGATCACACTTACTAATGTCGTTAGTATCATTGCTTTGATACGAATATTTATAAGTTAAGTAGTCAATTAGTTGGCGGCCCAAGCAACAAATCGGTCTTGAAGGGTAAGCCGATCGTGGGTAAGCCCCATTGCCTACACGACACTGGAACGTACTGGCCCTCACGAGCCCCTACTCCCGAAGTCCGATGTTCGTATCCGGCCGTTCCGCTCACGCCAACATACGATAACATGAAAGCGAGCGGCACGGTCGAATACGAACTTCGAATTTCGGACTTCGGGGTAGAGGCGTAGACATACTATCTCGCTAGTATTTCTTTTGTCATAGACGCACGGTCTTACGCTACGCACCCGGCTTGTAGTGATGGATGTTTGAAAAACGCAATTTTGACCAGGAATTTTGGAATTCTATTATTTTCTTTATTCTAGACTAAGCTTAAAATTAGTGTTCACAAGCATAACTTACTTATACTAATGCGAAATATCCACGAAATTAGCAAAATTTCAATAGCGTGCAATGTGTACAAATAGACTTAGAGAAGTAATTTTGCTTATAATAATGGATAATCAACATTGCGTATGTTTGTGAAATTTTATTGATAATAAATTAATACATAGTTACTATTTAGTGTACACTGTAGGAAAATAGTGCGTTCTGTCAATAATACCCAGAAACTTCGTATTGTCAAGTTTAACCCCAGTTGACATAATATGCGAAAACAGTAGTTAAGGTAGTTTTAAAACTTATGAAAGTGGGGGTTTGATATCCAAAGTGGAATTGCCTCGAAAGTAATGCCAACAATACTAAAATTTTAATATTGGACTTCCGTAAAGTAATAATGAAGCAATGTAACGTGTCTCTAACCAATTTTGTAACATATAATAGAATTTGTATTTTTCCACTGCCAGTATTTCAACATCCATGTAAAATATAACAAATAATTAGCCTGTAAGGATACTTAGTAGTAGTAGTAATTAAAAATGTAGTTTTATTACTATTAATATAAGAATGCTGAGTCGAATATGGTTTTTTAATAACATTTTTGTAATAAAAATGAAATGAGTATTTTCTGTTTTATTTGTCCTACTAAATATTATCAGAGACAGTAATACAAAGACTGCCAATCTTCATACTAACTTACGCAGCTCCAAAATGTAAGGTTCACTCGATGCAGGGACCGGAAAACCCTATCATTCGGCTAAGCCGTTCGAAACGGTAGCCCGATGAAGGGGCTACCGCATCGATACGGTAGCCCCTTCAACGGGCTACCCTAATACCCGTATAACCCGTACATATTCGGGTAGCCCTAATCGTAACAAGAGGTAACCGCTTACCCGTATTTATTAGGTTTGGGTTAATCATATGCTAAGCGGTTACCTTCGGCTTTGGGTAGCCCTTTCACCCCGCTCCGCGGCGCGTCCGTGTTTTCGCGAAGCGGAACTGTACATTAGTATGAAAACTGAAAGGAACTATGTACGAAGATAACAATCAATTTATATTTTAATCTCTCCGTACTTACGAGGGGCGGCTGAAAAGTAATCTACCTAACAATGAAACAAGACTGTCGTGGCTAATTTTTTTTTATTTTTCTATAAAGTCCCCTGCTAGTAAAATGCACTTATTAAATTTTTCAAATATTGAATTTAAACCATTAAAAAAAAAACTTTCGGTTTGTCGTCAAAAAAGTCAGTAACCGCAGCCTTCATTTCGTCATCGGTCATAAACCTTCGTCCCCTGAGGTCTTTCTTGAGAAGTCTAAACAGAAAATAGTCACAGGGGGCTAAATCTAGACTATAAGGGGGGTGGTCAATGGTTTCGAAGCCATTGTCTTTAATTGCTAGCTTCGTTGTGCGGGCGGTATGCACTGGTGCGTTATCGTGCAAAATCAGAATTCCTTTGCTTACCTCGCCGTTTTTCTTTTATTGTCTCTCTTAGTTGATATAGTAAGTTTGAGTAATAATCAGCATTAATTGTAGTTTTCTTCGGTAAATAATCTATGAGCAAAATCCCTTCTGTGTCCTAAAAGATTGTAGCCATAAGTTTACCTGCCGATGGACAGACTTTGAATTTCCGAGGCGGCTTTCTCATCCTTAAATTTCCACTGTAACGACTCTTGCTTACTTTCCGGGTCCCATTGTCGAATCCAAGTCTCATCACATGTTACAATTCTAGAAATTATTTCTTCCTCTTTCCCTCGACTCATGTCCAAAAACTCTTCGCAACATTTGACACGCCTCTCCATGTCAAATGCAGTCAACATTCTGGGGACCCAACGTGCACTAACCTTGGACATGTTCAAATGCTCATGAATTATTTCATTGACTCGCTCTTTACTGACGCCCACATCTCTAGCTATCTCCCACTGCTTAACTCGTCGGTCCTCTAATATATATTTTTTCACCCTGGCTACATTTTCATCGGTGACGGCCGAAACTGGTCTTCCGGATCATCTTCCAGGTTCTCACGACCTAACTTAAACTGCTTTGACCAAAACTTTATAACAAATTCGGAAGAACACGAACTGCCAAACACACGTAACATACGCTGTCTGATCTCCGAAGGCGTATTCCTTTCTTTAGTCAAAAACTTAATCACCGCACGCTGCTCGATTTTATCCATTTTCACTTTTTCTACCGACATGTTTGAAACAATTGTAGGAGACAAATAAACGTGATGCAATAAACAAATGAATGTAATACATTTTGAAAATAGAATAACAAACGAATGTAAATCCATACCAGCCAGCATTATTTTTGTATATATTTCTGACCAAGGAGATTACTTATCAGCCGCCCCTCGTATATAGGTAAGTATGTACTTACCTACTTAAAGTTTCTATTATATCGACTTCAAAAAAGGAGGAGGTTCTCAATTCGTCGGTATTTTTAAGTAAGATATGGGTCTTTTAACATGAAACTACCATGAGACTCAATCATGATCATAAATAAAAACGGATCACTCACGTATATAAGTCGAGTTTAGCCCGACTTGTTTCGGACTAAATCGTAGTCCTTCCTCTGGGGTTAGTAGTCGCGCGAGCTGAGCCGCGGCACGCAATGTGCGTCTCGCCACCGTTGGGTCATGCGCTCCCAGAGGAAGGACTAAGAATTAGTCCGAAACATGTCGTGCTAAGCTCGACTTATATACGTGAGTGATCCGTTTTTATTTCATTATAAGATATGGGTGTCATTTTCTAGTTTTCCGGGGATGTTGATTACGAAAATGACACCCATTTTCAAATCCAAGATGGCGGACATATTTTTTTGTTGAAAATCGATATGGGTGTCATTTTCTATATTTTCAGGGGCGCGGATTCTGAAAATGATATCCATTTTCAAATCCAAGATGGCGGACATATTTTTTTGTTGAAAATCGACATGGGTGTCATTTTCTATGTTTTCAGGGGTGCGGATTCTGAATATGGCATCCATTTTCAAATCCAATATGGCGGACACATTTTTTTGTTGAAAATTGATATGGGTGTCATTTTTTAGTTTTTCGGGATGCTGATTACGAAAATGACACCCATTTTCAAATCCAAGATGGTGGACATATTTTTTTGTTCAAAACCGATATGGGTGTCATTTTCTATGTTTTCAGGGGTGCGGTTTCTGAAAATGACGTCCATTTTCAAATCCAAGATGGCGAACACATTTTGTTATTGAAAATCGATATGGGTGTCATTTTCTAGTTTTCCGGGGGTGCTGATTACGAAAATGATTTTTTAAGAAAAAATTATGTCCGTCACCTTGGATTTGAAAATGGGTATCTTTTTCGTAATCAGCATTCCCGGGAAACTAGAAAATGACACCCATATCAATTTTCAGCAAAAAAATGTGTCCGCAATCTTCGATTTGAAAATGGATGCCATTTTCAGAATCCGCACCCGTGAAAACATAGAAAATGACACCCATATCGATTTTGCACAAAAAAATGTGTCTGCCATCTTGGATTTGAAAACGATGTCATTTTCGTAATCAGCATCCCCGGAAAACTAGAAAATGACACCCATATCTATTTTCAACAAAAAAATGTGTCCGCCATCTTGAATTTGAAAATGGATGTCACTTTCATAATCAGCATCCCTGAAAACATAGAAAATGACACCCATATCGATTTTCAACAAAAAAAAAGTGTCCGCCATCTTGGATTTGAAAATGGATGTCATTTTCAAAATCAGCACCCCTCAAAACATAGAAAATTACACCGATGTTGACTTTTAGAAAAAATTATGTCCGCCATCTTGGAATTGAAAATGGATGTTATTTTCCTAGTTAGCTAATAACAAATACCTAGTTCGCGCCGAAACTAACAATCCGACCACAACATTATTAAAAATGAGTTTTAAAAGGTTTGCAGTTGACTTGAGGTCTTATTTTGTTTCAATAGTCGGCGACTTACAAAGTCTTTGTCAAATGCCGCCTCCTCCGTGTTAGGGTTTTTAAATAGGCGAAACCTTATGCCTTTTGCGCTGGAAGTAAGATTCAAAATAACCTGCACGCACAATCAGCGCTTCAAACGGGGTTCGAATCCTGGGGTTTCGTTTCAAACCGGTCAAACGGAATTTAGTTTTTTACCAATGCCTTCCACTAATAAAAACGAAACTAAAAGCTATTTGAGTAAATTTTAAATCCGATTTAGCACTTATAAAAAGAAAGACAAATGTCATTATAGAATGTCATTGTCATTTGTCATGTGTCATTTTCACGTTTCTCACAAAGAGTATATAATCACAACGTTTTAAGAGTCGGAACTCCCATACAAGAAGTTTTAGACGATTTTAGTATGAAGCCAGTTCGGGTTAACTACCAACATCAAGAAACGAACTGTACAGACAAAACTACTAAATAGGGTCAAAAATGTCACAATGACAAGTAGTGTTGTTGAGATTATCGACAGTTTCGATGTAACGTCAACGTAGTGCTGAGATTTTTATCGATATCGATGTAACAAAAAAACGTGTATAAAGCACTGCTTATTAAATTAAGTAAAAACACACTATCTTATATAGATCTTTATGTTTTGTTAATAAATTGAACTTATTTTTTATTTTGATATTAATTCCAATTAATGTTTCAATGTATTATGCATAGATCGCAATGAAAATAATTGAAACGGATGCTTCCAAAACCCACAACATTTCATGTATGGCAACGAATCGGTTAGTTTGAAGCGGTTGGTACCACTTCCGAACTGGCTTCATACATTAGTTTTTTTGTATGGTATGGAGTTCGTGAAGTGGAAATTCGAAAATCGAAGTTCGTATCGTATCGTCCCGCTCACTCTCGTGTTAAATAATATAATAATAATATTAGCTTGAGAGGGACGGCACGCTACGAAGTTCGCATTTTGCACTTCGTAGTCGGGGGGCTGGTTCGTTTCTCAGTCCGTCACTCACCACTCAGTTTTTCGTTTCTTTTATAACTTCTAGTCTAAACAAAGTACTGTGTTTATTTACGAGTCAACGTCTATTTTGTATCCAAATGAATTAGACACTAGTCTGAAACTTTCAAATATGACGACACGCGAGATTCTTACTTTACAGTTTGGACACTATTCAAATTATGTAGGATCACATTTTTGGAACATACAAGAACTTGGTTTTGACTACACCGGTGCTGTAAAGACTGAATGCAATCACGATATTCTGTACCGAGAAGGTTACACATCGAACGGAGAAGTAACCTATACACCTAGATTGCTCTTATGTGATTTAAAAGGGTCTTTAAAGACATTACCTTCTAGTGGTGGTTTGCCTGATGATTTAGGTTATAAAGAAGAGATTCTTTGGGAAGGTGTTGAAAAAATAGAGGAGCCGATTCCACCTAAAAATGAGTATTTGAAAAGTATAGATACTGCAGGCCCTTCAGCAACAACATCAAAGAAATATGATTTGGATAACAGCATAAATACATGGACAGATTTTTTGTACCCCAGGCTGCACCCTCGTTCTGTTAATATTGTTAAGGAATATAGTCACGGAGATAATAATGTATGCACTTTTTATTTTTTGTGATGTCCCAACCTCAATTTAACTTAAGAAGTGGTGATCGCCCATAGGTCAAAATTTTAAATAAAGAAGTTTTCCTCACTTCTCCATGTACAAACTTCTTGTACCAAATTTTAATTTCACTTCATAAGTGCACCACTTAATAGCCTAATATATTATTAATTCCTGCACACAAGTAATAAGTTGTTTTTCTTTTTTATTTCAGACACTCTTTGATACATTCAATACTGGGCATGCAGTATGGAAATCAGATTTTGGAGAGGACTTCAATGACAATATCAGAAAGTATGTTGAAGAATGTGATAGTATACAGGGGTTCCATATAAACTTTGACTGTACTGATGGCTTCTCAGGTCTTGCTATTGGATGCATAGAGCATATAGTTGATGAATACACTAAACCAATATTAGCTCATCCAATCATAGCTTCCCATTACCCAGACAATTCACCCACAAGTCAAGAAGAAAGAGATTTATCTAATCTAAAGGACTCTGCAAGACTTGTCAATATACTTCTTACCATTGAAGCATTGACTCAACATGCTAACTTGTTTGTGCCACTATGTACAGGGGAGAAAGGGTGGAGAAAGCCAGGCAACCCAAGGTTGTTTGAATATATCAACTATAGTCGAGAAAAATACTACCACTCCTCAGCATTGCTGGCTTCCGCTATGGACACATTGAGTCAAAAGTATAGGCACAAAAGCAACATGTACACTTTGTCAGATATTTGCACAGATATGACAGGCTATGGAAGAAAAATGGCAGCAGCATCTTTAGGCATTCCACTTACAATGAATGAGTCAGAGTACCTGATAGACCATTTAAATAAGACAACTAAGCCTATCTATACTTGCATAACACCCAGTTGTAAGATTGCAACTGATAAAATCTTCCAGCTCATAACAGTGAAAGGTATACAAGAGGGTCGCCTAAAAGCCCCTTTGAAGGATGCTAAAGAACAGTTGAATTTACCAGCTTACAGATGCCGAGATGTGAAAGAAATGTTTGAATTGTATTTCCAAGCAAATAATTTCCTCTCAGCAACAAATGTTACAGTTTGTGAAAAGCCTTTGGAAGTGAAAACTCCATACCCTATGTTCTTCTCTGAGAATTTGAATAAATATGGATTTGTGAAAAATGAGATTACTGAAGATAAAATTGCGAGTTGTCCAGTCATTGCAGGGTATCATAATGGCAATTTTTTGACTGACATGATTGAGAAATTGCACCGGGAAGTAAGCAGAATAAAGTTTGCTAAACTGCACAAGTTCAGAGAGGAAGGATTAGAAGCTGCTGAATACCAAGAGACATTAGATAGTCTTGAAGAATTTAAGGATAACTATGAAGATAACTTTCAACTGTAATAACTTACTTACCATTACAAATTATATTATTGAACTAATATAAATATTAGATATTTATTATTACTAGACTGGAAAATAAAGGAAAGGAATAGTGGACGTTTTACGTATACATTTGTTTCTTAATGGCAATTTGCCAATAACGTACATAACTCGCAAAGGTGTGCATAGGAGATTCATAACACAAAATAAAATTCATAAAATTTATTTTTTAAAGATGATTTAGATAAAATAAATCATGTCCCAACCACACAATCTCATTGTACACAATATACATCTACTCGAGTCCACTACGGCGATCATGACGAGCGCTCCAGTGCTCTTTCTTTCATTCTCGTGATAAATGCTGCACCTTTGTTCTTTCTGAAGTTTTCGTATGGATCGTTCAAATTTACACCAACGCCTGAAAGTGAAATATCGAAATTAGCATATAAGAAAATTTACAGAGCGCAATTATAGAATAGATTCTAAAAAAAAAATACACAGTGGAATGTAGCACCTCCTCCTTTTTTGAAGTCGGTTAAAAATGGCGTCTTGCACTATGATGACAAGGTATGAGAGATGGCGTGAGAAAGGCACTAGTGTGAGCGAGATAGCGCTAATGACCGCCATTTTTAACCACCTTCAAAAAAGGAGGAGGTTCTATGTTCTACTATATGTATTACTTAGAATATATTATTTATTGACGCGGCTTATTCTTTAATAACAAAGAACACACCCGCTATCCTCGTGTTTATTGTGAGATATTATTATTTGAGTCTATCAACTTTTTAGTGTTGTTATTATGTCCCGTCACCCAGGAGACAACAGTGATACAGTTGCTTGCTTACAGGTTGTCATGTATACTACTAGCATGCTTAGGACCTTAGAAGATAAGAAATAGGCTTACATATCTGTTACAACTCCTAACTTTTGGTACATTTGTACCCCAGAAAATCGTTCTTGCAATGAGTGACCTAGTCTAGTAGTAGTCTAGTCTAGTCTAGTCTTGAGATGAGAGTCGCCTAAGCAACGAGCAACACTTAAAAGTTGATTGACCCATTTATGCAATTAGAACTAACTTAAACGGCCGGATAGCCTAGTGGTTAGATAACCTGACTATGAAGCTTGAGGTCCCTTCACAGGTTCGATCCCTGGTGGCTCATGACGTCACGTCGTGCTACCCTTTAAAGCACTAAGTATAATCTTCGCCATTTGTAGTTTAATTGACAGAAAAATACGCGTCGAATATTTATTTGTATTTTTTAAGACACTAGGCTAGTCCTGTGGTTTATTTATTTTCACTTCTATTCAGCTTGTCTATTGCTGGGTGTAGGCTGGTGGGGACTATAACCAAAGCTCTATCATTTCTGAGAGGAGGCCTCTGCCAGTGGGGCGTAAAAAAAGGCCGGTGATGATGATGATGATGAGCTAGAATTTGAGAATTTGGATTTTTATATTGCGGTTCTCAGACTAGTGAATCTACATTTACTTTTTTGCTAAGTCGCCTAGCCTGGAAAAGGGTTAATTTCCTCGCAATCGAAGTGAAAAGCAGAACGCATTTATAACTCGTTCGTAAAACCCATTTTACCCTCAACTCGGCTATCCTCTGTGTCACCTTTGTACTGGTCCTGCTTGTCGCGCACGTGGCCGCCGCTGATGGGCTCGGCGATGCCCTGGCCGGCCGCGCCCAGCCCGCCGGCGCTCCAGCCCATCTTCTGCAGCAGCTGGTGGCCCTTGTTGCTCGAGTCGAGGCCGCTCGACGACGGCGGGTATGACGTTGAACTACTTCTGTACGTGCAGAAATATGTGTAAGTGTATGAGCGTAGGACATGGCGGGTTAATGGTGCGGTTTTTCTTACACGAAAGAAAAATCGCGCCATTATTTCTACACTACTCGGCAGTGGCGTGCAGAGTTTTTAGTCAGGGTAGGCAGAAAATTTCGAGTAGATCTATGTATGATATTCAGTAGTGAATACCTATTGGAAGGTTAAAAGAGAAAAGAAAAAAAAAAGTTTCACATTCTTGCCCGGATTCGATCCCGGGTACCTGTGCGTCAGACCTATTGAGTCCAGTTAGACCAAACGCTATTGGATTTCTGGGTCGAAATTACTGAACGCTTTTCAAGCAATCAAAAGCAGCGCTTTTTTGTCGCTGCCGTAACATTTGGTTTGATTGGTTGATTTTAATAATACATGTGTGAGTGAGGTGCGGTGGGCCAATTCGTACACAGCTTACGGTGGAGCACGATGTCAAGAGTGTGCGTGCCGGGCAAGCAATCGGGCGTGCTGCTTTTTCGCAGAAAGAAACACGTCGCGTCCGCGCGGATTTGTAATATTTAGTTTTTTATTTATGAAAATGTTAATGAATTAATAATTAAGTTTAAGTCGAGTATCACTACATCTGAAATATATATGTATAATAATAATGTTAATTATATTGAATTAGAAGGCATATTGATGTAGCACCACAGCGCGACAATACGACAGCGACGGTACTCACAAGAAGCTAGGCGGTGTGGGCGAGCGCGAGCGCTCGACGCGGCGCGAGCGCGGCGACTCGCGGTGGCGCTCGCGGGACCGCGACCGGCTGCGGGACCGCGACCGCGATCTGGACCGGGATCTTCTGCGACCTGACACATCAACAACACAGTATAGGTATAGAGAGAAAAGTTTTTCCGCAGGTCAGACGGAAATCAATCTTATGTCCAGGTCATAAATACTTTCGACGTGAAAAACATTTCTCAATTAAACATAACTATAGCTAGGTATAAGAATAATATTTATTTGCTATGTATTACTGTCATGTCAACTGTACGTTGTATTAGCCACGAGTAGACGACAACGGCAATAAGATAAGGGCAGGTAAGATTAGGATTTTTCCCATCTTTCATCTTCTAGCACATGTTATTAGGATTTATAATCCCTAAATCCATCCTGGGTTTATAAATGCTCACTCGGTTACATAAGAGCAGACTGTTGAGTAAGATTGTGAAAGTGTAAATTCTGCGCATTGTTTGCTTGTGTTAGTGTACCTGCGTTGCAATCGCATAGCCTATCGTAGATGGGCCCTGTACAATCAAATAAATAAATAAATAAATATCATGGGACAATTTGACACCAAATGACCTAGTCCCAAACTAGGCAAAGCCTGTACTATGGGTACCAGACAACGGATAAACATACTTATATACATATTAAACACCCAAGACCAAACATTCATATTCATCATACAAACATCTGCCACGACCGGGATTTGAACCCGGGACCTCAAGCTTCATAGTCAGGGTCTCTAACCACTAGGCTATTCGGCCGTCAACTTACTTTACTACTACTTAACGTAACGTATTACTTTTTAACCCCCGACCCAAAAAGAGAGGTGTTGTAAGTTTGACCTGTGTATCTGTCTGTGGTATCATAGTTCCCAAACGGATGGACTTGGTTTTTTTTAATCGAAAGCTAGTTTAATCGAGATGGTTCTTAACTAAGCTTCATTAAAATCTGTTTCTAACTTTGTCGGTCAGAATTTTGAAATGACAATGTCAGGTGTTTTTCAACTTTACTAAGTTACTTTAAATTAAACTACCGTGAGATTCAATGATACAGCAGAGCAACAGCAGCAGCAGCAGAGGAAGGACTATGAATTAGTCCGAAACATGTCGGGCTAAACTAGATTTATATACGTGAGTGATCCGTTTTTATTTCATTATGTTTTCTAAGTTGGTTAGGTTATTTCCTCTGTTTTAACATAAATTAACACACGCCGGGTGTCACTGACAACGCTGATTCGGCGGTAGCCACGGCCTTGCTGCGTTGCGCATACAGATGAACAAGGAAATACTTACTGTCCCGTTCTCTCCTCCAAGCTGTTGACCGCCGCCGCGGCGAGGGTGACCGCGATTTTGACTTCACTGGGGACGGTTTTTCTGGCGTTCTACTCTTTGACCTGTTAAAATAAACACAACTTATAATTTATTTTATTTTTCCTTAATTATAACATGTTATTCCACAACACATTGTCAAGTAAAATGATATTTCGAACTATTACAAAGAAAAAATAAAAGATTCTCAAGTGTCTTTATAACTGCAATAAAACAATTAGAAATGGTAAACAAAAAATAGTGTAAAAAAAATACATGCCCCTTGAAATACAATTAATAAAAACATAACTAATTTATAACTCATAATGAATAGTTTATAGATAGTCGAAACTATTTAAATAACAAACCTGTATCTTCTGCCCGGCGGTGACGGTTGCTTCTGCAAGTCCTTTGGTATGGGCGTCGGCGATCTCGATCTTTCTCGCCTGCCGTGTGCAATATCCTCTTCTTTCTGTTTTCTAGCTGCGTTTTTAGCCTTGTAGTATTCATAAAGGCCTAATTTTTCCCATCCCTCGCTAAAATGAAAACGGAAAATAAATGTACTAGTTCAAATCCTGGGGATTTATAGCCACAAAAAGAGTGACCAACATTTTATTGCAATTTCATAAACGCTGCATCAGCATATCTGTCTTTGACTTTGTTAACAGGGTCAATCAACTTTTTAGTGTTGTTATTCTGTCCCGACACTCAGGAGACAACAGTGATACAGTTGTTTATACATAATACTTGGTTGTAATGTATAATACTAGCATGCTTACAAGGCATGAGGGAATTGGCTTATAACTGTTACAACTCCTAACTTTTAGTGGATTTGTACCCTGGAAAATCATACTCTTAAGTTTTAATGAGTGACCGAGGAGACATCGCCATGGCAACGAGCAATACTTGAAAGTTGAATGACCCAACCAGATTTTTTTATTCTCAATGCGCTAAAAATACATCAAGGTAAACAGTTCCATAGCGACCTAGATGCATACGCATTCCAAATTAGCGCTTCATTTAAAACGCTCTTGGCAGTGAACGGGTTAAGCAATAAAGAACCGTTGAACTGATAACTAATATGTATATAATCTTACTTGTCTCTGGGGCGCTCGTGGTTGGGCGATGCGTAGAATGCGTCGACGGCTGCTAGCAGTCTGTCGTTCGGCGGGGCGGGGGGCGGTAGACGAATTTTCGCAGGGTCCAAAGGTCTATATCGGTCTTCTTCCAGCTGAAATTACATAACATGATGAAGCATAGACGAGTCATGAATAGTTTTAGCACCATGTCATTTTTATGCAATGGAAAATAATGATGAATATCAGAATAATAAATAAATAAATATCATGGGACAATTGACACCAATTGGCCTAGTCCCAAACTAGACAAAGCCTGTAATATGGATACTAGACATGGGATAAACGTACTTATAATGTATAGAGAAATACATAGTCCGTTTTATATTAATGAAGTATATATATTAGAATAGTTCATTAATAAAACAAACTTTAACAGGCAATATGTATAATTGTTCAAAACAAAATGGATTATGGTTTTATGGAGCAACTCAAATTCTTCAGCTGGAAAAATACAACACTTCATGTAACTTACCATAATCAGTGGCACCATGAGTCCAGCCGGCAATTCAAAATATGGTACTGAAGGCATCAACTCATCATTATTGATTTCTGGTAACATAGGGAAGCCCGGTGGGGGTTTAGTGAGATCTGGAAGACCATTGCCTAACCCAACTAGCACAGGAGGCTCTGGTTGGAACCCCGGAGGGGGCTGAGAGAAGTTTACGTTTGGCAAATGTGATAAGTCAAACTCCTCATTCTCTGTATTGTTCTGTTTCTTTATTTGATCAAATATCTGACTATCATAGCTGTTCTCGTTCCCGCTTAAGCTATTATTGGAAGCATAATTATCACCACTCTCACTACCATACAGCTGTTGCGTAGTCGCATTGAAATTCTGATCATAGTTCATGGAATTGAAACTTTGATCATTAAAACTATTCTGGAAGTTATTCTGCATATTATTCTGCTGTTGCATGCTATCATTCTTTTGTTCATGATTGTTTTGCATTTCCATCGCATGCATTTGCATCTCGAGTTGCTGTACTTGTTGCATCGTGTGAGCCACAAAGGCTTGGTGTTGGGTTTGGTAACTGAAAACATTGTGTGATTAAGTACAGGATCTACCAAAGAGTGTTAAATATAATACTGATACATACTTCTCGAATGTGGACTTGGTCTGCTGCGTGAGGTGTGCGATGGCGCCGGCGTGCTGTGCCACCAGGTCGTGCTGGTACTCCTGGTAGCTGCTAGTAGGGCTCTTCATCTTGTCGATGACTGCCGTCTCGAAATAGTTAGACTTGGACTCCCACAGCCGGAGCAGCTTATTTAACTTAGCCTCCTGCTCCTCGGTCACGGCTGAAACAGCAAAATGATTAAACCGATGTCGTATGGGCCGAGGAGGCTCTAAGCAAGTTACCTGACTGACGTAAACCACAGGTGATGCTCTAAGGATGCTTTTATACAGGATGAGAATGCACAATCGAACAAAAGAGACCTATATCTCGAGGGCATTATTATAAATATGTTACCTATACTGGCATTGCAAAACATTGGTACCACCACATTTTCCAAATTTTTCTTGAGATCTTCAGCGTTTTTGCGTGCACTGTAATTAGGAATAACAGTATCATAGACACCGGATTGATAATGACAACAGGGGCTAGCAACATAAATGGTCATGTCTTGTCTGAGACAGTAAAAAGATAATAAAAAAGTAAAAGTAAAATACACTAATATTCATAAATAATGCTTGAAAAAATTGCTGACTCCGAGGGAATATTAAAGTAGGTATCTTATGTTGATTTTAAGTAAAATAAACAAGACTTTTATTTTATCAATATTATCATTATTAAAAGTACCATGACCATTCAGTTTTAAGAGCCTAGAGAAAAATCATCAAAACAAAAATTGTCTCCATAATATTCCAGAAATTTATACACATTTTATGTTTGGCACAAAAAAAATATTTTCAATAACAACATGCTTTAAATAATTTTTGGTGTCAATAAAAGTTATTTCATAAAATAAAAAGTTGATGTACTTTAATTATTTTTTGCTTCATGTACAGAATTAATTCTAGTTAGTATAATAAGTTAGGAGATGTAAAAGAATTGACTTATTTTGAATATTAGTCACAAGATGGAATCAAATGAACACCTGACGAGTGGTCGAAGCAATAGCTGATACTAACCAATGGTGGAGCACATCATTCACGAGGTAGATGATGTGAAGCTTCTGCGTGAATGCAGCTCCGGGCTGGGTCACTTTGCGCAACAGATGCTGCGATATGACTTTCCCCGCATCGTGGGATGTGGCATGTTGCAAAATCCAGCCCTTGCCTAAAACATTATAAATATGAAAATTTTAAAAAATCTAAAAAAAATTTTTTTTTGACTGGATCACTTTCATGAGCAGTCAAGAACTAGCAAATTGGACAGATTAAGACAGAACTACATAATAATATGTATTAAAAGTTAACCCTAATCTTATACTGTCTTTAGCAGTAATATGAGTGAGTTTTAACTCATTAGTACCAAAAATGAATATTAGAACATGCACATTTAACAAAAAAGGTTGCTTAAGATAATAAAAATAAATACATTGTCTCCGACAGTGTTTCATACTTACAATACAACTCGGACAAGTGTAAAAAATTAGTTAAAATTCTCTATTACCCTAATAAAAGCAATTTACAATGACATTAAATCTAAGCTTAAACTAAATAAACTACAACTTAAAACTAAATTAAATCTAAATAAGGCCCCCGTGGCATAGTGCCCAAAAGGCTGGCAGCGTTGCCTCGCTGAATAGCGATGCTGATTCTTTGAGAGAGAAAACTGCCAGCCCTTTGGTCACAAGTTGCATCAACTAAGCGCTTTTGTAACTCAGAAATAAGCTTGTAAGCGCTGGGACCCCATGGACCCAAAGTTTCAAACCCGACAGGAACAAAATTATAATTCGGACCGAGAGATTGATACTAAGATTTTTTTCTATTTTCGGCCGTTTCTGCCGCCGCACCAGCTTTTTGTGTGGTTCCCTGGAGATGTGAGGGTGCTACTGTATCGACACAGGTCGCATCCCAAACCAGAACCCTACCCATTCTCCAGGGAATCAGAGACATACCGTCCGGCCTTTTGCCATCGTCCCGGGCAATGCCGCTTGGCTCCAAAATGGCCGGCACGTTCGCAGAGGCAAGAGCCCGGCGGATTATGTCATTGAGCGCGGCATGATTATTTTAATTATTTTTAATTGGTTCATGTAGGCTTAATACTGCTTAGATACAAATGTATCTGTTTGGTAACCTATATTACATGCCAAAATACTGTATCATGTTGATACTGAAACAGTACTATTCCAATAGTACATTCTACCGTAAAACATATTTTAGAATTTTGTTGTATACCTATTTCACTTTAACTTCATTTCAGTGCATCAATAACTTATGTCATCTCTGTTAGTTCTAACAAAAAAAAACAGAGACAGTGGAATATATATCTGTTTCAGATATATTTATTGGAGGGTGGTGGGTGGAACAGGTGGTAAGCAAAATTTACCATAGTGTAATTTTCATACTTTGCAACACATTGGCACCATGATAAACCAATTTGTATGAAAGATTTCTATAAAAGTGACAATATATTATATGTTTTCTGATGGTGATGACTTACAGCATTCTTAGTGTTGTTGGTATTGTTTAGGTGCATCTTGTATAAGTAGGCAACATAATAAATAACTCACCTGAAGATATGCTATCCTTGGTACAAGTATCAATAATTGGCTGCAGAATGTTGTCAAGTTCTGAGAGATTAATTTGGTTCTCATTTGCCAGTGACTGTATTGTTTCTACTTGTGCTTTGCTGACCAATTCATTGATTTTAGTCTGCTGCTGCTGTATCAACACCTAAAAAAAGATAATTTTTTAAAGCACAAAAAACATAAATTATACATAGGTAGGTATATTCTACTTTAACTTTTTATAGCAATTAACTTATTCTATCCCTCTATGAGGACACAACCTCAAATGATGCCTGTAAAAATAACATTCCATTTATTTTAGTACAGTGTAAAATGTTTAAGCATGCAACACAAGTAACAATAATAGTTTTGACAGCAAAAATGTTTACAACTTAAGACAATTGTGTTAAATTAACAACCAATTTTTATTTGCTGATTGTAACTATGCTGCTATGCCAGCAGTAGGTAAGTAGGTACATTTTATTTGATTTAAATGTGACTCCTCATCCTATGCCTATATAGGCAGGATCAAAAGTAATGACATAAACTCAATATTAAATTCAGTTTTTTGTTAAAATTTTGAATCAAAATAGACACTAGTTGGAATTGCTGATATAGGTATAAGATCACAATTCTTATTGCTTCTGCTTGCTTTTGTGGAGGGATAGTGCTTGTGATTCATTTACAGTAATAGTTCTAAGACAAACTCACCTTATGTTGAGCATTGAGATTGTTTTCAGACTGAGTGATTTGCTCTTTGAGTATGTTGATCTGCGCAGCGAAAGAGTCGCAGTCGGTGCGCGGCGCGGGCGGCGCGGGCGTGACGGGCGTGGGCGGCGCGGCGTTGGCCGCCAGCCACTGCTGCAGCGCCGGCGCCGCCGCCATGGACGCGGCGAGCCCGATCTGCGCGGCCGTCGCGCTGCCCTGTTGGGGCAGTACATATTGCCTGTTCTGAGCCATAAAGGCCCCGGCGGGAGCGGCCGCCTGGCCACCGGCCGATTGCTTTAGAACTATAAACAGCAGGATTCACTTGAGTCGGTTATAACAAGCAGCGAACGCGCGCCACCGCGCTCATTCTAACTCTTCCGTCCACACTCTGTTATGCTTACTTGCTTGCTCGGTCGTCACTTTATACTGGTAGTAGTTGAAGTACTCCCCGCCGTACAGGAAACTGAATTTCGGATTGTTCTTTTGCTTGTTTTTAGTCATCTTCTCGAATTCGGGGCCATTTCTTGCGACAAACTGCGCCAGTTTGTCTATTATGTTGCGCAGGTCTTGATCTAAAAGCATGATGACATTTACATAGGTATCCAATCTTGATATGAATTAGATTACCACGAAATAGTTGTACAAACCTTGAGGTGGCTGTGGGAGTTCCATTTTGAATGCTTTTTGTTGAGGTTAGGGGCACAAGAGAATTCTTCTTTTTATTTAACTATGGAGATGGCGGCGTCGCAAAGTTCCCATATTCATATTAACACACTCGAGTTCACCAATCAGTTCACAATCAGTCTTTTTCTTAAACTAAACTTCTTAATTAATACTATACTAGTTATTCTATGCACAAACTTTTTCACTCCTAATATGATAATCGTAAGAAAAGAAAGTACACGTTCTACACACCGCAATGTCAGCCATGTTAACTTAATTCCATTCACTCACTCAACGCAGTGTCTTAGATACTCATACTCACTGAACTGAAATAAAACTACTGATGTCACCGAATGAAGTACTGAACTGAAGTATCTTCATTCCATTCTCATTGATTCATTGATTCTTATCCTAATATGCGGTAGCGGAACTACCCGAAACTAGCGGAAATACAAAGAAACTATTGTTGCGTCATACAACCATGTCAACCATATAGGTACTTCGCTTCACCATTTTCTTGCTCTAACCTTCTTCTTAACCTGACCTTTCTTCTTCCTCATATAGCAAATAAACGATTACAATATCGATGTCAGTGGCTCCCATCTTGCTCAGAATAACGTCCTAGTCAGAACATGGTCACATTGGTCAGAACTTGTCGTACGACTGACTGACTGACAAGACAAGCAAATTTTGCTGCGCACTGTCGCACCAGTGCGGTATACTGAGCCTCTAAGTATTCCGAAGCCCAAAATTCAGTAACCTATAGGGCATAGGTACTTAATATGACTTAGATATGTTCTCAATAACATTCAATTTGAACTTGTAGTTTAAGAACTAATATTCCTTTTTTTAAGAAATTCCTTAGTTTCGTAACTGACACTCACACCGACTCACTGACTGATCATCATAATTCTAAGGTACTTCTAGTAGACCCACAAGCTCCAAATTTTAAACGTAATTAGTTTTTAGCCCACGAAGTCATAAAAAACCTAAAAATAATGCGATTTCAATCACGTTTCAGAGATATACAAACTGCATAAGTAACTTCCTAATCCTATACAAATACATGCGTATTAGGCACTGGTATTAGGTAAAAAGTAAGCTAGAACTTCGAATTTGCATCGTATCGCTCCGTTGCCGCGTCGTAGTACCGCCTAGTGCGGCTTACCTTTACTAAAGTTGCAAAACTTTTGTAAGATTCCTATGCTTTTTAGATAATAAAACATAAGTATAGTCGTGCAATTAATTCACTTATTAAGATCACTCACGTATGTTATTCGAGTATAGCCGGACATGTTTCGGACTAATCCGTAGTCCTTCCTCTGGCAGTACACGTCACGCCGATGGCGAGACGTAAACTGCGCACTGCGGCTTTACTCGCGTGGCTGCTCGGCGCAGCTGACGGCGGCTTACAACTACCCTCGTTTTCATTGTCATTTTTATTATTGTCAAAAGTAGGGTAGCACAATATACTAACCACATCACTTTGTAAAGGCTCGTTCACACTAGCTGTTGATGCAGCAATCAACACAGTTTTCCAGCTCGGGGGCACTGACCATCCACTATCACGGTTGAAATTGGGATGACGACTAATTTCAATGGCTTCGCGTACTTTCCGCGGAATGAAAAAATCCCTAAATATTCCCTAATAGTGGATGGTCAGTACCCCCGAGTTGGAAAACTGTGTTGAATGCTGCGT
This sequence comes from Clepsis dumicolana, assembly GCA_963691665.1. Taxonomy (NCBI): domain Eukaryota; kingdom Metazoa; phylum Arthropoda; class Insecta; order Lepidoptera; family Tortricidae; genus Clepsis; species Clepsis dumicolana. The sequence continues at coordinate 11,584,044 of OY829510.1, forward strand.
CAACAGCTAGTGTGAACGAGCCTTTACAAAGTGATGTGGTTTGTGCTACCCTACTTTTGACAATAATAAAAATGACGATGAAAACGAGGGTACAACTACCCTCTCAGCCGCCGTCAGCTGCGCCAAGCACCCGCGCGAATAGAGCCGCGGCGCGCAGTTTACGTCTACCTTATATATAATTTTACCCGCCTGCGTTAGTTAATGGTTTTTGCAGTTGGGTTTTTTGTTTTTAAATAATTTTGTTTTATTCAAAGCTTTTTAGGCATATAAACTGAAAATATTTCCGAACCAACTTTAAACATTTATAGATCCTAAACGGTCACTCAAAATAAAAAATGATTAATGAAACTTAACGTTGATTTTCAAATACCTTTTAATTGATACCCCATGATATAGTTTGTCCACTTTATTTTTTTCATTTTCGGTCGCCATGTCTTTAGTGACACTCGCAAGATTAATACGAATCGATTGACGTAAAAATTATTAAAATCGGCAAACGCGTTCGGTCGCTAGAGTGCCACAAAGGAACAAACAAACATACATAAATACATACTTACATACATACATACATAGGTTGTTAAACACATTACCGACGTTTCGCAGTCGGGTAATAAAAAACAGTATTTTTGATATAATAAATTATTCGAATGAAATTAAATATATCGTTCATTCGTTCATTCGCTTAATAAGTCACCTCACTATTTAATTTTCACACAATTTTCACCAAAAACTGACCACACCAAAACTGTCATTCTGTTGCAGACTGCAGTGGATTAATTGAGGAATTAGTTGTAGCACAATTTTTAATGCTTGAAGTTCTTTAGCTGGTTTGCATTAATAAATAAGGAAATATTGTATTTAATGTACACTACAAAAAACATTTTAAAATTCATCATATATATTTTAAGCTAGCAATACCGATTTTCCTGTATTGATCGCTTTGACCAATGGTTCATAACCAAAATAAAATCCATTGCAGTCATTCGTTGACGGGCGGTGTAGGCTCCGTCAAATCATCTAAATATCGTTTGACGTGAATCATTGTCAAATATTTTAGTTATTGGGGAAATAACAAAAACAACAAAATGTATTCCTCATTGGTAAGTACCATGACTTATTATTTTCAAGTGTGCTGTAACTATGTGGGACCCACGTCGTAAAAGAAATTCGTAACAATTTTTGGAGATTTTGTGTCTAATGCATTTGAACCATATTCCTGCCATGCTGTTTATGGTGATTTTACTGGAAAAGTTATTAGATATTTAACAGAAAATATAATTTAATTTATGAATCCACTTAGTTGAAGTACCACACTTTCAAAAAACATCCAAAACCATTGCAAAATTTTGGATTTAACGACAAAATATACCATTATTTAGGCTTACCTAGCTTATTTCTATGTTAATATTGCTCTTACAGCGTATGAAGGCCGCCAAATGTCCTTCGGACGAGTTGGCGATCACTAACTGCGCTCTTATCAACAAAGAAGACTTTCCCAGTGATGTGAAGTAAGTGTTCTTTAAAGTATTAAAATAACAATATCTAAGAAAGTAATAATATTAACTATCGCACTCAGAGACCTCAATTAATGTTTTGAATTATCATCAACAAAAACTATAATAATTTTAGTCTTGCTAGAATTACATCACTAAAACTAGTAAACAATCTCATTATGGTCATACTCATACATACCTGCTTTAAAGTATGCAAATATGACAGTTGTTTAATATCTAATAATTATTAACACAAACCAATCAATTAAAATAAACAATTATAAATAAGAATTCCAATTAGTAAACTAAAGGTCAGCACTAGGCAAGGCAAGCATTATTTTTCACTAAAAAAACTTTTGACTGGTGTACAATATAAATAAATGAGAGGGAATCCACTTGTTACAATGATCTTTTTAATGTTCCAGGCACATCGAAGTAACTACAGGGCCCTCTCAAAGTTTTGTCTTCAGTATCCGCTTCTTCAATGGTGTGGAGAGCGGAACTGTGGGGTTCTCCGCCCCACAGAGGAAGTGGGCTACGCTGTCCATTAACCAAGTAAGTGACAGTTGTATGCTGCCTTTTGACAACAGGAACACCTAGAGGTGTTTGTGCTGTTTTGCCTACCACTCCACCAATGTCACAATCGCAAAATACCAAAGTGACGTATGTACCTATATGGTGCTTAATGTTCAATGAAATGGAGAGTACTAAGGGAGGCTTTTGCCAGCTGGCACAGATGCTGAAGTTTGATTGTTTACTGTGATTATAATAAACATTAATCTTATGTATCTGTAATGTAAAGCTTAATAAATAAATATAAAAAATTATGATGGTGTGGTGAGTAGGTGTCATTTTTTATATGCTTGAATGGAATTTTAAAAAACCAATGAAACCACTGGGTTTTCAATAAATACCTACTGATTTACTTATTTTATGCTGTGGCTATTCTAAATGACTAATTTCAATGAACACTGGTGAATATACTCTTTTGCATAGATAAAAAAGTAAACACATGGTTGTGTTAAGTATGTGACTCATTCATTTGATACTTTGTTAATACCAAACAGTGCTAAATGCTAATTACAGTAATTACAATGTTGCATTTAAATGATAACTAGCCATTTTTTTGGTAGTAAAAAGAAGAGTGTAAGGTCAAATGTAACAATAATATTAATAATCCTACTAATATTAAAAATGCGAAAGTTTCTATGTAAGTGAGTCTGTATGTGTTTGTAAATCATACATTATGCTGAAACGGCTGGACGGATTTGGATCATATTTGTAATGGAGATAGCTGGTACTCTATCATAGACTATATTTTATCCTAGAGTATTGCATAGTTCCCGTGGGATAACATTAACCAAAGTTTATGCTGGAAAAGTTGCGGGTAACAGCTAGTAAAAATAAAAAAAACCAGCCAGAAAAATTCGCCCTTTGGGAAGATCCTAGCTTTGTTGTTTGGTTTACATACCCACACACACCTAATATACCTAAAGGCTGATTTACATTGGTCAAGGACAGTGGCCAGTGACAATGCTACTACTCTGCTACTGACTTGCTACTGTATAATCGGTTTACATCACTGTACTTATTCACTGCACCTATTTATCAACTGACATAATACCTACTTAACCAGTGCAAATTGGCCTTAACAGACAGCATGTTTAATGGAAGAGGATGTATCTCTATTACAGCCTATTGATGTTAAGCCATACAAGCCTCAGAGTGCAGAATGTCTTTGCAGTGTGACTTTGGAGGCAGATTTCATGTCTAAGAAAACGTAAGTGTTTAATGGATTTACATCTATGGCTGTATGAGCGTGCATTGTAAAAAAAATTTTTTTTTGAGGCAGCTTTTGGAGAGACCATCATTGCCAAGAAGAATGCACCGTAAGAAACTTGGCAAAAAGTAATCTGTATCAGACTTCATAAAGACATTAAATAAATAAAAAGTAGAGCTGTTGTGTTGTGGCAAATAATTTTTCATTTATGTATTTACCTATATATGCATAGTAATAAAATACTATTTTCAGCCTATTTACAGACAAAAATTTTGATTTGGCGTCCCAGATTTGATCCTCGGTCAATGCAGGTTATTTGTATGATGAATATGAATATTTACTCTCGTATTTAGTTTTCTATGTATTTTTAAGTATGTAAAGTCTGACCATTTATTTATGAGGGGCCAACATCCTTTTTTTAGAAAATCTGCAAACCTTTGCCTTGCAAATTATTTTCGTTAAATTGCAAAATTAGTGTAGGTACCTAACTACTTAAATAGTATGTATAGTGACTTTTGCTGTACCACAGATCCTTGGTGGTAAAAATTGTCAAAAAATTAATAGATTTTCAAGTACTTAACAGTGATCCAAAGGGCTTTCGAGTCGAGCTGGAAAACTTAGATTTGTCATTACCATTTCATCACAACCAACATATAAAAAATGCAACAACTCTTATTTGGTACAATTTCTATGAATTATTGTGGGTTTGTGGCTTTTCGGAATTTATGTGCTACTCACATCTGCAATTTATCATGATCATGAACTTTTTGTGTGAAGTTTCCAAACGGCACTGGGTCCGCGTGGGGACTATCAAGCCTTCTTTTTGTAAGAAGAGGCCTGTGCCCAGCAGTGGGTCTTAAATAGGCTAGAAAATGATGATGATGATGATTTTTTTTTAACAGCGTATCGACAGAGCCGTACGACTCCGAGCAGATGGCGCGCGACTTCCTGATCCAGTTCGGCAATCAGATGTTCACGGTGGGACAGCAGCTCGCCTTCTCTTTCCAAGACAAGAAGGTGCTGTCGCTCATCGTCAAGAACTTGGAAGGTATTTTTAAACTATACTGAATTATATGTATAGCTTAATATTGACAAAGTTATTACTGGTTTAACCCTTTGAACGCCAAGAACGCCTAAAAGCGTCCGGCTGCACAGTATAAATGCGACCTACGGACGTATGCTTAGGGTTTGAGTCAGCGTTGACGTTATGCCAAATTGGCGTGTGTATGACAACTTTTGTATGCGTCGTTAGCGTTGAAACGGTTAACCCCGTTTTACGGGTCCCTAGGTCGGTGCAAGTTGGTCTAATGGACCCACAGAGACGTTCTGATTTCATTTGTAATGGTATCCCAGCGGTGGACGTGCAGGCGTTAGCGCAGGGCGCGAACGCGGTGCCGCGGCGCGTGCGCATGGGCCGGCTGCTGCCCGACGCCTGCATACAGTTCGACAAGGCGGAGAACTCGTCGCTCAACCTTGTGGGGAAGGCTAAGGGGTGAGTCACTCATGCTCTTTTATTTTGAGGGTTCCGTACCCAAAGGAGAAAAATTATACAGAAAGTTAGTATTCAAATTCCGCCATCTTCCGCAATTGACAACTCACGTCATCCATACATTGACTGTGTAGGCGGCACGAAGTTCGTCGGGCCAGCTAGTATAAAATAAAAATAGAACACTGTTCAGTTCGGTCCATTAATAAAAACGCTATTGACAATATTAAATCCCAACAGCAAGCAGCCGCGCCAGTCCATCATCAACCCCGACTGGGACTTCGGCAAGATGGGCATCGGCGGTCTGGACAACGAGTTTAACGCCATATTCCGGCGAGCTTTCGCTTCCCGCGTATTCCCGCCCGAAGTGGTTGAGCAGTTGGGTAAGCTATCACTTCAGAATATGGAACGAACCAAAAACCGTGCTCAATCATATCCTCACGCAAGCACTGTGTCTGAAAAATGAGTACTTACAATTGAAATGTAGTCCTATAACTGTGTCTTTATAAGCCCAACGTTATATCTGCATGTAAGAACGACCCCAGACGGCGTAATAATTATTAATATTTTAATTAGTACAGTCGAGTTCTCCAATATCTCAACAGGCAAACGTTCATAAATATCTAAACATGGATCTTATGTGACTGGTAATAAAGTCTGCTGTGTATAGATATTTTTGAGCAGTTGGCTGTACAGATATTGGAGAACTCGACTGTACAACACGTCACGATGCGCTGCGTGCACAGGGGAGGGGTGACTGCGTGAAACTACACTATTTAAGTGTAGTATTGGTGGTTTTTGGGTTGGTTTGTTCTGTGTTCTGTGCCAGAGGTGTAGACACTAAAATCGACTCCGACATAAACGTCTGAATGTATGTTGTATACAGGTTGCAAGCATGTAAAGGGTATCCTACTGTACGGGCCTCCTGGTACGGGTAAAACCCTTATGGCGCGCCAGATCGGCAAGATGTTGAACGCGCGCGAGCCTAAAATCGTCAACGGCCCTCAGATCTTGGACAAATATGTTGGTGAGAGCGAAGCCAACATTCGACGGCTCTTCGCTGACGCAGAGGAGGAAGAAAAAAGGGTAAGTTAAATGTTTGTCGCCAACATTTCATCCAATATTGGTGGAAAGTCGTCTCATAATATGTTTGCTTACAGGCTGGTCCTAATAGCGGTCTTCATATCATTATATTCGACGAAATTGACGCCATCTGCAAGGCCAGAGGGTCGGTCGGAGGAAACTCGGGGGTGCACGATACTGTTGTGAATCAGTTGCTCTCAAAGATCGATGGTAAGATTTTGAATGTCTCCATCATATTCATCATCTTATTTAAGAGTGTTACCTCTTGGCGATGCAGTTGTTTCCAGTCCGTTCTTTCCAATGCAAGTTCTTTCACCTAAACATCACATACGACATAACGTCTATCTTCTTTTTTATTTGATCTGAATACCCTATCCTTGGCCTTCCCCTTCCTCTCTTACCTTCTATAATTTTCAGTATCATATCGTCGTCGTATCAAATGGGCCACCATTTTCCCTCTCCTAGTCTCCGCCACATTTTTATCTGTCTCCGTAGAGCGAAATATCCTATCCACAATATTTAACACGCTTTCCCTTTGCATAGCCGTGGGACACCCTGATACTTTTTGCATGATCAGTTTGTTTCACTATAGTCCTAATTAGAGATGCAATGGATAGTGGTTTGGCCGGATACCGGATATCCGGTCGTCGTGACCGCCGGTTATCCGGTATCCGGCTGCCGAATATCCGGCCATAACTTTTTTACCTAAATTCCTAATGGAGTAAATTCGACGGCGCGCGGGCGCGATGGGCGGTGCAGGTTGCAACGTGTTTCTACTTTTAGGCATGTTGTAGCCGTTGTAGGCAATTTTTTTGATTACTTTGCGGTTTGATATTTACACGGACCAACCACCCTCTGGACACCGCATCTTCTATAATTTACTTGGAAAGTCATTACGAAAAAAGCCGCGGTGAGCGGGCCGGGGAAATGCGTCGCGATTGGTTCATAGCTTGTTATCTCGATTTATAGGTGCAAATGAGCATATGCGTTTCGGAAACGTTCGCCCCGAGTGTTCAGAGGGTGGTTGGTCCGTGGATATTTATGTTACTCAAATTTTCTCGTTATAATTAGGTACTAAATTACTATCCGGTATCCGGCCGGATACTACGCAACTATCCGGTATTCGGCCGGATAGTAAAATGTGGCCGGACAGGCCGTATACCGGGCAGTAACCGGATATCCGTTGCATCATCGTCGCATAATTGCCAGGCGTGGACCAGCTGAACAACATCCTGGTGATCGGCATGACGAACCGGCGCGACATGATCGACGAGGCGCTGATGCGGCCGGGCCGCCTCGAGGTGCAGATGGAGATCGGGCTGCCCGACGAGAAGGGCCGCGTCCAGATCCTCAACATACATACCAAGCGCATGCGGGAGTACAAGAAGATCGCCGAAGATGTAGACAATAAGGTGGGCCATTTAACCCCCGAAGAATAAGAGGGGTGTTATGTATGTATGTAAATACTTTATTGCACATAATATTACAGAATAAATGTACCAAAACAGAAAATGCGAGCTTATCCCCAAAAAATACCTACGCAAAATGTTACACGCTCGGCTCCCATACGAATCGATGAATTCTTTCCTTCTATCTGGATATAGTTCTGTGAGACTAATCAAACCGATAGTCTCCTATTGAGCTGCTTGCAATGACTTTCCCACTATTGCCAGGAACTAGCAACACGCACTAAGAATTTCTCCGGTGCCGAGCTAGAAGGTCTTGTGAGGGCCGCGCAGTCCACAGCCATGAACCGACTCATCAAGGCGTCCAGCAAGGTCGAGGTGGACCCTGAGGCCATGGAGAAGCTGATGGTGGAGAGAGGCGACTTCCTCCATGCTTTGGAGAATGATATCAAACCGGTATGGCTCTGTTACTATGTTGCAAGAGTAGTTAGGATTGAAGCTATGAACCGCTTTATCAAGGTTTACAGGCTCTGCGGGGTCGCAAGCGAAATGCGCTCAGCACGGCCCGATTTTGGTGTGTTTCAGCTTTGTTGTAGTACATGCAGTGGCGTAGCTGGCATGGATGGCACCCGGTGCGAATGTTGTAAAGGTGTCACCCCAAAAATCAATCAAAATTAAAATTAGTAGGTGGCACTAAGTAGGTACAGTCGAGTTGAGGTCGAAGATGTGTAGTTACAAAAATATGTATAGAGACCTTATTACCGCGTCAACATGGTTGACGCATAAATATTTTGCAACTTTTTGCCGATATAATATTTCTGACCTTAATTGTACCAATTTCTTAGAATATAGTTTCCTAGTGAAATCAACTGATCACTCACTTCTACCTATTAATCGAGTTTAGCCTGATATGTTTCATATATTCGAAGTTACCTTTTAAAGTCAGCACACCAGTCTCCCCATAAATGTTTCTAGCCCTAATGCTAGTAAATGTCGGTAGGCCTTCGGCACAGCAGCGGAGGCGTTAGAGCACTTCCTGGCGCGAGGGGTCATCAACTGGGGTGCTCCGGTGGCGTCCATCTTCGAGGACGGCCAGCTGTACATACAGCAGGCGCGCGCTACCGAGGCTAGCGGTATGTTTGTTTTGGTTCTGAAACAGTATCTTCTCAAAAATGAAAGTAATAATAATAAGGTTTATCTGTCCACTTTTTGTTGTAACCATACATTATGAATTTTTTCCACCATGTTTTTTATAACATCCTCAGGTTTGTATCCCGCAGAATAATTAATAGAAGGCCTTCCATTTGTTTTACGTTACAATTCAGCTTAGAAGAGTTTAATACACATTAATAAAACAAACCAGCCGGCTTGTGACGGGTAAAAGATCATTAGATTATTAGATCATTAATAACTAACTACTAAGTATATGAATAATGTATACAATAATGCAAAATATTGCTATACCCCATTGCACCGGGGTCCATGTGGTACCATTACATTTATTACCGTCTATGAATACCATGGTTGTAATATTGTTATAATAAATAAAATAAAATAAAATAAAATTTAGGCTATAGTCAAAGACGTTTAATATTGTAGTACTTTTTGATATAAGTGCGGAAGGTATGTCATTTTGCACAAGCCCCGATCCCGAGGTGTCTAGGCCCGAGCCGCAAGGCGAGGGTCGAGACTCGGGACGAGCGAAAATGACCCTTCCGCACGTATACCAAACGACATTTTTTAATACATTTGCGAAAAAAATTACAGCGAAGGTGGGCCGGCATGTGGTGCCCTACCTCCACCCGCCCGGCTCCTTAGAAAAGTAAAAAGAACTAGTACGAAAAATACGACTTTCCGCATGATATGTAGCTACAAAAGTACCACTTTTTGAGCAACTGTATTAAAAAATCTGTTTCGGTGTTAAAATGTTGGTTTGTTCCAGGGCTCGTGTCCGTGCTGCTGGAAGGCCCCCCCAACAGCGGCAAGACGGCGCTGGCGGCGCAGCTGGCCAAAATGTCGGACTTCCCCTTCGTCAAGGTGTGCTCCCCCGAAGACATGGTGGGCTTCACCGAGACCTCCAAGTGTCTGCAGATCAGGAAGGTATGTTGACGTGTTATAGAAAGATAAGTAGCTTGACTTGATCACATCCAGTCGAACTAAGTAATTGATTCCTGAACTACCATAAAGCATAGCATAGCAAACTTTACAAAATAATTCCTTGTCAAGCAACGCGATGTCATTATGATAATTTTCAGGTTTTTAGTATTTAAAATTTCCACTTGTAAACTGTAACTTGTAGCTTTATAAAACACGGCCCAGGTATATCCAGGTATATTTGCCAGGTATGAAGTCCGTCCGGATCGCTACCATCATCTCACTCGCTAATCCTGCCGCTAAGCAGCAGTGCTTTCACTGTTGTGTTCCGGTGTGGAGAGTAAGGCAGCCGGTGTAATTACGGGCACAAGAGGCATTTCATCTTAGCTCTCTGGGTTGGCAACGCATCTGTAAACCTCCCCGGGGTTACGGGTGTCCATGGGCAGTGGTGATCACTTACCATCAGGTGACCCACTGCTCGTTTGCCTTCCTCGTCGTATAAAAAACGTAAAACACGACTGCAAAAACAATGAGCTAGTTTTTCTCTTTTTAGTTAATTTCTTTTTGCAGTCGGGTTTTATTCTTTTATTAAATAATTTTGTTTTATTTAAAACTTTTTAATCATATAAACTGAAAATGTTTGCGAACCAACTTTAAACAGTTATAGATCCTAAATAGTCACTCAAAATGAAAAATGGTAAAATACCCCTAAAGTTGATTTTCAAATACCTATTCAATGATACTCCACTTGATATAGTTTGTCTACTTTTTATTTTTTGTTTTTCACAATATGGCGTCTAGTGGTCGTCATATTGGATTTAAATTACTGTCATGTCTTTAGTGACACTCGCAAGATTAACACGAATCTATTGACGTAAGAATCATTAAAATCGGCAAACGCTTTCGGTCTCTAGAGTGCTACAAAGGAACAAACATACATACATAGGCTGTTAAACACATTACCCTCCTTTGCGTTTGGCAGTCGGGTAAAAAAAAAGTCCGGTTATACGAACTTTTTTTTTAAAACAATCGATTCTGTCGCTGTAAGTATATCCCGTTTTATGTATTCCAGTATTTCGACGACGCGTACCGCTCCAGCCTGTCCTGTATCTTGGTGGACAACATCGAGCGGCTGCTGGACTACGGGCCCATCGGGCCGCGGTACTCCAACCTGACGCTGCAGGCGCTGCTCGTGCTGCTGAAGAAGCAGCCGCCGAAGGGCCGCAAGCTGCTCATCCTGTGCACCAGCAGTCGGAGGTGAGGGGTCCATTTTTAGGGTTCCGTACCTCAAAAGGAAAAAACGGAACCCTTATAGGATCCCTTTGTCTGTCTGTCTGTCAAGACCATTTTCTCTGGATCGCGTGGAGGTAGCATGTTGAAATTAATATCAAATACTCAAGTCTGCGGTCCCTTGAAGCCGTGAAAAAATCAACCTTGTATGTCAACGCAATCAAAAGATACAGTCATTAAAAAGGTGGATTCCATACAAGTTGCCGTACTGAGAAAACCTAAAGGGTACTTCCAGTTGTCCTAGAAACTTGAAATTTGGTATGAAGGTAGCTCTTATAGTACAACCACTTCGAAAAGTCTCAAAATCTTAAAATTGTATGGCTGTCTGTAGATTTCAAGACCAATATAAGTTGACCCCACACTGCGTACATTTTGCTTAGGAGCAGGGCTCTGCTAACACTGGACTTCTTAAAACTGGGGAAAAGCGTTAAAATCTTTCTACGGAACCCTCGTGCGCGAGTCCGACTCGCACTTGGCCGGTTTTTTTTTTAGATGGCTGTATCCGGACTGGGCCCGCGTGGAAACTGTTATAGCCCAAGCCCTCTTATTCTGAGAGCCTGTGCCCAGCAGTGGGACATAAATAGGCTGATGATGATGATGATATACCTGCATTGTCGTTCAATTTACACAGCCATGCAAAATTTCTAGTCAATCTGACCACTGGAAGTGGGTCACGTTTAACTTGCAAGATTTGATTAGAGACATGAAAATGGTGAAATAGAAGTTACTTAAATTTCTTACTTACTTTGTGATGTGATGTCGAGATGACATTGAATTTTTATAATTTTCAAGAAGGAAATTTTGAATTTTAACTAATTACCTTGGTCGCTTAACTTGACGATTAGTAGATATTGTAAATTTCCCACAGAGATATTCAGGTTTAGCTGGAGGAAAATTAGGTCAATCGATCATTCGACCAAACAGCGACTGCCTAACAACCAACGCTTCCGGTGTTACTCCTACTACAAATAGTTACGCTGTGTTGCCTATGTTGTACTGCTACAATACTGACCCGGGCTTAACGTAATGTCAGACGATAAGTACAAATACGTCAAGTTAACGCAGGGTTAGTGCCTAACCCTGGTCGGTGCAAGTCGGCCTTACACACTACCGATTTGCGAGCGAGTGCTTCATACTAATATCGCTCGCGGCGAACACGTTGCGTGATCGCCTCAATACAAAACTCGCTAGCAAATCGGCAGTGTGATGAGGCTGTTACGCATCCCACAGACAAGTGTTGGACGACATGGAGATAGTGTCGGCGTTCACGGGCGTGCTGCACGTGCCCAACCTGTCGCAGCCCGAGCACGTGCTCGCCGTGCTCGAGGAGAGCGACGCCTTCTCCAAGCGCGACCTGCAGAAGATACAGCACGACCTGCGCGGCGCCCGGTACGTGACTACTGACCCCTTCTTTAGGTTGCCGTACCCAAAGGGTAGAAAACGGCACCCTATTACTAAGACTCCGCTGTCCGTCTGTCACCAGGCTGTATCTCATGAATCGTGATAGTTAAACAGTTGAAATTTTCACAGATTATGTATTTCTGTTGCCGCTGTAACAACAAATACTAAAAACAGAATAAAATAAATATTTAAAGTGAGGCTCCCTATAGTAGAAATTATATGTATTTTTGCCGTTTTTATAGATAATGGTATGGAGCTCTTCGTACGCGAGTCCGACTCGCACTTGGCCGGATTTTTTTAATGATGGGAAATGCGTGGGAAGGGGAGATAAGGCGTACCCACTAAAACCCACCGGTGTTGTCCTCGTGCCGGGTTGGTAGGCGGCGGCGGATCCCTAGGGATTCACCAGTGGTGCCCTCCGGATATGACTACTGACTGACCCCTGACAATTCCGAACATTAAAATGATTTTTTTTACACCTGACAATTAATATAGGTATCGAAAGAGATTCGCCTCGGAATCAATATATTTTTATGTAAATTTAATATTACTTAGTGTAATTATGAAATACAAGACAATTAAATAAAAATTACCAATACAACAAACGAATGGATGCAATAAAACAATTTTGAGTTTGACAACGTCACATTATCGCCATAAACGTCTTTACTTTATCATCATAATCTTTCTCCATGTACTTTTTATGCCATGGTCGAGAAGGCACCACTAAATAAGTAGGTACTTATAATGCTTTTTACCCAACAGGATCTTCATCGGCATCAAGAAGCTGCTGGCGCTAGTGGACATGGTGAAGCAGACGGAACCAGAGAACAGGGTGTTCAAGTTCCTCACCAAGATGCAGGAGGAGGGCGGTCTCGACCTCGGCACCACAATACAATAAGGATCATCGCAACCTTAGGGGTTACTCCCGCATACCAGCACGCCCTCACCCGACCAGCGCACCAGACACACGCAAAGAAACGGAAAAGCATCCGAATGCACCCCCTGTACCTCCGACCTGAGGAGCTACGAAATAGACTACGACGAAATCAGCGAATGCTCCGAGTCCATAGCGGAATCCATGAAGAGAGGCCGAACGGCCAAAGGCAACGAACTCTCCCCGGCCAAAATGCCACTCATGAGAATACGGAGCGTCGAGATCGTGTTCGAGGACGAGATGTCCGCGTGCACAGACTGCATACTCGACAGAAGCATCGAGCTGATCGTCTCTGACAGCAGCGACGATTCCACCAAGTGCGTCGACGATCTAGACCAAGGACATGAGAGGGGCAACGATGATTCCGTCACGCTTAACGCGGAAGGTGACTTCTCTGATGACAATTCGGTTTCATTAAAAGAAAACGCCGTCAGCAACCACATTCCTAAGCCTGATAGCCCGCAGTCCAACGTCCAAGATATGGATACGCAAGCACTAAGCGAAAGCGTAACCTTTCCGATCGAGGACGTCAGCTTGTCTCTTTTAGTGTCCGAAATGGGCGACTCCGGTCGTTTCACGGAAGACGCCAGCTCGTCTCATTACCCAAATTCTATAGAAACTGTCCCCGTATCTTCGTGCGAAGACGCTTTGCTCTCCCAATCATTTGACGCTATTAATGTAGAGACCACATCGACCATACCGAGTACATTAGAGATATCAGACATTTCCAGCATCATTGATGACGAGAGAAGCAAACTGTTTGAGTACATAGATAGCAATAGCGAGAGTTCGGACAGCACGGCAGTGTGCGAGCGGGACGGGGCGAGAGTGCCGCTCCTGCCCCTGTTGCAGAGCGCCGCCACTTTGTCCGACGACGACCCAACGTTCTGTGACAGCTCAGACCTACAATACGATTCCTTTGTAGATTTGGGCAAGTTCTAAATCGTAATATTTTAACCATATTTACTCTTTCTCTAACTGCTTACACTATACAATGTTACGATGCTTCCGCACAGCATGTTTACGTGTAATATGAACACGCCGCTGTTTTATATTTATCGAAGATATGTTACGTTGAATTTTGAGAGTATAAAAGTTTATAAAAAGAGGATGCCGTGTTAGAGGATGTTTTGTTGTAGATAGTTTTGAGGGCGGTCGGTGGAGCCTCGACTGCAGTGATCGCACTCCATCCTGTTTTTGTATTCGGGTAAGTTAGTGTTTACTGTGAGCTATTCTGACACTTGAACCTTTACACGGCTTCTGCACAGAGGGTTGGTGGTATGCAGCTCGCGTGACCATGTCATGACCCTAAGTTATGGCGTTATTTATTTACCTCGTCTCTAGCTCTGTGTAAATAACACTAGGCTTCCCGTAAAGTAGAAGTTACGAGCCACCATATCTGTAGATAATTAAATATAAGAGAATCGTGACATGGTTACAGATATCCCAGGGTTGTAAGTTGTGTTATAGCTTAATATTTATGCTAGGCAATAGCTCAATTTCGAATGTATTATATTGGTTGAAGAGCAATATTTATTTATTTCAGTTTATTGTTGAATTTGTGAGTCAGCCAAGGCTGTCCATTATGTTTGTATGTATTTAATAGAATGTTTTGATCAGTGTAACTTGACGAATAGCTGTTTAAGAATGATGTTGTCAATTTGATAAAGTATATTGAATAGTATTAATGCAATTTGAGCATTGTTATGTAGAGGGTAGTGCCTCGATAAAGCTTTGAAATGAATAATAATAATTAACTAGAAACAAGTACAAGTTAGTAAACAAATAAATATTTTAAAGGTAGACTATCAAACAGTTGCACTGTAGAGTCTTTCAGACTGCCAGAGCACCCATTTTACTAGGCAGTAAAATAAAGTATTTATATTAATAAAAATCAATTATACATATAGAAAATGAACTTTTAATGACCGCTGTTTATTGATTTTAAGGTATGTTAAATATAAGTTTTATTAACAAAATTGTGTTGATTTTTTACATCTTTTCTAATATGGACCTAATTTTTCATTATCATTGGTTACCTATGTAAAGTGATTGTTACAATTGCTACATTCCATATTCACATTCATTTACTGAATAATCTCGTCTAAATATAGTCAATGTACTTATTAAAGGAATTCCATTATTAATAAACTATGTTGAAATTGAAATCATAATGCTTTTAGGATGTAATTCCGTAGTGCTTGAATGTATTACAATGTAATAAATTATATCATGGGATTACCAAATGACTGTTGAAAAATAAAGTGATTGATTAACTTTACATTGTTTATTATTCAATATTAATACACCTTGAAGTATCATTATAAGTTTAGTGTCCTTAACAATACATAGTCAGCAGCTCATCACAAATTCTCAAGTTTAGTGTCAGTATGGCATGCTAGGCACACATCTAATTAATATTACAAAACAATAGTTTGATAAAAAGAAAGTTAGTGAATCAATGAATGTATGATTTGCTAAAAAAGTTAACTAATTGTAATAAAATGTCTTCAGCAATGAATAGTTGTTCAGATAGGTCAAATCAGCAACTTTTTTAGAAATGTCAAAATGATCCCTACTACTGCTACCTTTAAGGTAAGACAAGACCGCACTAGGTGCGACAGTGTGCAGCAAAATTTGCTTGATGCTGTATACTAGGTAGGGTCGCGTCGCACCGCTGCCGCGAAGTTACGCCTAGTACCTATGTAGTTTGTATTGAAGTCGTGAACTAGTCATAAATGTCAGTCATTAATCAAACTGCCCCTTTTTTAGTTTTTGCTACATTAGAAATCATGTGAATAAAGCCAGGTATTCATTAGGCAACATTTGGGTATAAATTGTTTATAAACAGTGCTTAGATCAAAGGTGGTAAAACATTGTTTAAGAGTCATGTTGCCATGCTCCCCACTCCGAGTGGAGAACAAAGCAAAACATAACAAACAAACACACAACAAATTGAGATGTGTGGATGAGAGTTTATAAATGTTTGAGATTATAGCATTACTCCTAGGGCGACGTCCTAGCAACAACGGACAAGGGTGGATATCATGGAAACAGTGTGTAAGGTAAACTTGGTATGTTTGTCTATGATAAAAAAAAAACAGTCAAATTCGTGACAGGTATGGATATGATATGCCTTCGGCTTCTGAACCCATCTTAGAGTACTTGTAATATGTGTGTAGATAAAGTAATGTATGCAACTCCATATAATTAAGTAGGCCTTAAAACACTCATGTGATCCTATTATGAAACTCTTCGTGCTTTAAGGACCCTCATTATGTAGCATAAACTACTATTATAATGATAATACTTACTTCATACACAGCTTATAAACAAATGTTGCCTAATGAATACCCGGCTTTACAATACTCTTTTGTGAAACATTATTGTGATCCTGCTAAATTTGTTAATTAGTAACAGCTACTGAGCCAGATACAACAAACAGTTCTACTGTTATGTTATAGTAGGGTCAGCCTTGTAACATATCTGTAAATATGTAAAACTACATAATACTTTAAAATTTGCTAATGTGTGCTTGTCTAGCAGTACTGAAATATTTATATTGAATTGATTGGATATGAAAAT
Source organism: Clepsis dumicolana (assembly GCA_963691665.1). Lineage (NCBI taxonomy): Eukaryota > Metazoa > Arthropoda > Insecta > Lepidoptera > Tortricidae > Clepsis > Clepsis dumicolana. The sequence goes on from OY829510.1 coordinate 11,600,599, forward strand.
GGGTATAAAACTCACTTATAATTACACTGAATCATAAGTTAAGATTTAAAGGAGACTAATTACAAACATTTCATATGAATTATAACCTAAAATTAGTTGGCGCTTTCACAGGCATCCACCCAGTCATTATAAACATCTATAGGCTCAGACAGCACATTAGTTGTTGTCTGAAAGTCTTCTAAGCAGACCCGACATTGTATTCGAGCTGTATTTCGCGCTCGATCCCTGCAAAGACAAACAAAGTTGAACACACAGTGGTTTCCAGCTGAAAAAGCAAAAGTAGGTATTATTTTGAGAACATACATTTTAACTTCACAGGATTTTTCGTGATTGCAAAACGGGCAATTGAATTGTTGATCAAGCGGCTCTATGGCCTTCCGTTTCGCCGGTGGCTTTCTTTTCGATTTGCGGCGACCCATACTGCAATAAGTAAATTTGATAAAAACTTACTTTCCAGCATAACACTATTAATTAGTAAGCTCCAATTTTACTCGCTTTTTAAAATATACTAAACATTTACTTACTTGCAGTTATCTCTACTTTTTAAGCTGATTAATGAACCTAGAGATTTTTTTTTATAGAATTCCCATTTTCATCTGCAACCAACAGAGAGGAATGAAAGGGAAATTACTAGCAGTTCTAAGATTTCCTAATTTCAAGCAAAATCGGCTGCAACAAGAGGATCAGTATATATAATGTACTGGATTGGATGAGCCGATCGGATGGCCGGATGGAATAGCCGAATAGCCGATTTGGTTTGGAATGGAAATTAGAAATGTCAACTAATGTGAACTAGTCAAATTGTTTTGATGTTGTCAAGAACCAAGAACTCAAGAACGTTCGTTCGTTACTCAGATTAATGATGTTTGTGGTTCGTTAGTTCTATAGTCTGTGGAAAATTCAACGAAACGGGCCGTATTTTATAAAGCTACAAGTTACAATTTACAAGCTGAAGTCTCTTTCTAACAAAATGCGATAAAACAAGACTTCCGCTTGAAAATTGTAACTTGTAGCTTTTTAAAATACGGCCCAGAAGTCTCATTCTATCACATTTTGTTAGAAAGAGACTTCCGCTTGTAAATTGTAAGCACGGCCCAAGTTAGAACCAACTTGTTTTTGACAGCTTTGAAACACTGTTAAAGCGACATTTATCCAGATAAATTAAACTCTAATTGGTCTCGGAATGTTGTCGCAATCAGCCTCACGCAACTAGGAACAAAAAAACGTTAAAGCACAGATGTAAGTAAGAAAAAGCTGATTTTCTGTATCCTTTATTTATTGCCTCATTGTAAATATAAATAAAAACATAATGATTTCTCCTTATGGTTGATGCCCCTAATGATAATTTATTGATATCGATTCAATCGGAAACTACACGAGAACATCCCTATTATTCTCGTTATGTTGGTATAACGCATTTTGACATTAGTGCTTATTTATTCTCTTTGTACTATTTAATTAATTACCTACTCTACTCTATTCTATGGTCGGAACCAACCCCCTACTACGAAGTGCAAAATTCGGCCTTCGTATCGTGCCGTCCCGTTCAAGCTAATATTATTTAATACGAGAGTGAGCGGGACGATACGATAATAACTTCGATTTTCGAATATCGTAGTAGTCCCCCTCAAGTCGGAACGGAACGAACGGAACTAAAAATGCTAAAAACGAAACAAGGGTCGCTGGGGTCGCTTGAGTCTGTTAAAAAATAAATCTATTCATTTTTATGTATGGATTAATGGAAACTAATGTTTGACAATGAGACAGAACTTGTGTCTTAAAGTGGTAATACCCATATTAATATTTGGAAGTAAGTAACACAATACTAATTGAAATAGACGTTGCATCGGTAAAGGCGACGCCCTAAGTAAAATATTTAAATCTGTTTCAGTCGCCTCGGTGTATCCTGAGTGTACGATTCCAATTGTTTTACGAAACACATGGTTCTCATTCGAAAATGGGAAACAAACTATTACGGATATCAATGCCAGCGACATGACAGGAAGGTAAAACTTGTTCAACTTAGTTTCCAGTAGGTTACTTATTATACTAGGTATATTATTTATTTCAATTTACGTTTTTTTTCTAGGGGTGTTTGTGAAAATATTAAGGCTGATTTTCATGTGAACTACACTATGGTGTTTCGTTACACGAGCTGTTATTACTGTGTCAAATTGATTGTGCGAACAGTCAATGTATTGGAGAAAATTGAAACTCCTTGTGTGGACTTAGCACTGGACGAGGAGCCTACAGTAGAACGGGTCTGCAGGGGCTTGAGATCAGACCAGCAACTAGTGACTTTGTTTTCTGAAAATTCTATTCCAGTAAGTTTCTTATTTGAAATTGATGTGTTGTTTCTCAATGTTCTTATACTATATTAATATTTCTTGTACAGGTTAATTGTCGTTCATCTTTGGAAGGTGTGTGGACATTCGGATACCAAAACCGTTTCCGTTTCACTGGAGAGTGCACCCATCCAGATGCACAGATCAGATCATGTCAGACTGCAGGCACCCAGTTCTTGATTACCAATCAGAAGTTCAATATCACTTACCGTAAATGTCCAGGAATGTCTGGGACATTCGATGGTGTTGTGGAGTACAGTTGTTTAGGTAAGATCTATTGATGATAATTATGGCACAAGATTATCTTTTAATTAATAAATTCAATAAACAGAAAATGATAAAACATGATTTCTTTTGTTGGTCAATCTATATGGTGAATTTCTACTATCCACATCCCGCTATCATTATCATTAACAAACTGTCTAAATGAAGGTACATAATTTTATAGTAAATATTAATTAATGAATGATGTGTTGATTAATGTCTTCCAGGGCATTGGTTTGTTGGTAAAAACCACTTCTTTGCTGTTGCCAACACCAAGGAATCTCGTAAGGATGAAAGGTATCGTTGTTTCCTAAAAAACAGAGATGACGACCTTTACCTTGGAGCATCTATTACACCTGAATGTAGTGCTTTGAAAACTGTAGAAAAGTCTCCAGAAAGATACAAAGTTACTCCTGTTAAGGTAAAAAGTCATTACGCTAATTGGTGAAAGATAATTTAAATAACCAACTTAGAAAAGTTGTAAAACCCCCGACATTGTCATTTCAAAGCTTAATATTAAACGGGTGAACCAATTTTAATGAACCTTAGCTAAGAACCATCTCGATTGAAATAGTTTTCGACTGAAAAAAACCGCATCGAAATCGGTCCACCTGTTTAGGAGCTATGATGCCACAGACAGATACACAGATACACATGTCATACTTATAACACCCCTCTTTTTCGTCGGGGGTTAATAAAATACATAAAATTTTAAAGTATAAGGAGTAGAAATTTTATAAGCTGGCGATTTACCACTTAAGCTTATCTTGTGAACAATGTTCTCTTTTTTTCAAGGCTACCAATTAATAGCCAGTAAAAAAAAATGCATGCAATTAGCTACCATTGTATCTAAATCAAAAGGTTGAAATTGCAATAGCATGCCATATTCAATAATGACACTCGGACATTGAAAGCTGATACAACGCCGGCGACTTACCTGAGTACGGCTTTCAATGACTGAGAGTCATTATAGAATGTGCTATGCTATTGCAATTTCAACCTTGGGTCTTACAGAAGATTGTAGCTATTTGTATGCGTTTTTCGTTACTTGCTATTATTAGCGGTAGCCTTAAAAGAAGTTGTTCACAAGATAAGCTCTTAAGTGGTAAACGGCCAGCTTGTAAAATTTCTACTACAATATACAATGTCCTTGATTTCATTTGCTAAATCTAGTACAATATACATATTTTGTGTAAAAAACCTTTAACTAAAAGGAAACATCCTTACATTTTATTGTGAAATTATGTTTGCTCCTTTCTGTTTACAGGCTGAGGTTGTAGAGCCTGGATGTCGACTACCTCAGAACTTCTCGGGCCAATGGATCAACACTGCCAATATTGATGCAGATGTGTTTATAAATGAAACCCACATAATTGAGACCTATTATCCTGACGAGGAAAGATATAGAAGAACAATTTATGTTTGCAGGTAATAATGTGAACCATACTTTCAACTTATGAATTAATGTCGAGTATTATTTACTGCAATGTATTTTTTTTTTTATTTAAAACAGGGAGCAGCGTGACAGCAGAGTGATGATGGCTCGCCTCACAGTTGATGGTTGTCAGAAAGATTTTGTATGCTTTGACTTTGTACCGCAACATCATAATGTAATTAGGTATGACAAGAATATTAATCAACTTCTAAGAAATGAGCATTTCAATTTGCAACAGATGAATACTGATGATTTTATGATTGTTTCAGATATCGCAAAGGTCTTGCTATGATTCAGAGTAACTTCCATACGGTTTGTTCTTGGGTACAGTTTCCTAATAAGAAACAATGGCGCTACGACCTATTCCTCAAAAAGGACCCATCACCTATCAGATGTCCCGTGGCCGGAAAATTCAACTTTACGCAACGAGGAGATGTAAAATTTGAAACTAGAATTCTTGGTGGTGTCACACTAAGTCCCCGACCCAATTTATACTGCAAACTAAATATCAGTGACTTCTCTGTTTGTGATATTGATCAGAAAACTATCCAAATTAAGGAAAATTACTGCCTCTCAGTGGATTATTTGGGAAGACCAGTGGACATCTACAGTGACCCTGATTATAGGATGAAATGCATAGGATACTGGAAGGAGAACTTGAAATCCTATCTTATAACCTATGATGAGTTAGATCCATTCTCTAAGTACAGATGTTGGGTATATCAGAGGGCTGATCTTAACAGGTAATTATTTATGCCTTTATTCATAAACATCACTCAAACCTCCGTTAGTTAAAATAGCTTTTGTCTTCTTGTTACTAACCAAAATGTCAATTTGTCAAAAAAGGATTAACTTTAACAAAATTATAGTTGAAATAGGTTTATGAACAATAGAGTTAGATTCATTGTCCTAAAAGTGTTTACTAAATGCTTGCATAACACAATATACCCTGAGAATGTTCTACACATGCTGGATCATATTTCAAACAGTACTTACACCCTTTTTGTAATTTTTAGGATACTTATGTCTCAAGCACTGGGACCTTATTGCGATCTCAAACAGGATGTGACCTCATGGAATTACACAGAGGGCGCCGCTGTAGCCGTGGAAATGGAGGAGTACGAGAGGGAACGCGACCAGTGTCCGATGCACTTTGACGATGGAAGTGACCCGTGGACATATAAGGAAAATAACGTCAAAATCTTCAAATTCACTTACTCATTTTGGAAATACGACAACAATCATGCTCCGATACTAGTCATAAGCTTAAAAACTCTTCTTCTGGCAGCTCTCATTCGTCTTTTATAATACCTGTTGACTTGAACACTATTTTATAATAGATTGTCGTTTGATTTGAGGCTTGTGCTGGGCTTAAGTCCTGTCAGCATGGATGATAATGGGGTGGGGGCCGGTAGGAACTTGGTGAAATGTTTCAGAAATGAGCATGAGGTAAATATTTAAGAAATTGAAAAAAGTAAGGAAACCAAATTGTTCGTTATTTGGCATGAAAGTTTATAATTATAAAATAACGTATTTTTCTGATAATTAATGCAGCAGTATCATGGTTACAAGCGGAAAAATAGGGTTCTATTTAAAGCAGATTGTTTTTCTCTACTGTCCTTTTGAAATGGATTTCGAGGAAAACTAAATTAACTCTCATGTGCGTATTTTTATAGAAAAATTCTAACCTTATAATGTATGAACATGCTTACAAAAAAGCCGCGATAGCCTAGTGGTTTGACCTATGGCCTTTCAAGCAGAGGGTTCAAACCCTGGCTCACACCTCGAGTTTTTCCGAATGTATGTGCGGAATTACGTTTGTAATTTATCATGAGCTTTTCGGTGAAAGAAAACATCGTGAGGAAACCTGCACACTTGCGAAGCGATTTAATGATGTGTGTGAAGTTCCCAATCCCCACTGGGCCCGCGTGGGAACTATAGCCTAAGGGCTGTGCCCAGCAGTGGGACGTAAAAAAAAGGGCTGGTGATGATGATGGTTACAAAAATGATCATTTCACAAAAAATTACAAAGGACAAGCCTCAAGTCAATTATTAGAATCACATGAACTTTGTCACCATTCAAATTAAGTTGTAGATGATGTTAGTCTGAGCACATTAGGTAGATACTGTAAGTCTGATAAATTGATAATCTTGGCTGAGATATTGCACCAAGGGCCTGACTGAAGAGCAGCTATACTGAGCTAATATCTTAATTTTTTTTTTTACACATTTTATACATTACTTTCTTAAGGATTTAACTGTTTTGTGCAGATGCTTGTAAATATATTTAGGTTGAATGTAATCCCATTTATTATCTCTTATATACTTATATTATTATTTTGTAGATTTACCAATAACTATACTCCCTGGCAAAAAATGTGGCCCTCATATTCCTTTATTTTAAGATTTGAATTAACGGTCAAACTATTCAACACGTTTTTCGGAAATTCGGGACACAATTGAAAAAAAAAGGGTAACCAATAATAACACTTATTAGCCATAATTATATGTTTTCCTCAAAAATAAACAATTTTAAATAGTGCCTTCGTCTTAAAAACGTGATTACAAATCTTACAATAAACAGTACAGTGTGCTTGCTGAGTTTAAAGAAATAGAAATAAGTTATAAGTGCCTTACTTAATTCAAACAATATCAAAATGATGATGTGAATTTTAGATACTAAGACAATACATAATTAGCGTGAGTTGCACCAAGTTACTATAACAATAATAATGACCATAACCAACAATTTTTATTCAAATTAGTGTCAAAACCGTTGGTTAGGTCATTGCTACTTGGTGCAACACCTAGTTTTCAGTGATATTTTTAACCAGGCTGCTATTGTTTTTGTTTTTAGTAATTTAAATTTAAACTTACCATTCCATCCTTGCCCGTCCAAACAAATTTAGAGTATTTACATTGAACTTTTTTTGACATGCTATAAATAAAATTTAGAAACAAACATAATTATGTTTTTCTGTAACCCTTCACCGCGATTACCTTACTAGGGGGCTAGCACGCGTGACATTTTGTCGCTTGTCGCTCAGTGCCTCCTTCACTGATTCCATCACTATAAAAGACAAAATGGCGCGCCGTGCTACATGTGCTAGGGTCTACCATCACCATAAATAAGCATGTTTCTCTAAAATTAACTAGTAAAAAATAAAAATGCAAGCTTTACCATAGTAAAGTATATTATAATAATTATCAATTATCCTAAAAAAACTTTGAACACTGAGAAGAAAATTCTTAAATACCTGAGAAAATTGATAAGGTTCCTGTCTTTGCTACAATTATTATATTTATTATATATAAATGGGCTTGATAGTAGTTTTTGTGTTAGTCTGCCTTCAGCATTATAACAATCAGATGTAGACAATAACTATTACAAGTGTTGATGGCTTTCAAAAGGTCAAGAACCTTTTTACTTATAGAGACCAAAAGCTAATTCCATTTTGTATTACAAAATTATGACTAACATTAATATTCTTACATAAAATGCCGTCACAAGGATAAGAAGCCAGAAGTGAGGCAACACATTTACTTAGTCCAAGATACTTTAGGTATATCGAAGTGCTCCGTGAGACTATCAAGGTGTTGGTTGAACTTCTCTACTCGCTGTTTATGAGTCATTTCTGCTTTTTGAAGTATCCTTTGCTTTTTCTAAAAATGAAATTTTCATGAGTAAATAATATAGAATACAGCCATGAATTATAATAAAATACATTTCACAGAAAAGTGGCCGTAGAATCAAACCAATTTCCTAATATTATAGATGCAGGCTTATGCCTGCGGAGGTCCATGTTACAAGTAATGGTCAGGTGACCCACTTGCTTGTTTGCCTTCCTTGTAATATAAAAAAATGGATTAAATTAGTCAGCTCCTTTGTGACTATACCGCACTAATTCATGGAGGAGTCAAGTAATTTAGTGCATTGTAATTTCATAATATTACCATTAACCACCTAACCCTAACACATAATTGTCTTATGAAGTGTTATGGGTATTAGGGTTGTTCTAGTGAAAGGAGTTAATTTTGTAATAGTTAACACCTGATTAAATTTGGACACCATTGCATTTATATCAAAATCAAGAACTGCAGTTATTATGCATCATTTAATTATGCCCCTCCGCGAAACAAGCGCGACTGTATGTATGTATTTAATTATGTGAAACTCACCATTTTGTCCTGCATCTTCTGGAACGCAATTTCGGCCTTGGTGCGTTTGTCAGTATCTACTTGTTGTTTAATTTGTTCTTTAACTTCTTGTTCAATTACTTTGTCAGTATCTTTATGGGACTTCTTCTTCTTTTTCTTCTTAATCCCAGAATCAGTCTTGATTTTCAGTTTGGATTTGGTTACACACGCATATTCATCTTCTTCTTCCATTTTGCACGGCCAACCAGGACACGAGAATCACCACAACACAATTCCTTCCACAACACAATAAAAATTAAAATAATGCGTGCGTAGTGCGTAGCCGTAGCTTAGTGACAAAACGTAGTGATTATATTCTCCACATATTCTCTTTGGTAGTGACGTTGCGTGTATGACAGTGACAGACAGCTGAGCAGATGACAGACGTCGAGCGCTTTTTTTAATAATTCACCCCGTAAGGGATAGGCAAAGGAAACTAAGTCCATACAGCCATATCTGATGTGTTTTATTAATGTTCTGTATATTAAAGTCTCGTCACAGTCAGAGTACTGTCTGTCCTAGACACGTCCTGTCATTTGTCAGCTGCTCATGCCTTCCGTAAAGCGATAGTATACTTTACGGCAAGCAGCGGCCGGCGGGTACTTGGAGGCAACAAACAGAGGAAATACTTGAACTTCAAATTTCCCTGGAATTATTCATTTGCCGGGCACTATCACGTTAATTCGATGTATAATGCACTATCTTTAATATCCACCAAACAACATTAAGCACAGAAACTAAAATTCAATTGACTGACACGATCCGTTCTCATTGGTTTCCCGCCAATTTCCCACCAAGCACCTCAAGCGCCTTTAAAAAATTGGATGACAAAGGGATTAAGCTCATTGACATACAACCAAGAATTAAGTATAAGAATATAATAAACTAAATCTTACTTAAAAGCCCTGACAGCCAAGTGATTTGATCTACGGCCTCTCAAGCAGAGGGTTGTGGGTTCAAACCCCGGCTCGCACTCTGAGATTTTCGGAATTTTTATGCGGAATTACATTTGTAATTTAACATCAGCTTTTCGGTAAAGGAAAACCTGCACACTCCTGCGAAGCAATTCAATGGTGTGTGTGAAGTTCCCAATCCGCACTGGGCCCGCGTGGGAACTGTAGCCCAAGCCCTCTCATTTTGAGAGGAGGCCTGTGACCAGAAGTGGGACGTAAAAAACGCTGGTGATGGAAATATTACTCAGTTAGCAACTTTTAGCAGCCGTTAGTGATGAAATAATTTCACAATACCTACTTACAAGTTACAAGACGAGACGCCCTCTGTTCTAGCACCAAACTCAGCCTACTGCGTATTAACTCACGAGGGTGGCAGGTTGAATAGCAGCAAATATCATAAATAAATAAAAGATTGTTCGCGACAAAAGAACGGGAATGAATGGCGTTTCTTGGCGTTATCGGGTTGGCGCACGCGCGCTGCCCCGCGACGCGTACGGTCCCGAGATTAGTTCGATTTGAAGCCACGTGGCGCCACGTGCGCGCCGACTACCGCCAAATAAGATTAACGGATTTGCACTACAGATTGCACACGAATGAGCAGGAAGTGTAAAGTGAAACGGCGGTAATGAGATCGCTTTGTGGGAGGAAGCGTTGCTTGAGTGAGGCGAGAAATATGTAGTAGAAACGATACCTACGTGGAGAATTTGACGTTTAGTTGGTCCAGGACACAAGGACAGATGTGTTAATCAAAATAGATATTTAGGCCGCTTTTTGTCTGTCCTATGTGTTCAATTCAAAAGGTGAAATTCAAACTTTGAAACACTGAAAATAAACTGACGTTTTTTTAAAATATTATCTGCTTTTCAATCTAGTAATAGTTTTTAAATATTTATTTAATATAACAGACAAAAATCATTATAAAAAACCAATTAAAATAAAACTGAAACTAAAAATATAAACTAAAACAATTAGTTTCAAAAGTTAAGATTTCGTCACAATATGACAGATTTGCGTGATCAGTGCAACGGATAACATTTTTCGTAAGGAACACATCAAATTCGAGCCCTCAATATCGCATTTATGCTTTATGCCAGTCTTGCAACTGCTTGCAACCTAACCAGTGTACCTAACTGCACATCCAATAAGAAACGGTCGTCTTGCGAGCCCTCACCAAGCCATAAAGTATACAACCGGGGTGATGGCGCGTGCTTGCCTGATGATAAGCTTACCCTATTTTATCGAGTTTCTTCTACCTAGATAACATCTATGACAGTGGCCTTGCGGAACCCTCCACGGTGGCAAGGTTGATGCCTCTTAAATCTGTCAATTTAAGGGTTTTGATTTTAACACGCCAAAAGTTTTGGCAACTCAAATATTGACCATAATTTGTCAAAACCTACCTTGGTGAAAATACCATATACAAGAGTCAACGAATTAAATGAGAGTGCCACTTTCTTTGTAACTATCACATTTTTGGCAAAAATTGCTTAATTATGGCAAGAAATTTGTGTGAAAAAGTTTTGTTTCTCTTTTCTCTGTTTTCTTGACTTTTTGGTCTATTGCTACAAAAAAATTGAGATAGTGCGATAGTTTTTCCTGTTTTCATCTATTTTCGAATGGTATTTTCACAGGTGTGATTTATAAAATCGGGCACCTGAAGGTAAAGCAAGTTTTTTCACGACGAAGGACAGACTAAGATTCCAAGTGAGACTGAATTTCATCGACTGATGTAGTTACCAGGCACTTGACGGAAAGGAAAGGGGCGCTTTACAGTTAAATCAGTAATTCTATCGTAGTAGCTAACAGAGTTTTAACATCAGTTTCAAATGCAACAAAGACGCCTGAATAAAAGTCCCGCGCAATCTACGTCGCCGTATGAACGGCACTACGAGTATTAGCTAATTTCGCTTTTATTTTAACACGTTATCTTTTCACGCTTATGTGAATCCACCACGAGCACTCAATGGATTTGTTACGGAGCGAAACAAAAAGAGATTTTACAATTTTGCCTTCTGAACGGGTGGGAATAAGTATAAATAGCTACCCACATGTTGACATCCATTGACTCCATTGTTTTAAAAGCATAAAGGGAAGTGGGGAAATGGATCGCTTCGGCTAATCTAAATTTCCTTTTCGGTATTGTGCCGTGTACGGATGTTAAATATTTTTTCACGGTGAGCTTATCTCTGGGTTGGTATTGTTTGTTATTGTTATGCAATATTAATTATGTAACAATTTCACGTATTATTCTTTCCTTTATTATTTGGATTCCATAAATTTTAGTTGGTTTGTTTTCCCGGTTTTTTATGTTTAGAAACTTAGCATGCAATTAAGTCTTCAATCCATACATCACAATAGGTAAGTAGGTACAAAAAAAAACTCTAGATAGCAAAGAATTCGGGTCGGTGAGAAAACCACAAATTACTCTTAAAATTAGAAATCACAAATCCATTCAAGACCTAATGGATTGAACAAAAATGACAGGCATGTGCATCATTCATAAAACGGCACATAGATACCTAAATACCTTGAAGTCATCTATAGCAAACTGAAAGTTTTTACAGCAGGATTAAACTCTGGCCGGCAAAAGAGGGCATAAGTGGGACAGAAGCCAAAAACAGCAAAAAATAAATAATATAGTCAGCCGTCTGTCTTCTATTGTAGCAATGGTGAGTTTCAAACATAGTGTTAGTGTTAGTGCTAGGCGAGTGAGGATCAGTTCAGCTACTTACATAAACTCTCAACCTCTCAACAAACAGAGTTTAACAACCCTAAAAACTCAGCTGTCGAAAAGGCAATCAACGCACTCGACTCGCACAATCGTGCGAAAGTCGCGCGCGTCGCATTAGAGGTAATCTGAATAAATCGCTAACAATGCCGACTGCTAATAGACATTAATACAGCATTAGCCGTAAGGGCGCGGGCGACGCCTTGTTTGCCAAACTGCCCTAATCCGCTATTTGTAGTGTGGGGGTGCCACGCTGTAGGAGACTGTGAGACTTTTCGTCGACTTTTTAAGCGTACCTTTGTTATTAATATATGAAGTCCTATATTTACGTCAGACTAGATAAATAAAAAACCTGACATGTGCGAGTCGGACTCCAGTTTCTTGTTAGCTCAACGTAAATTACAGATAACGTTTCATTATATTTTAAATTCTTAGTTAAATTTTGTTCTTTATTATTTATTGTTATAGCGACTATAGTAATACCTACACACTCTGTGTAAATTTGTTAAAAGGTCCCCGCCACTAAAGAAGGGCTTTTAGAAGTATTAAAAAAAAATTAAGCTCGTTCTCGTAACAACTCAAAGGCGACCGCATGGTCACCCCACGTTGTTGCAGAATGTAGCTTTGACTTCTGAGAGGAAATCCTTTTCCCACGAGCTTTATTCAAACATATGTAAAGCGTATGATGGATGGCGCGCCGCCCTCGCGGGGTCGTCGTTTAAATCACAATCTCGTCGACCCTAATATATTTTTTCGCTGGTCACCCAGCCACGTTGAAATAGGTCAAAATTTAAAATGCAATGGATACCCGAAAGAGTTGTACAATTGTAATGCCACACGTCGCAATGATTGCGCTTTTTATTAGAGGTGTACGATTACCTCCCTTGCGGACTGGGAATTTTATTATGGGATTTGTTTATGATGCTAATATTAAATTGGACGATAAGGGTTCAATTTAGATACGGAGTCGTAATGTGAGTTCGTGGGTTCTGGCGTCTAGTGAGTGCGGCGAATATGCTGGCATCGCGGCGGAAGGTAACGTAAGTAAAAATGGCACGGATGGCAGCGCGAGCTCTGGAGGCGCCGAAGTTTTCCCATTACGCGGCTCGCAGACATTAGCAGCCCTCTCGGGTTCATTAAAATTTGTCAGCTTGTCGCACAGAGGCAACTTCCAAATGGATGTGGAAACTTCTCTAAGTGAAACTCGGCTGACGTAAAAACTTTGCCGGATTTTGAGGCGTTTTTTCGACGCCATCAATTTCGCAGCCCGTCAGGAAGATTATTCGCACTCGTAATGCGGAAAAAAGAGTAATTTAAGTTTTCCAGAAGACTCGTTTCGTTGGAGTTATGATCTTTGTTGGAAACTTTGATTGATTTATGAATTTCTTCACTGTCTCCCGACGTGATTAGGGGATCATCTAAGCTTGGGGATTTATGCTGAACCTAACCATAGAGTAAGTTCGTATTTAAGTAATCATTTATGTCTTCTTGCACCAAAAAATTAAACTCAGTTTTAGTAATTTATTGAATCAAGCGTTACTTTGCGGAGGTTAAACCCAGTTTTAGTGTTAAAGTCCAGTTTAGCTGTGTCAAAATGTATAGAACAGTTTGAACTGTGAACTCTGGTTTCAAGACCAACTGGATTTAAATTTTTGCTGCAAGTGGCCCTTAAGATTTTGGCACCCAAATCGGCATGTGTAGACGAATAGGGAGCTCAGAAATTACCAATGACAATGAGGTAAGCAAAGAAGCCGTGCTGGTAAAACACATAAACCTTCATTTACTCAGCCAAATGATCTCATTTTTCACGTTTACCGTTCGCTTCCTCTCAGGGCAAGGGTGGAAAGAGGCGTAGAGTCAGGTAGAGATCGGAACCGCAGACAAGCTTCTCAAAATATTTTCAAATTGACTCGTGTCATATGACTCGTTCCAAACGATATGCCTATATTTAGACCTTGCACGACATAATACAAGGTAAGTAGTCAAGCCAGTAAAAATTTAAGCGCCCGGCGAACAACCGCTGGCAATGATTCGCCGTGGCCACCCGCCGCCGGCCAGCGAAGCTGTTATTGTTCGGCTTTATGATCGAGGGGTTAAATGAACCCGGGAGTGTCGCAGGGGTTGACGCTGCGTGTATTAAATTACAGTAGCACTGTTTATGGTTAAAATATTATCGTTTTAAGTTATGTAAGTAGTTGAAAGCTTGTGATGTAACGTCCTCAGCGTAAGAAGACTCGATAGGTATAGCAATTAACGCTCCGCCATAAGATCGCCTTATGCGGATGGCATCTTAAGTAGTGAAGTAAGTATTTTTGTCTTAATCAACTTGTTGGTGCAGATTTTAACTAGAAATTTTTGTTTAATGGATCGGTCCATTAAATAAAAATTGTTATACCTATCTAGTCTTCTTACGCAGAAACCGGAAGTCTACAATAGTTCCTACCTAACCATGCTACAGAAAATGGTCTCTATTCAGTTACAGATAGACTAGAGGAATCGTAGCAAAAATCATAGTGAAATAAACTTACCAAAAATGTCATGATGGTCTATCCTTACGCTAGATTCGGTACTCATTCGCTAGATGAACGTCGAATAATTATGGTAGCGCCGTCCGTGATGTGAAAAATAAATTCTTACAACGGCGCCGCGCCTACTGTATTTTTCTTCCTCGCCCACAATCTGGATGGGGAAGCTGGGATAGTTTTAGCTCCAAATATCAGATGTAATTGTGTTTGAACGGTTAACGAAAAACTCGACCGACTGGAAAAAATGTCGCCTTAATTAACTGTCTACTTTATAAATGTCTGGTTATTTTTATCACATTAACTTGGGCTTGTTAGAATCATTAATTTTGTAATGTTAATCGTTTTGACTAGACTCTTAGATATTTTTAAATAAATTAAGGTCAATATATAACTATGTGCAATTTGATCGATGTAGGTAGTTTAAAAAAGTGAGATAAGGAATTAACTTGAAGTTACCTATTGCAGCCTGGATAGGAGGGGACCAAAAAAGACCATAATAAATGGGGCAGTCGATGGACTTAAGGTTACCATTACAGGGCTTGAAGGTCTGTCACGAAGAACGGAATTTCAAATACTTAATAGCCAATTGTCTACATCAAATACGTTAGGTATAGACTTACAGGCCCTTGTTAGACCAGGTCGGAACCTAGGGGCAAAATAAAATTTAAGGGGTATTTTAGTAAGTGTACCTAAACAAGAAAGTGATGGAAAAATCTGAATTCTGGTTTCGGTATTTCGCCCCCCGCCCCCATAATGCTGAGAGATCTTGTCAAAACAACCTCAAACGTTGTGGTGCCCATCTGGCCTTAAAGAATGACAAGAATAAGATAGGTAGGTACTTAAATGAAATAATTATTGTCTATGTCTAGAGCAATTAAGCTGAGGTCGAGTTCTTGTAATTAAAGTATCAATGTCGTGTTAGCGTCGAGTTATACACTGTGGGGGGTGGATACAGTTCACGGAGTGGAGTAAGGATGTACACTTACCTACGGATGCACTCAGAGACGCCAGTTAAACGTAAAAAATCGTAAATCTGTTCCGCTTAAGTAGGAAAGTACCTACAGGAAACTGAATTATAACTACCTTTAAGTACTTACCTATATGTGTGGCCTAGCTTTGATGACTGCTTGCATGCTTGCTTGCTCGCTTGCTTGCTTGCACGCTTGCTTGCCTGCATGCTTGGTTGCCTGCTTGCCTTCTTGTGTGCTTGCTTGCAATATTGCATGCTTGCTTGCAATATTGCTTGCAAGCTTGCAGGTTCGCTTGCTCGCTTGCTTGCTTCTTTGAAATGGTTATGGTTCACGCGAGCGAAGCCGCGGGTAAAAGCTAGTTAATAAATATTTCAATTAATTCTTGATAATTGCTTTGTATGAATAATTAGTTAACTCAGTTTGAAATTATGAAATACAGACAAGAGGTAAGCGACAAATAATTTCGAAAAAAGATGAATTACCTACATATTTAGAAAATGTCTCCTACCTACCTACCGCCATGTTAAGCACGCAAGCCAAGCCACGGAGCAATTTTATAACTAAGTACCTACTGAACTTATTTTTTGTAGTGTCACAAGAGACTTCACTATTATTAATATAAATAGAAATAATTAATTAAATAACATTATCTAATTAAGTCTTGCTCGGAGGCGGGACCGGTTTCATGTTCAATGCAGAACATTATTCAGTAAAATTAAATGCAGGTATTAATATAAATACCTTCATAATAAGTAATACTTACTAGAGCTTAAATGAGACGACTTTTTAGCTACCTACTGCTATGTAATTGCAATTGTTTTTTTTCGAGCAAGCTAGATATTTTTATATAGCCTCTAACTTCTAGTTCAGCAACAATCAAAAGAAAGAGATCCCATGAAGGAATGAGTTTGCTTATTGTTAAGTACTTAGCTTAAAACCTAGGTAGTTTTCAGCCATACGAGCACCTTATTTAGGTTTATCCACACAGCATGACAGAATGCTGTCCATAATGATGTACATTATATTATATTTCATCATGGACTAAATCTACTTTTAAAATTTTGGTCAGTGTCAGATGACTATTTCAAAAATGTAACATTATTTCTCTATGGTAACTGGTAACTAAAAAACAATTGCCAGCTAAGTATACGTCACTCATGACACTAACTTAGGGGAAGTGTCAGTTTTCCCGCTCAAAGCTTACTACAGACAATAGAGCACGCGCCGGGCGCCTGCGCGTCAAGCTACGCTAATTCCTACTTCCTACCACTACTTGTAATATCATCTACTCTGTGCAACCACACGGGTATACTGTGACAGAGAGCAAAGAGTTCCGTGTGATAGGACACGCATGCTTTGGAGAGATTTTTGAATTTGGAAGATTAAATCTTTTTAAAAGCGCATTCGAGATTTTTTTTTAACATTGGCGGCTACGTGCTCATTTTAAAGATGCTTCTACACTTTATAAAAGTGTACTTAGTTACGACATTCTCTTTGATATTTATTATTAAGATAGCGCGAAATTGTATAGCCAGTATGACATTAAAACAGGGAGATGTTTATTCATGATGTCCAGTTTTTTTATACCGCAATATTTTGAAATTATAAATAAAACATACTTACTGTCTAAATACAACGTTCAACATTTACGAACAATAGTACCCGCTGTCTACTTATACTTTTTCTTCTTTAATTTTGGCCAGGCCCAACTTTACAAACATTCACTTTATTTTGCAAAACGCTTGCACCAAATTAATGCGATCTCTCCTTTAATTGGGCCATTATAGCATGTGTAATATGTGTACATCGTGTTTAGAAATACATTTCTACTTCGGATTAGCGGGGGGTGGGAATGGGGTTGTTTACTGCGCAAGACAGTTGTTCCGCGTGTCGCTGTGGCTTGTTCGCACCCGCGGATCGCAGTCAATGATGCCGCAATATGGACACGAAAAATAAAATGTAAACAAAGCAATGACAATGAGTTAATTTTATCGACCTATCTTGGTTAAGTATTATGTTTAAAAATGCAGTTTAGAGAGGATTAAGTACTTAATTTAATTAAATACATTCAGATGACATTAGACCTTTTTTTAAAAAAAAATTGATACATTAAAAAAATCGTACAGAAAAAAAATTCAGGTAATTAGGTACTTACATAATAATTCCAGGTAAACTTCAGCGTTAAATATAAATACTTTATGTACCTAGCGTGAAAGAACAAAGTTATAAAATGCTAATAAAAAGGGGTATTGGTCAAAACTGCGGATTGTATTAGCCATTGCCTTCCTGGACTGGTGGTGATAAGCCGAAAACTTCAAGAAAAATTGTGCGATTTGTAATACATTGCGGCGTTCGCTCGCCGACTCCAAACTCGTTCGCTTTACGGCCTCGCATGTATTGCAACTTGCATGATTTTTCTTGATGAGGTTGGTTGGTGACAAATTCGTCCCGCGCTTGACCAGAGAGTTGTGGTACAGAGTACAACCGGCATTGAAAGTCCTCTCTCTATTAGGTTCACTTTAACTTGAGATTCAAAATTTTGAATATTTTGAAACCTCATACCCTGAAATCCACCATGTTTGTGTACACATGGGAAAGTAATTAGGCGACGCACGGGCCGGGGAGGTGGGCGCCGGAACCGGAAGCTTGCCGGAGATGAAGGCGCGATACAATATCCGGTTAGACGCCATTTCCGCCGCGAGACGACTCGTGTGCTGATGCCTTTACCTACCAGTCCTCAGATAGTTTGGTTTATTGACAACGAACGGTGAGCGAATTTATGGCAGTGCTCAGAAGTACTTATACATTGTATCGATTAATATATTGATGTTCTTATGGAATTTATTTATTTCAGGGGAGACCTACATATCTTTACACTTATGATTGTCGACTCCTGAGGTCAACACTTATTATGCTTTACACTTATTCAGCTTGTATTATGGTATGCTTACGAAGGCCCTTATATAAAATTACCTAGATGTCCTCTTGGTCTTCTCTGACCGAACATTAAAATACTGAAAGTGTAGGAGTAAGGATGTTCATGGCTGTAATTTTCACTGGTAGTATAATTTCTCAGAGAGAAGATCAAAAGCGAGAAAGGATATAATAATTCCAGAATCTATGTAGAAAAATATCTCCGTAATTAAAAATAAGCTCTTACGAGAAAGTACCTACCTCCTGTGGGTTTTGGTGGAGACTACGAATTTCAAGCATCTCGTACATCTCGTTACCGAAATACTTGCGTTTCTTTAAATGAGCTGTGTGGACGATGCTCCAACCCAATTTCCCAACACTTAATCGCCTAACGCGGAACTGTCGATGTCGATTACTCGAAATTATAATACGGACGCAAGCATCCTTTACCAGCCTCCGATGGCAGATAAGGCAGCATCCATTGGGGCAGCCGGAGTGGTTCAACGAGCCTTTGTTCACGTAGGATTAAGCTTTTATGTGATTTTTGCGTCCGAGTAGGGATTAAGTGATCCTGCTGTTCAGAGCTGTAGGTCCTCTTGGATCAGCTGAGAGCCTCTTGGGTTATGGTGATTTGGAGTATTGTCGAGGTAGTTATGGGCAAATTTGAGTCCAGTAGCTAGAGCACGAGTAAAAATCGAGTAGTAAAGTTATCGTACCGTTATCGAGGAAGCAATAAAATTTCGTAGTTCGTGCTTTGAAAGTTGAGTACCATATATGCTCACGGGGACGCTGATCCAGAGGTCATACCAATTTTCTTGGTGGCGATACGATAGAGTTACTACTCTCGATTCTTGGTGAAAACTCGCACTCGAGCTACAGTCGGTAGATGTGCGCTTACGCTGCCTTCGAATTTGAATTGACACTGGCACCAAAAAACTGCAATAAACCTACAAATAATATAAGTATAATTTGCAATCTCAAATCCTCCACCCAACTTATCTCTAACACTATTGCAGACTCTACAAGTATTATATAAAAGTATTAACATATCACATGGCTTTTATTTAGTTCATACTTAGATACGGTTTGCAGTACATAACAAATACTATAGGCACTACTGTAGTTTGGTCTACGATTATGTGATGTACGTATAATATTAGTATAATGTATCTGTCAATGAAATTGTTCACTTAAATAATGGTCCAATTGAATTGATGCTATAGGAAATCAAGCAATTGACTATGTAGACCAGACAGTTAATTCACTGACCTTAGTATGTAGTATGTATTGCAGACTGTGTACAAACTGAAGTAAAGCAATGTTTTTCATGACCAATACACGCAGGACAGTACGGACGGATACAGAATGTAAAGTCATTCAAACGTATACGTTTTCACGTATAAGGAAACCCCTGTCCCTTCTGCAAGGCGAAAACATAATACAACTTCACTAGCCAATTAAATAGCAAATTGAAGTTACAAATTTCAGGGTTTTCTCATAATTAATCTAAATGGATTCCGAAGACGCGCAAAATCGTTAATTCAATACATTCCCGATAGTTCACAGTTCACAGTTGGGGCTGTGGACTGTGGTACATTGAAGGTGTTAGCTAATAATAATTATTCGGCGTCGTGTAGCGATAATACAGATTTAGATAGAGCGGCCGTGGAGATAACCCCTTACATAGCTCAGAGCACATAGCGCCTATCCTCCCCGAGGAATGTAGCGACAGCAGAAAACGCTGCAAACTGCAGTACACAGCTTAAAAACGTCTAGGGCTCAAATGTGTATGCATATTCGTACTCTATTGATCCTCAGAAAATACTAACTATCTTTTTACCATTAACATTGATGACAAATTGTCTCGTAGAATTGAATATTAACGCTCATTAACTTTTAATTACTAAACAATTAACCTGTACCGACATTATTAAATTTCTGGTTTAAATTTCTTGTTCAATTAGCCTTTTCTATTACTATTTCATTATTCAAATTCCCAAGACCCTCGCACGTTCGTTTTAAACACTTAACCATTACGCGAATTTTGCTTGACATCCCTTTCTAGCTATGGTGGTGCGAAAAGGATGGATACTCTGCGCCCACAGTAAAACCAGATATTATTATGATAGTGCTAGACCAACAAGCAAAATCTTTATAATGACCAGCAAATTGAACGCATCGCCATTTAGTTGCCAATCGCTTTAGGAGCCACCATGAGTTGCCCAATCGTCGTTACAATGAAGTTGGTTAGTGCCTTTCCTAATTGCAACTTTAGCACGCAATTCATTTTGATAGAGCTGGACGCGCTTAAGAAAACTCCGCCACGATGCTCGAAGACCTCTTCGAAGTCTTTTGTTTTACATCTGCGATCACTTACAGTGTTACATATGGTCCCTTTATTCCTGTTTTACAGTTGGTGATGCTCAGCTGTCTCGTGGCGGTGGCGTGGTGTGCCCCACTGGACCCGGAGACGGCTCGAGAGCTCCCAGCTGTTCGTCATGAGGAGGTGCATGACGAATATGGACAGTATGCGCTGCGGTACATCACTGCTGAAGGTGAGTTGTATTGTTATGTTTGGTAGAGTGTATACTTCCTCTTTGTTCCATGGAGTTGTGGGGTCACGGAAATCAGTCGACTAATGGTAAAGAGACAGTTGTTTAGACGATGTTTGTGTGCTATGAACTGGCTCTTAATGGTAAGCTAAGGGACGCTAGGGTAATAGTGATGATAATGGCTATTGTGTTACGTTACGAGTCCAGGCACAAGCTAGAGGTTAAACAAGTATTTTAAGCGCTCGTTAAGTAATTAGTGTTGAGTGTAATAATGATAACAGAAGAGACGTAATACCAGGTGATGTCGCAGAGCTAAAAAGGTGCCGCAATTTAACACCATAAAGCGATCATGTTATTTAGCGTGCAAAATTAACAAGAGACGTTTTTTGGATTCGAGCTTATTTATAAGAGACAGTGTCAAGCCATATAACACCTAGACCTCTTCTAGGTAGCTAAAATTTGTAAAAAATGTAAAAAAATTGCAGTAATAAATGAACACTGAATACTAAATATTCTGTGCGCCCTGAACGTTTAAAATTAAATTTGGTCCTAAACTAAACAAACTTAGATCGTTGAAAGGGTCGCCGTCGACGAATAGATGTCGAGGATGTCCTCGACATCTATTCGTCGACGGATGATGTCATCATCATCATACCATTATATTAAGATACAATAAAACAATTTAAAGATATTGCCTCCTCTGCCGTTACCTAAAGTTTCTAGTAAAAGCATTTCTAATTCCTTCCAGATACGGTCGTATCCGAGCGCGGTCGTCTGGTCCCGACAGACAACGGCGGTTGGGTGCTGGCCATCGAGGGTCAATACCAGTTCGTAGGAGACGACGGTCAGGTGTACGTCACCAAGTACAACGGCGGCCCTGGGGGCTTCCACGTTGACGCCAACCACCTACCGCGACCAGTGATGCCTTAAACAATAAATACCTACATAGTTTAATTGCGATGGTGTTTTGTTTTAGTTGTCATCTTTAGCTAAAAGGGACACGCACGTTGTTCCATTGTTGCACGTTGTTACTGCTGTTATTCAGTTATTGTTCTGTTTATGCAATTATCAGAATAAAATCTGAAGGCAAGACTCGATTTAGATCCAAATTACTTATGTCTCATTATCTCATTAAACTAGAGAATTGAAAGTCTAAAATTAGCTTGTTAAGTGGTACACACAATGAGACACGATTTAAAATAAACCTTCATACTTATATATTTTCAATGGCATCACACAATTTTAGAGGGTTAGGGTCAACGTTGAGTTGTAAGTATCTCATTATCATGATACTTGGGACTTAATCGCGTAAAAAACTTTTATATTTAAATTTGAATTTAAATACCTCGACGTTTCGGACGCGACGTTGGACGTTGACGTTGCGTTGCGTTGTGTGTGGGGGGGTAAGTACCTCCACTAAATTCAGCAAGCGAACGAAATTATTCCGCAAAGCTCCCACAAGATTTTCGCCTGCTGACGGTACGCAGTGGATTTCTGAAAGGATCTAAGGAGGGTGGCAAGAGGCTCGAGGATGCGCCGGGGGCGAGGGGGGGAGGCTGTGACGTCACGTCCTATCTCGGCGGCCATCTTGGATTATCTCGTCGCACCTGAGGGGCGCGGGGGGTTCAGTATCGACCCAGCGTCCCTGCACATTTTTCAGGGTAAACTTGATAATTCCCGCTTAATTTTTGTTGACGACAGGGGACGCTTTGTTCAGTGGTCTGCGTGGAACAGTTGATTTTATAACGTTGGCAGACGGGGAGTTGTTTAGAGTTGTTTACCTATTGTTAAGAAATGTACCTTAGTACGTCTGGTAGGGACGTAAAGTAGCGCATCATGTTGGTACTTAGATTATATGTAAAATGAGATGATTGCAAATGAACACCAACTACAACAGAACTGTAACCACGTTAACAGTAATTGGAGAGCGCAGGTGTTTTACTTAATGAAATAATAATAATTATCACCTAACCAACTTAGAAAAGTTGAGAAACCCCCGACATTGTCATTTCAAAGTTTAATATTATATAAGATATATAAGAACCATCTCGATTAAACTAGCTTCAGCCCATCCTTTTGGGAGCTATGGTAGCACAGATAGGTAGATACACAGGTCAAACTTATAACACCACTCTTTCGTCGAAGGTAAAAAAAAAACATAGAAAAACATAAAATGCCATTAGTGTGTACTCACCAACACATGATATTAGTAAAGGTAGACCAGGTATCAACCTATCTTTACCAATACCTTTATGTACACACCTACGCAAAAATGCGTTAGGTTATCACAAATAACTGTAAGTACCATAGTTATAAACTGATTTGTCACAATCATACCAACATTACAAATTCCATCCAATATCCCGGGCGTACATAACTCCAGTAATTAGCCCATATTAAACCATATCCGGGGGACGTGCGCAAAACTTTAACCTTTCAATTTACCGCGTCCACTCACCGTAAACCTCAACTAATTTTATATTAAAATTCATCCCTCACACACGCTATCTGTCTGAGGCAGTTGGACACGAGATAGGATCTAGAACCCCGGGATCCCCCGAAACCCCCTGTAACCCACACAGGGCTGCGGACTTCAAACGACCCCCCTGTTTACGAGTTCGTTTTTACTTATTTCGCTTTGCAAAGAATGTTGTAGGTTTCGGGCTGGGCTTTGGGACTTCTAGTGTAATTATTAGGTTAACGGAGAGTTTATTAGAGTTCTAATTTTCTACTATTCCTGATAAGTAAATGTAAGCTTGTTGGGTTTTTTATGGTTTATCTATTACGAATAGATAATATCAAAAGATTGTATAGAACCGAGAAATAGTGACAACCGAGTAGGTACTCTACTTACGCCGACGAAATCACGGGCAACATAATTTGACAGTTTTTTACTGTTCCGAACCTTAAAAGAAAAAGGGAACCCTTATTGGATCACTTCGTTGTCGGTCTGTCTGTTGGTATGTCAATTCCAAGTACTTATGTCAAAATCTATATGGTAGGTACTTTGAATTAACCCAGAATCCTGAAATTAGGCACGAAACAAGGTCAAGACAAAAGTCAAGAAAAACCATCGGTGCGCGAGTACGACTCGCACTTGGCCAGTTTTTTAATGTTTTAGACAGGGGTCCCTTTCTAATCGCATAGCGATAAATAGAGTGGCGTCTCGTGCTAGCCATTTAGGAAGTGACCCTACTAGCAGACGCGAGTGTCGGTGGCCATAAATTCGGACACGCTATACCACAAGGGGAAGGGGATGGTCCCGGGAAGAATCGCTATGGTCCCAAATTGAGCTCAAATTTATCGTTTCTAGAGAAAGAAACGGATCACCCATGTATATAAGTCTAGTTTAGCCAGGCATGATTCGGACTAATTCGTAATCCTTCGTCTGGGCGTCTCGGCGGCAGCGGAACGTACAATGCACGACAAAGCTTTCCTCAAATCTGCTAGGATCGATGGTCTCGATTGAAGGGCTTTTTGTCATTCTCCACCAATGAGAGACAAATAAGCTACTGGCCTATGATTGGTGGAATGACAGATGAACCTCACTCGACACTAGCAATCCTAAAGGATTCAAATACCTCATTGACCACTCTTTGTGACAGTTGAAATCAAACAACTCTACGAAAGTGACGTGACGATAAATTATACACAACTCGTTCCTGGCTGTATGGACCTGTTCTCCTTTGCCTATCCCTAAAGGGATAAAAAAAACAAGCGGTTCCTTTTTCAAACACAATTTACTAGGAACGTGACATTATCTCTCTATAATATCATTGGTTATGGTCTTATAGTGCAACGATTCGCTCATCTCTCCCTCCTTATACCATCCATACCTTTGTGTCATCGCCTTCGCCTACTATTGTCTTGGCACAGCGCTGCCTGGGATATTTATTGTGCTTTTTAAAGTACTTACTAATTTACGGCCAAATGTTTGCTCAAAGTTCCAGATTGCAATGGCGCTGTTACATCAAGATAATGCTCGCGGGAACTATGTTCTCTATATTGTCCTATAACACACGTAAATCGACCTTTAGGAGTGCTGATGGTTTATTTAGGACTAGTGGTATTTC
Source organism: Clepsis dumicolana (assembly GCA_963691665.1). Taxonomy (NCBI): domain Eukaryota; kingdom Metazoa; phylum Arthropoda; class Insecta; order Lepidoptera; family Tortricidae; genus Clepsis; species Clepsis dumicolana. The sequence continues at coordinate 11,625,555 of OY829510.1, forward strand.
TGTTGTATCTAACAAAATGACATACACATTAACGATTAGTATCATTGACGTGTGTTAGGTAGAGATTTATTCAAACTATAGTGCCCCGCCGCAATGAAGTCTATCCTGACACATTGCACAGCTATGAAGTTTCTGATTAATGACAAAACCATAGGCGAAAAATGCTAGATTTGCTTGTTTTAGGGTTCCGTACCTCAAAAAGGAAAAAACGGAACCCTTATAGGATCACTTTGTTGTCGTCTGTCTGTCTGTCTGTCAAGACCCTTTTTCTCTAGAACGCGTGGAGGTAGCATGCCGAAATTAATATCAAATACTCAAGCCTGCGGTCCCTTGAAGCTGTGAAAAAATCAACCTTCTAAGTCAACGCAATAAAAAGACACAGTCTTTAAAAAGGCCATTTCCATACAAATTGCCGATTTTCAAAACCTAAAGGGTACTTCCAGGTGTCCTAGAAACTTGAAATTTGGTATGAAGGTAGCTCTTATAGCACAACCACTCCGAAAAGTCTCAAAATCTTAATTTTTTATGTCTGTCTGTAGATTGCACAGACCAATATAAGTTGACCCCACACTGCGTACATTTTGCTTAAGAGCAGGGCTCTGCTAACACTAGACTTCTTAAAACACCGGGGAAAAGCGTTAAAATCTTTCAACGGAACCCTCGTGCGCGAGTCCGACTCGCACTTGGCCGTTTTTTTTTATTAGGTCTCATGGTTATCTCCGAAGTTTGTCTAGAGTAAAATCTGAAATAATTCTATAGAACTTAGAGGTTTATGTAAAGATTACAGGAAAAAAAACTATGTCCCAAGCAAAGTTTTTCAGAAAATAAAAAAAAAAACCACAGTTCCACTATCGGCCTAGAGATGGCGCCAACCTTCTGCAGCCGCGCTAGGTTAATGGTTTCATCCGGCTAGAGAACGTCCTATGCTGAGCGACTTATGAGTTGCTGATTCTACGAAAACCCTAGACCAGTAGGTCTATCACAACTCACAGTGCAACTTCTATTTCGCGAGAGAACAACTGCCCGTCCTTTTCTGTCACTGAGAATGCAACGGGACGGGTAATATAATCTGGCGCGACAAACAAAGTCGCGGTCAGTCGTGGTAGCCCTACAACGTAGTTTAACTAATATACTTCATGCTTATGAGCCCAGTTTCAGAGGGTTATAGTTATCAATACCAAAAACGTAATCCTACCATTTAATATTATAAACAGGAAAGGGTATGTTTGGATGTTTGTTGCAGAATCATGCTAAAACAGCTTAACGAATTTGGATCTTTGGAAGGGATCGACAACTTATACTCGAACCCTAGATTTTGCAGTTCTCTCGGGATAGCGGACAACCGAATTGTACACAATCGAAGTTGCGGGCAACAGCTAGTACGCAACTGAACGGAAGTAAGGTACTTGTTATCCGAAACAAAAAAAGACTCGCTCTACCCCAAAAACAAAACACTATCGGCAATCACCCCAACATTAACCGCATAAAGTCCTACGCTTTGTACAGGAAAATCATTAAGAGCCGATCAAGATGTCAACTCGGGACCACCACAATGTCAGTGAAACAATGCTTCGTATACGCGCGTGCTGAACGCAGCTGCTCATGTTATTACGGAAGTGTCCCTGGAGTGGGGGTAAAGCGGCGCGTGCGCGGGCCACCGGGGTGTTCGCTATTAAAAACGAATTTTGTTACTATGAATTTCTTGCCAGTTAAAAAGACAGTCTTATAGTCAAGCTACTAACTAATGGCATTAGACATCACCCGATATCTGATCCGAAATATCGGGAGCTTATGAAAACCTAGTAAGGTAATCGCGGTCAATATCCCGTTTTGAATGTATCTAATATAATTAAAAGCGAATCATTTAAAACTGTTATTAATTTATTTGAAACAAGCGTTACTTTGAGCAGGTTCATATTCAGGGTATAAAACTAGGGGTTAAAGTTGGAAATAAATAGAACACTCACTCACTCGAGTTTGGTCAGACATTTTTCGGAGTACTTCCTAGAGCGCATGCGTCGGCGGCAGCAAAACGAAGACTACCTACTAGGTAACTCGGGTGTTTTAGTTAATTTTGATTAAGACAGTGTAAGTATTTACAAAGCACAAACAACTCTATTTCTACTTCACTATTCTTCTGTTGGTTATCCATTCGTTTCTAACAATGCTTTATCAATCCAGCCAATATTCATCGCCTTATTTATTCATAGTTTTAGTTAACGCACTCAAATCGGAACCAACTCGGTCGGTAGGTACTCCAATGTAGTGCAGGCTTAAGTCCCGGACACACTGTTGTTGTGCTGAAGTGTCTAAACGGAGGCACGTGTTGACACACGGTGGCCGACCACCGGTGTGGCACCGGCTTTAGTAATCCTAGTATATACTTCGGTCCGATAATTGGTTGGTATTTAGGATAAGCACAGATTTCGGAAGCACAATTTCAGCCGTCTGAATAGTATCATTTTCCTGGCTTTGAAATTTTCTTATGACTTTTTGCATTAATTTTCTTGCCAGTAGCTAATTTCTAGTAAATTTACCTTTCACTGAAATAGGTAATTTGAAGTCTAAAGCTTATAATAACAACAGTAGATTCACAAGCAATTCTTCAGGGGCATTGGAGACAGAGGCCCGAGTACGAATATTCGAAACCTGCGTCACGTAAAATCGAATAGTAAACTTTATCGAGTTTGTCTCAATCAGCACTGGGCCCGCGTGGGAATTATAGCCCAAGCCCTCTCATTCTGAGAGGAGGCCTGTGCCCAGCAGTGGGACGTAAATAGGCTGATGATGATGATGATGATCTAGTTTGTATGACGTTTGGAACAGCGCCCGCCCGTGAGCGTATTTGGAACTAAAATTTAGTATGAGGTTTCTCGATCTCGATACGATAACCGCCGTATCGTTACGCAGGATTCGAAAAGTCGTGCTTGACCCTCTGAAGATACAAGTTACGAAGTTGTGAAGTATTGTCTAACAGTGCCCTAAGCACGACTTGTCGAATCCTGCGTCACGTAAAATTCGAATAGTAAACTATAACGAGTTTGTATGACGTTTGGAACAGCGCCCGCCCGTGAGCGTATTTGGAACTAAAATTTAGTATGAGATTTCTCGATCTCGATACGATAACCGTAACGTAACGCAGGATTCGACAAGTCGTGCTTAGGGCACAGTTGTTAGGTTAGGTTAGCTGATATAGTTCAGAGCTGTTCATAACAAAAAGTAAAACCGCCTTCAAAAAGACATACAATAATCCTCTAAAGCCATCAGTTTTATGGCCTACCACAAATATGAAGTCGATGCGGTGAGAGCGGAATACCTAATCTTTGAATAGCTTTCGAAAATATAAACACATGATACGTGCCTTTAAAATTTTAGGGTTGCCCTCGATATCCCGGGGATCCCTCATCAGATCTTGACTTGGTGACAATGGAGCTAACTAGAAAGTACAGCCTTTATTACAACATACATAAAAAAATATGCATTTTCAAAAATCTCTGGACGCCCCCATAGCCTACTTTGATTTTGACTACACACACGAAACAAGAGGTTACATGAACTATGCTGGACAAGCTCGGGTTGGATTGACATGACCCTTAAGGTTTGTACCAGAGTATGTGGGTACATACTAACCTAACCTAACCTAACCAACTTAGAAAAGTTGAAAAACCCCCGACATTGTCATTTCAAAGTTCAATATTTCAAAAACGGGTGAACCGATTTTAATGAAACTTGGCTAAGAACCATCTCGATTACATTAGCTTTCGATTAAATAAAACCGCATGTAAATCGGTTCAACCGTTTGGGAGCTATGATGCCACAGCCAGATACACAGACACACAGATACACATGTCAAACTTATGACACCCCTCTTTTTTGTCGGGGGTTAAAAACTCTTAAGATACTCTCCTGTACCTAAACGTTCTGTCAACCATACATTACGCATTCCGTGAAACGTGTCATAGACGGGGGTCGTCGGATCCTTTGTCGCCGCCGTCGGCGCTGGCTTACACTTTACAGTAACACTAAAGATAACAGCCCTAAATAGTCTCTAAAATCTTATTGCTGTGCAGGGGATTGTTTCGTTGAGCGTCTTTTTTAACGGTACGACGTTCTGAAGGGTTAGTGGCGGAATTATAACGGGTATTTGCTTTTCTAATCCTAAAAAGATACTCGCGTAGGGAAAGTAAATAGAATGTCCTCGTGGCTGTTGGACACCAATTTGCTATTGACGCTACTTGCAACGAGGGCTATTGTGAGTGAAATATCCGCTAGGATCGCTAGTGACGAGTGAGGTCTATCTGTCATTCTCCATCAATGAGAGACTAGCTACTGGCCTATGACTTGTGGAAAATGACAGATATAGTCCTCACTCGACGCTTAGCGAGTCCTGCGGATTTTTGAATGAAGTGAATGCAGTGTTAGTTCTACTACTCGATACTAGATGTCGCTATAGTCACGAAAATACACAATAACGACCCATTTGAAATAGGACTTTCATTCAAAATAGGTACGCTTTGAACATCAAAAGGCGCGTGTGCAGCCGATAGAGTAACACAATAAGATCTCCTAATAATATTTTTGTAATAAGTTTTTTAAAGAATTTTATTTTCCTCTCCTAGTTATAGCTGGTGTAAAAAAATTTGCTAATCTTGAAAATAATCGATTTATTGATTATTTTTGTTTTTATTTTTATGAAACATTCATAGAATGAAATTCAACATACAATGACAATGCAAAGAAAAATTCGTTAAGCAGCTGGACTTGAACCAGCAACCTCGGTAATCCGTACCGTTGGTACGGATTACATTGTATTTGCTAATCTTGTTAATTTTGAAAGCAGACAGTAAGTATCCGTACAAGTAGCATTTGTTTCTGCCACAAAAGGCTATGAAACAATTTAAGTAACAATCATGAATACATTTAAATACTTATGGAACATATTCCAAATCTTATAGATCATAATGATAATTTCGATAATGGTAATACTATATAGCTGCTATTTATCAAGCTAGAACATAAAGGTATGTATGAATGGGAGATATTGATGAGCGTATTGAGCGGCTCGGACGAGGCAGCCGGCTGAACGCGGGGGTCCGGTAAAGATTAACTCTGATGTTGATGTAGAAGGGACAACCCTTAATGAGAGAACTAAAGCCTTTCCTTAATTCACTCCTGAGCCATGTTCCATCTGGTTCCACAACAATCTTTGCATTTAGTCCTTCACTGATTCAAACAGCAAGAAAGGGACGCACTGAGTGATTAGCGAAAAAATGTTGCTGTTGTTTGAAGACAAGAGAAAGTCGGATGAACAAGATGCAGCAAAGAAATTTTCTCACTTATGCAAGTCCTGCATAGAGGCTTTGGAATTATATACAGTGCACACCTTTGTTTGACCTTGAGTAAGCCAAAGCTTGAACTAAAGCACGTGGGAATTGGCAAAAATAGAAAGAAAAAACTGATGGACCGAAAACAACGAAAAAAAAAGTATCCTGGGGGCTTGATTCTGCGACCGCGACTGCTACAATTTTGGTAAAAGTTAAGAATCAGTTGTAAAAAAAATAGCATTCTATGATCAAAGCGTACGAAATTAAAATTAATGAAATGGTTAGGTAGTACATAGGATTGTAAAATCGTTTATCTACACACATATCATAAGTCCTCTAGAATGCGTTCAGAAACCGTAGAAAATGACCCGCATTTCAGTACGCCGTCGCCTTCTTGCCGACAGCTCCAGCCTCAGCACCGCCACCACCAGTAAAGTAATAGTCATTACGACATCGAATTCGATATCGTAATGGCTTTTCGATATCGAATTCGATGTTTCAAATTTGAAAACCAACGTAATTTACAATCATAGTGAAATAAAACGGATCACTCACGTACATAAGTCGAGTTCAGTCGACATGTATAAATAATAATGTGACTTTTTTTTTACAATAAAAAAAAAACAGTTTACGAAACGTCAGCTCGGTATGTTTGTCTATGATTAAACAAAAAACAATCAAATTCGTGACAAGTATGGGTATGATATTATATGCCTTCGGCTTCTGAACCCATCTTAGAGTACTTATAATATGTGTGTAGATAAAGTAATGTATGCAACTCCACATAAGTAGGCCTTAAAACACTCGTGTGATCCTATTATGAAACTCAGCTTTGCCTCGTTTCATAAAAACACACTCGTGTTTTAAGGACCCTCATCATGTAGCAGTTGCATAAACTACTATTCTGGTATTATGTATTAATTGACAATTCTTGTAACTAAAAATGAAAACAGCTAAAATCTTGTAAGATTATCAAAGAAACTGCAGAAATCTAATCAGAATTTAAATTGGTATTAACGTTAAAAAACCGGTCAAGAGCGAGTCGGACTCGAGCACCGAGGGTTCCGTGTCATCATATAACGTATAGTTTTTAAAAGGATACAACAGGCACACAACGCTATCTCTTGTCCGATAATGGAACTAATGATTTTTTTTATTTCTGAAAAACTATGCTACTTACGGAAACATCGTTTTAATATTATGTAGAATAATTTCAGATTTTCCCTTATGAAAACTTCGGAGATAAGAGGGGACGACGATATTTTTTTCATTTTTCACCAAAAGTCGAAAAATTATGCGGCGAGAAAAAAAAATTAAAAATAAGAGAGCTTTTTCATATGATTCCCGAATATGACCTAGTGGCATTACTATGATTTTTTAAGCCTCCCGTTCAGTCCCTTTTATTTCGTTTTCATTTGCAAAATAGTCTGGAAAACATAATCATGAACTACCTATTTAAAATTTCAAGTCAATAGCGTTATTAATTAGTTCATGAGATACCTAATCAGACAGCCGGCCATCCTTTTTACAATTTTGGTACGGAACCCTGAAAACAAAACAAAATTAGCAGTGTGCTTATAAAATTTAATAATACATTTACGGCATCTCATAATTTTTATTCTTTGCCCCGAGGCCGGTATACCGGTGGCAAAGCACGGAGGAACGATTTGTAAGCGCCACGGAGCATTATTTTGTCATTTATACCAGAGACCTTTACAGCTTCCGAGAACGATCCAAACACTCAATAAATAGAAGAATTGTGGCGATCTATCAAGTCGTACCTACCACATATACAGCTTCCGAAGCACGTAGAAAAATGTTTACTTTCTTAATGATTTCTTGGGCCAAGAACAGTTCAGGAACATGGAGATAAGATGGAAAGACTTTTAAGGCAAAATGAGAGACTTTTATAATGATTGAGACTGATTTTACGAGTATCTAGGTTGTTACTATTTTTAGAATAAATAGGAAAAATCTGTCACAGATTAAAAAGTTCACAAGCTCAGTTGAAAATAATGTTACAAGGACTACCCTAAATTGACACCACTTTGCATTTGAAAAAAGTTTCTTTAGATTCATTTTTGTACTCCGCCACGCAGGTGGGGTGGTAAAATGCGTATTTGTACGTGTTTCACGCAAAAAAAACGTAATCGATTGTGGCCACATCACATACCTGTTTGAAGAAACAAGATCTCGTCTATAGAAAGAGATAAATTGTGAATATGATCATAATAAAAATGATTTTATAAGAGCTTGGGAAGGTGTGAAGGCGTTCGAAGGAGGTAAACGTTTCCGATTTCAAAACAACGAATTTGATATCACGATGTTTTCGCACGTTTTATGCCTTTGATGACTATGGGATTTTAAAAGGATCGTTGTGATAAAAAATGTATTCTTTTTTGCAATGAAATATGCGGGTTCGAAGCTAAAGTGTTACTACAAGACATACTTATTATAAATTCATATGATAACATAGCATTATTCCACGTTAGAACAACCCAATTGGTTATTCAAACAACGTCTTCCGTACAAAGTCCCATCCTCAGATCCATTCATTAATTTGATTGAAGGATATCACACGGACTCGGGGCACACGCGTCGAAAAAATAAATCAAACATTCTCCTTACGACGCCCACCATTAATAAAACTCTTTAAAATATATTTAATAATGTCCACAAAGGTATGGAGCACAATGCTCGACCCATAAAGGGGCAGCATTTATTATGGTGACAATATATCGAACACAAAAAGATAGTGTGACAAAGACGCGTACTTTTTAATAATATTGTCATTTCTCAGCAGCAGTGGACTCTTTCAAAAAGCCATAATGCAATAATTTATATCTTTATAAGAGTTTTTATCTGTGAGAGAGTAAGTGCGGGAGAGGCCAGGTGAGCACGGGTTAAGCCTACTGTATGGCCTTTTTATAAGGATTAGTGATTCGGTAGTAACTATAGACAAAAAATATATATACTTACCTACGTAGAATCAAATTATGCTTATCAACCAGTAAGTTCGGATGTCGTTTATGAAATAGAAAAGGTTGTCTGCATGCCTGAAGCGGATGAATCTTAAACATTTGCCGCCATATCATTGAATTATTTTCTGTCGGAACTTCGCAATTTGTCCTTTAAGCTATTCGCTCGTAAAACAAGAGTAACTTACGTCTACACAAAGAGTCCACGCCTTCAAAACTCATCTACAATACAGCGAGAAGCATTATAGATTACGCAAAAAAATTAACGACAGCCTTTATATTCGAGACGGGGTTGACATCGGAGCCACAATAAAATCGATGAAATATTCAAGGGCCAGCGGTAACTCATAGCGCAGTTAAGGGCTATTGTGACAGTGTTTGCACAGGTAGTCGAGCTTCGGCGCCTGTTGGCCTGTACTTAAAATATAATGCTTCATTTGTTTTCGAGTTGCCACGCGTGGTGAAATGCCGATGCAATTGCAGTCTTTTGTTTTCGGGTTTTATTGTTTTCAACACTTCTTGAACGAGTTTGAGACTAAAAATTTGTAGGATGGTTACTGACTTCATATGAAGCTTGATTTTTGTATTTGTACATTATTATTCCTTAAACTCATCTAATCACATTTCACTAATACTTATCCCCAAATGACATTTTTGGACTAACTGGCTGCCACATCATAGTTTGGAATTGTTTGTAGGTTCTTATGTTCTTTAAGCATGCTGGAAGGTACAAGTAAATAACTAATAGTACTACGTAAAGCCTGGGATTAAAACCGACTCTTGTTTTCGTCTGGCAGACGAAAAAGTCTCGCAATGTTTGTGCCATCTCTATAATATTAATATATAGAGGCCTAATAATCTAAGGCCAGTCAACAACATATAATACCTAATGCGTAGTAAAAGAGAACGTCCGAAACGTAGTACAAATGATAGTACGCCAAACGTCTATCATAATTTGGCAATTTATTTCCAAAATTGCCACAAGGCAAATAGGTAATTAGATGGAGTCAACCGAGGGTTCATCCGAGGCATTCCCTCACACGTTGCAACAATTAATGTGTGGTTAATTAAAATCCACTTGATTTTCTGAGTATGTAATACGATGCTCGATAATGGTACGAATATCATCACGAATGCGAAAGACGTGTAGGTAGAGATTCATTGAAAACAAATGAATAATTTGCTGGAATGCTCAGCTCGCGCTTTAGTGCTCGTCTCAATGTCCTCCTGTGAAAGGTGTATCTGTATAACTTCCATAAGATCCTCATCGATTTAAATAGCGGGTGGATGAACCTTCTACGGGACCCTACCTATACTAGCAATATTATTATTTACATTGTTGAGTTCCGGCGAGGAGGCTTCGGGAGTCGACAGGAGGACAAGACAATCGAAGAAATTACTGACAAATTACTGACACAAGAGTCCTCTTAGACCTTACATTGGTAACGCATCTGCAGCAGTCCCTTTGGCAAATTTTAGCGATGACCACTTCCCATCGGGTGACCCGCTTGTTCGTTTCCCTTGTTTTATAAAAAAAACAAGGCACTGTCCAGGATGAAACCTGCAGGTAAATGCATTAAAATTAATTAAGGGTGCGCGACCGCCCGCGCGCTACCGTCCCCGCGGGGCGCCGTGACAACTTCATGCTGTTCCCGGAACCCGGGTGACGGGGTTACGTGCATTCCTGACTACAATATCCCGGGAACTCGGATTTTGGTTTTGATGAGGTTTTGGCAACTTCTGCCGAGGCGCCGCGACAACTTTATGTTGTGTTGACGGAAACTGAAACGGAACTGACCTGGCCGCTAAACTTGTCCACCAACGTGGTCAATGTCAATTGCCAATGACAATTCGGTGTAAATCGCTGACTTGAAGAGTTTTGTTTCAGCGAGCTCTATATTGGCTATGAAGCGTAGACCGAAATGTTTTTTTCTTTAGTAGAAAGCCTGGGAGTACAACAACTCGGGATTCTCAGGTTATGATTCACATAAAATTTTGGCAGTTTTTACTTGAATTTTGCTTGTCAACTTCATGCTGCTCCGAGCGTTGATGGGGTACTGACCTGACCATCCTGGGAGTGTCAATTTCTGATGTCAGAACGATTTAACAATTTTTATTCAGACCAATACCCGGAAAGTTACGCATTCGGTCTGGATATTCATTTAGGTTGACTATTCGTTTGTTTTTTTACAGAGTCTATTGGTGACATGATTTAAAATTCAAAACTTAAGTTCATGTCTGTTAACTGTCTTTATTAATAATGTATACTCGTATCTAAGTATAGCTATAAGCGAAGCTGAATTTAACTCTATCACATCGCAAATCTGAGTAGTCGAGTTAAACTCCTGTCTATTCCAAGCTGTGCATTGAATGTTATAACTTCTGCTTCCCACATCAACTGCGCATCCTACAATAAAGTTGTTTTATTGAATTATAAAATAAACAATTACATTTTATCACCCCGTAATCCTTGCGATAAGCATCGGCTTCCGAACGCATCCCACCGTGTTTACATCTAATTAGGCAAATTATTTTTTCTCAGAGGCCAAAGCTATAAATATTAAATATGATTGAGAAATTAAGATCGAAATATCATGTTTTCGACGACTAAGTGGTTATGACAAGGTTGGCTCTTAAACACCGGATGTGATTGTAAAACTTCCTTGTTTATGTGTTTTAACTGCGTATTAAATATCACATAACATATTAAGTATTTAACCTAGAAATATTATCTTCGTTTTATAATGGTAAACTTTTTAACTCTAAGCTTTAGTTTTTCTTTAAGCACAACGAAACCGAGGTAACACTTTTCCATTCTACGGGCTATATCTTTTGAATCACATCGCGATCGTTCGCTTATCACGCTATTCACCAATCTGTCACTCGACTCGACTAGCGAGGCACTGTACCCAGTGTAGTGTAGCTAATGTATTGTATATGTTTAAGATTAATTAACCAGCTAGTAAATAGATATGCTTAGGTGTCGCGAGTGTCGGTAACTAACTACTTATAAGTTGATACCGTCAGTAGGTATCCTCACTGTGGCGAGTTCTTATGCGAGAATAGTGTTTAAAATTTTAGTTTGACCGCGGCGAATGTGACAAATATACCGAATTATTCGTGAAAAGTCACTAACTGTCGAGTCTAATTCATTAAACTACCCGGGTTCTAATAATTTGCGTACGGAACCACCCTACTGGTTATATCACTCACCGTGGCGAATGAATAATGAGCTGCGTCTAATCGGCCCTAATGCAATTATTATAATAACTTTCTAGTTGTAATGGTCGGTGAATTTTGCACGCTACTTTTATGTCAGTTCTGGCGCATGCTTATAGAAGTAATATAGAAGTAATATCCTGTGTTTGCGTCAAGATGTATCTGTTGTTGTTTAATTTTGCTAGTCTATTTTAATTTGTACACGAAAAAATCTAACGGAAACGGACTACATTTGTTTCATTTCCATTTCTTATTATTTTATTAAGTTTATGGAGAGTGGTCCGCTCGGTTCGAGTCGCTGAGGCAAAAGAGACCGTTGCTTGTATTAAATGTTCTGAAGTAACGAACGAGCGACTCGCACCAGCTCGACCAATCAGAGACCCGGCTTTCGCTAGAAAAGCCGGGTCAGTGTGGCCACTAAACAAATAGTCTATGGACTAGTGTTTCTGCCTGGGAGAATGCGTGGCGCTTTATGTCGCCACAAGTTCTTTGTGTGCATGTGTTGTTTTATTTTAAATGTAATGTTGATGACTTGCCCAATGAATAATCTGAATAGTAAAGTTTCTGAGTATGGGCATAATATAAAATCCAGAATAAAATAGCCGTAGCTCAGTTTGCCGATTCATGATTATGCGACCTATATGCTGATTCAGGAAAAAAATTGTGATGCTCGAATGTAAACAAATAGCGAGTGAACAGCGTATTTATTTAAACGCAGCCAGATATATTGTGTTTTTAAGACTTGTGTGACCTGTCACCTCAGAAAGTAACACCCGAGGTCATAATTATGATTGTAAAAGAAAATAGTCACCTAATGTAATTTAAAAACTTGAGGCGCGCTAAAAATCTTAGCTTAGATTCAAAACTATGCTAAAACTAGCATCATCTGTCATCTTGTACCTGTACTTAAGTTTTGTGAAAGACTTTTTAAAGTATTTATAATATTTATTGCTAAGTAGTTGTTATTATCGACATTAATTGAAAGTATGCGTAATTTATGCTTTTGTTATGTATTCGTTAACTATTCTAAATTCTCAACAGCATCACCCGCTTTATTCTGTTCTTACCTTCATTCCATCACGGTTGCCTGGAAGACATCGCTCTATATCGGTAAGTCCGCATATTGCTATTGTAATTTCCTTGTACTTTTTTCTGTTTTATTTGGTATGTGGTGTTCAATAAAGAGTTCGTGTACCTATTATATTGTAACCTGATTCAAAAATGCTTTATCACCATAAACAACTCCCACGCACAATAAGTAATTATTACACGTATCATTTCTATTCATTAACTTTACTGCTAAATGATCGTTCGGAGCGCAGTCACCGTCCGCGATTCTCACAATTAAACCGCACATAAAATTGAAATCGCAATAACAACATCACGCCCGAACGATTAGAAAGTGCTGTAATCTTTGTCAACGTGTTAAACTTTGACCGAATTATCTTGGAGGGGCGACAGTTCACATCGTTAAATCTGGTATTGCAATAAATGTGGGTGTGTTTTTGTTGTTTGGCAACAAGGCGCGCCGTGGCGAATGGTAATAGAGCGTGCAATCGCCGACGTTGCGGCGCTGTCCCTTATATTCTTGCCACCTTGTGACGCCATTTTTGCAGTCTATTCGATTGGATAGGTGCGTTTGAAACATTTTTCTAGTAAAATATGAAACACAAATTTGATTCTCATAGGGTTGCTGATTAGTGATTACTGATTACCTACCTACTTAGCGTGAAATGAATCTTGTGTCTTTTTAACACCGACCCACAGAGAGGGGTGATATAAGTTTGAAGTGTGTATCTGTGTGTCTATCTGTAAAAATGCAGCTGCTAAACGAAAGCTAGTTTGATTGGAATGGTTCTTAACCTGAGTTTTATCAAAATAGGTTCAATCGTTTTTTAGATACTGAACTCTGAAATGTAACTTTTTTAAGCTGGTTAGCTTATTTGCGCATACAGCATACTGGTAAATTTATTAATAAATAATGAGATAGGGAATTGGGTATATGTAGTTTCATTAGCGATACAGAACAACAAATACCATTCACATAATACTCTTATGTGTAGTATAGAGCATGTGGTAAATATTCGTACAAATCATATATTTTGTAATAGGTGTTAGTATTAAGAGCATTATAATATCAAGTCAGTTTGTACTAACTCTTATTTTGCAGATACCTCACAACAACAACACTTTTCGTAAATTTTTTCCAAACTTGAAAAAACATTTTTATTTGGCAAATTGAAAATTAACTGCTATTGAACAGCTCTCCAGAGGCGGTCAACTACGTGAAGTGCCATTGAGTTGCCACAAAGAGGCGACAACAATGTGTATCGAGCCTCAAATAAATAAATAATCACAAAGCTACCAAAATAAATAACCATTATTGTTCATTGTCGTCATGTTGGCAACTATTGCTTACAGTGGCAACAAAAGAAAGAAATAAATGGCCACAGTGACGTATCATCGCAATTGTGACGCAATTTATGGAAAACATTGATTAATAATGGGCGTGAAGTTTGGTAGAATTAGGCAATAATATTGACAATTGGAATGGAAGAATTGCCTACGAGCAATAATAACATGGTCACGATTCATGCATAAGGTTAAATTGCAAACGTGATAAAAGAAATACTAGTTGTTTACTGATTAGGTTTATTAATGGTTCGAGATAGGTACATTTACAGTAGGTATGTTGCCCGATGTGAGTTCAATCACGCCTGTTACATAATTATCTACTTATTTGTAAGGCTCCGAAGCAAAAGGGAAAAAACAATACACTAATTTTCTTTGGGCAGTCGTGTAAAAAGGTACCCTTATGGTGCGACTCAGTCCGTCTGTCTGTTTGTCTGTCACAAGTGATTATCTCAGGAACTACTAATGATATCGACATGAAAATTGAAATAGTTAAGATAATGCTTACTTACGTATTCAAGTATTTTGCAAATAGAAAATAAATAAAATTATTATTAATACTCAGCGGCCAAAAATTTGGCCCCCGTAATATAATGTATATAGGTATAGGTAATTTTGTACAATATTCATTAATATTATTTACACAAGAATCTATTCATTTAGATTATATAAAAACATTTACAGAGAAGAAATTCTTAAAGCTCTTTCTTGAATTGCGCATCATCTAATGATAATATATAGAAAATAGATCGGTACCTAACTGTAATCTTTTACGTCGTTTAAGTCCCGAAATGTTATCAGTATAAAATAAAACAATGTCTCATAACTAAAATAAACGATAGCAATAAAGTTTTTCAGAAATCATCAAAAATTTTATTAGTTCCACTTCAGAACTTCATTCGTTGTTCACAACAGATGGCGCTGTCCGGCTGTAGGTCTATCCTAGATTGAACAGACTGTGCGCAAAGTAGCACAAATATCATTAGATGATGGTTCAGAACCCTCGGTGCGCGAGTCGCTTTTGACCGTTTTTTTACTTTATCAAAGCCTATCGTTTCTCCTGTTCCTGGAAATAAGTCGAATCATCTGCGTATTATTTAAAACCTGAAGAAATAATACATAATAATAGATGTCTTTAAGGAGTACGGGTACGATTATACCTACATACTTAAGTAAATTTAAGTGGGTTGCAACAAAAGTGAAAATTGTACGAATGAGGCCAACTTACAAATTCCAAAGCAATACATAAAAAAACGAGCTCTTTCGCTTTCAAAAGATCATTAGCTGTCAAGCTACGCCCCTTTGCTTATTCATTATCTTGTCAAAATATTTCGCTGAATTTAAGATTTTTTCTTAAAATTTTTAGAGAATTTGTTCAATTGTTACCTTACAATGCATACAGTGACATCTCAATATAGATACAAAGGGAATCATTTGTCATTGTCCATTAGATGATATTGTTGGAATACGTTATAGCATAGTAACCGCACATTGTATGATTTCGTGTTTTGGGTTGAACATGTTTGAAAATTAATTGGTTTGATTTGTTATGACTTCTGAATATGACACACCTAGTAATTGGTATACTAGGCACCTCCTACCTAACATCCAATACGATGTCAATTTCTTGAAAGAGGAAACAGGATACCCTTTAAAGTTATAGGATTCTATAAATGAATCCATGGACATCGAATATGGTGTTCATGAATGTGAAAATCGATATCAGACTCATGTAGGTAAACATCCGGAAGAAGACATAGCAAAGTATCTACAGCATGAAATAAAAATCGCATTGTAATCCGGTATTGGCTGGAGATAAGGAGGGCTTGTGACAAGGCAAGAATTATGTGCTCCAGAGGGCAATTTTTCTTTCCCGGGATTTATTCCCGTAATTTATAGAGGATCCGCCTGTATCTGGGCTAACCCTGCCGGCTCTAGCGGCCACAATTAAGACTCACGCTTCAGGTACCAGATAATGAAACCCTTAGTCAATATTGATTTATCAAATTAGGTTCTGTGGTGGCAAAAAAAAATTAAAATCGTGGTCTCGAGGAGATGAGGGTGCGGTTATTGAATGTGACTGACAATTGCAAAGTAGGTATATTATGAAGGATCAATGCCTGTATTCTTGCGTGCCAGGGCAGCGTGGGTCTCTTTAGTATCTGGTACGCCGAATATTTTCAGCGTTTATATGTCCTGGTCGAAAACCCAGACGAGAGTCCGCTTATTGATTCGCGTTTTAATCTCTCCATCAATCAAACGCTGCTGGTTGCCGAAATTTGACGCGCAATTTTTTCGCCGAACGTGCTCCGCCATGAATTGTCGACGACAAAAGTGTCTGTGGCAGCGAAGCGTCGGCAGTCGGCTTAATACACCCCCACCCTCGACCGCAGTCGTAAATTTAGGGTTTCATAAAACCAGATCTGAGATAAGACACAGTGTAGAGTGTCCCGGATCAAATGCGAGCCTCCGATCTCGCACCACCATAGACAATAAAAATAATGCTGGCGCATCTGCGGGCTCCATTCTCCATCACTGCCACGAAATTTGTCGTGTTTACATAAAATATGCCCGCGATAGCGATCAAGGATTCACCAGAAATAGTAAAGAAAAAAATGACACTTTCACGCGAAAATACGCACTAGCCGCAGCAACGCGAAACCGAAAGCCTCGTCGGAAAAAAAGTGAGCTGTCAAAAGGCCAACAAAAGCGCATTATAATCTTAACAGTTTCTGAATTGCTCCAGTATTATGAGGCGTGTATTATGCCTTTTCAGCCAGTGTAAGGATATTTGGGTGCCTTTGTGGCTCGGTATTGACAAATAACTAAGATTTACTTTTAAACTAAAAATAATGGGGGATTAGGATGGCGAGCGGAGTATTTTTTTGAGGCTATGCTAAGGCGTGCTGGCGCCAGCGGCCTGATATTGCATTATGCGGAGTGCAGTCGGCGCGATCCCTGCGCGGCGTGGGCACAAGATCGCATTGCAAACACATCAAGTGGAAACAAAGCCATTCAGACCCGAAGAAAGTGAAGTTTGCGCAACAAACGATCCAGTGAAATAAACAAGGGAAAGAACAAACTTTAATTTCAATGGAATTCTCCAGACCTCGCATATAAATAGGTAAGTAAGCTCTGACTACGCTTTGCTTTCTTGCAAGTGCTTTGAGACGATGCTTTATGAAAAAGAAATGAAATCATAATTATGACATTTACGTCGAACGGCGGGTGAACGGGTTACCGGTTGTAGGCATCTCCGAGTCTGGGACATATATTTAAAGCTTCGGTAGATAGGGGTGCAATAATTTTGACAATGACTAGCAGCCTTACCGGGGAGGCGTAGGCGCGGGCGGGCGCGGGGGCAATCTGCGCACTAAATCACGCTACGAATAAAATTTATGGCGCCGAGATAAAAACTCGCAGCTTTTCTCTTTTACGTTCCTTCCCCCTTCCCGCGCCCCGCCCCCCTCGCGGAAAATCCATAGGGATTTTTCCAAGTGTTTGGGCGTCGGCGTGTGTGGGGTCGAAACGATTTTGTTTTATGCTTATTGTCCGCTGCGATGTTTTTGTTTGCTAAGTTACACAGATAAGGGATAGGTACGGAAATTGTCTGTCCCGTTCGGTACAAGACTATACTTCGATAGTGCGTCTAGTAACGTCCAAATTTGTAATGTACAACAACTTTGTAATGTAATATTAACTCATGTTTATGCAAATAAATTATCTTATCTTATCTTATCTTATTTGATTTCGTTGTTAGATATAGGTAAGGTCTCTCAATATTTAAATTACATACTTTACCTGTATTTTTAGTAACTACATAGGTGGTAGGCTAAATAGTAGGTAGCTTATAAAAAAAACATGCAACTTAAATAAATATGTAAAGAACGTCAGGTGACAACTTTTCATTGTTTTTAGAATATTTAAATTCTAAGCCTGTTGAGTCAATGGTGGTTTAAAAAAAGTCAGTTTTTAAGGTTCCCTGCTCCAACGCTTAGCAGCGTCCGCTGTCTGCCCGTCTCGCGTCTGTCCGCCGTATAAAGGGCTGTATCTTTAAAACCGTAGTAGGTACATGAAATTTTCACATAATGTTTATTACTATAGATGCTTAAACAATAAGAGTAAAACCGGCTAAGTGCGAGTGGTACTCGCGCACGAAGGGTACCATTATCTATAAAAACGGCAAAAAATCATGTCTGTTGTATGGGAGCCCCACTTAAATATATATTTTATTCTGTTTTTAGTATTTGTTGTTATAGCGGCAACAGAAATACATCATCTGTGAAAATTTCAACTGTCTAGCTATCACGGTTCATGAGACACTGCCTGGTGACAAACAGACAGACGGACAGACAGACAGACGGACGGATAGAGGAGTCTTAGTAATGTATACAAGATTTTTTTTTCATGTTTGCTCTATTTTAATAATGGTAATAGGTAGGTACATACGTGACATTTACAGTGTGTATTACTATAAAAACAAATAATAGAAAAATTAAAATAATTATAATAATGTAGTATTAAATAATAATGAATACGACCACTTCGTGTGTGGGTCCGACTCGCACTTGTGCAGTTTTCTATAAATTAACCTCTTTGAATTCAAAATTATACTACAAAACAAAAAAGCTGAAATTAATTTTTAGCCCCTTTTACGATACTCAAATTAGACTGGTCACATTCAACTAAGTATATAAATATCATCTGGTAAGTACCAAGTGTATAGTTCAATGCAATGGCGTCTGAGTTATCACGCCACTTAGCACCACGAGTCACGCCACTTTTCTTCACCATGTTGGGTCTGATACAGAAAAGGTACGGAACGATTTTAGCTTTTCCCACAGAACGATAACCTTTGCTGAGGTGGAGTTTACAATAATTTAGATACCCAGAAGCAAGAAACAGTTGACCCTTTGAGAAAAGTAAGTAAGAACTGTTTTTTCAACGATTAGCAAAATTATTAAAGTAGGTAGGTATTCTCAGCTAAAAACACAAAAAAAAGTGCGGGTCTTATTTTGCAGATCGTACCTTTAAAAAGACCACTCGGAAATGGAGAAATAATTCCATGAATTTTAAATGCTTGCAGAGTTGTAGTAACCTATTGGACCTAGTGAGTGATTTAGTAGGCAACAATTTAATTTTGTAGCAATAAACAGATTTGCACCAATTTCGAGTGACATTTTCTAAGGCGTGTTTTGTAAAATCGGTGACTAGACTACATAAGCATCGAAGTCACCTCGTTGTCCTCTTAGTTTACCATGTCGGCGTCACTAAGCTTTCTGCGACACCCACAACAGTTTTTGACCGACTTTAAGAAAGAGGGGGTTCTATGTTCCACTGTATATGTCATCATCATCGTGTCAGCCGAAAGACATCCACTGCTGGACATAGGCCTCTCACCGCGGTCCCGCGATCTTTACCAGGTCGTCGCTCCATCTTGTTAGAGGCCTACCGAGCTCTGTATATGTATTTTTATTTTTATTTTTGTTCACCGATTTCCCTGTCAATTATGGACCGATTTTCAAAATTCTTCTTTTTTCGAAAGAGTATACTAATGAGATTGTCCCATTGTCATCAAGTCAGGATCCGGTGATGGGATCCCATTAAAATCGAGGAAAACATGTTTTCTAAAATTACTTATTCAAGTATTTGCGTCTGGTAGTCATCATTTTATGTTGATGAGACAGCTGGTGATGGAAAGTATAACTCCTTAACGATTAGGAGTTAGAGGGCAATTCTTTAAATATAAAATACCAAACAAAAAATTGCGAAATAAAAAAAAATACAAGAAAGTAAAATCGTATTAAAAAAAACCTCAATATTCCGCTCGCGCCGTACCGACTTCATATTTGTGCTAGGCCATAAAACTCATAGCTTTAGAGATATATTTTTTGTTTTTTTAAGGCGGATTTACTTTTTTTTAAAGATTTTTTATAGTTTAAGTATACTCAGTGATAATAAGTAAAAGATGCCACAAAGGATGTCATCCGATGTTCTTATAGCCAAATGACATCGGGTGACCACTTTTGTGGCATGATGTACTAAATTAATGCCGCCAGGTGCAGGCGTGGCTCAGGTTTTACCGATCTAACATCCAAGTTACACAGTATAAATTGTAGAACTGATTATAAAACATTTCCCGCATAAAGCGAAGGATTTTTGGAATTCTCTCCGAGGCCGAGATTTATTCGAGGCTCTCAAGTTCATGGAGGGAACTGAAATAAATTGCGAAAGGGTTGCTTTATGGGTTAGCCCGGTAGGAGGACCCTTTGTCTTGCCGGACTGAAGAATCTTGACTTGATACGATTTTGTGGGCAAATTTAATTACGAATTTGAATTAATAAAAACGTTCATTGACTTCGAATGGTAATGTTTTACAGTTTTTGAAATGCCCAATTAAAATTTGAAATCGTTCTAATCTGACGGATTAGAGGTCTGATAGACGAGGTTTTTAGATGACCGGATAGCTTAAGTGGTAAGAGAATACGACTAGTTACGAAGCGAAGCGTTTTCCGTTCAAGCCAGATATACGATGAATACGAATATTTTTTCTCGATTTAATAAAGTTGAAATAATAGGTACCTACCTATTCCATCAATTAGTGCGATCGCGTGCTTATCTTAATGCGAGTGATGGAGCAGTTGAAAACTATTTTTCACAAAACTCATTAAGTAAAAAAAATATAAAGAAAAATCTCATTTCACAATTTTATGCGGTACAGAAACGTAAATGTAATGTAACATAACTTTGCACTTTAAGTTAACGTCAGTACGTTAAGGAAATGCTAATTCCCTTCTGTCGAACACTAGTATTTTTCACGAGATACAGTTTAATCGACTAAAAGGAGTGATACAAAATGATCGATTCGCAATTCATTTTTTATTGCACGGTGATCCTAATGCCGTTAAAAGTCAAAAGGCTAAAACCCACACACTCAACCGACACATTTTGCAAACCACCATATACTTTTAAACATGGTAAAAACTTTGCTGAGGATATAAGCCGCAAGTGCGGAGGCTTCGCCGTAACTACTCAAAAATCATGAATTGGAAAATCTGAACCATTGAAGATTCAACCGCACGAGCAGCTGTCAGTCTCCTTTGGAACATAAAGTTTCACCTTTCATACCGACCGAACATTACCCACATTTGCAAAGCTACAAAAACTGTCCTGTCCCATCACCGAATCCGTTTTGTCTTACTTATCTATCTTCAATCAGTGTTTACATATTTAGTCGGCGTGCTCCACGTCATAATAATGTCCCTATTAGACTACAAAACGAGATTTCCAAAGAACCAACAGCAAAAAATGTCAAAAATATCCACGTCGAGCGCAGAGATTACACGAGAGCAAGGCCATCTGTGGATATTGAGACCGTCTCACACGAGATAGCTTATCGGCCGATCTCGACTCAGATTCTGTGAGGAAAAAGCGAGAGAAAAGGCTCCTATTTATAGATGAAGAGCCACAGAGCATGGAGCGCGCCGCAATCGCATTAGCTCGCCCGCTGTCGAACCTAACGATGATTTGAATTTCCATTGTTTATGGTGGCAGACATGTGTCAAAGTTCGATTGGAATTTAAATTCGGCTTCTTTGTTATTTTTACTTTTTGTTGAGTTGTAAACATGGCTCGGTGATGTTCCAATTTGGTTACCAGCCATTGCTGATGGCAGGTTGTAGGGATCTATGACTTTTCTCATGTTCAGATGATGTTTTTGACGTCGGTATGCCTGGTGAATATTTCTGAATCATGTTCCAAGTTAGTTTGTATGATTGTATATATACGTAACTATGTAGGCTCATACGATTGTGTATTTTCATCAGCATTGGTTCTCAAATTGAGTCATATAGATTTGTTCCCGTATATTTCCTAAAGGCGTAACATCAAAGGTCGCAGTCGCAGAACATCTGCTAAATTACCAAACTCGAGCCAGCAGCGAGCGGGGGCACGTCACAAAGCGACTACCATTTTGTTCCGACACTTTTCAAAATTGGAATGTGACGGTCGCAAGCGCTCTCCGCGTTGAGACAATGACATGAAAAGGAAAAATGTAAACGGCCCTATTTAAAATAGAACCATTGCGGCGGTTAATATTTTATATCACGGATTCATTGCAAGCGAATCTTGTTTTATGACGGTGGCTTAGCCGGATTGTATTGGTTAGGATGGTGTGCAGTAAAATTGTGAGTTATGTCGTTTCGTGTTCAACGGCGGTTAATTTGAAAGTGCGTTCTTGAACCCTTTCAGAGGCATTGTATCTTTGTGCGCTTTGTACGGGAGATGGTTTATCTGCATCGGGAGGTACATAAGTGCTGTTTTTTCATTCCGTAATGCTTTTACATTTCAAAGGGGTTAAATATTATTCAGACTGTCTGGCTCGCTTAGAAAACGAGTGGGTGTCGTGGGGACTGGGAAATATTCTGTTTTTGGAGCCTTTGTTTTCGGCCTATGACGTAATCGTATAAGAAGTTCGTTGTTCCTGTAAACAACGTTGTTGTTTCCGGTTTACTTTAGTTATACGAGATAAGTATACCCAAGATATCTCTTTGTTACCTTAGTTACGTATCTTTGTAACCGTATAAATATTTTGGATTTGCTTGTCTATAAGTAAATATTAGTGTATAGTTAATACGTCGCCCGTCACGGCAGGTAATCTTGAAAAATTTAGACAAGGTGTAGATATCATATTAAAAAGACCTTTGCACGTTTTTTTAAGGCCCCATAGTTTTCAAATCATAATAATAGAGATTTAAAATATTTCGTCCTCCCTTATCTCCGAAGTTATAAACAAACAAATATCATGGGACAAATTGATCTAGTCAAAAACTACTGTACTGTTTAAATTGTTATGTTAATTTTAAGTTTCTCCTTTCTGTTCATTTCTGCCACCTAAATTAGCCTCTTCATCTTGGTTTCTGTATTTTGGTTGTCTGTAAGAGATCGCTTTTAAGCGATAAGACCGCCTATTTTATTGTCTACCATACCCGTTTTTCTGTAATCTTCTTGTACTGTTTTGTGGTTTTCAATAAAGAATATTTGTGTTGTATTGTATCGTATGGGTGTGTATTGTATGGGTGTGTATGGATAAATACATATCTACACACATATTAAATATCCAAGACCCGAGAACAAACATTCGTATTCATCATACAAAAATATCTGCCCTGATCGGGGTTCGAACCCGGGTCTCAAGCTTCATAGCCTATCCGGTAGCCTAAAGTCGGTGGGATGTTCAGTAGATTTTCTTGTAGTTGTCTCTAAGGAGCACAGTTTTTCAGGAATGATCCAAATTTACATAAGTTCCACTGTCGGTCAAGAGATGGCGTGTCCGCATGAAGGTGCACAAGTTCGACTCTCTTTTGACCGGGTTTTTAATTTTAAGAATACTGTCCTGTCTGTACTGTCTATCTGTGTGTGTGTTTGACGACCGGATAGCCTAGTGGTTAGAGACCCTGACTTGAGCTAAAGCTTGAGGTCCCGGGTTCGATCCCCGGTTGGGGCAGATGTTTGTATGATGAATACGAATGATTATTCTCAGGTCTTGGATGTTTAATATGTATTTATGTATGTATTTATCGAAATAAGTATGTTTATCCATTGTCTAGTACCCATAATACAGGCTTTGCCTAGTTTGGGACTAGGTCAATTGGTATCAATTGTCCCATGATATTTATTGTAGTTTTACACTTGGCAAAGTTAAAGTTATATATAATATTGGAGAAGAAGTGCAAAAATTGATAATTTATGTTTAATGCTTATGCACATTTTTTAATTTATCACTCTTGCGAAGCAATTCAATGGTAACTGTGTGAAGTTCCCAATCCACACTAGGCCCGAGCTCTCTCACTCTGAGAGGAGTCCTGTTTTCAGGGAGGGCGCAAATGGGCTGAAGATGATGATGATGATTTTATTTAGTGCTTGTCAGAAACGCTCAATGTAACTATACTTCGTCTTAGATTTCTAGGAAACTTTAACAAAACATTAGCTAGTTCTGTTCCGCCATTAACTCTTAGGTATAGCTAACATACTTAGAGTATTAAAACCAACCGGAGTTGTCGCGTCCACTAATTTCCGAATACGAATCGAATACGAATTTTCCGTCCGGATCGCTATCACCATCTTACTGCTGAGGGTCGAGCACGACTTTACGAATGCTGCGTAACGTAAACGTAAATAGTAAACGTTGTTGAGTTTGTATGACGTTTGGAACAGCGCCCGCACGTGAGCGTATTTGGAACAAAAATTTAGTATGAGGTTTCTCGATCTCGATACGATAACCGTAACATTCGTAAAGTCGTGCTCGATCCTCGGGTGGTAGGACTTTGTGCGAATTCCGTCCGGATCGCTACTACAATCTTACTCCTAGCAGTGCCTGCACTGTTGTGTTCCGGTGTGAAGAGTAAGACAGCCGGTGTAATACGGGCACAAGAGGTATTTCATCTTAGCTCTCTAGGTGGGCAACGCATCTGCGAACCCTCCGGGGTTGTGGGTGTCTATGGGCAGTGGTGATCACTTACCATCAGGTAAACCACCTGCTCGTTTGCCTTCCTCGTCGAATAAAAAAAAAAATACAAATTTTATAAAATCAGTTTTCGAGATAGGCGAGGCAACGTAGGCATACGGAATGAAAATATTAATGCATTTCATCGCTATAGCTAAATGGAATTAACGAAATTGCCAATGACTAAACTTAAGCGTCACACGCCACAATAACTGATTGATTCATTTATTAGCTACCAAGGTATTATAAAACAATAATTTATCTTATTTTTCACACAATCGTTTAGACAGTTAACTATGTTAACTTATACTTGCTACAAAGTATGCACTGTCTAGAAATCATTATCATCATCATCACCAGCTTTTTTATATCACATTGCTGAGCACAGGCCTCCTCTCAGAATTAGAAAGCTTGGGCTATGGTTCCCACGCGGACCCACTGCGGATCGGGAGCTTCACACACCATCGAATTACTTCGCAGGAGCGTGCAGGCTTTCTCACTATGTTTTCCTTCGCAGAAAAGCTCATGTTAAATCACAAATGTATTTTAGCATATAAATTCCGAAAAACTCAGAATTAGAAAAAGAAAAACAAAAGCCGGGGCTCGAACCCACGATCCTTTGGACGAGACTTTGACGTCTCCTTTGGAGTTAGTGCTCCTTGGTGCAAGCATACGAGATAGTGTTGCCAGACAGATTTATAGGGGTGTGTATAAATCACGGGGGATGCTGCGTCTTACGTCTCGAGTTTAGTGGGCCGGGTTTTTATGTATCGCGGGAACGGTATAATATGTATTCTAGGGCGTTACGCAGACTTTTCAGTGTTGCTAGCTCTGAAAATGTGAAAAACCTTAAATTAATCTTGTCAATTGTCTTTGTTCCATATACCTACATATATTTTTATAGGTACAGAAAAAGTATTTCGCTGCCGTCGAAACGTGTGCTCCGAGAGGCAATATTACGGATTAGTCCGAAACGTGCCCAGCTATACTCAACTGATATATTATTATGTGAGTAATCCGTTTGTTTCAATACGAGTAAAGTATTTACATAAATACATCATCATCGTCATCCCAATTTCAACCGTGATAGTGGATGGTCAGTGCCCCCGAGTTGGAAAACTGTATTGAATACTGCGTCAACAGCTAGTGTGAACGAGCCTTTACAAAGTGATGTGATCAGTGTAGTGTGCTACCCTACTTTTGACAATAATAAAAATGACGATGAAAATGAGGGTAGTTGTGAGCCGCCGTCAGTTGCGCCGAGTAGCCGTGCGAGCAGAGCCGCGGCGCGCAGTTTACGTCTCGCCACCGGCGTGGCGTGTGCTCCCAGAGGAAGGACTACGGATTAGTCCGAAACATGTCGAGCTATACTCGACTGACATACGTGAGTGATCCGTTTATTTCACTATGATTGAGTCTCACGGTAGTTTCATGTTAAAAATACATTTAATACTATAATTATGTAAGTAGCTAAATATTGACTAAAAATTAAAATTAAATTATTGTTCTTTAAGTATTGTGAGCTACAATACCTACTAAGCGTCAATTTGTCTGTTTTTGAAAGCCAGATGAAGTTAAAAAAGTACCTAAACCAAATTGAAAGGGCGTATAAGGTGAAAAATATTTATTAGGTAAGTATCTACAATAATGTCGTTTTATTTATGTGCTCGGTTGCAAATATCGTTGGGTATAAGTTGCATGAAGAACTGCACTTGGTAATCTAATCAAACTTGTGTGCAAGTAAGTTACACCTAATTTCATAGTATAATACCGACTCAAGTATGTCAGTCGAGTATAGTGTCAGACTAATTCACGCCTCGGCGGTATCGAAACGAAAACTATTAAGTACTAAAATGTATCATCATCATCATCATCAGCCTTTTTTTACGCCCCACTGCTGGGCACAGGCCTCCTCCCAGAATGAGAGGGCTTGGGCTATAGTTCCCACACGGGCCCAGTGCGGATTGGGAACTTCACACACATCATTTAATTGCTTCACAGGTGTGTGCAGGTTTCCTCACGATGTTTTCCTTAAAAGCTCATGATAAATTACAAATGTAATTCCGCACATAAATTCCGAAAAACTCAGAGGTGCGAGCCGGGATTTGAACCCACGACACTCTGCTTGAGAGGCCACAGGTCAAACCACTAGGCTATCACGGCTATACGGCTAAAATGTATAACTCCTATTTATTTTACTATAATGGAATTTCATGCTATAGTTTCATGTTAAAATGTATATTATTTCGTGTTACATTTATTTAATTTTAGTAAATACTACGTTGTCTGTAAAACGGTTTTATTTCAATGTTTATTACCTAAAATATCAACAACATATACATAAAATATACATATATAGCAACTAATTGACGGGCTAACCGAAAAGGCACAGCCTAAGCCACTAGGTAAATATGTGTAACATTAGGTACCTACATACAGGTATCAGATGGCCGGAATTTGACGGACATATTATAACTCGTTTATCATAGATTTTTAGAAGTTTTTGGTATGGAAATTTCTAAAAATCTACACGGAATCTTCTTCAATAAAAATCTATACGGAAAAATTCTAAAATTCTGTACGGTAAATCTATTCGAAAAAATAAAGATATACTGGTGTACATCTTATTCTTCCATGGGGGCAAATCCGCATGCAGGATTAAGCTAGATAGTTACCTATAAACGACAGATTTTACCCAATAAAGATTTTTCTACAGTTTTCAACATTTGTTAAAAAATTACTTACCTCCATCGCATTTCCCAGACGGGTTACGTGTTTAATAAAATAAGTAGATAAACTCTCTAGATCACGGCAAAGACTTCGTATTTATTGAACAAACGTCTTCCCAAGAAACAGTTTTAAGACGTTAATCTTGCAATAAAAGTTGTATGAAGTTTGAGAGTTATTGCTGTTTATTACATCACTCAAATAATTGTTAACTACTTAGCAGGAATATTTCCCAATACGATAAGCAGAAAGTTCAGTCTGCATACAAGCTATAGGTGATTGAAACTATATTGACAAAACTTAGGTAGTCTTAATAAGGAAATTAGTGGATAGACAAATGAATTGGTAAAAAAATACGTTTCATTAGTTTATTCAACTGTACTGTGCCCTAAGCACGACTTGTCGAATCCTGCGTCACGTAAAATCGAATAGTAAACTATAACGAGTTTGTATGACGTTTGGAACAGCGCCCGCCCGTGAGCGTATTTGGAATTAAAATTTAGTATGAGATTTCTCGATCTCGATACGATAACCGTAACGTAACGCAGGATTCGACAAGTCGTGCTTAGGGCACTGAAGCCTATGTTTTCGCATTATTTTCTTTTGGGAGATAAAATCTTACTTACAACAGTAAGACGCTATAGGTTGTAAATAACCAGTTCTTATATCTGTTATTACTTATAACTATGAAGTTCATTATAATGTAGAGTCATCCAGCATTCATGACAGAATTATAAAACTGCTACCGTACCCTCCGGCGTCCATCACGCGCGGCGCGCGACTGAACGCACACCACCACACTCCCGCCCAAAAAGAGAAAAAGAAAATTTAAAAAGCGAACACTCCCATTCCAAAGCGACGCCCCGCCCTCATAGGCCGCCCGCGGATGGATTCCACCAATGGGAGCGCGTATAGAACCGAACGGCCGTTGGAAATGCCGAGCGGAGCCGAGAGAGGCCGATCGTGCACGAACAACAAAAAGTGTTGGGACTGGTTTGGTTTAGTGTCGGGTCGCGTCCCATCGACGCTGCTCCCGTCGCCGCTCGTCGCGCCGCGCTTGCGCACACCACACTGTTTTGTTATTCCAACAAATCCAAATTACGAACGTCTCTAATCCCAACATTCTTGGTACTTGTGTGTGATGAATTTTAAAATGAAACTGCCAACGGCATGGAGCGCATGATTTCAGTGTGTTTTCGATACTCAGTGATAACTAGTGATTGTGATCCGAGTGATACGCTATTGATAAGGGAAATTAAGGTATTTATGTTATAGAACTTATAATTGTGTGTAGATTAAGTAATGTGTCTTGTAAGATATCAAATCTCCTGATAAAAATCAATAACAGCTCTAGGAACATAAGTAGATGACAGATCTATATTTTATTAAACCTGCATGGTTTTATCATGTTGATCTTGAAAACTACCTTTAATTAAACGTGAAATCTTACCTAATTTGTATTAGCTTTAGGGCTCATTTGCATTTTAACTACCCGTAGAGCAAAGTGGCTCTACATTTTAATAGCAACTTTGGATACAAGTAGGTAGGTAAGTAAGGGTAGGCATAATATAGCAAGCATACCTACCTAACCCTACACGGGCGATACAATACAACAGTTTAAATTAATATCTAAGAACTCTACCATGACGCCGGTAATTCACAATTTTATTTTTTAGTTTATAATGTAGAGTGATCCGACGGTAGGGGAAGTGGCATTTACATGTATTCTTAATTAAAATACTTTAGAGTACTCAATAGTAGGCATATTAATGTATTAAGATCGTGCCATAAAACATATTTTGAATAAATGAAAAAAGGGGTAGGCAGGTACAGGGAAACGTTTTCCTTTAATTTCATTTACAATTGCTAACACTGTCAATCATTAGTAATTTGCGCATACTATAGTAAGGCATTGACTAAATATGCACCGCACCTATTTAGTTTTAATTATGATATATGATTTAAAACTAAGTATGTCTTTTTTAAAATATTATCATTAACAGTTTTTTTTTGGTATGAAAATCAATCGTTTCCACAGCCAATTGGAAGCACGTTGACAAGCACAAACTGATGAAAGAAATCCTTTTATCTATGCCCATATCAAAAACAAAATCACGGCCATACAAGGATATCAAATCAATTTACGCAAAAAGATTATCGGTCCAGTGACAAACAAGATAACGCGTGGAAAATACCTTCAAATATCAACTTAAAGTGCCTACCTACCTTAAGTTGTTTTTCATAAAATTATTAGTTGCATATTAGTTTTGAAGATTACATAAATTTTATTACATGAAGTACCTACCAAATATCTATAGATAAATTAATATCACGGGACAATTGACACCAATGAACCTGGTCCTAAACTAGGCAAAGCCTGTAGGTACCTAATATGGGTACTAGGTATCGGATAAACATACTTATACATCTGTACTTATTAAAGACCCAAGACCCGAGGACAAACATTCATCCAATGTTCTACAAATATCTGCCACGACGGGGGATCGAACCGGGGATCTCAAGCTTCATGGTCAGGTTTTCTAACCACTAGGCTATCTGGTCGTTAGTAATAAATAGTTATGTCATTATTTGATCGGTGCACGCAGAGAAATACTAAGGATAGCTATCTAAGCATTAGTAAATAGGTAGGTACTCACCCGGTAAGCACAAGAAAATATGAAATTGTAGAAATAGCAGTTACCAATTTAATTTAAATTAAAATCAGTGAGAATGAGAAGATCTGTGTAATTATAACGCTTATACTAAGCAATACTTACGGTATTCCAACACCATATATCTAATATCACTTGTAGCTTATCTAGTCCTTACAATTTGTAAAAAATTGAATTAAGCGCCCATCTAATTTATTTACAAATAAAATTATGATTACAATTAGTTATGTGCGTTATAGTTTCACTATTACAGACAAAAGTTAAGTATCAATACTGTAAAGCTGTTATTATTTATAGCCTATTCAATTAATATTAAGCTTTTATCTTGGTACTTATCTCAGATAAATATTATATTAGCGTTATACACTGGTGCAATACCAGTTGTAACTGTTAGTGCATCACAATTATCTTAAAATATCGACAGATAAACCTTTTTCGTTTTCTCTGTAAGCATATTTTTTTGTAAGTTCATCATGAAGAGATAAAAAAAAAACTAACAACATTAATTGGCTTTTCAATATCAATTTATGCACTCAATTACACAGCCAAGTTAGTATGCACTTGCATAATTATGGTTTATATTCTAGATGAAAGTACTATTATCTCATTTGATGAACCAAAATCACTAAAAGCATAATTCCATAATAATGATTTTACAATAATCAGACATAAATAGATATCTAAATGGAATAAAAGTTTATCAAGAGATAAGATAAGAATAACGACGACAATGATTATTATTCTTATTATTCTGTTAGATTCATTCATTCAGTACCTATTTAAGAGTCACAATGACTGAATAACTACTGTCATGTGACTAAGATCTTGTTAGTGCCGATCTACAAACAGGTTACCTATCTCAAACACTAAAAACAATTCATCGAATTCAGTTTGTCCTCATGCACTTTTTTTCTGAAACTATAAATATTTCAGGATTTTTATAAAACAAACCTAACCTAATCTAAAGGGTTTTACAAGATGGTCCTGAAATATTTCTACAGTTTCAGAAAAAAATGTTTTCGGACAGATGAAAAGTCAATGGTTTTAGTCTTTGAGATCTACTCAACAAACAAGATCTTAGTAACATGACTCTAGTCATTTCATTTCTGTGCGAGCTCTTTCACCTTCTGGTAGGTAAGTGTACTTAGTTTGTAAACAAATAATTTTGCCAAACTACTAAGTACCTAAAACAGAGTTCTTCGTGCTAACCAAAAAAAAGGAATGGCACGACGTCTGTCTTTCTCTTGACTTGGCGCTAGTTTGGCGCATAGAATATGATTTTTCCTCATCCGTATTTGTTAGTTAGTGAACTTTGTATGAATAAATGTTAGTATAAATAGAAACTTACCTACCTTAGCGTAACAATATGGCCTCTATATTTTAACAACATGTTTTATTAAGTGTTCAGTATTTAGAACATGTTTTTTTTATATAAAAGCTAGTTGGATCATAGTTTATTAGTCGATAATAGGTATATTTTAGGACAGTAATTCGTATATTTTTTTAGTGTGTCATAATCGTCATAATAAAATCATGCCAAATGAGGCTATTTGTTATTTTGTTACGGGGGTGCACACTAGGTTTCTTAGTCTAAGGCCTCGTCTTCATAAATACCTTGGAAGTAGTCAGCGTCGAAAGTAACTCGTCGCAATTTATTTGACAATCATGGTGACGTTTCAAATCTAATTTTAGAGCGACAAGGTACATCCTACTTAACTTACTTACTTATTGTTGGAGAGTTTAGTAAATCCTGTTTTGATGGATCTCACGTATTTGGTTTGCATTGTTTGGTAACTAGATAAGTCAAATTAAATGATTTTAATTTTGAACTTGCTCTTAAATATGTGAACGAACACGTTGTACATTATGCAATACATTATTCCAGCTAATGATTGTTTTGTTTTTTTACATATCATACTATGCCAATAACTATAAAATCAAACACAAGTACCCTACTAGGTTATTCTAGCATGCAATATTTTTTTGTTAATTTTTTTTTATAAAATACAGCTTAGATAATTTTGAAAAAGTTTTCTGTACATAATATTATATGAGATATGTCTGATTAAATGTCTTTATGTACAGCCGTATCCCTTTTTTTATCATTACTCTATATCTGCATCTGCATATTAAATAAAACCTGACATCACTATAGGAATAAAATTAGTAATAAATTATTTCATGAATTAAGTGTGACAGAAGTTTAATTTAAGCTTTATTAAATAACTAGGTGTCAAAGTTTTATGATCGTAGCTTTAAAAATAGCGTTTTGGTCCTACATAATGCAACCACCCTTTTCACCCCCTAGGGTTGCATTTTCAAAAATGACGAAATACGTATTCATTTATTTTGTTATGATAATACTATACAGGGTTGTGAACTGTCAAGACTTCAGCCAGGGGTTGAGTAGGTTTAAATTATCACCCCTATAAAGTTTTTACTCTGAAAAAAGAAACATTCTCACATACATTCATTGCCTGTGCTGGTTGACGGTATTCGGGAGAAACGATTTCTTATTTCTATTTAAAAAGGAAAAGAACACAGAGGTGACAGAGCTGCTCACTTAGACTTAATCATCCCATGGCTAAAGTTTTGACGGTTCATTAAATCAAGCCCTGTATATAAAAATATATTCACTAAGTTTCATGATCGTAACTTTATAAATAACATTTTCCCATATAAATTTCCACCCCCCTTTTCACCCCAATGTACATTATATAAGGAAACTGTATGCCAATGGCAAATTTTAAGGTTCTAGGTCTAAAGGTATGGGCTTGGGCGTTGGTCAGTCAGTGAGTCAGGATTTTTCTTTTTATGTATGTAGGTATACATTATTTATATAGATTAACATTAAATTGCGCGGAAAGTTCTACCTACTAAAAAATCTTTAAAAAGGTACCATTAACCATAGCATAATTACTGTATAAACTTCGCAATCTTTGAGTGTAGGCAGCACCCTAAGAAAATCCGGTCCACGTATTTTATTTAACAATTGTATTCTGCGGAATGTTTGTCAGTAAAACGATTGAGAGTCACGTTGAACAGAACACACAGAACAGAGCTATAGGCAAGTAACCTTTCCTCCGAACAATTCAAAATATCTGTATGCCAACAGCGAGTCAGATATAAATAAAACTCAATATGTAAAAGCTATATCGAATGCCAATGTCAATGTCATCCCACACGGTTTTCCGAGAACCCGGTAAGGTCCGAGCTCTGGGATTGGTCAGCGCCGAAGTTCCAAATTTGAATGCGCTGCGAGATGCGCAAACGCCGATCGATTAGATTACGATAAGCTTGTGTGTTATATAACGTTTGAATAAACGTCCGCCGGATATAGGTAAGTATATACGATTATGAATGCTGGCCACTCGTAAAATAACGCCGTCGCCATTTAGTTATTAAAAAAAACCGGGCAAGTGCGAGTCGGACTCGCGCACGAGGGTTCCGTATAAAAATTTTAACGCTTTTCGCCAGTGTTTTAAGAAGTACAGTGTTAGCAGAGCCCTGCTCTTAAGCAAAATGTACGCAGTGTAGGATCAACTTATATTGGTCTGTGAAATCTACAGACAGACATAAAAATTTAAGATTTTGAGAATTTTCTGAGTGGTAAATAATAATTTATTTAAAACAAATTTACAATGGACTAACACTACCTACAAAGTAAATAAAAATATTAAAACTAAAACTTAACTTAAAAAATTAAAAATTAAATACCTACCAAACCTGGACGTCTCGGCAGGGTGCCCATCACGCAGGCAGCATTCCCGCGCTGAATGTTGTGCTATAAGAGCTACCTTCATACCAAATTTCAAGTTTCTATGATAACTGGAAGTACCCTTTAGGTTTTCTGATTTCGGCAATTTGTATGGAAACATCCTTTTTAATGACTGTATCTTTTGATTGCGTTGACTTAGAAGGTTGATTTTTTCACAGCTTCAAGGGACAGCAGCCTTGAGCATTTGATATTAATTTCAGCATGCTACGAGGGCTGTTTGATAAGTACCCGTTTATGGAAAAAAAACATTTTTTTTATATATATGCATTTATTTTTCTACGTAGTCACCTTTTAACTCTATACATTTGTTCTACCTATACTCAAGCTTCAATAAACCATCCAAAAAGTATGATTTTGGAAAGTCATTAAAATAGGCCTCTGTGGCGGCAATGACTTCGTCATTTGGTCCAAATCGCTTGCCACCGAGCCATTTATTTAGGTTGGGAAACAAAAAGAAATCGCATGGGGCCAAATCTGGAGAATACGGGGGGTGAGACAATAGTTCGTAGCGTAACTGTGCTAATTTAGCCGTCACAACTCTGGACGAATGAGCCGGGGCGTTGTCGTGATGAAACAGTACTTTTTTCTTTTTTAAATAAGGGTCGTTTGTCCTTCAACACGGCGTCAAATTCGTCCAATAAATTGGCATAGTACTGCCCTGTTATTGTTTTTCCCTTTTCTAAATAGTCAATATGTATAATACCCTGCGAATCCCATAAAACGGTCGCCATGACCTTTCCAGCCGATGGGACGGTTTTTGCTTTCTTTGGAGCAGGTTCACCCGGTAAAATCCACTGCTTCGACTGCTCTTTCATTTCCGGGGTGTAGTGGTGGACCCAAGTTTCGTCCACGGTCACGAAACGACGCAGAAACTTCTTCGGGTTACGTTTGAACACGGCCAAACACTGCTTCGAAGTAGTCAGTCGGTTCCGTTTTTGCTCCTCCGTGAGTAAACGCGGCACCCACCTCGCCGATACTTTCTTCATACCCAATTTTTCTTCTAATATGTGTTGTACCCTCTCGATTGAAACGTTTACAGCATCAACGATTTCTCGAAGTTTAATTCGGCGGTCGGCTAAAACAATATTTTCAATTTTCTTAACAATATCGTCTGTAGTCACCTCAACTGGCCGGCGGCCTGGGCGATCCTCATCAAAGACGGTTGTTCTCCCCCGCTTAAACTCGTTATACCAATATCTGACGGTTGTCATAGAAGGAGCACATTCATGGTAAACCGCTTGCATTCTTACTTTTATATCATCACATGTTTTTCCTTCCAAAAATAAGAATCTAATTACAGACCGATACTGTTCTTTCTCCATTTTAACAATTTTAAGTTCACGCCTTCACTGAATCGTTGTCAAATGAGAAAAAAACAAAAGAATGACATTTTTTTTTAATTTTCCCGCCTCTGAAAAATGGCTTAAAAAGGTGGTATACTTATTTGCGGCCAGTGATATTAATATATTTAGAAAACGGGTACTTATCAAACAGCCCTCGTAACTCCACGCGTTTCAGAGAAAAAGGGTCTTGACAGACAGACGGACAGACATACAGACAGACGGACAACAAAGTGATCCTATAAGGGTTCCGTTTTTTCCTTTTGACGTACGGAATCCTAAAAATAAAACAGACTTCGACTGTTTTTGGGTCTTAAACACACGTTGAGTTTTCGCCGTGCTTAGAGTTGTGCCTACTCGGTCTTTAAAGGGAGCGCTCCGATCTCGTTCAATCGGTGAAAGGAACTAGTTCGGACTTTTAGTTCCTTTAGTTCAGTAGTTCAGTGAACGAGTTGGAACTGTTTTGATTTGTGAAGGACACGGAGTTGTTCATCTCGCTCCCACTTGCTCTAGAGACACTTTGAAAGAGCGCTATTTATCTCGCTCCTCGGTTTCGGTCACTCTCACTCGCTCCGTTCCGCTCAAGCGATTCATCCACCCCACTCCTCTACCTACTGAACTAAAGGAGCGAAAACCGATTCAAATCGTGCGAAAGGATTTAGTTCCTTTCGGTCCGCGACGGGAATTCATTGCTAACAGTTCGTAGTTCCTGACCGACTCAAGCCTAGCCGTGCTAGATAACATGTAACTTAGCAGAGCTGAAATCTGTTGCAATTTTTGAAAAAAAAAAGTCGTAATATGTACAGTCAGCGTCATATATATGGTGACATCCAAAGTGCTACGGTACACCATACGATTTGTATGGTGTACCGAACTATTTGATCACTTTGGATGTCACCATATATATGACGCTGACTGTACTTAGGTATGTACATTTAGTTTGTTAATATCCTGTAAATGAACGTACGCAGAGATATGAGTGTTTTAGATGGTACTAAATGTAAGTTGATTATGTTAACCTCACTCATAAGTTACAGCTTAGGATTGCATCAACTGTCAAGTCAAATGGTAATATTTTGTCATTTTCCACTTGACGACTCCAAAGTGATTGGCATTATGGTACAAGTAAGATGTTAATATGGAATGGTATCACATTATTACTTAAGGTACGAATTAATAAATTGTTCTCATGTTTTTAAAGTAGCATACTCAACATCATACTTTGAGTTTAATTTCATGTAAACGTAATGCCAATGCATTGTGGAGTGCTCTGGTTGTACTAATTTAAATCTAAATAAACCAGCCTATTTCGCCCCGCTGCACGGCACAGGCCTCCTCTCAGACGCAGAGGGCTTGAGCTACTTAAGAACAATTTACTAATACGACCCTAAAATCAGTTTTATTTATATCAATCAATCAACTTGCACCGTGTATAGAATATCAAATTGAATTGTTTTGGACCTTAAATCAATTTAATAAAAAAAATTTCTAATCAAATTTGCTAAGCACCGGATTAAGGGTATTTTAAATCCTACTTTCTACTAATATTATAACCGCGAAAGTTGGTGAGGATGTTTGTTACTCTTTAACTACTGAACGGATTTTGATGAAACAAAGTACGAAGTCGGGGGGTAACGTCGAGTAACGATATAAATCACAGGGCCTATACATTATGCAAGACGTTAAAAGGCATCCATCAAGCACTATCAGTACTGTTGCACTAAGACATTTTAAGTTTTATATCAACAGAGATAAACTTAAGTCATTTTGGGGTTCTTTAGTTCTGAAGTTTGAAAGTATTTGTGATTAAAGATTTGTAAAATAGTACATAGTAATTCTAGGACTAATGTGGGACACTGCCGTTAAAATTGAGAATATGTAGGTGCTAGGTACATTTAAGTACCTAGTTAGTGTTGAACATGTTTATTTTTTTATAGTATTAGCATGACTATTGTTGTCAAATTTATTTTAATACATTAATGAAAAAAGACGTCATTAAAATAAAACAAATAAAAAAAAGAGCTACCCGCGTCGTGGTCTTAAAGATGCTGTCACTAGCAACATTTCCTCGCTGTATCGCAATGCTGATACGATGTGCAAGAAAGCTGCCAGCTTTTCTGTCCCCCGTGATGTTCAGTCAGTTGTTCTTTAAATAAAACATGGGCACTGGAACCCCACGGACCTAAGGTTTCAACACCGAATGGTACAATCAATTTTTTTTTTCTTAAGTTTTTAATCATAGCTGTTATTTACTTTAAAATTTTACTTATTGTAATTTTCTGTTCATAATAATTAGTTGTTTCATTTAAACAGAAAAATATTAATCACAACCGTGTTGTTTAAACGACAATGTAATACATAATATCTATTTCTCAATAAGATAAATTGGCTCTACAATTGCTACCGACTGAAAGCTTTCCACCATCTGCTTTTACTTTCACATTGATAACTAATCTTAAATAGGCGTATCTTACAAAATGTCGTCTACATAAAAACTCAGAGTGCATTGCTCTATTTTTTGATCCCGTCTCCGGGAGGTCTGCGGGGGATCAATTATCTTAATTGGAAGTTGCCCTAATCGTAATAAGATATACACGTGTCGGTAGAGGATGTGGTGGAATAGTGATTTGTTACTTTGAGCTCACAATATTTTGGGACACCCTTGTTTTAGTTATCTGAGTTTAAATGACTGGAATGAGAGGATTGTAAAAGAATGTGTTGTGATTTTGATAGCGATATATCAAAACAGAGTGTGTTTATATATTATGTATTGTATAGCCGACTGATATGACCATTATAATATTTGCAGCGGAAGGGCTCTACAGTGGTACGCGATCTAGTTTCTAGTCATTTATTAACTTTATCAAAATTGGATAGGATTCAGGAAACTTCAATTTAAAGTAGATTGGTGAATATACGACTGTACGTTAGTAATAAATTATATTAATTAGAGCACAGACATTTGAACATATTGTGCATGTTAGTAACTGAATTCTGGAT
The DNA here is from genome assembly GCA_963691665.1 of Clepsis dumicolana. Classification (NCBI taxonomy): domain Eukaryota; kingdom Metazoa; phylum Arthropoda; class Insecta; order Lepidoptera; family Tortricidae; genus Clepsis; species Clepsis dumicolana. The sequence continues at coordinate 11,663,508 of OY829510.1, forward strand.
AGAATGAACTTTAGTGAATTTTGTTGTTTTTTTTTCCCTTTGAATCCACGACTTTCACGTAGCATGTAAAGACTCTGCTTATCGCAGAAGCGAGAAAATAAATATATTCATAAAATAAACTTACAGTGGGTGTAAAATCACAATGTTTATCATTGTATCGGGTTATAGGCAATCAACGATGATTTACGAGCGAGATGGGCTACTGCTTGATCACGATCACATCCAGATAGCGATATCGTGCCCGTACGCATCGATCACTGGACGATCGAGCAAATAAAGCTAAAGGCTTTTACGCGGTCGCGACTTTAATGATAAGTGGAAGTTATTGAATATGCTTTTAGGATTTGCATGTAGTAATGTGACCTAATTAAAGAAAATCTAGACAAGTTTTCTTGTAGGTATTATACCGATTGTACCTACCGTCAATATAGATGACTCGCGAAAGATAAAGACTTGTAACTTTTACAGAAAAATAAGGCATAGGTTTTTTAGATTTTAAGGTTTTAGAACGGAACGTAATAAAGAAAAACCTAGACATTTTTTATTAAATGTCCAAGGTTTTTTCAAGGATGACAGCACACGTATTTATCTGGAGAAGTAACCTCGCACGTTTCAGAATAACTTAAAATAATATAAAATTAACAAAGCCAAATAATGCATAATATCCTTTTGATGGGAGCATTTATCAATATTATCGGAGATATCGCTAAGATACTGCCGCCAAAAATGTAATTTACGATAAATGTATGTGATTTCTTTTTTGTTTATCTACACAACCATTTTCAGTCGATCGCCAGATAACTGTTAAGTAGGTTGTGATGTGTTGATTTGATTTTGTTTTAAATTGCCATAGGCATTAGATTTATCTATGTTGCATTAAGTCATATTATCCAATCACGGCAATACTGGTGAGTTTGATTACTTTTTTATCTATATAGCTTAAGCTCCTGTATTGTAATTCTTGACTAAGCTTTCTTTACTGAACATACGTAATTTATTAAAATGCCATTACAGCTACCAGAAAGTTCGTTTTGCTTTATCTTTTCATTTCAGAAACAGAAAATTTTTGGTATGTTCTTATTTTAGAATCAATTATTTTCTCTTTATTTTATGAGGAAGGTTCTAAATAAAATTATTTGTTAGTGTCTAATTATGATTTCTATATAGCTGCCAAACACAAAAAGTGCAGGTCCCAAACTAAAGTCTTCGGAACATTGAAAAGGAAATTTCTGATAAATTAATTTATCTGAATTTTATACTGGGTATATAAGAGTTTCAAAAACTAGCCTACGTATACGTACTTCTTTATCATAGAAAAACATATTTTTATGAAGATTGCTTCCTTAATTCCTTCGATCGTCGATTCCGTTATTTCATCCTGCTCACATGCTTTGAGCTTAGGTCTATATACCTAAGCTAAACCAACCTACCTAAGGTAAACCAATTTCAAACGCATATTCCGGCAGGAGGTAAGTACTTTTACTACGTTAAGATTTGCATTGCAGGAAGCTGTACCTAATACTGACCCTGAATAATTGTACTAATTTATTTTTGCTCATGTTAAAGTATTCCAAACATTAATTTCTGTCAAAATAAATGTTATTATGATGTATGATGATGCAAAATCGGTGTCTGGCTAGCAAAAAATCAGGCAAATCAAAACTATTTCAGGATCGTTCGGTCCTGTGATGTTTTACATATGTGACTAAGTATTTTTATTTCGGTTTTTCATATTTCATACATTTTATTTGACCCAAAAATTGTGGCATTGGACACAAAACCGACCTTTCACGAGGCGGCCGCCTTATCTCTTTGCACTCTTTTCCTTCAAGGAAAATCAAATTTTATGTCTATCTTTTTGTCGTATCTGCACCGCGTGCACACTGCCGTATGACACCCACATTTGCGTCAATCGACATATCGGCGGGAGCTGTAGATCCGCTATCTTCTTAGTATAAGTATCTATTATGGATCTCGTGAGAATTTTGCCTTCTACAACTACTTCTAGATAACAATATATGTCTATCATAGAGATAACGCGTTAAAATAACTAGATAGGCTAGGTGCTCATTTTAATTTGAAATATTTTCATACAGATATTTTTTTTTAATAATATTGTTAATTAAACGGTGATTATTTACTATTATTAAGTGATTTCATTTCCTTAGCTAGATTATAGTATCCCGCTCCTATTAGGCACAGACCCAAGGAGGTCTAAAGAATATAATGCACTAAAATAGCGCACCGCCATACGTTGCTGATTAAATTACCGAAAACAACTCAAATAAAAAAAAAATGGTATTTACATACCTAACAAAAAAATGTTTTGGTAATTTAATCAGCAACGTATGGCGATCGCCGCCTTTAGTGCATCATATCTTATCCTTATCAATCAATGGCAATAAGTAGTTTTATCTTAAGTGAACAAGCGTTAGATTTCACTGTTGCCAAGGTGTCTGCAGAAATATCAAGTGCATGATCATCATCATCATCATCAGCCTATTTACGTCCCACTGCTGGGCACAGGCCTCCTCTCAGAATGAGAGGGCTTGGGCTATAGTTCCCACGCGGGCCCAGTGCGGATTGGGAACTTCACACACACCATTGAATTGCTTCGCAGGAGTGTGCAGGTTTCCTCACGATGTTTTCCTTCACCGAAAAGTTCATGATAAATTACAAATGCAATTTCGCACATAAATTCCGAAAAACTCAAGAGGTGCGAGCCGGGGTTTGAACCCACGACCCTCTGCTTCAGAGGCCATAGGTCAAACCACTAGGCTATCAAGTGCATCGAAAATGGATAAAGATAATCGTTCGCCGCATGCATCATTCATTGCTATTTGCTATGCTAATCATAACCATATGCTACCTACTTGTCGCGCTGTACCTCGTTAAACTAAACATGGGTAATATTTATTTCATTGTTTCTGTTTTTTTAAATTATTATTCAATGAAAGTAAATTTTCCATTTGTGACATGATGTTGTTAGTCTGCAAATCGAGCCAGTTCAAAACGCTATGGCTTTATATTACCAGTTTTATGTTAAAACTACCTTGTCCTATCATAAGTGAACCTCATCAATTCGTTAAAGCTATTGCTAAGTCACGTAGACCCAAAAAACATTCCTAACCCTCCACCACTCTAAGGTTGGCTGGTAGAGATCCCTTATAGGGATAAGTCCGCCTTTGTACTTTAATTTGTTTTTTTTTTGTAAATTATGTTTGTATCCTGTTTTACAATAACGTGTTTACTTACTTACTTACATTCTTGATTATATTTATAACACATTATTTTATACCAACCATCTACTTGATATCAGATAGTGGTGTAGGTATTGTAGGTAGGTGTTCTCGAGTCGAGGTGCGATTTATCATAAATAGCGAATTTCTAATACACGTACACAGTTTTCGTAAAAAACTTGAATAAATCAGTAGTTTGTGTCACATAATATAAAGGCTTGTGCGGTATCGACCGGGTACTTGCTGCTTTTATATTTGATTTTTCTAACATTTACTGAAGTTTATATATATTAAATGTTTTTTTATTGAAGGCATGCATATTAATTTAATATTACATACAAGTATTTGAAGGAATGACTAAGTATGTCAGTTTTGTTTGTCATATCAAATACAAAAATCTGCAATTATACAAAAATATAAATATACAAAATTTAAGTTTATAGTCGTCGTAAGAACAATAATAAAAGACAATAAGTGTTAATACTCTGCTCTTTTTGACAGTCTGCTATTTGAGTCTGACAACTTTATGTAAATGTAGTATTGTTTAAATGTGTACGAATAATTTTGATCAGCGGTTTCAAGTAATTTCATATTCATTCATTTTAGTTTATTCCAGACTTGAACACGAATTTTATAGAGCTCGGTGTCCTATTGTCTGAATTGTCTGAATCTTTCCGAACGTTCCGTTCGGGTTAGTGACCACTAAAAAGTTAATTGCTTATAAATTGGCGTTTAAAAACTAAACTAGTCCAGCAGGCGAATCAGCATTACAAATTCCCTTCGCTTAGATATCTCTAGGAATTTAGTGGTAATAAAAATCACAGCTCGGTTGGCTAACACCGTTTAATGCGCGGTTATCTGTTATCGCTGCGATATCGAGTGTTGTTCGCGCAATCAGTTAATCAAAGTACGACCGAGTCGATAGCGCTGACGACTTTCGATAGCGCACCTGTATTATCTTAATTGATTGTCTGTTTTTGACAAAACACCGACCCGTGGATTATATTCAGGTTCCTTTGAAGTTGCGCAAGGCAGCTCACGCAGTTACATAAACGAGTGATATCCTTTGTTTCAGATACGCTCGGAGCGGGCGCGGACCACGTGAACGATGTTGACACTGAGCTCGGTTACGATTCAGTAATCGATTTCGCTATTGACTGTTGAAATGCGGATAGGGGAGCGGACTTATAGTGCGTGAGTGTAAAAGCGATGCATGGTTTGTGAGGTCGGAGCAGCGGTCATGGACATGAGCGGAGAGGGTGGCGGCGCGGGCGCGGGGGCGGGCGCGCTGCAGCAGCGGTGGTACGAGAGCCGCGTGAACGGCAGCCCGGCGGCCGGCGACGTCAACTCGGGCGGCGACGGCGACGGGTTCTTCCACTCGCCGTTGGAGGGCGGCCACCACAGCCGCGCCCGCTACTACCATCAGCAGATGCACCCCTCCTATTCGGCCGCGGTCAGCTCGCACGGTGAGTACATGTTAATACAAACAAGTGATTTATTGTAGATCCCCTTATACCTAAAGAGGTTATAAGTTAACCACCCCAATGATTTACACGTTTATTCCAATAATAGACACCCTGCTTGTCACCTTTATTACTTGGTAAGTGTTAAGATTGAAGCTGGCAACTATTAGGACAGTGTCGGGCACAGGGAGATTAACCTTATTCGAATTCATGGGGCTTATCAATGACTAACTATTATTTAATTTATCCCTATGCATTTCGTAGTAACGCTTTTTTACCATTATATTTTCCCAAAATTAAAAGCAAAACGTAGATATAGTGATTTATCATTTTAGTAGTTAGGAACTGCGTAGTTTTAGTAGTAGTAAGTATTTCATGCAGTAGCTACAACATTACTATTGTCTAAAATACAGAGACAGCATGAGTCACCATCACATTCCCAAACTCTAACAGGAACTGTCAAATTACTCGTATGGAAGTCACAAGAGAATAAAATATTTGTTCGACCTCTAATTCGCGAGGAGCTGTCGTCAGTAGGTACCTGCTACCACGGACGGAAGGCACCATCCATCGGGCCTTATCGTCCATCTGACTATATCTCTTCAAAACTCCACAATTAATTCAACAGGCCGGACAAGTCAAAATTGCCATTCTGTAGGTGACAGGTTAGGTAAACACGATCTAAAATGGACCCGGGTCCCTTAAAAAAAAGATGCGTTTTGTTTTTTCTTTTGAGGTTTAATTTTATGGCGGCTATAAAGTTTTTCGTGGAGACAGGTGGCTCTTCTTTATAGTTTAACGAGTGGCCGGGCGCAGCGGAAAGTTCATCTAGAGCGGGGTCCTTAGGGGTCAGATTGGCGTGCGGGAGGCGAGGGGGCGATTAGAATTTATTTAGCGGGCCGTCGGTAGTGATGTGACAGTTAAGAAACTGTGTCAGTTCTCGGAATCGGAACTGGGAATTGATTTCGTCGCGTTCACGGCAGTTATGTGTGTTGGTTTATGCGGGGCGGGGCTGTTTGTACGCGTTATCGTGTAGTGTCGAGTGTCCGGCTCCTTGTCGCTCTGATTACATCTGGATTTGGTGGATTCATTTGTGAAGCAAGACCGCTGACTCCATTACACGCTGCTTTGCTCGAAACATTGATTTCCACGAACCGATTAGGTCAAATCCCATTTAATTAAACCCTTACATGCGGTCATATGGAAACGTCTTTAGATTTTGGATTATGCCATTGGTTATTTTTATTCGTGGGTTGTAAACCGTAGTTTTAAGTGTACTGAGGTGCACATAAACTTGTTACGATGACAACGGGGATCGTTTTCACCGCGGACACTTTACGACCGCGAGACACGCCGTCGCCGGCCGCCGACTTATACCCGATGTATTTATTTATAAATGCTTAACGCAATATTATTACGGTAATGGCCACTTACGATCATAAAACAAAGTCACTAAACTAACCGCCGGTTAAATTTAATTGAGGCTTGTTCCGAAGCCCATCCATAAAGTCTAGTTTTTTCCTGTTCCTAATAACCCTTTCACTTTTTCTAATGTTAATTGGTGCTCGATTAAAAGAAAGTAATGCGAATGTGCAACAAGGTGAAAATTACGGCTATATCTTCAATTAAATGTTAACTATATCAATTAAGTCTTCATTAAATTAGTCAAGTGCTCAAACCAGTTCTAGTTATCTGTAGAGTACCTAATTAGATATTTATCTAGTATTAAAGTATTAATTGCTAAGTTCATAGTACTCAACCGGTATTTTTGCTGCCCTTGCACTTCGTGTTAAGTACTGACTCTTAAATAGTCTCCACTCTGTCTAGTCTAGTAGTTAATATCTACGACCTTTATCTGATTGACTCATACTACTTTAGTCTTACGACTTAAATACTTTAGTGTAATTAACTTTCTCTCATATAAGTCCTAGCGTAGGAAGGCTTTGGGACACAAATATTAAAAAGACAAAGAATTAAGAAACTAAATAATATTTAAAGTCGGTAGAGTGTTAATCGTTCTCCAAGTTGTTATGGGAATGGGCCCTCGGTAACTCGATACGAGTCCTCCATTTGACACGTTCGTTTGATTTATAACGCAGCCACCCGATTGATCATTTGGTGGATAGGTATTTGTTTTTTCAGTTTACGATTCACTTTATTGTTACTTTTATTTTCTTCATGTAACTGACACGTGAGACCTCTAGAGCGTTGAAAGAGGAAAACAATAGTTATGTTATACAATACAATACAGTAACTCTTTATTGAACACCACATAACAGGAAAAACAGAAAAATAAGGACAAAGAAAATAGAAGAGCGATCTCTACCAGGCAACCATAATAGAATAAATATACACATTATAAAAAAAACTACATTCAAGCTTTTTTTTTATCAACTTAAATTTAATACAAACAAATATTTATAAAAAAAGAAATCCTGGATATTGTTAAAATTTTCTACTCCAGCCGTTGACACAGCGTAGGCGTGTAGGGCTTACTAGGTACATTGATACGATACAATACAATGCGATACAATACAATAACTCAAATAATAATAACAATAATATTGATAATATTGATTTTGATAGATAGAAATTTCAAATCTGGCAGAATATAAAACGAAGAAGAACAATTCAAATTGATAACGTCTTTTTAATTGCACGCATCTACGCCGAAACTAAAAGGGGGAAAACAAGTGACGCTCGCGTTTTTTTAAACCCTGAACAAGTTTGGGCGACTAGCTAAACGGCAAATGAGATTTTTTCAATTATCCCGTCTGCGATACAAGACAGACTGTCTGGCTCATCACCGCCGTCGGCTTACTATCTGCAGCTGCACAGTTGCACACTGCATTGGCACTTTGCGTTTTGTGAACTATAGGTTCACGTCAGCTTAATTGAGTAGTGGTTGTGTCGTTTACTTTGACATTCGTTCTGTCCGTTTTCTTAACACTTTTGTATTTTTTAAATGTGAAGCTACGTGGAAGCTACACATGCAACTCTTTAAAAACACTTTTAAATAAAATAATAAATTATCAGATGTATAGAGTCGAACAAAAAAAAAAAAAAAAAATTAAAAATGGCAACTCAATTGCTTATGTAAGCATTTCTAAAATGTACCTATTCCTAGTGCTTAAATAGGCGGTTGTTGTGTTGCTTTCCCCACGACGATGCAAATGAACCACTAACTCAAATGAATCTCAGCATCGAATTGAAAGGCCCTCTAGGGCCGTTTCTAATTCCATGCAAACTAGTCTAAATAGGGCACTAACAATGTACCATTACATAGGACCATCGTGGGATCATGCATCCTAGCTCCTTTGTGGCCGTTTGGCAAACGTGCGTGTCACACGTAAACGATGCGTGTGCGAGTGTGTGCGTGCGTACGGACCCGCAGATTGGTGCAATTAGTCCGGAGGGCGGGGCCTGCGTGCGCGCAGCGACATCTCCTCCCTGGCTGGTGCTGTGTGCGTGGAACGCTAAATTATTTAAATTAATCGATTATTTTCGTCTGCTGTGTATGTTATGCACAATTGTGTCTCATGCGAGATATGTGTGTGATGCAACTGTTGATACAACTTTTGTCTGGAACAGATAAGCATGTCAAAGTAGGTAAGGTACCTACTAATGCGCATTAGGTATACGCAGGTCGTTTTTTTTTATTTGCTTATTACACAAGAGCGTCGCATAGAGGCTGAAAACAAACTAATTAGTAAAAATTAGGGGAAAAAACATGTTTGTTCGTTTTCCAACATAACATGAATACCAGTTCACTGCCCCATAAAAGGAATAGTGCCATTTAATCTAGCAAAAAAATAAAACACAATTCTCGTTACAACTCCCAAGTTCCAAATTCATAAATCACTTTAAATTAATCCGTCGGCTGAAAAGTATTCGTGTTTGGTATGCACAAACAAAAGACGGCGCTAAACAAAGCTGAAAGTGTAATGAAATAACACGAACCCGCTAAAACACATGTAGGTAGAAGTTATCTCGACAATACGCACCAATGCGCTAAACTTCGCCAATTTATAGCTGTAGGTAAGGTACTGGCGCGACGGCTGGTGTTAAAATTAAAAACAACACCAATACAAACATCGGTTGCCCTTTATTAGGCGAACAAAGGCTACTTGGTCCGTTTTAAGCCGTAGTCTCCATCCATCTAGTTCATTTCTTTTACTTGAAGTATTTTAATTAAACAAAAAATGCACAACCCATGTAGTGGGAGCCTGCCTTAATAATAAAAACCGGCGAAGTGCGAGTCTGACTCGCACTGTGTGTCGAGTGTCGAGTGTTCCGTACAAATTTTCATGTAAGTGAATAGTTCGTCTGTCACGGGAATCGAGTCACGAAGATTTTTTCGAGTTTTTTAAGTTGTCCAGTATTTAGCAAATTTCAAACTGAAAAGTAAACGAAACTCGAACTGGCCTTTTAAATATTTTTTTCTGGTCTTTCTGTGTGCCTATTTACGTTTCAGATTGAAATTTGAGGAATAATTTCAAAAGGGATAACCGAAAAAACAAAAACACAAAAAGCTGTTTTTTTTTTCAATGTTTACCGAGGCCTACTGCTAAAAAAGTGTATTCAGTGTGGGGTCATTTTATATTGGTCACTGATATAGATATATATATACACAGACAGACAAAAAAAAGATTTTTCAATTTATTTCAATGGTTGTGTTATAAGAGCTTCATACCAAATTCCAAGTTGCTAGGGCAGACAGACGACGGCAAAGTGATCCTATAAGGGTTCCGTTTTTCTTTTGGAGGTAAGTAGGTATGGGACCCTAAAAAAATATACATCACAACAAAAACTACTACGAAATTAAAACCTAATGCCTTAAGCGCTAGTGCGCTCGCCAGTACTAGCATAGCTCACGCGAACGGAAATGGGGTATTGCTCAACTTTCCAGACGCCGAATTCTGCTGGCAATGGCATCAGACGAACGCAACCTTTCCAACTTTCGCTGTACGCGTACATTGCTATGGAGATTGGAGGCATTTAGTTCGATTATGGTATTTGGGAGTTCAAACTGCTTGCTTGATGGAAGAAAACTCAATGTGTGACGGCTGATTTTTAACCTAGCGAACGAAATGAGCAATGCGTCTCCGTGTCAGCTTGGACGAAAATTCTTTCGTATCTATGTCCTGTTGTCCGACTGTTCTATTCTACATGTCGCATTTTTCAATCGATTCTCGCGAAAATTTGTGGTCAGGCTGAATAATTATATAGATTCTGATTACACAACCACTCAGAAAATTTTCAAAATCTGAAATTTGTATGTCTGTCTGTAGATTTCACAGACCAATATAAGATGACCCCACACTGCGTACATTTTGCTTAGGAGCAAGGCTCTCCTTACACTGGACAATTTAAAACACTGGGGAAAAGCTTTACAATCTTTGTATGGAACCCTCGTGCGCAACTCCGACTCGCACTTGTCTGGTTTTTTTTTTCAAAAATGAGCTGGCGAGGTCTACCTACAGCTCACAGAGGCACTAGTTGTGTTATTTTCAAAATTTTGCCACTTGCGAGCGTTTTCGAACACAATCGTGAATAGATTTTTAAATGAAATACTTGGAACTTGCTTTGGTTGGAGACTTTTCCTTAGTAGGTAGAGTTATAGTTTTTTGTGATATGTGGCTGCGTGCGTGGCGGAAAATTATAAGAGTGTGCTTTTAAAGAAAAGAAGAGTTGTATTTAAAAAAATGTTTTGGACAGTATTTAATTTAAGTTTCTAAAATATGTTAACTATTACGTTGTAAACAGCAGGCGAAAGCGGGCTGACTTGATTAATATCGTGATCACGTCTTTAAGTTTACAAAATCCGGTACTTATCTGGTTTCTAACACAAAGTTAGAATTGAAACAACAGTGCTTGTTTTTTTTAAATAGGAATTTTGAAAAGAAAAAAAGTTTTTATCGTTTAAATAATGTACAGAATGGCTGTAAAAAGCAGCCATTTCAGCGTCTGGCTCAGGGAAACCCCTTAAGATATAACATCTCAACTTATTTTTCTACGTTTCATTTTTTTTTTCGTATTTAATACATAAGATATCTGCATCACAAGTAAGTCAAGTCGCAATCAATATTCTGTTACTACATCATTTAAGCATAATTGACTTGTGAGTTGTGACATACACCAATGTATAAAGAATTTAATAGGCTAGGGCTAGGATTTCCACGTTTAACATTATTATAATACCTTTTTTATAATCATCATCATCATCATCATCACCACCATCATCATCATCGGCCTATTTACGTCCCACGGCTGGGCACAGGCCTTTATTTATAATATTAAAAAAAAATAACAGATTCGAATTCTGAACAATTTTTTTTTATAAGACGCGTTATTTGTGATACCGATACTGTGTAAAATGAAGTTAGACCGATATTTAATAGATGTCGCCACTAAAACGATGTTGTTTAGCAGAAGCGAGGTGGGGTGAGGAAGGCGCGAATCGTTCAAGGCCATCGTCTCAGGGAAGCCTCTTAAGGTGAATTGAAAGAAAACAGAAAACATGCATAGCTTGCTGCTACACAAACTACAGCAGTACATATTATTAGTATTACCACGTCGCGGATAGAAAAAAAGACAACGAGTTTGTCATCTGTCTCTTCCCACGACTTGCCAACTGTGCACGGAGCATGAATATTCGAATCCTATATAAGTACCTCGAGGAAGTAAATCGAGAAGATAGGAATCGAGTAGTAACGTTATCAAGAAAATTTGTATGACCTTTAGAACAGTGCATAACTTAATATGAAATTTCTTGATGGCGATACGATAACGTTACTACTCGATTACGTTACGTAGTATTCGAGTATTCATGCTCGGGCCTCAGGAGTGTTACTCTCTAACGAGACAGTTTGCGTTCATTGCTGTTGAGTAGAAGTGTAAAATTTTCAATACTATAAATGAATGAAAATGAATGAATGCTGCGTAACGGTATCGTATCGAAATCGAGAAACCTCATACAAAATTTTAGTTCCAAATACGCTCACGGGCTGACGCTGTTCCAAACGTCATAAAAATTTCTCGTTAACATTACTACTCGATTACGTTACGCAGGATTCGAAAACTCCGTGCTCGGCCTACAGTTCATTTGACACATCGATGTTGAAATACCTATCTACCCGTGAATTAACTTTAGAGAATAACACCCCTGGTCGTGATTAACTGTAAAGTAAGTAAGTGCCAAGTCGGTTTTATACTCATATCATAATATGCTTGAAATAAGGAGCATTTTTGTCCGTTGTAACAGGCGCGTCACTGCCGTGCCGTGGCGACGCCGGATCGCCTTCCCACACCCCGCGCTCACCCCCGTTCGCGTCCCGAAACGCACACAGCCGCAAGGTTGCTTACTGCACACATGCGTCAGTGTCGTTTCTTGTTAGGTTAGTTATATATTCTTTGCCGTTGTTGCATTCCGTAAACATGCTCCTTGCTGTGGCCCCGCGTGGCGCTCGTATCGATTGGAAGCGAGTAGGGTTGCTAAGCTTTTATATAAAAAAACTCTTTACAGTAACTTGAGTATGAACAGTGCCGTTTTGTGAACAGTTGTATGAAAATAATTGGCGCCGATCTATTAAAGATTAGAGGTTTGACGAAGTGTACTTTTAAATAATCAATCAGATAAATATCATCAGATAGATAAAGGAATTTAGATATACTTACCTAATAGTTATGACGTAAACATAAGGGTTAATTCTTCCAATGCTTAAAAATAACGGAATTATTCCTGCAATATTCAGGAAGTTATAATGTATTTCAAAATCTTAATAAATAAATACAGGTAATTCTACATATCCAAAGGTTTTCGAAAAAATACTGTTTTGTATTTTTTCTATGTTACGCCTAGGTATATAAGCAGGGATCGTAAAATGCGAGCAAAGTCGATTGAAATGGACATTATGATAACCACTTCACTTCAATCAATTTGCTCCATTTTACGATCCCTGGATATAAGTTTAAAGATTGTACCTTCGGCTGGCAACCCTGAAGGCCAGTTCTATGGAAACCGCGGCTGGTTACAATTAGAAAAATCGATTGCTACCAAATAGAAGAGAAACAGCGGTTAGTTTTATTGCCGGTTACTCGAAAGTTCCTCGCCGCCGTACTAGGTGACCTAATTAGTTAACTTTTACAACCGACTGTTCTAGTTTCATGAGGATTATCAGACCCAGTTAAAGACACGTCCTGAATAGTCCTGAATAGGAACGACGTAGAGCTATAGAACTCGTATTGTTTGTCCTAATCCTAACTAATATTATAAATGCGAAAGTAACTCTGTCTAATGTCACTCTGTCTCTCTGTCTGTCTGTTTGTTACCTCTTCACTGGAAAACCGCTGCACCAATTTAGATGAAATTTGGTAAGAAGATAGTTTGAATATTGAGGAATAACATAGGCTACTTTTTATTCAGGAAAATTGTAGGTATAGTTCCCGCGGGATAGCGATAACCGAAATCTACGCTTACGAAGTCGCGGGCAACAGCTAGTACTAAATATTATTATGCATGTAAATATTATTAATTAATAAAAAACCGACGTCTCACTTATTACCGCCATTTATTAACAAAACCTAATTAACCCGGCGGGAGTGTGGTGACAAAATGTAACCAAAAGTATGTGGCAGGGTATGACATACCCGCGTACAAAAATGGATCTAAATCTTATAAATCTAATAAATAAAATTGATTTAAATATGTTTTACTTTAATAATCAAATTTAAATGAAACATCCGTAAAAAATTTACGTTTTTTAAATTATAATCAACGAAAAACAAAATTACTTCATTTTCGTAACAGAATTAATAAACAAATAAATAAAAAAATAATAATAAAAAACAAAAAAAAAACTACTATACCTCTAAAATTATGAGATCAAAAACCATATTAACTAAAAAAAATGTGTAAATTTTTCAGAAACATCTTAAAAATTTAGACCTCAGGTAGTAAAGTTTTCGCAAAACAAAAACCGCGTGCTGCATACATATTGCTTTGCCACAGGCAGTACATGCATGTTTGGTTTTGCGATTCTTCTTGCTTGGACAATCTCCACATCTAATGTAACGACCATTTTGATTTTGATATGTGGGACTTGGAGGTTCATTGATTTGTGTAGAGATTCTGAAACGTTCTTCTTGTCCTGAAACGTATACGCCAGCCATGTGGTAGGGTATAACGTACCCGAGCGATGTTAAAAGGAGGGTACCTCGAACACAAGCTGCAGCGACACTGCGAAAAGGCCACTACCATCACCCGCATTACTTTAACTCCAGCTACTCAAAACAACAACACGTTAGAATCTCATTATAAAAAAATGGACACATATAAGTAACGGGTCGGGTATGTCACACCCGGCCACACTCCCGCCGGGTTAAACAGTTTGGTCACTGAACATTATAATTGACATTTGAGTAATTCAATACGAACTTCATACGAGTGATTTGAAATCTGAAAAAAAAGGTCGCCGATTTGACCAACTTCGTCTCAAGCGTCTCGCGAGACCTAGTACAGGGGCTTTTCATTTTGAATTTATACTTAATTCTAGTTGAGCTACATTTCCGTGAACTTAATTATAGGATGAAACAGCTCCAAGATGAAGGCACACTCAACTCAGGTGCTTTAACTTTGTTGTCCTTATGTTCAGCAAAGTAGACTAGGACGATTAAAAGTTAAACAAGCGGACAGGTGTACTAATTATAATAACTGTAAGAAAACAAAAGAACCACCAAGAACGTGGCGTGTTTGTTTATCCTTAGTTAACTTTCTTCCGCCCTTATGACTTTTAATTCTATCCAATTAATAATCTCAAAGTTGCCTACGTCACCATGGCGTACTTAATACAATGTCTGCAGTTCCCATCGACTTTTTTTCTAATCGCTCATTATTAGGTTCAATATAAAAAAGGCCCGGCCCGCTCGACTGCGCCGACGCCCGTCCACTAAAGAACTTAATGTATTCATTTTGCTTTTATAGCTTTCGCGTGATTAACTTTGATTGATTGCATCCAAATATTGATATTTGATATTAAAATCTGTGACCGTCACTGCGCGAGCGGGACGGAGCTACGCGAGGCTACACGTGGGCGGGAAGGACGGGGAAAATAATAATCTGCGTTCATTTGACATCGATATGGTAATAAAACTACTTTGATGCCGGTTTCAATAAGCCGAAATTGAGACAGAAAACGTTTCAGTTGGCTTAACTATGTTGTTATTGAATACGAATAACCGTCGTATACCATAACAGATAATGGGGCACCAGGTAAGTGATGAACGATTTAGTGGGCAGGTATTTAATAATTGTCGCCGTCCAATTTAGAGGTCGGTAGGGTGTACATTGTTTCCGGTCGGTTGGCATGGTGACGGTGATGCGCGCCGAGCTTGATGGATGAAGGTAGCGCAGGCATGCGGCTCAGCCACATGAATTCGTGTACTCAATACAACATCCAAGTTACCGACAATGCGCAAACAAACCAAACAAAGTCACCTTTAATCATTCACTTATAAGACTGCACATTGTTTGTACAGGTCACTAACAAATGAAGAACTAAAGTGGCCCAAGATGTACGTAGTGTAGATGAGTCCGTGGTTTTGTCACGATTTGTCATACATCGAGCTGCGGTTACGGACATCCCTCGAGGATGCTTGTTCTAACGCAAGCAGAAGTTATGAGAAACATGCCATGGGAAAGATCATTACGGGTACCGATAGATTATCCGCTTTTAATTGATAATGCTGTACAGCACTCGCTTAATGGAGATCGTGCAGAGGAAAGTTGACTTTTACGTCGGAGCTCAGCCTCAGCCGCGCCTGACTAACGACCAGCGGACGACTTCTCGGTAAAGAGGTGCTTAAATTTAAAAAAGCTGTATAAATTAATTCCATTATTTTACGCAAACATTCAGCCGGCAACTAAATTGGGGCTCGGGGCCATAAGTTGCGTGGTGACGTCCAAAAACGCTACACCTATAAATCGCCGAGAAATTACGATTTAGGTATTTTTTTCATTAAAGGCCATAAAAATTTTTGCTTTTTAAGCATTAGGGCTGACCGTAAACGACGTTAAGCGGCGTTCCGAATGGAAGCCTATTTTCGCAGCACATTACGGAGGATGAATGATTTCCTGGCCGCCATGAGTTATTCGCCGCTGCGCCGCTACCGCGACACAGACTCATTACTAGCCTCAATAAAGAATGGACACTCCGCGCTAAGAAAGAAGATACCGCATTTGTCTTTCTTTGTTACGAGTGCTGATAGGCATCGGTCTTGCGGTTTATCTGCTACTTCTTTTCGATTTCTTTACCGGAATGCCCATTAAAGGGCACCTTGCCCGAGCTTCAGGTCATTGATATCATTACGCTGCATGATTAAATTAATCAATCTCTTTATGCATTCAGTTATCACAGTGGCATTTTCATTTAGCTCGTACACTTAGGCTATAGGTGAAGATACATCAAAACCGGTCAAACCATTCGTAAATAAATTAGTAATGGCCTGGGAACCAAGGTTGCAATTGGCAAAGACTTTTCGTCATAATGAACTTTTTATTCCCATACTACAAACGGCATGTCCCTTCTGTCGGTGTTCCAGTTAGTCTGTGCGCGTCTCCACGGTCCGTTGCTTCCCGTTGCTTCGATCCGGACCTCTTGTATTCAAATTTATCGAATTAAAATAAGTCCTATTTTCACTACCTACCGTATTCCTACTTTCTACTGATTTCCAGCCTGCTTGTTCCCTCAACCAATAGACCCACTTTATTTGAAACTACACTCCAAGAATGAACAGTTACGGTGGATTACAAGGTTAACATAAAACCATGGTAATTGTTAATTCTTTTGTATGCATATTAGCTTGTAGATATATTTAAATACTAGATTTTAGTTCCGATTCCAAGATCAGATAATAGTTTTTTAAATTAGAATGCTAAAGCTTGCATCTTTAAAAATAAACCTAATTTGAGATAAGTATAAGCAAAACATAAGCCTGTTTAAGTTAAGCCCTAAATAGTGCCTTTTGTAATATAAAATAAATAACGCCTTTTGTATTTTGTGTGTCATACAAAATTACTAATGATCATCGTAATTATATTTTATTGTCTTCTGCTGTTACCCTATCACATTATACCTTCCACACAAATATTTCAAAGGTAAGGTTAAGACCAAACGAGAACAACCTTTGGTTCAACTACCGCAAAAACCTCAGTACCTACATAATTATTGTAGAGCTTGTTGTATAGCATGAGCGGGCGCAGGTCAAATGACCGTCATCAGCCGATAGTCGGGGCTAGTGCAGCTTGCAGCAAACTTGTATGGTCAGCAAACAAATATAATATCCTGTTTTAGGATTAACTTGATTGAGGTGAGTTTGAGGTGAAAAATGAGGTTTAATTTTCTCAACAAATATTCATGTTGCTTGTAGTAGGATTAGATCACAGCATTAAGTTGCTATTTTAGTTATTTACTTCATACAAATTGAACTTAACACTGGCTAGCCATCAGACTTGCCATTTAAATCATTTAAAGCGCTTAGTTGATGCAACTTGTGACCAAAGGGCTGGCAGTTTTCTCTCTCAAAGAATCAGCATCGCTATTCAGCGAGGCAACGCTGCCAGCCTTTTGGGCACTATGCCACGGGGGCCTTATTTAGATTTAATTTAGTTTTAAGTTGTAGTTTATTTAGTTTAAGCTTAGATTTAATGTCATTGTAAATCATTAAATAGATGATGTTTTAAATAACAAAAAAAAACTGTTTTAAAATCTAGACATCCGCCCTGTCCCTGCGGCATCTGTTTCGTTCTTTATCGACGATCTGTGAAAGTTCAGGTGTCTCTAATCACGACACCAACTGACGCTTTCATTATAACAAAACTGTTTTAGGGATTAAATTTTTTATTCTAATTTTTAAATTTCAATTCTTAAACTTGAACGCAAGTCGTGTAACTACTAATTACTAGACTAGCTTCGCTTCATTATCATTACTATCGAATTGATCATGAAATTGACGTGTTGGATTAAAAATGTCAAGAGCTTGTTAAGTATGACAATTCAATTAATGACCGCGCGAATTCACACCACATTGTATAATAATGTAATAAGCAATATTACCTATAACCGAGCTTATCGTATAAAATGCGTCAATTATACAAGGTGCAATTGCGGATCCGTAATTCTGCACTATGGCCGAGTTAGTTGTAAGTACCTTACCTACTTACGACTTGGCTTATAATTGTAGAGTTCATGCTCATCATTTTTTTTTCGTTGGTCTGTTACATTCTTTTCTATAGTCGGTTCTCTTAGTTCTCTGGATAATGACAAAATCGTGTTAATAGGTACAAGAGTCTTTTTAACATGACGAATTTCGCAACTCTCTACGAGCCAATTTTCGAAACATCAAAACCACCGTTTAACGTGCTATCAGTTATTCTACATAGCTATAATATCTAAATAGCGGAGATATACGTTCTAAGCTCTTGCTGCCTTGTCTATCCTAACTTAATTTACATACACGTAGGTATTTATATTGAAAACTAAACAAGAATGTCATCAACCCCAGTCAAATTAGATCAACAAAAGTCTTGAATCTAATGTGTCATACAGGTCCGCTTATCTGTACGCAGGCGGTAAGGCACGATCGTCATCTGTCATCGGGTACCGTAATGCTATTGATTAAGTCAGCAGCGAGGCATGCCGGCTGATTTATTAGTACAGATTACAACCTTACACGTGAAGTGCGCCGGATTGTAATTATGCTAGAATAGATGGGAAGCTGGGGCGGCCGCGTTTTAATGTTGGCAAGGATTACTAGGTAACATCAATTTTCGGACATGAAAGTTGAGTACCGCGGGGGTCATTTAAAAAAGGTTGGTATTTAGTCAAGCTAGATATACATAGTTTCAGAAATAGGCCTGGCTTTACTCAAGGTTGAGATCTTAATTTCATATTCTTTTCGAGGCCTCGTTTTTTTCATAGTAACTAAATCTTTTCTTGTTGCCAATTACTCTCACCTAAGTGGCGTTGCCCAATGCAACGTATCTAAGTAGGCTTTTTTAATTAAAGTAGCAAATACTTTTTAATAACTTTAATGTTTCCCAGTATTTCCTATTCGCACACGTGTTAGAATATTCAAATAGACTGTGAGTAATTACAAACCTAACCGAATGATACGCTCCGATGAACTATCGATAGCAGCAGAACGATTATAGCTTCTAATGAAAATTGTAGCCGGTGTTCAGCGAAAAAACTGCCGCGTTAATCTGCAGACATACATTAGCATAATGCAATGCAGAACTCAATGCTATATTGCAACGCGAATAAACGTGTTTTTTTTAATGAGGAAAAAGATATTACTAGCTTTGGTGCAAGGTTAAATAATGCACGTGACACGGAATGTCAAGGATACGGGTTCGATTCCCGGGGTTACTCATATTTTTCTGGTTTTCTGTGTATTCTTGTCTCAGTGAGTATTTAAAAGTATAAAAAGATTAGACAAAGCAATAAATAAAGATAAATAATATCGAAATGGATATTCTGCTTTAAATTCTTGAGAAGACGTTCATTGTTTTGTGTGTTGGTAACAAAAACTTAAAAATTAAAAAAAAGTTGTTGATGTTGATTTAAACTGGCTTCTTATACAATAATGTCTTCCAGTTTACGAATTTTTTTCTAAAATAGAGGAACGGTAGCTGACTCCTTTCTCAACATAGCCTGATGAAAATCCGTTCGATTTTGTCTAGCCTGCTGGCGTGCTGGTTCAATATAATGGGTGCAATAATCGACTTCTTTGTTATGAAATAGTTTGAAGGTTACTAGACCCCGGTTATGAAGGTGAGATTAAGTTATAGGTTGTTGACGATCCGTGATCGGGTTAGCGCTGCGTGCCCAGGCGCAGGCCCGGACTGGGCGGGTCATGCAAATAGACCGACCAAGACAAACTTCTACCATTATATTTTATTTCCTGCCGACTGGTCAATGCATCGGCGCCCGATCGCGTGATGCCACCCCGTTTTTGCAGTCCAGCTTTGTTCTATAAACTTAAAGCGTTTAACGTCGTTTTTCTCTTTTAATTAATTTTACTATCTGCTTTCGCCCGACTGATTTACGACGCTTTTAAAATGATGAATATAATGATTTACATGTTTCCCTGTTTCTTTCATTGTGCTAATACAATAAAGACCAGTGAAGTGGATTATTTTATTTACGACTTAGGAAAGCGATAAAATAATTATATTTTGCAAAAAAAGCTTCAAAAACCTTCAGCGTTTCAAGAAGCATATATTTCACAATGCCGTTCCTTGAAACAAACAACGAGTTCTTAGTAGACATGGTTTTTATTACGTACCTAGTCGAAGTTAGCCGGGATGAATTGAAATTGGCCCAGAGCTAGTTAGCCTATAATCAGTCCTCCTTACTGGCCGTGGATTACATATTACCGCTCGGCAAATACACATTGTCATTTCGACCCTGCACGTTGTCTCGCCGTATTTTTCTCCCGATACCGTAATGCGCAAGTCACGAGCGGTTATGTAAGCAGGCTGCCGGCCGGCGCCGTCATTATAGGCATTATTGCAGGAACACTCGCTCTCTCGCCCGGCCATTGTCAAGATTGTGGGGTCAGAGAGACCCCGACGTTAACCAACTTGTAATTTCGCAACAACTATTCCTGTAACCCAATAAATCGTAGATTGTAAAACAATTTACGTTGAAAATTCAAGAGGAGCTCTCGCGTCTTATATCGCAGTTAATGATAGGCATCGTGACCGCTCCACGGTTATTAATTATGGAAATGATTATGACGACTCATATTCTGCTCATGTCGTGTCTAACGCTATGCTAGGTAGGTACGGAGGTTGGAATTGTCATAATGCAATGACGTAAGTATTATTTGCGTGGAGTAGCTGCCTCACCTGCTCAGAACGTACCGGTCTCTAGGGCACGCCTTGCCATTCACTAGGAAAAACACTATTTTTTTCCTCAAACGACTTGCTGTCTACGCCGGTAAACTTGTTTGTTGTTTCATTTACCGAAATTTTTAGTCGTTTGTGAGCATGTAACTGGTCGGCTCGCGTGTAAAGGTAGATAAGATTTAAGGAGCGTCACTTTAAGTAGTAGTTACGGTAACAAATGTTTCCAGGTGTTTATTTTGGGTACAAACCTTCACGCCGATAAGGCCAAGGTGATCAAATTTACCAAGTACCTACACGAAAACGTCTTGGTTTTTTACACGACTGCCTAAGAAAAAGAGTATTGTTTTTTTTTATAATTAAGGTTGACAACAGATTAAAAAGACGTCAATTCTTGATTAAATATTGGGAAGGACTAAAGATCAGGCACAAAGCAAAACAGCAAAACTACGTTGCTGTGTGGAATCATTGATTAACCGGTACTGCAGTGAGTCACTTGGTCTTAGTCCATTTGTGTTTTCTTGCATTGCACCTTGTATTATCTTTAATATCGATCCACAGAAAATAGCTCGAATAGTCTTGTTCAAACGCTCTTCTTTACCATTCTATCCGGGGCCGTAACCAGTTCATCAGCAAAACTCAAGAAGCATCAAGTGGAGCGGAAATTTTGTGTTGGCAGGCAGCGAGTGCGCACGCCGGCGGCATAGCAAAGCTGCGCGGGCGGCTTTGATCTCTGAATCACAAGTGTAACGTGACATATCCGAGCTGCGGTCGGCCACTACCAGAACTGTTTTACGCGTCTATGAACTTGGTTTTTTGAACGGTTTATTGGGCAGAGGAATTGCTGCGACGTCTGTAGTTTTGTCCGAGAGAGTTGGTTTGTATTAGGTTGTTGGAGATTTTGGAATTCTTAGTTTTCTAATAGCGACATATCGCTTGGTAGTGTTGAAAAGCTAGCTTAAAGATACCGAGCAAAAGTTCTAATAAAAATCCGATTAGAGACGTTAATCAACTAGCTTATTGTTCCTAGGATCTTTTCCGGTTAACCTTAGCTTACTTAAGTACTTCCTCGTCATTTCTGTCTTTTTTTATTAATCAAAGTTTTGCCGTTTGGAGCTATGTAATCGAACCTAATCAATAAACATGTTCGGATTCTTCATCGAAACTAAAAGTTGTACTTCCTTCCTCTTGTCTCGGAAACAAGCTTCTCTTCCATTGACAACTTGAACAATGAAAATTTATTAAAATGCAATAACAATAAAATTCGTGTCCGGACATTAGTGATGTTAAGTTATTCTCCAAACGCCACTTAATGAGAAGTGATGGGTTCGTATGAAAATAAAATAAAAATACAATGTAGGTTCCAAAGACGTTGCATTGGGTATGCAGGCCGCATGCACTTAAAATTACATGTCCTGTATGCAAAGAAATTCCTGCCAAGGCGTTGTGGCGGCCGAGAAGAAATTGTCCTATCATCTTTAACAATGTGGCTACTATACGCGACTAAGGTTACCTCGTAAAATGTCCGCGGTATAAGTGTTTATGTATACGTATAGGTACCTAAGGCCATATTATCGTTGTGAGCATGCTTGTGGGGCCGTGCGCGTACGTGCATGCAAACGAAGCCACGGATGCTTTTTGCGGAGTTCGCTAACGATTGATATTATTTTAAACAAGGGAATGTGCTGCGTGTTTGTTTCCCTCATTAAAAATCGTACATCGCTTATAATTAGGGACTGTACCTTCACCTTTGAGTTGAGGAAGGCAACTAAGAGCTATGATTAATTATTGGTTATCACCAAAACACTGTGTGTTTTAGTGGTGTTATCGTAATGCCATAACCGTTCTATAGCGAGGCTATAAATCACTAGCAGACACCCACGACGATCGACTGACTATTCGTCGTCGACTAATCTTGGGCTTAACGGCTTCTGTCGAAACGAATATCGATATTGAAGTACTTGAAAAAAACTGGAGTGGGAAGTAAACAAACTAGTTTTATGTAACGTGGCTTATTAATGGCAAAGTAGAGCACGACTATTATGTAATAGATTTGATTTTTTGCTTGAGTACTAAATGTCCTGTTGTTACGAGAAAAAACACAGACAGCGATCAAGTTATTGGGACCAGCGCGAAAGGCGAACGGTAATAGTGCTAACGTCAGTGGCACAGATTTTCATAGTGGATAGGATTTTGTTGCCATATTTTATTAACACTGTTTACCTAGTCAACAATAGCAACGTCAAATTTCACATTCGATTTAGTAACGAAAATTACTTGCGTCAGATAGAAGGACAGCACTGTCGGCCGCCGCGACACGGCAGCTTTTCCGTTCCCGGGCACTAGTTGTTATTCCCGGCGTCACCTGTCAAGTCGCTCGGTAGCACAATAATAAGAATTGTAATATAAAAGCATTATAATCCAATCAGAGGAACGCGAGGTGTGACCGCCCGCGCGCCCGATTTACCATTCGGCCCGCGACCGACGATCGTAAAATATTTTCGGCTGTTACTACAACACTAAATGTATTAGGAATAAATGGACACAATGACACACACATCGTTTCCATTGTATATCCAATATGTATCTGTGTTGTCACGCGTTTGTGCTGAGCTCTTTGTATCTGGCTGAGCGCTGTGCTGAGGGAAACCCGTCTAATTAGCGGATGGATATTTGGCACTGATCCGTCACGGTTGTCTCACACGCTTAATGATCGGGTAATTAATAACACACGAAAACTTGGAACCAGTTCAGGAGAAGCAAGTATAAGTGACTGATATTTTTTAGAGTAACCTCAATATGAGTGCAGCGTTGCGTTAAATACAGAGTCGATTGTAGCTAATGTTGTTATTATTATAAAAGTAAAAAAAGAGATTGTTTCAGCTTTAGTAGGCACCTAAAATACTCGGCGTCGATACGACGATCAATAAATTAAAATTAATTCGGCGTGCGAACGGCGAGATCCGATACGCGATACCGACGCCTACATTTATCATTCGCTAACACGTCGGACATTTCACAGGAGACGCTCGCCGAGGGAACGTAATCTTTATTACAACACCATAGAGGTCAACTAGCCGGTGATTGAGCACGTAACGATCTGTCCCTGTAACAAAGGATAACACGTCTAAAGACAATAAATGGAAGGGATAAGATGGCATGCGTGTGTTGTAAAGTTAGGAGCACACGCACGGGTTTGCCACTTCGCATGCGGATGCGGCTGATGTCACGGCTTGCAAATAAACCGCGGCAGACTGGTCGACGCGCCCGCGACCTTGCCGGCCCACGAGAAAGTTCTCACGATCTTCTGCTCCCGTACCTCGCCCAGGAACTCAACTCCTAACGACTAACCGACCGTTCTGTGAGCACCTAAAACAACGATCCTGCAAAGCGACACTATAAAATTCTGTACTGTAATCAAATTGGTATACTTAGGGGGAAGTAATTGCACTTATTACCGGAAGACGTCATGCTGCGTGGCGCATCAGAGCGCAGGGCAGCACATTAGGGGTATTCTATACATACGCTAGTTACGAGGCAGTTTAAACCGAAAGGGGCCATTTTCGCCGCAAGCTAAGGAATAAAGGAGGGCGCTCACTTTCGATTTAACCACGCCTTAAAATGTTTGTGAATGTGTAAGTAAGGGGCGGTTAAATGAAATTAAAGCATTATTTTGCTATTAATTTATACCTATTAGCTTTATGAATAAGTTATTCGGCAGTCAAACATGTTTTCAGGGGCTTCGAAATTATACCTACAAGAATATTTTAATATTGTTCTTTTCTTGAGATAAATTGGGCATTTCGTGCTAAATATTTGACGCTTTTGCATGTGTTGTGTAACTTTTAACAAAGGACAATAAAAACGAAGACCATGTGTCAAACAGAACAGCAAAATAAAAGGTAAAAAAAAATTTCGTCAACGCGAAAGGGTAAAAAACCGTTACAGAGAGTAAGCACCCGTAGCTCGTGAATTTAACAACACTAGTGCCCTGTGGCGCGTTGATAAGATCTGGAGTAGCATCTGCCATGGGGGCAGGGGTTCCGTTCCTGCTTCCTGTGAGAATCAGCACGGCTGCCTGATTGGTTTATGATTTTAGTGCGATTGTTGATTTTGATTAGATCAGAATTCAGTAAATCAATCCGTTACTTTTCCGGTTTGCTGATTTTCGCAAAGGGAAATATATTGGGAGATAATCACTCACAAGTCCCAATAGCCCTAGTGTAGATATATATAACTTAAGGTCACTATTTCTTAATATTGTAATTTTCTTTCCGTTCGTTCGTGAATGCAATTTAATCGCACAAATCGTATCCTAAATTATATCCTCCTACTAGACTAAATATTGTTTTTGGTTCTAAATCGAAACAAATGTATTCGAGATCTTGAGAATCCTATTTGCGTGGACCACTTTCTGGGCCATTCGAATTACGTATGCATGCGAAGATTTCCACAAATAACGCTACCAGAATATTAATGTAATTTCCATGGCTTATTCGTTTAGTTCTGTTTTCTATAACTATGCTCTTTCCTCTTGTGTAGACATACTGTGCTTTTCTGACTTGTTGAACAAGAAAGGGACAACATTCTCCCCATTGGGCTTTACAAGAGTGAAGTGCTAGCATTACAATAAGGCTTAGTGGCGCAAACTGCGTATCTGGTACAATGGCCGAAAGCCCTTTTAAATAAAAAGCGTTGCCGGTACTACGATTCTTGTTTGGTTAGCGATTTCGATATACCTAATTATAAGAAATTTTAGGTTAATCTATGCATGAGGATGCAACAAGAGTCTTCTTTAATACTTGCAGAGCACAGAATCTAAGAATGAAGCATACATTTCATTAGGTCTGAGTAAAAAAATATCTCAGATATGTGAAAATTCACCTTTTGCGAAGTCACCACCTGTGGATTGGATTGTCGTCTATTTTCGAAGATCGCGGTCATGAGTAAAAACTAGGCGAAATTGAAATTGGCCAACAAACACTGCCGACGTTTTACTACCCCTAGTGTTTTGTCGCTCGCTGCTGATTTGAGGTCCCGTGGTACCGGCCAGGTAGGGCATGTGGCGAGATGGGGCGATAACACGAATTATTCATACGCGTTATCGGCTCGCCATCGCCAGCTATTGTGAACACGGCCTAACGCGAGGGGTGGCTCGCGGACCCTGTCAAAACGTTTGTGTGCACTCCGCCTAATGTGCCACGGATTGATTATTGTTTCATAGTATTTGCTATAATTACTGCTTTGGTTCGCTATGACTGGCAGATCGACGCGATTGCGGTTGCTATCAGGATATTGGTATTTTGTTCGGATGTAGTCGATCGATAGTGTGCGCTTTCAATGAATGTAATAATTTTGGCACATGTTTTTGATGACAAAGGTCTAATTTTATGACAAATACAGGATTTCAGATCAAGCATCAAAATTTCAGCATGTGATTGACCAAGCTTACGAATACCCCTGTGAAGTTGTTTAAAAAAAAAACAACTCAACTAATACTGAAAACCAGCAGAGGCAATGAGTGTTTGGGACAATGCTTTTTTTTTCAACTCCTCTGTTGACCTACATTATATACTCGCTAAAAGAAGACAAGAAGTTGTAGAGACAGCCATCGGGTTTTTTTCTGTACGCAGTTGGATCGCGGAATATCCGCTTCTGGATTGGTTAGGTTAATGGAAAAGCGGGTATTTCTGTCAGAATATTTCTCCCAATTTTGCGCTTTGACTGAAAATGCGTCTATATCCTAATAGGCTAGTAAGAAAGGATGTTTAGATGTTGAATGAAATATACTCAAGAGCAATAAAAACGGATCACTTTGTATGAACAATTCCATACAAAGTGACCCGTTTTTTTTTGCTCTTGAGTATATTTCATTCATTTATTTACGTAATAAAAGCAATTTACAATGACATTAAATCTAAACTAAAACTAAATAAACTAAAACTAAATTAAATATAAATAAGGCCCCCGTGGCATGGTGTCCAAAAGGCTGGCAGCGTTGCCTCGCTGAATAGCAATGCTGATTCTTTGAGAGAGAAAACAGCCCTTTGGTCACAAGTTACATCGACTAAGCGCTTTTTCAACTCTGAAATAAGGTTGTAAGCACCGGGACTCCATGGACCCAAGGTTTCAAACCCGACAGTAAGAAAGTAAGTAAGGTTATCGCCGTAACTTATGTTAACTCTTGTGATAGAACACTTGTGTAGTCTGCATGGGCAGTGATCAATGTACGGGTACCGTTTGATATCATCTCCGATAGTTAATCTCCTCTGCGATCGACACCTGGCCATGTATGCGGGCATGTATATGAGCAGGCTATTGTGTACGTGTGTGCCATAAAATCAATTTCCCCTAAATTTGGGAACTCTCTCGTAAACATATAGGAGAGTCTATGTAAAAGGATCCAGATTTAGCTCGTTGCCAGTCACCCCTTCACGTCTAAGTGTTGTAATGTTGCTATTTATTAAGACTCGAATCGCACCTGAGATATGCCAGTTTTATTGTTTTTGATCTGAGATAAAATCAAAGTAGTAGAGTCGTAGATTAACAATTATTTCTATTAACTTCACTACCAAGCAAACAAAGCTTGGTCATGAATTTCTTCCGACCGCGTTCAGTAATTATTTTACTATCAGCAACATGAAATCGTTGGTAGGGGTTTGGATGCTAAAATAATTAAGTATCAATGAATCAAAGCACAATTGTCACCCAACATACGTTATGCAGTAAGTTAACTGTAAGTAACCCAATATTTAGTGGCCCGCGGCGCGCGACGTGCGGCGCTCCCGGGGTCCCAGCGACCCCTGCAGTCCCCGCCACCGTCCGCCCATCAAACTCGCCACCAGACCTCATTAAACCGACCACCCTCCCGAATGTACATTGTACACATCGGTACATATGTTCGCTTTCACGTTTTAAATAATTGACAATTGAATTAAAAAGGGGGCCCCGGATCCGAGCTCACCATTCGTCACCACTGCATGCTACGTTAGTAGTTTTTTCCGCCAAACTCTTTTGTTGTACCTACGTAAGTTCACGTATTAACCATGTACGCAAACAAATCACCACGCTGTATAATCAAAGCCGAGTACCTACATAATTAATGAAATTTCCAGTTGGCCTACTATTTTAATTGCTCGCTGTTGTGACACGGCGCTTTTGAAACATTTCGGAAAAGACCGGCCTTTGTTCACGGACGCGCCGGACCCGCGCTGAATTATACCCATTATTTGTTTATCAAATACGCATTAGACTCGAGAATATTCATGACCGACATTACTATATCTGAGGATGAAGATGTCGTGTGAAAGACCAGTTGTTAGACACAAATGATATTAATTTAGGTAAGCGCAGGCGGGGTAACAAAACGCCTTCAAATTATCCTTCCTAATGACGGCAAGTTTTGATGTTCCGGGCTCGTGTTACGATGCCTCTCCTATCGGTAGATCTCTGTTCGCGACGATAATGGTTACTTAAACGCTCGTAAACTCGAAGAGGTTAAGGGAATCAGAGTACGGATGCTAATGGCATCGAGCGCTTTAGTTATGACTTCAGCTCTTCGTGATTCTTTAAGCTCTTGTACTAACCTATTAGTCTTTCAGGTTTGACATGATGTGATTGTGTGCACAGGTCGGACGCTAAGCGGCGGCAGCGGGCAGGTGTGCCGGCCGCACTTCCACACGCCGCTGCACCCCTGGCTGGAGTCTAAGGCGCTGGGCAGCGGCGCGTGGGGCGGCAGCTTCCAGCAGGAGGCGGCGCCCTCGGACAAGCCCCTCTCCCCCGCGCAGCACCACCACCCTCACCCCCTGTTCTCGTTCCCGCCGACGCCGCCGAAGGACTCGACGCCGGATTCCGTCGCAGCGGCGGCGCTCGGCCAGCAGGACTACCAGGCCGCCGTGGCGCACGCGACGGCCATGAGCGTCGCCTTCATGCAGCAGCAGCAAGAGCTGCCGCTCTGCGGCGACGTCAAACCTATGATGGGCGCGCCACCGTCCAAACAACGCGAAGGTGCGCAGCCGGAGTCGTGTCCCCAGGAGTCGAGTCAGCCCTCCGGGGAGTACAACGCTCAGTACAACGCCGCCGGCGGCGACTACTACAACTACCAGGGCAAGGGGTATAGTGGGGCGCAACAGCAGAATAAGCCGCGCCCGAACAAGACGCGGACCAGCGCCGGTGAGTCCGCGGGCGCCGCTCGCATTGCACCGCTCGCTGGGCACTCGATACACACACCGCACCGCGCTTACCCGACCACCCGATCGCACGCGAATAACCAGCCAACAATGCATGTCTAGATCCAAAAGGTTACGGATCGAAGACGCGGAGCTGCTCTCCTTATCTTTCTATCTAACAGCTTTCACTTACTAAATTCATAGTCGTTATAATCGGCATCTAAATCAAATAGCCTGTGAGGCGTTTCAAGGCTCGTTAATCGGGAGCCTTTACAAAATGGCCGCGGCCATAGTACCCGCGTAATTAGAATCTCAGCTTTATCTGTTCGACAATTGCGATTTATTAATTCGATAAGCACTTGCAGATTAATATTTCGTTATTTCCAAATGTCATTGTCTAGTAATAAGTGTCGGAGGTGGTCGATGTGGTCGGATAAGCGCGGACCCTGCACCGGCGCCGGGGGTTGGGCGCCACACGTTTGTCTGATACAGTACACGGGTCGCTTACTGGGATTGTTCATCTAACTGATTCTAACGCTTATTAACACTAACTTCTTACAATATCGGTGGAGGTTAAACTAATGCGATTCACAACCTACATTCGTTTAATACCGATTAGGCGTTTACGTACGCGGAAAGCTTCTGTGCTGGATGTTTCTTAAATAACGTAAGCTAGGTGGTGTTGTAGGTGAAGAAGTCGAGTCACTGATGTTCCCATGCCGAGTCACTGCTCCCTTCACGCGAGCCTTAGTTGCGCGGCCGCACAACACTCATTGTTACGTTTAGCATGTGAACCCAAGCGGGCTCTTTTGATGTTGACCAAACAAACCAACTGTTTCTCATTACTTAATTGCAACTTACTATTGTTTTTACGCAATTAAACAAATGCTCTAAGTAGATTTCTATTAATTCTCAAGACCGTTTTCTAAATTAGAGTTTAATTGCCAAGTTAATTCACTTCACTTTCCTCGGTTTTAAGAATAGACACTGTTACTTATTATATTGACAGTTTAATTGTCATAGTTTTGGGAATTTATTGTTTATGTTCTTATAACGGCGATGCAGACGCATGATAAGAGTTTTAAGGTGCGTGTGATATGCAGCTCAGTTACAATGGATAGGTAATTAGTAAAAATATCGTTTACACCTAAGGCTCGTTTATTGGGATATTGTTCGTCGTGACCTTTACACTAATGCGTGCATTGTTGCGAGCGGTTATTGTGATGCAAACTTTTCGCAATGCCAGCCCGCTATGGTACATATAATAACGAAAAATTACTCAACAGTAAATTGTGTTAACACCACATAATGCGACTGCTTTATTTCATACATATTTAAAAATGTAATTATAGCCTCTCACACTTGTTAAGCTTTGACAATGGACGGGAACCAAAAATTGCCGTCCTTTATTGTCTCACCGAGTAATGAATGTGCAACATGTAGCCTCGTGCAGCATTGAATAGGAAGCCTTTTCAATTGTGGGTTCAATATTTTGTGAATTTTCTAATGGATTAGCATTAGCACGGCGGGATCTCACGCGAGCGCGATTGAGAGATCTGCTTGCGCTAGATAGAGATAATTTCCCAGAAGATTACGGCCAGAAAAGCGAATGAAAACGGGGCGCTAATTAAAATGCATTACACGGAAGAACTACCCAAAGACAATCCGCTTGTCAAAGTTAACTTCATAAATTATTTTCTCTTGCGTATTATGCAAATAGTCACACGCAATAATTGGTGCCGGCGCAAATATTTTCAGGTTCTGTTTTTTGTAGTAATTGGAGGCGAATGTGGTACATTATGTAGAATCGTTCTATCAATTTGTCTGCGAGGCAAATGGAAAGATTCAGCCGTAGACTATCCAATTAATTAAACTCGGCTGGCATCCAATTTATACAAGTGTTTACGCGTCGTTACCCTGTTTTTGTTCGGTCCAGCATGTACGAGTTAATTGTTGTAAAAAAAATGCAACGTTCGCCATATACCTTAGCAACAGCAACCCAAACAGACTCCTGTACTCGTTTAGACCTACTACCTACCTAATACTTACCACATTAATTTTATTCGCACTTAGGCACAAGTTTTTAAACCGCCAGGAAAATTATTCAGCATTTTTACCCGCACAAATTTAAAGAATGTAGAAATATCAGACTATAAATTATCTAATTTGTATTCTAATACGCCTAAACGGTGGTTTTAATGCATTTAAAAATATGCGTTATTTTGATCAGTAGTTAATACAATGAATTTATTTGCATAAGTTGCGGCAGTAAAACTTAATTGATCGTTTTTTCATTACTGGTGATTTAGATTCAAAACGTAGCGCGAATAAATCTGTTCGAGGTGGAGGCTTCGGTTCTCGATTCTGTGGAAGCTATATGATAATGCGGCCGCCGGATGCGGCCCATTCCATTGTTGGCGATCGCTTGACCTCGGCCCAGCGTTGCCATCGAACACCGTTTTCAGAAGTTAAAGCTCTTCATTATATCATTTAACATCGTCATGTTCTAATCACGAGATACTCAACATACCGATCTTATATCGATACACTTTAAGCTTGTTTAACATAACATTACTTATTATCTCGAAGTTGGAGGAATGCTAGGACAAAAACTACTGCAATTGATAAAAACGATACTTAGTTGTTTAACTACTTGATTGTTCCTTGTAACGCAGACGCTTAATTAACAACATTATGTTACAGCGCAAAAAATTATCGCAAAAATTCACGGTGCGGCATACTTAGGTATACTCACCTAATAGTTCGATGCAAACAATACGGTTAGCTGTCTTATATTTCAAGGTGGATAGCAAATCACGCCCAGATTTCGGATAAAACGTAACAATTAATGGTGTTCCAAAAATCGTGACTAAGAACCTGACTAAATAGCTATGCTCGAATAAAGGAATGTCTTGGAAAGGGCATTTAAAACAAATGGCCCGCAACTGGCAACTACATCTCAACCGTTCCACGCAATACTTTCTAAAACTACTCAGTTCATTCAAATGGCATTTAAATTAAACAATCCAACAATTTAATAATCAGCTCTTAAACAAAGCGGTCGCTGGACAATGTTCACAGAAACTCTACAATTTCCAACCTTAGTTCAGTATGTTAAAGAACATTTCAAGCCGGGGTTCGTTCAGTCTCACCTACGACATTTAAGGAGCTTCTTAAGGTCCGGGTGACATCGCTATGAACATGCCAATACATTTTCTCTTAGATGTTTGTTTGTAATTAATTAACATTAAGACCGGTTCTTTAGCTGTGGAATTAATGTGATTGCTATTGTTCTTTAACAAACTTTAACTACGGGGGTACTGGGAAGTTATATCTATAATATGAATACTTTCCGCAGAAAATTAGCGGGTGATTTTATTTAAGTACAGGATATTAAACCGAAATACCAGGTATTAAAACTTTTTACTAAGGAAATCTACAGCCTAGTAACTATCATGATTGTGTCCGCCTGCTGTTAGCGGTTTTTTCTGCTAAACTATCATTCTGGCAAACGCTACATCGAACAAAACAAAAAAAAATCTATTTAGTAGCATTTTTCGGGTTTACTCAAACCGAAGCAACCGTAGCAAGCTTACACTAGAGATCTAAGGTTCCAAGAGGTGTTTGTGTTTAGCTATAATATTCGGGGGTACATTTGCAAGTTGCAACGAGAGTGCAGTTGCGCAACCAATTAGCGGCGTACGTGCGCGGGCGCCACGGCCCGCCGCGCGCTAGGAATGAAGTCCCGACGAATAATATGTTATTATTTTGCACCGGCCGATTCTTTGCATGTTGCAATTTTAGAGTCTGTATACATATATAATATGTATTTAATTATATTTATAAAGTTCCTAACATTTTACGGATTCTTTAACAAACAACTAGCGGTAGCAAACAAGGTCATGATTGTCTTTTTCCGAGTGTCCAACTGCTCACAATCACATACATTCGTAGTAGTAAGTACTATTAGAGTAAACAGAGACTATTATTGTGCATTAATAACATTATTAGCGCTGGTTTGATTGTGAACTTTATACTAATAGTTACTTAAAATAATAGGCATTACATTAGGTATCTTTAAAAGCTCACTTACTATAACATTGTCTCATAATACATGTACTTAAAAGTGCTTTCATCGAAATAAGGAAAATCTACTTAATCACTGTGCCCAATTAAATCATTAATAACGCTTCATACAAACGAATTTGGGTACACGTTACTAATGAACATTTTTCTGTAACATACATACATACATAACCTCACGTACTCGTCCGTCGCGCTCCGCCGCCCGTGTTGTGGGATACAATGCATTTTCGAAATTTGCATTTTATTTAAGCTGCGGAACTTCAGTGATTAATTC
Source organism: Clepsis dumicolana (assembly GCA_963691665.1). NCBI lineage: Eukaryota > Metazoa > Arthropoda > Insecta > Lepidoptera > Tortricidae > Clepsis > Clepsis dumicolana. The sequence goes on from OY829510.1 coordinate 11,696,645, forward strand.
AATTATAACGAAGGACAATAGGGCTTTGAATACAATCCCGTCGGCCAGAAGTGACGCTCGAAAACTACTTTTGATATAGGTGCCAAAGTTTAGTCACTTGCGTGAGGCGGGTATGACAATCGATATGAGTAAGACATCAGTGCCCTAAGCACGACTTGTCGAATCCTGCGTTACGTTACGGTTATCGTATCGAGATCGAGAAATCTTATACTAAATTTTAGTTCCAAATACGCTCACGGGCGGGCGCTGTTCAAACGTTATACAAACTCGTTATAGTTTACTATTCGATTTTACGTGACGCAGGATTCGACAAGTCGTGCTTAGGGCACAGAACTGTATCAAATAATAACTTGATAATGTTGTGTCTATGACCTCAACGCTTGTTAGGAAAACCCCGTTGAAGTTTTTACAAAATGAGTTCAACAATATAGATTCTCAACATTTAATAGAGATGCACGTCAATAATAATGATATTGCACTTATCATTAAACAGTGCTGTTGTTATGTAGTAAATTTTCTAACTTCAAGGTCTAATAAACTTTTAGAAATTCACTAATTAAGATTAATTGTTACAATAAATAAGTACTCATAATCATTTCACAGCTGGCTACTGTTTGTTTTAAATAATCAATAAATCGATTATTTTCATTGATACAGAAAATAGCTCCATCTCTTGCCACTAATGCGTAACTGTAGAAGTTCCGTAGTGGGTGAGCCGCTTGATTAAGCTACTCATAGATGGCGCTGAGGAGAGATCTTCCAAATAAAAATATGACACAAGGCATTGAAAAATTCGTTAGGTACACCAACGTTAAGTATAGCTTAATTGGTGGAGCGTGGTACGGATTACCGAGGTTGCTGGTTCAAGTCCAGCTGCTTAACGGATTTTCCTTTGCATTGTCATTGTATGTTACTGTTTGTTTTGTTAGTCGTTTGTTGATATCTCTCTGTCGGCCAAAAGACCTCTCCTTCGGGCTTACAATTTTCTTCATCTGCAGCAATTCGGTCATCTAATAAAATTGTACCAGCTTTACAGCATTTGTGAAGTGACATTTATTTTCCTACTTAAAAAGGAGAACAGCTGGGAGTCTTATCGTTCTTAAGACTACAGGAAATCTGATTAAACATCCCCAAGTTCGTCATCGCACGAACGGCGGTCGGCAGCAATTATCGCGGGTTCAGTGCAGCGCTGCATCGCTCGTCACACGTAATTATCCCCGTACCGTAATAACGAATGCAAATACGGTACGGCCGTCCGCCCGGAGCCGGCGCGGAACGTGAAAAATGGCTTCATTGCCACTGTTGCAGCGGCGACAGTTACAGCGGAGACAGCTCCTGCCGAATCGTAAGAGTGGAAGGAGAACTAACAGACAAACACAACAGACAGACAAGGACACAAAAAGAGAAGTTCTACCTTTGACTTTAAGCATTTTCCTTACTGTACGTGTGTATATCAAAACGAAAACACATGCAGATTCAAACGACCGCACACAATAATGATAGACCGATGACTAAACAAAAAAGAACAGGATTTCCAGACACATTAATGCTTAATGAAAGGAGAGACCTCGCACGAGATCATTGGCTTCCATTAAATTTTTCTATTTGCATACAGGCATGTAATTAAGGCCTAATAACAGCCTATGTGGCGCAACAAAGAATAAGTTTTGAGCAATAATGTAATGGTTTGTATGCAAAATAGCCTCACCGTTACATGTTGATGGGCCGATGCGCCAAGAGAGCGCGTCACGGTAGACGGGAGCGAATTAGTCCTTCATTTAAATTACATTACCCTACTACACATTATGGCTATACGTGACTATGATCTAGTTTTTGCCCTGTGGTTTCATTGTGAAGTAACGGGCAGTCTCCACTCGCCGGGAACGCATCGATAGTTGCGCTACGATCCCCTGTCGCCGCACCGCGGGGTCAACATCACTCGAGCCGCGGCGCACTCGTAAAGTGCTGCGTGGATTTTGGAGTTGTTTTCCCCACACGAGAGGGCGTGTGAAAACATTGCGCTCTCCGGGCAGAGTGCGCTCGCCCGGAGACTCTCGAAAAATAAAAACCGCCCACTCGGCTACGTAAATATGGCAGATGAAAATCTTTTATCGCGGTCACGTAGCGCCGCTGCGTCACGACCGCGCGTCACTCGGGGCAATAAAGAGAATGAACCGCATTCTAATTTTGAACAAACTGGAAATTGTGCTAAAACTATTTTTCTGCGAGACCTGGGGTGGCGCTTTATTCTTGCCGGTCAAATTATCTTTTTTAAATATATCAAAACGACTTCGTGCAACCTCGTTGTGAGAAGGCAGATCGTAGAAATAAAGACGTAACGAATTAAAAACCAGTTATCGTGACGATTGAACCGATTGAACCGAACTGAACAATTAAATCGAATGGTAATTAATCAGAAACACTGCTCTCTTTAATAATACGTGTAATGTCGATGTATGGGGCAGGCGGCTGTAAATCTCGCGCGCGCCCGCGGCCGCCGACTTTCACAAACGGCCATAGTTTTACCAAATAGAGACGTTACTATTCGACTAAATCAGTGTCAAAGCAAGAAACACTAACATAAAACTTCTCGCTCGATGTAATATCCTGTTATTTTTTCCTAATAATCGTTATTGGTGTTTATTTATTACAAACTTGGGAACAAATTACAGGCTTTATCGACACAAATAACAAAAAAATAAAGGGTTAGTCCAAAAAGTGAGTCGTCGGTTCGATCGCAATAAGTTTTCGATAAGGTCCGGGCGATTTAATTGCCGGTTGTGATCTGGTTTTACATAAAAAAGATGAATGGCTGCTCTGCCTAAAGCTCGTAAAACATTCTCGGTTCCTTTAACTTATTTTTTCTATCGGGTATTCGGTCACTTTCACCTTCTCGTTGCGATGCGTCCTTACGAATATTAATTATGCAGGGATCGATGTCTACCCGGGACGTGAATAATCAGATCTAGATACATAATATTATTATAGCGATACCGATACACGATCTGCGATACCATCTCTAGGGCAGTAAACTTGTATCATTGAATCTATTACTGTCTGTTAGTAAACATACGAATGTGACTTTATTGATATAGATACACAAAATCGCTAGGTCATATTTGTGGGTTGTGCGTAGTTTAGTTAAGTCTTGTAGGGGTTGGACTCATGAGTAACGAGATGAGTTCTTAAATTAGATTTCGGTAAATCATCGCTCGAGTAATCGAGTTTAGAAAGAAATTGTGGACGGGCGCGCATTCCATATTGTGAGCACATGCTCTCACAAACCATGTAAATATGGTACCATCATTTACTGCTCTTTTTAGTGGTAATCATTTTTAAGTAATAAAAGTTAACTGATTGCACAGAACTCCTCGGAGGGTGACTCATCTTGGGGGTTGAACAATTTTTTTTACCATCGCATGATTTTATTAGATAGTCATCGCATGAGTCATTTTAGATATTTTTATGAAACATCTATGCTTCAGTGCAGCAACGTTGTTGCAAATACTGTTTAATAGGCGAGTAGGTATAGCTTGTTTTTTCGTCATAGATTAACAACAAATGAGATATGTTATGCCTCAGTGTAATATTATTTTAGACGTGTTCGTATTAGAGATTGCGAAAATCAGCATGTAGCTCTACATTACTTTATAGCTCTGGTTCCGCTCTGTTTCCCTGCTAGACGCTCTCGAACATTTTTGTAACATCATTTATTTTTATAGCGATTAGCTTTTGTTATACTGCAGTTTTCAAAATGCAAATTAGTTTATGACCGTGTAGTTATTGACTTGCATTAGTTTTTTTATTATTCGTCTACTAAATAGAACTTTCTATAATTTTCTTGAAAGTTTGGGTGAAGTAACTACTTAAGATAAGTAATCATGGGTTGAGTTATAATTAGGCATAACTACAGCGTGAATGACAAATAAACTTGAATAACGTCAGCGCTCTGAAGGGCAGCCCCGTTCGCAGCGCTCGTTCTTGGTCCAACTTTCCCTTATTTTCCTTGCGTGTAAAAAATCTTGATATAATTTTTCCTCCGGTAGCGCGGCTCGCTTTCCCTAGTTAATTGAATATATTACTTATTTTTCGCAGTAATTGCAATTACTTTCATTGTTTAGGAGGTATATTTGCGCTGATGTAGTTTTCTAGCGTAATGTTTGTGTGTCTGCATGCTTTGTTAGTGAAATTCGACTGGTAATGTTTCTGAATGTGATTTTTCTCTCATCTCCCAGCCTGCCAGGAGACAGGTAATTCACTCATTAACCACTAATATGACTTCTTTTTACTATTGTTTGGTTGTACTTTTTATAGTTTCTAAGATGTCTTTCGACTTTGTGAATTTGTTGTTATTTGTGGTGTTGGTTTATTTTTGCTTGTGTAGGTTCCTTTTTTCACACTGCATCGACTTAATTATATTACAATGCAAATACTACACTAACCCATAATTTAAAAAAAAATAATAAATTTGAAGTTCAATTTGTAGATTAAAAAATCACTGTGAATACAAATGCCTATCTAAAATACATACCTTAAAGTATCTAGTTTATCTAACACACTGTAATAAAGCGCCTCTTGTAGTTTAGATTCGCCATAACTAGTATTCTTTTATCTCTTAAAAACACAATTGGGACTCTACCAAAATTATACGAACAAATTGCAATTAACATCTCCGGATGCTCTACTTTGTGCTTATACTTTTGGCAGCGTTTTCCCATACAATTTGTTTTTTTTTGTAACTTGGTATAGGAATGAAGTCTTTATGTTGTACGGCAGAGGGTCGGGAGTGCGTGAACTGCGGCGCGACGAGCACGCCCCTGTGGCGGCGCGATGGCACCGGCCACTACCTCTGCAACGCCTGCGGGTTGTACTACAAGATGAACGGACAGAACCGACCCCTCATCAAGCCCAAGCGAAGATTGGTGAGTGTAAGAATCCGACCAATTTGTGTACACGTCCCTAGCCACCTATAGGTTCCATGCTGTTATGGGTCCCTATATCAAAGGTCTCTACGAACAACTTGGGAAAGTAATAATAATTTATCTACGTATAAATTAGCAAAGATGTCAATGGATTAGACATGTCTTTAATAAGCTAATGAAGTGCCTAGAATTTACATTTCTCTTAGAAATTTAGTAGTCAGCTTAAGACAGGCATTTCAAAAATGCGTTTATCTGCGTATATGTACAATCCGCCTATGTATAAGGAGGCGGGCCGAGCCAGTAGAATGGGTGATGTTTACAGTTATGGGACACCAATAAAATGGCAGAGCATGCACGCCCGGGCACGACGCCGCATTAAACGCCACAAATTGGGCTCGTAAGAAAAGTTTAGCGTTTCGACGAAAACCTCGACGTCCACTCGGCTAGCCCATGACCGTCATAAATCTTGCGGTTAAACTTCTAATCTGAGGTCGCGGCCGAAACAATGCGACATTCGGGCCGAGATGTCACGTCAGGCGGGCCGCTAACGAGTGGCCCGTGCGCACAATTGTACAATTTACCTTAATACCGCATCGCGCACATAAACTAGCGGAATGGCCCTAACGGCGGCGTTACATCATCCTGCTCATTCACCCGCGCTTCAGGGTGCTTCAGAGGATCATTGACAATTTTGTACATTATTTTTGCCATCTTGTACGCGTCATGGCTCTTTAAATTACACTGTTTTGAACAATAAACCGCATTTCGTGTTTTAATTTACATTCTAGTAGTTGTAAAATGTGAATTAAAAAAAGCTATTTTATTCGGTTCGTCGGTGGCGATGTTGAGTCACGGCGGGCACCCGGATGTTGGTAGCGTTGTTTTAATATTTGAGCTCGGTGTACTGTGGAGAAGTACCGTTGACGAGGCCCCGGAAAAGATTGAATACTCACTTTTATTTTCGTTGTGGGAAATGCGAGACAATGTGTGTCCCGGCGAGCGCGTGTGTGCTAATCCTGAGGAATGCGCGCCACGCCGATATGTGGCTGCTTGCAAGAGATTAACAGTTTTAATGACTTCTTTAAGACACTTAGACAGACTCGATCTTTTCACATATACGTCTGTTTCGCAAGCAGGATTGCGATGCTTGTATGGACGATTTATTATTGTGCGCAACGTTGCGTTTCAGTGACTTTTATTAATCACGTTTAAGCTGAATGTACCTACCTACGAATTGAGTTTACAATCTGTTTTGGGCCAAACTGACTTAAAATTATTTAAACTTTTGCATGTATTCGACAAGTATAACGATAACTATAATTTCTCTCCTTAAGAACTCTACGCATGCTATTTAATCTGACAAGTTCTAAGTAAATCATAACTCAACTCAACCTTTGTAATGTTACGTTTGTATGTACAATATTTCGACCGCTAACCTTAACCAATTACGGTAAAACTGCATTTGAAAAATTACAAAAAATGTGTCGTTGCGTCAATCAACACATGCGGCAGAATTAATTAAAAGTTCAAAACTAGTACACGGCAATTAGGCCGGCGTTAAGACACCGCGACCTTGTCCAAAACTAATTAGATAATGCAGCCAACTTAAAGGCACCACAACAAACAATCGACTTAATCTCCATTATGATTACCCCAATTACGACTAACATGGTTCAGAAGTGGGAATATTTGGACAATACAAATGGTAGCACCGCGCGACACATGATAGTTGGGTAACTTTTAGTCGCACCTAATAAAATAATTACAATCAAATAAGCTAGTTTATTAACAGAGTTCATACGAATAAAATTATTTATGAGGTTTATGAGTAATTAAAAGTTGAAAGTGATTAAGTGAGCAGAAGTGACAGGCTTAATTTAAATATGATCTTGTATTTAATATATAGTTTCAGAATGGAGGACACTTCTTTCACCAAAATGTCGAATATGATTTCATAATATGTATATTGCTGCTCACATCGATGATAAGCTTACAAGATTATCTGATGGTGACAGATACTACAGTAGCTTGTTATACAGAGAGATGGTGCGAAATCCTGAGCATCGCCACTGGGTGTAATAAAACGCAGTACACTTCCCATAAACACCGGTATGCCTTACGAGCTATGTCCTACGAGTATAATATATATCTCCAGGCCAGAGAAAAAGGAATGCGTGAGAACACGTCTCGTGTTATATTTGTACTGGAAAACGCTGCTTCACTGTAGATCATTGATAGCGTTGCAGCGTTCCCGTCCCGGGCCGTTTTCGAGATTGCAACGAGCTACTTTTCTTCTATGAGTATTTTCAGGTTTTATTTGTTTCGAAACTGATGTTGTTTTGTTGAAATCGCTGATATCTATTGCAAGTATATTAATAATATTCTTTACACCCCAAAACGGCTTAAAAATAAACATATCTCTTTTGTTATGAGATCCTAATCCCAATTTTACTTAACACAGGCAATAATTATCATAATCTTCTTCTATATGTTTATTGGTATTGAATAAATGAAAGGAAATACTTACATTAATTAAAATAAAACTAAACCAAACCGCGGGATGAAAAATATAGGTAGTATAGTATACGCTTATCTCTATGACTAATTTCACCAAAAAGTCACCAATCTTATTTAAAACAGTAACTATCGCACATGGCTGGCGGTCATGGAACTCTCCTATTTGGCATGCAGAGGCCCGACCAGTGCCAAATAAACTATTACAATAAGAATTCTGCAGCCATAAACGTTTACGCAACCCGGTCCCACACTGTCTGCCTGATTTATAATTGTTATGATGTCATTATTTACGTATTACTTTAAATTTGAATGACAAATTTATTTAATGGGAGAAAAGGTTAAGTGGTTTTATTCTATCTGAGCTACTGGTTTTAGATCTGTTTAAAAATACATGGCTATATCCGATTTTAAGACAACATCCCCATCCTAATTGATTTAATTAATTTTGAATTTTTCATCACAATTTTGATGAAGGTAAGTACTACTTTCATCCATGTACTCATAAATACTCGTATCAGTTATTGAATTGGAATATTAGTGAACATTTATAAGAGACTAGCTTATGCCCCGCGGCTTTGCCCCCGTGGAATATTTTAAAATGGGCCAGTTCCCGATCCCGTGGGAATTTCGAAAAATCCCTCCTTAGTGCACTTTTAGGATACTCAAGGTACATGTCTACCAAATTCCAAGCCTCTAGCATCTGCAGTATAGGCTGTGCCTTGTCTGTCAGTCAGTCACGGTACTGTTTTATACTTAGGTATAGATAAACTTTACTCTTATCGCGCGGGAATACTCTTTAATGCAAAAGATTGCTTGAAAAATCAGTAATTAAATAATGAAGTGGCATTAAGATTTTGGTACACGTTATTTATTTTAAATTCGGTACAGTTTCCGTCGGCCGTGTTGCCGCGGTGGCCGGGGCGAGCGCGGGCCATCGATCACCGCGCGCCGTCGAATAAATTGTGTTTTTATGTATGGCCCAAGTCACTAACTGCATTCAGTGTATAAGGCAATTTTAAGTAAAAATGCTTTTCTAGGGTCCTAAAATAATGGTAGCAAAAATCATGATCATATGTCTATAGAATCGTCTCACGATAACTCTGCATAAGATATTAATTGGCAACCCAGAAAAATCACGCTGTGGTAATACTTTTTTCATGTCACTCGGACATTTCTTTCATCATCATCACCAGCCTTTTTTACGTCCCACTGCTGGGCACAGGCCTCCTCTCAGACTGAGAGGGCTTGGGCTATAGTTCCCACGCGGGCCCAGTGCGGATCGGGAACTTCACACACATCATTGAATTGCTTCGCAGATGTGTGCAGGTTTCCTCACGATGTTTTCCTTCACCGAAAAGCTCATGATAAATTACAAATGTAATTCCGCACATAACTTCCGAAAAACTCAGAGGTGCGAGCCGGGGTTTGAACCCTCGACCCTCTGCTTCAGAGGCGATAGGTCAAACCACTAGGCTATCACGGCTATTTGGACACTTCTATCACGGCCATTTCTTTAATTACATATAAACAAAAATAATAATGATAGTAATAATCAAAAGCTGTTCTTGTTTTTTTTTAAATATGGCTCTGTCAAATGGAGGACAATTTTGCCAGTGTTTAGTAGGTTTTGCCGTTGTAAAGTAAAAAAACCTATAAAACTGAAATATGAGAGGTATTTTAGTGGTACGATGACCTGTTTAATCTAATCGAAAGTTCAAAACGTGTTCATCATGTCAGCCGAAAGACGTTAAATCAGTATTGCCATAAACAAAAATTTGCTAAGTAAGTAATGGTAACATTTTGAATAACTTATTGAATCAAATTAAATTGCGGGTAAGCAAATTAATTATTTTTATTTCATGGTAAAAGTTTGGAGAATAAATTATTTAAATAGGTAATCTTTGTGTTTTGCATCCGAATTCATGAAAGCCAAAATAATCTACATTAATAAGACTTGGCAAAACTAAATCAAGCACTTCAAACCCTATCATAGTTTTACCTCAATATTTAAATTTATTAAAAATCTAAAACCCTGTCTTTGCTAAAGTTTACGTGAAACTGTAAGTAAGATATTTATATTCCATGCGTCTAACGCGTTGAACGCTGTTACGCGAAGACAAAACAAACGTGTGAAATTATTATTTAACCACCAAATAAATACCCATGTGGATATTGATGGCTCTTAAGGCACACACGAAAAGAACACTACCTATTGGGTAGTGTTCTTATTAGCGTAAAGTGCTAAGTGACTCATTTCGTGTCAATGATTTAGTGACAGGGCTGGAACGCACGATTTGCGGTCACTGTTCACTAGCCGTTATGGATTGACCAGTTTGATGTGTTGATTTTCTTACTGTTTATTACTTTGATTGATATAAGTTTGACTAATAATGTCAATATTTATTAAAATGTCACGATTGCGACGAGATAAGTCGTGATGTTTGGCACGGAAAACAATTTTGCTGAATCAATTTTATTTGAGGAAATACTTACGCAAGTGATCGAAATTCGGAATGATTTAAATTTAGTAAACACAGAAAAAAAGAGCAATAAACATTGTTTAGCTACAAATAAAAGTTTAAATGATGATGGGTCCGTCATTTTTTTTTTAATTATGACGTTAGTTTTTTTCTGCGTCCACGCATATCGTGAGGCCACCCCGTACAGTGAGTGACACACGGGACGCTACGCCACGGGGAGCACTCACATTTTTACCATTCTCGCACTCATGCTTACCTGGCTGAGTCGAGCTTAGTGGCTTGGTGGTTAGTAATATTGTTAGGTATTGGGGGTTCGTTTCCTGATTAAGCTATGGTAGCAATTAGATTGCGTAGCCTTATGGTTTATGATTAGGTATGAGTACTCTTTAGACTCAGATAAAAAAGTATTGCGACCATAGCACGTTAAACTAACGTCTACACGCGAGCGGAGAAACTGTAATAAAAAATTACGAATGCAATTTTATATACAATGTAGCCAATGTTACCAATAAAATTTAATTTAATGCCTAACTACTGATAGTGAAGCTACGGGCGGGTGGGTACGCGCCGGCGCAACTCGAGCCTTTTATTGCATTTCCATAAACACCGACCCTTTTTTCATCCCACGGCCGAGCTCGAGAAAAAAACAGACTTTTGTCAACGCCTTGATTGATATGGTAACCTTCTCTTGTTTTAGCAATAACCCGAAGTCTTCAGTTTGTTTTTTCACCCTCGTGTCGTAGGTTTTTATTTGCCACGTCGAACAGGTTTGACATATCACTAAATTTTGTAAGAAAAATTACAATTCTCAGCATTTTTATACCGGTGGCCGGGCGGGAGGTGTTATAAATTTTGGATTTTTTTAACTGAGTCATCGTATAGAGAATTGAAAGTTTTTGTGTTGGAGTTTTTATGGTTCTGGGGCCTACCTGTGCTAGGCGCCACGGTGACATATACTGCAGGATATTGGGACAGCATTAATGTCGATATTAATATCAAGGAAACGAGCAACCACGGACACCATAAATTCTAATGATGGAGTGCAAAGAACTTGTTTTATTTACTTGTTAAAATATGGCTCGACGTTTCTTTATGTTCTCGGAACTACGTTCGACTGCAATGCTACGTGTTTTTTGTCTCCTATTAAATCTATTTTTTGCTTATTTATTGATATTAGAAGTAGTAATGTGCTGACAGTTATTTGCGTAGTCTGAACTATTTTTCCCCAGAATGGTACACCATAACATAAAGGTATATCTACACCATTAATTTTTGGTAAGCAACATTTCCACTTTCACTAGCTCTAGTGGGCAACATTTGATAATAAAAAGTTAAATAAATGGTCACAAAAGTTGTGTTGCCCTATTAAAAAACAAAATTTAACGCAGTGTGGATGCACCTTAATGGAAAAACGGTTTATAGAAAGGGCCGTGCATTCTTACAAATGCTAAATTTGCGTAGTGCAAAATTCGCACACATATTCCTGCAAATTCATAAAAAGTAAAGGTAAATTTTAATTCCTGGATCCCGATAAAGCGACTCTACATTTTTTTCTTTGTAAAAATAGACTGCTACAAAGAGCCTTTGAAGCACCGTTCAAAATCACCTTTATTAGCTTACCTAATCACCGTGTGATACCCGAATAGTTAATAGAATACGCGTGCATGGAGGCGGGCGCTAATCGAATCGGCTCGATCGATCGAAAACAGGGCGAGTCGATTTCACGCGGCCGCGGAGAATCGATTGCGATGGCTCGAGCGCGGCATCGGTGCATCGTCAAATTGTTATGTCAACTGTCAAATGTTAATTAAGGATTTCAGGATAAGTATGTGGAGCTTGTTTAAAAATAAATTGTAAGTACCTAAGGTAAAAAGTTGCACCGTGATGTTGCGATTTGATTTGAATAGATTTCCATAATATGCTTTGCTTTTACCCAATAGACGAAATAAAAAAAACTCACTGCGAGAGGCAAATACGTTTCTCTGTAGGTGTACGTCGCTTTTTAACAAACGCTTCACTGATCTCAGTACCGTATTTCAGTACCCTCGAGGTCTGCTCTCGCATTGCAAATATCGCAATGAGAGTCTCTTGTTAACTAATCGCCTCGCACTGCCCGCGACGGCGGTTATTTATCGGTAGCTCCGAGACGTCCTCCCTGATTTAAAGCCTCAAATTGCACGCTACCCGCTCTCGATTTAAGTTCGTGTACAATCAACACTTCTATATTTTATGTCTGCGTGCGAACTATTATGTTGAAGTTATTAACGGACTAGAGAAATACGTGGGGACTTTTGCAATTTTGATATATTTTTGTGTTAGTGAGCAACGTATGACGCGACATGCCAATCTAAATAATTATAAACAATTTTTTGAACTGACAGAGCAATCAAGCGCAGATTTTTTGCCCTTTTTATTCCGGATCGCCAAAGCGACCCAAAGCATTAAGCAATCGGCGTATTTGAGACAGGCACACTACCGTATTACGTTATAATCTGGTCTGAGCTTCTCGGAGACTGACAGTGCGATAAGTGGCCGCTACCGAGTGGCGCAACTAACACAACACGACCAAAAGTCGATCTAATAAATAATGCGATGCGCCCGCGTCTATCCACTTCCTCACAATTAACATAGCAGGAAGCTCGGGCTGTCATTAACCCGTCAGCGCTGCTACCGCCAACTGTTCCACCGAAAAGCATTACACGAATCACGGCCTACACTCACCGCCAATATAATTAGGACTCGAATGCTTTATAAATACAAATAAATAAAAGGAGCGGTGCGAGGTGGCAGCCAGCAATTACAGAGGCGTTCGGCCAGTACGCGCGCGTTCGAATTGTCGGGTCCGCGCTGTCTCTCTGACTAATGACGCGCTGCACAATGCCAACGTATCATAAGCATATTTAATCAGCTAGCCTTTCAATATTTGATATCGGTAACATATGCCGCGAGCTTGCATAATTCGCTCTACAACGACTTCTTTGGCGATTGTGGCTTGCGCGCACAAAGGATAAAATTTTATCAAATACTTTAGTTTTTTTTTATACGACGAGGAAGGTAAACGAGCAAGGGGTCACCTGATGATAAGTGAACACCATTGCCCATAGACACCAGCAACCCCGGAGGGTTTGGAGATGCGTCGCCAACCTAGAGAGCTAAGACGAAATGCTTCTTGTGCTCGTAATTACACCGGCTGTCTTACTCTCCTGCAAGCACTGCTGCTTAGCGGCAGGATTAGCGAGTAAGAAGGTGGTAGCGATCCGAACGGACCTCGCACAAGGTCCTACCACCCACAAAGTTTATAATGTTGCTTCATATCTAAGTCAGTCTTCTACAACGTACCCATTTTATGACTAAATGGCAGCTAAAGTTCTTCCTTAGTTAGCTTCCAACTCGTTTATATCTTGGGTTAAGCAAATGGGCTGCATTTTGTCACCGCGCCGCCCACGCTCACACGCCACCGGCGGGCCCGGTTCGATCACCGGCCACTTCCGCGTCCACGATTTTCCACTAAATCCACTTGGCAACTTAGAACGTACCGTAGGGTAGTTAGTTTCCAAATGGGTAAGTATATACGAGTGGAATTTTATTGCTTTTGAAAAATTATCTGCACAATAAATGATATTTTTAGAACTACTCTGTTTCTCGCCAATACGAAAGATTTTTTTAAACTCTTCAGTAAAAACTTAAACTTGACAGAGGTGTTACAACTAGAATGAACCACTTTAGGTACTTGATAAAATAAAGAATCCATCACTGTGGTGATAAACATACAATGTATGTGGGGCTACATTTGACACGTGGGTCGCCGCATACATGCATACGAAGGCATCGCCATCGCGTCCGATCAGTCGTAATTGACACGCGATTATATAATCGCATCCCGATATCCTCGAGATCACGCAGCGAGATGCGATAGCCTTATCTACACCACCTGAACCGTAATGAGCCTACGATTATCATAACACTACGCTAAATATGCAAACGATCCAACATCTTAACACTGCCTTTTGTGTTATATTGTTAAACAACTCCAACGATTTGTTAATGATGTTTATTGTGATATTAACATTCATATATGTTCAATAAAATTAATGGTCGACATAAAAACGGGTTCGTATCAGCTAATGTCTCTAACACCGAGCTATGTTCTTACCGCCGGGAAGATAAACGGCTATGTATAGAGTGATCACATTGTCCGATCGTGTTAAAGACCGGTTGGGCCTGGAGCCGTAACGAGCCTTTCGTATACAATAGACCTCTTAGCGTCATGTGGCTGGACGTCAATCGCGCAGACGTGGACGTCGCCCGAGCGTTGCAGCGCTGGTGTGCGACAGCCCTTATTGTGCCTTAGAGCTAGACTAACAACCATAATCATGACGAGAGATCGCCTCAACTTCAAAATGTATAGATAAGTACTTACTTAGGTACTTAATCTTTTTACAGACCAACAATAGTATTCAACCGCTAAGCATCGATCCAATCCTTCTTTATTATATAACATCGTCTTAAGTACGAAACTACGGGATTATAATAATAATATTTTAAAGAGAGTGTAGGCCTAAACAGCAAAGTATCGCAATAAATTATGTCCAGTTGTATTACGCTTCCACCGAACGATAAACGATTATAAAAGCAATCATATACGAGACTCGGTTACATTGACTATGATAACAAAAAACGCGGCGAGTCAGTTCGATTCGTATGAAAATAAAACATATCCAGGGACTGACGTGCGTCCGGCGTCACTTAGCAGCGCTGGAATGATGTGACAGGCCTTGCCGAAACGGATTCCTTTTATATTTTAAAATTGAAAATAGAACTAAAACTAACGAACTTTCTGTATGTTCCATTGTGTTCACGTTTTGGAAATATTTAAATGACCGAATGCTGACCGCTTTTTTGGGTATCGGAATCTCGAATTCGGCGTTTAAATACATACAGTTTCGCGGTTTAGCGCCATGTTTTTTCCATTTTCTGCACATTTCGGCGCGCCGAATGCGACGCGACGCGGTAGATTTTGTGCGATTAAGCCCGGGAGGTCGATAGGAATAAGTTGTTAATGTTAACGGTCTAAATCTTTGGTAAACACCTTCCACTGCGAACATTTCTGACGGCTGTGGGAGGCGCTCGCATTAACGTTGGAGTATTGTTTCGCAATTGCTTGCATTCAGTCTTCTTACAATAAAATTTCATAAGTTGACGTTTGTGTTGATCGATTGTTATAACTTTGAGTTTTTACCTCATTTTGCCTTCATATTGATCGTGCAGTTTTTTGCTTTGGTCGGCATTTGGAGGAGCGTAGAAGGAATCGATTGCAGATATTTAGAGCGGCAATATGAATGTATTTATTCAGGGCTCAGGGCGGCCTCCGCCTAACAATGCTACGCTTGTCGCCGCCGCCACGTCGCTACAGGGTTGCTGCACCAACTATATTGATTAAATTGGTTTAAGATAATTTGTTTTATGTTTAAATGTTTTAAGCTACTTTGAGAGATATGGGATAAAATTAATTAATTGGTGCTAACCTAACCTAACATTTATGATTAGAATATTGTATTAGGTAGGTATATCAATAGATAGTTTGAATTTGTCTCGTAACAAGTTGATTTAAATATTTATAAAATTTCAAATTTACATCACTTTTTGGTGTATATTGACAACCCTAAATGGCCGGTTGTGAATCAGGGTTGTCACCGCAGCCCGGTGGTCCGCGCGTCACAGCACGCGCGTGCGCCGCGCCCGTTCACATGTATTTCAGCCCTGCCGATTTACATACTGTATGCCCGTAAACGCTCAAAAATACAAAGCCCCCGCAAATTTATTAAGACTAAGATTTTATTCGGAAACAAAATTTTAAGGCTACGTAATTATTTGATTTTTAAAAAGGGATTTTTGTAGGATTCGTATTGTATTTTATAGAATTAAGGGTATAATACGTCTGGTACGGGCGTCGGGCGTAGCCCCCGCCGCCGGCGTCTTGCTCGTTTTGCGCGCTTGTGGCATTGTGTTTACCGCTTTTACCATTGTTCAGGGCCCATATAAATTGGGCCGCGACGTCCTACACGGTGACAGGTATATTTGATTCGTCGATTTTGGCCGATAATTAATCCGCATTGTTAAATGAGAGAGCCCACCCTTGTTTACCATTCCCGAGGCCGTCTGTCTCTTAACTAATTGCTGTTTTATGCTACCATACATTACATACCGCGGATACCTAATGATGTTATAAGTCTTATTGTATCGTGAGCAAGATAATTACGATTATTATTTAATTAATACTGGTATATTCCGCAGTTCACACACTATTTTAAATAGATACAATGCAAGTGGGAGCGAGTAATGTAAATTGAATAACACCCCGTCTGTTAAGGTTAGCGTAAATGGTATGTAAAAAGCTTGTGAATGAAATGAAGGCTAATGAGTTTGGCCATTAATTGAAATGAGGCAGTTATTTGTCGCGCCATCACGCGTCCGGACAAAAACTGCTAAAATGCAAGTTTTTGCAAAATTGTATGACTTTCCATGCTGAATGTCATTTCACGGTCACTTAGGGCAGTGGAGTTGCCCAGTAATTAATTGGATGGGTTGTATCGCCTGCCTCATGCATTACTTTTTTGCCAACACTGACTTTAGTAAAATAGCGAAGTAATTTATGCACTTGCTTAAGCATAGTAAAGACGGAATTCCTTTTAGAGTGGTGTTAAAATGCTTATTTAATTTGTTTATGAATTAATCGCGGCATATTTCATCTTTGCACTGTTTGTTTAATGTGCCTAACTACCTGTACTGAGGGTAATTACGTTTTTTCATAACTAGCGGCCTTTATCGAGTACTGTGTGTTTGTTCTTAGTACATTAAGCTTTTATCTACGGACAAATAAAATATATATGCCGACAGCAAAGATAATTCTTTCATAAAAAGATAATTATCAACATAATTATCATTAAGTGTTAATTTTAGCCATAATCCTTTAAGCTTAAGCAAATTTAGATACATATTCTACTTTTCGCATTAGGCTATTCTTGCGAATAAAATGACTCACTTTAGTACCTTAATATAGATACATTTCCGTTAATCGTTTCTCAAAATTTTAAGGGCGTATGCTATTTATAAACTATAAATGTAGAGCGCAAACTGCTTTATGTCAGTTTTGCTGAGTTTATTTTATTGGCTGTAAAATGGTAAATGTGAGCCAAAATGCCATCTACCAGCCGACTTGCGACGCACCTGCTTCAAATATACGAGTTCTAAACCACGTCCTACAGCACTAAGTAATGTTGGCGGCCATTAGTAGAACTTTATAAATGTCACTGGCTGGTAACAAAATTTTTGAAATTGGAATGAAATGATACTGGCCACCTGCCTTTCGCTGATATATTGCAAGCGATTCAAAGAAGAACACGTTTGGAATGCTTAACAGTAGCTTTTTATAATAGTGTTCGATAAATTGAAAACAAACATAACCTCTGTTTATACGATATTTTCGAAGACGGAGAATTAATAGTTACTTACATGCTCGTGCTAATTTTATGGAGTGCAGTGACTATGTAGCAAATGTTTGAAATAGTTGGGTAGTCATAATGACGTTTAATTCTTTGCCCTCTATCACATTGCGCATAAAAGTGAGACAGGCACCTTATACCTAAACTTATAACTTAATAGTAACGAATATACGTAGATATTTCTGGGACTCCAAAAGATTTGTCTTAAATAAATACTTAATAAAACGTCGGCGTGATGAAGGGAATTAAAAGTGTATAGCATAGCATTACGTCAGTCTGATGAGCTGTCAGTGGAGTGAGCTGCCTGCCGACTACTGTCCGACATCTCGCCTATCGGTAGGCATATAGCATAATATATTATAGGTACATATAGCTTTGTTGCGGGGTGCGTGACCTTTCGTGGCGGATTGAAAAGTGGTTCAGTTGTTTTAGAATTTTGATAATTAAAATTAGAGACAACTTTGAGATAAGAACCCGTAATGATTTAATTATAAGTAATTAGGAAAAAGAAAAGTAGATTCACAGTTTACTTGACATTCAAATTTTGCAAGAAGTTCATCATGGTTTATTATTTATGTACTTAGGTACATAAATAATATGACAAATAAATAAAACTTACTTAAATTATGAGTAAAGTAAACATCACTTTTACTAATCTTACTGTCTCATCTTGTCTTTAATTCAAATTTAAGAGAAGCCTCAATTTTGGCAATGCAAAGCATTTAATTAAATACCATTCATATTAAAAGGCTATGAACCCGTTGCCGTAAATTTTTGGCACGCACCAGTCAGTACGTTTGTTAGACTGTAGCTATTACGTCTAAACTTTAATGCAGTCAGTAAATATTTGACCATATCAAATTAATTAAGTATCGTTTAAGAAGATACAGTCTGTAACGGTCGTCACTTCTCGAGCGAACCCTGGCAGCTTGACGTGACAGTGGTTCAATGCTCGTCTAATCCGAGCGGTCACGAGTGGGATCCGAACATACCCGAACACATTCCGTGCCGCGAAGAGCTTCCCAGAAACATTCCATTAAAAGTGACGTGCCACCAACATCATATTACCCCGCGCAATTAATTTGCAAGAACGAGATGCCCGTGTAATGATCTTGTCTCACCCTTCATCGACGCTTATCATTTCTCGTTAAAAAAATGATCCAATTAAACGGCCCGCGAAGCCTCAATAAGTTACCGAAAGCGAGTTAAAAATCTCGCGCACACCCATTGTAATAACGCATGCGTTCTCAATATTAAATTTTAACAAGGTATTAATTAAAAAAACTAAAGCGAAATATCTTTAAATTTTCTCAGGGCGCGCACGGCCCCCTCGCGTTATTTTATTTTTAATTCATTTTATTCGGCGTCGGGCGAGCGGCTGGTACGCCCACCGGTGATTTAAAATTTTGATTTATCGACGCGGGCGCAGCGCGGGAGAGCCTAGCATGCGCATGCGCGGTAATTATAAATATGACGCGGTGCTAAACCGCGGGCTGACCCGCGACCCTCGCTCCCAACTCCAAGCATTTGCCATTTCGCACTCCTGCGTGCGCCCAATAACTTATTCAGCAAACATGCGTTCATAAGCTGTTTCGACACACATCAGGTTTGCATACATTAAAGCTACGTGAGAAACTATGATTATCATTCTAAACATTCCTATCAAATTATTGGACGCTGCAACTTTTTGTAAGCAAGGCTAACGAGCTTTGAACACCACCGGTCGACACTTTACAGCACTCCTAATAAATAGGTAGGTACTTAACCGATCAAAGTGAAACAGCTTTAATGTAATTTCAATAAATGTAGAAGATTACCGAACGAACGTCTACATAGCATTAAGTGTATCAGTAGGCAGCTGCTAGTCGTATTTATGACTTCCCTCAGCGCAGCTTTACTACAGAACCATTCACTTGCACTGTTCTGTGCACCTGTTATGTTTGATTAATTGTTCTAGCCAGTCGCGGTGTCATAATAATCGAACCGCTCCCCACGCCTGCAATAAGACCGAGCAATATAATAGTTGTAACTCACGCTGCATTGATACAAAACGTGCAAAATAAATCTCACGTTAAGATACACTCTATGCAAAGTTGCACCAAGTTTATGTTGCAAATAAGTAATCACGTCAGGCTACTTGTTTTAGATTATTACGGATATTCCGGTATTCCAATTAACGTCGGAGCCGGCACGGTGCCGCGTATAAGTGATATAATAAGCTACATATCACCTGACAACCGGCACGGAGTCCGCAGCGCGTCGTCCGTTGGATCGCCCCCAGTGTCCTGAGCTGTGTTCCCATTCAATGCAAATTCACACGTTATAAGAAGCGATTCGAGTCAGAATTATCAACGTTTAGTCGCCTCCGGGTCATAATTTCAAGTTACTTTATAATTTTACCGAACTCACGCCTCGTTTGTGTAATTTAGGGACCGTTTATTTCTTTCTGAAGTTAAATTGTAGGGACATAGGTAAGTAATCCATGCACCTGTCTTGGGGATGGAAAAAACTTTAGTCAACGCTCCACGAATTAAATAAACGTCGCCCGAGGCTTCGATAGCCGCGGTGGGTGAGCCACAAGCCGCAACCCTTGTGGTTTGTGGTGTTACCACTTGTTTATTTTTATTCAGGAAAAAATCGTTTTTTCGTTGTTTTAACCACACCTCTGTAATGAAGTATGATTAAAGTTTGGTGATTCATTAGAAGGAGTGATACTTACCTATGCAGATAAGTTAAGTGAGGATTATTACGCTGGTATTGGATCCGCCTGGAGAAGCTCCTCTACCGTACAGAATACTAAAGTCAAGCAACTATGTTAACAAAGGCTTGTGCTGCCATAATAATCTGTGTAAGAGTATGTATACATATACATAGGCTTACTATTAATACTGAAGCACAGAATACGTAATAGTACAAGTACTGAAGCCTATCTTTTGTTTTTAAAACTTTAGAAAATCCTGACTGTAGTTATCCTTCCAAGCACACTCGTGTCTACTGCTAAGGGCCTTCGGACTGTCAGCGAGGACAGGCGATGATGCATGCCCCGCCTGCGCATCTCGCCTCCATCGATCAAGCGCAGCGTCCCACTTATCTTCTTGTTTTACGCATACTACGCCATTTTCTAAATGCAAAATAAAATAAAGTCACTTTTAACACGAAACTACGCGTTAGAGTCAATCATAGTGAAATAAACGTCCCTATAAAATAAGGTGCCTTGTAAGACTCATTTCAGCAGGTATGCGTTCACTGTTGGACGTAGGCGCTACCAATGTATGTAAGAGCAAGTAAGAATATTTAGTTAAAAAAAATAATTTCGGGCATAGAGTCGGGTTAGTCAAACGATCTGACTCTAACTAAACAAGGATTCGTCACGTCACAATTTATGAGCAGTCATGTAGCTAGTATAAAATTAAGTTTTTTTAAATTAATTGTTACTTAAACCGCTATATTTTTATGATTGTGTAAAACATAAATATTAATTGCCAATTTCAAACTTTCATAACTCGACGTGCCAATAATTAATTTACTTTAAATAAGACAAACTATAAAAAAAATACCATTACGTAAAATATTCCGTGTTAAAATAATAGATTATTAACTATAGTAAATTTACGATACATTGGTACAATAAACATTAAACTTTGGTCGCGTAGTTCCATGCGGCAGAGGTCGGGTATAGCGACACGATACCAGTGGCGCCATCCATCAAAGTCCCGGTGAACTAATTACTATGTAGTCGCGTTATTGATTTTTTTCAACGTTTTATTGCATATTTATAGAACTGCCTTTATCTAGCAATAGAATAGAGTTATTGTCGCATGTTGCGAAAAGCTTTTTATTTGTGGCAATTGCAGTTACTGTTGTAGCGTATTGAAATATCTGCAGATTATGCATTCGAGTTATCGTCATAATAGGTTTTTTTTTCAAATTCTCCGTTGTTTCTTCCATCAGAGTAAAAAAATTATAATCACTGTCATATACTATTTGGAGCACCTCGCACGCTTCAATAGATCCGATGGAGACTGATGCTACTGATGTCCTTGGACAACGGTAGTATGTTTGTGTCACTGATTCCGAGCGCTTCTGGCAAACAAATGACGAGCGCCATAAAACGTTGTCAAATTCTTTAAAGGGGCAGGAGTTTAGCATCATGAACGACTCGACGGCGTGGCGGCGTGTTGATTACGAGCCGAATGTACGTCGATGGTAATCTCCGTGCGAGCGGAGCGGTTTGATGTGTCAATCGGGCTGCGCGTCGATCGGTATCGCTCGATAGCTCCTATTGGGCAACCGCCACGCTTTGTTATCCTAACGGATTTATAAAATTCGACGGCCCATGAACCGAAAACGAACGGACAATACCGACGGACTTTCTTATTGCTGTCAAACTCTGACGTTTCATGATTCGATGTCCAAGTTTGAATTCGCGTCGGAACTAGCCGCTGGCCTACCTACAAGTCAGTCACTATAAAAAGCGCATAAAGAACCGGGGTACGGTTTGGCAGCAGACATAATTGACTTTTGAACCTTTGCGCATAAATGCCTAAAGACTAATGCTCATCTCGGTTACAAAGTATGTACGCTACGCTACGCAGCCGTCTCGTCTACGATCCATCCGTACATAAATAAATCGTTAAGCGAATTTCCCAACATGGCTTCCGCGGGTGGAGGAGGGGGGCGTGCGGTCGGTGCATCTTGACTGGAAACTGAAAAATTACGAGCTTCTCTTTTGTTTTTATGATCGCTTCGCTACACCGGTCGCGGCGAGGCGATAAACTTCGGCGACGCGATCGACAACCGTCGATACAGGAATTTTGAGATGTCCTTTGTTTTTAGTAAGGGTAGACAGCATTTAAGCCTGTCGAGTGTTGAATTTATGTGTGAACTATTTACTTACAACTTCTTGATTCTTAGGATATCCTTATAATTTTAAGCGAATTTTCCAGTGAATATTTGGACATTGTGATGCAAAGAGATACACATAACTATAAAAAGTGCCCGGAGTCTAGGCACTACATCACTTTTGCCGACCCTCGCTCTATTCCAAGAGCCTTTCTCCCACAATAACTAACCCCTTTATACCTAAATGACACTCACACCGCGAAACCAACTACATCGCCGTATTCCTGAAACAAGTGTGGTGTGAGTGTGAACACGATGAAAATCTTTATTTTCACGCTCTATCTCTCTTTATCTAATCGCTCCGGCCAGATAAGGACGGAGTGCCGGAAAAACTGGTGCGGGGCGAGGGGTAAAGGCTACATCGATTCCGCGCTTTCACTGCTAGGGGCCGTGTAAACCTTTAAAAACAGCGCGTTTGCTGTGCGATTGTCATCTCTAAACTTAAACTAGTAAGAAGTAAATTTGGATGCAGAAACCGCGCTGGTAAATGGATTGCCTCCCCCTTGGGGGTTCTCGTAGTGGGATCTAGATGGCGTAGATATGCTGATACGCGGCGCGGTGTGCGTCGCGACGCCGTGCCTGTGTGCGTGCGTCACACGGCGTCCGCGTGTGGGTAGGCAGGAACATAGAGAGGTGCTTCCGGGTAGGTTAAATTTTGCTTGTGTTTGCGAATATATGAGGGGATGTCGGTAACCATCCCTTTTTGCAATATAATTTTATGTTTAGGCGTAGATAGGTAGATAGATTAGGGAAGACGGAGGCTGTGATTTGATTAGATTAGGAGGTGTTTGCTGAGGGCCGGGGGAGATAAGGCTGATTGGGTCGCGGGGAGGGCCGGGCTTTATGGAAATATGTTTTTAATGTGGGTGCTTTATTGAATTAGCTGAATTTGTATTAAGTGATGCGTGATAATCTCCTCGTGTGCTTGGTGGCGATAAAGTTTGTGAATAAATTTACCGGCGAAATATTGCATAAGTACTTATGAGCTGTTGTAAGAACATTATATCTATTAACAGGTTTTAACGGCTTAGTTTGCAGACAGACAGACAGGCAGATGTTATAATGATCTAAGCCATAATAATTTCACGTTATAAGACGTTGAAAAGGTAAATCGAAAAAACGCTTAACCAAAACACGCCTGACCTAATTGCCGTACTCTGTAAGATCAATAAGTGGCATTAGAAAACTTTCTTTGTGCCCGACAATGACGAACATTTATCTGATTTACGTCTATTGCAAAGACATATAAACTGTCCACTTGATAGGGTCGTGTGTCTATTATAATCCGCGCACTGTCCGCAGCAACAAAGCCCTGTTTTTGTCCACGTCACCCGACAATGGAGGCTCTTGATATTGTCACAGCGCATGCTCTTTTGAGTTTACACTACACTGAAAATTAGAGTACCAACACAACAATATGCACTGAATTTATCTGTTTGTACGCATGGATCATCTTTTTATCTCTGTCGGTATGTTTTATAGCGTTTTTACGTCTGCGCGATATCGATCCCGGAATGCTGTTGACAGTGAAATGGGTTTAACAATTAATAACCCTCTTCGGCAGCACAAGTGCACGCATACTCGGCATTCCTTATCTAGATTCCTGTAGTAGGGATTTTCGGTCGTATACTACCTTTCGCAGGCGCGCCGCGGCGTGACTCCAATAACGAATGACCCAAATAAAAAATAATCTCTATCGTAAAATTTACGAGTTTTCCAGCCATTTCAGCGTTTGAGGAGAGAAAGTAATTCGCCCATAAAATTACGAGTAAACAGCCGTTTTTCCACGGAAATAAAACCGCCCCCTCCGCCGCCGGTTGACTCCTGTAATCGGCTTAGCCGGGGCCCTCTGATTTACTGGGCTCCCCTGGGCCGGGATGATGCACGCCGCCCGTTATAACTTGATGAGAAACCTTATCTACAGATTATAAAATCGGTTTCGGGTAATTGAGTCATAAAATCTAGAGACCTAATTTTTACATTATCTGATTCACTGTAAATAAAACGCGAGATTTAATTCTGTACGTCCGTCCCCATGTAACCGAGCTTAACTCATGGTTGATCGTAACAAGGTATACAATGACGCACACGGAATCCGCTCGATTTACTCGTGGCAGTGGGAAGAAAAAGTGTCAGTGGATGGGTCGGCTAATATGGCGAGCTCTAATCTTATTCCGACACAAAAGAGCTGCCATGACGAGGCGAATACTAACGCGAACCATTTAATATTTCGATATTCCAATATGAAGCTGTTCCTCCGTGCACGCTTCTAACGCACACACCTACTTGTCGTTTTTATCTCCTTCCTGCACTAACTTTTTGCTGATACTTTGGACGGATCTTTAGATGGATGTTGTAAAATATCACAAATAAAATTTCTGTAATTACTTAGATAGGGTCTATCAATAACGATTGCCATAGTATTGGGTTTAACGATGATATATGGATCGGCAGTGGTACTCGATTTTGGTTACGGAGCAAGAAGCGGTGTCTCGAGGTAGTGTGCGTTGGTGATGCCTTACGACCTCAATACTTTTTGTACTATAAAATGACATGACAAATTAATGGATTTATTATGAGTTGGATTGTGCCGCTCGTTTTATTTTCGTGTCGGTTTGGGACGAATGCATTTTTAATTGAGTGAGGCTCTTTTGTAGACTGTATAAAACGGCCACCGCATGCCGTGGATATTTTTTATTTGATTGACGGGTAGTAATGGGCAGGTGCGTAAGAGGCCGGCGATAGCTACCTCGCTTTTTAGAATCGACGTCCGATTTTAGTTTTTGTACTGTCTTTTTGCGACTCGATTTTGTCATGTTTTATGCTGATTGTTTTACCCAATATTAATGGGGCACTAAATTTGCGTATGTCCGTTTGCACATTTTGCGCTATGAAACGTTTGCCCCGATAAATTCGACTGTCTAGAAACGCGGGTGTCGTGGTGTAATAAAATGCTAGTGTAGTCAGCGGCACCAGATCTCTCTACTTGTCGGTGAATTGTGTTTTAGGGCACCTAAATCATAACTGGTGCCAGGTATTCACTTGAGTTTGAATCAGGACTAAACTAACATTAAAATAAACGGATCACTTATACCAGTCACAAATTAGAATT
Organism: Clepsis dumicolana; assembly: GCA_963691665.1. Taxonomy (NCBI): domain Eukaryota; kingdom Metazoa; phylum Arthropoda; class Insecta; order Lepidoptera; family Tortricidae; genus Clepsis; species Clepsis dumicolana. The sequence continues at coordinate 11,722,080 of OY829510.1, forward strand.
GCGTCAGTCACTCAAATATTCTTACCCGAAAAATGTATTTTTTCCGCCTTAAAATCCCTGTGTATATTTGTTTGTACTGCTGCACCGTTACCGTTGATCTTGACAAGCACGCTTGCCTGTATTTACATGTATTTATGTAATGTAATCATAACAGATTGACTATATCTCATATAATTTTGTCGACAGTCGCTACAGAGCGCCGCGCGACGGGCGGGCACGTCCTGCGCGAACTGCAAGACCACGACGACGACGTTATGGCGACGGAACCAGAACGGGGAACCCGTCTGCAACGCGTGCGGACTCTACTACAAACTACATAATGTGAGTACCTATAACAGTAAAGCTATCTTTGGCCCTGGATACTAATATCTCATTTGTTCTTCTTTTTAATCTGTGGGCGTTCACCGCTGAACATAGGTTACTCACATAGACGTCCACAACGCACTGTCATTACGTCTTTGCATCCACCGATTGAATCAGAAGGAGAGTAATCTGACAGCTAATAGATAATGCTAAAAACATATTGACAGTAACAGTAACGGTGTTGATTCTGGTTAAAGCTTTTATCAAATGGTTTTCAAGCTCTCCTCTTTCCTTATCTTGGAACCTAGGTTAGTTATCTAAAACAAAAGGCAAAAACCAGTTTCCGTTTATACGACAATATGTCAACACTTTTAATTAATATGAAGTAATATGGCATTAATGATCACCACCTTTGAATAGCCCCTTTGCTTATAAATTTTAATTACAATAACTAATTATACATTACTTTTTCACCTGTGTGACAATTTAATTGTACACACAACTTACTACCTAAAAGGAAAGCAAAAAAAAAGCTATAAAATCCTAAAACAGTAATGAACTTTCAAAAAGGTAGAAAAGATGAGAACATGCATCCTAAAATTTTTTTTCAAGATTTTATCCTAGCACTTTTTCGGCCTAATTAATATGTATATATATGCAAAATGACAGCTTTCTAGTACCTACCTATAGAACAGACAGACAGACGGACATGACGAAACTATAAGGGTTCCTTTTTGCCATTTTGGCTTCGGAACCCTAAAAACAGAGGAGTTCACAATGCTTTTGTATATTTTACTCTCAGGCAGCATCCTACTCCATAGTTAGAGTAAAGTCAGATGATTCAAAGTTTTTATTCTTAAGTCTTGTTATTCCTGTCTGATGCCTTAGATTTCCACCTGCTTTAGGCAAATTTCCTTGTCAATGGTTTATAAAAACGCTGGTCCCCAAGTTTAGTTAATGCCCGGTCCCCTAGGGTTGCTCCCTCGGGATGAGTTGACAGTATCTTGGTGACAGATAACTCGGGGTCGGTAGTCAAACGGGGCACCCCTGAGCCCAGCTAATGTGTCATAAAACCCTATACGATTGTCTCAAATGAATTACTGCCGCATGGATAACATCGGCCGTTAAATAAAGTATCGGGGACACGTTTTAATTAAAGCTTAGGGGGTCTAGAGTATTTGAGTTTTAAAACTGTTTGTTGAGACTCGAAAGATAAAGAGCTATTTACGAAGGACAGAAATTAAAATCACACTTAGCGTAGGTACCTAATGCACATTTGGATCTGGGGTTTGATATAAAAACAGAATGCATAAACCAACTTTTATGGTCTTAATAATAACATCGAGCGGTCAAAACGAAGCACGGACTTAGGATTTATTGTATTTTTAGATTAAGAACATTAATTTCAATGAAACACTAGCCAATTTATTCTCACGGCTCTTAGGACCCTAAAAAACAATCGAAAATCACCGGATCCCGGCCGATTCGAAATAATATCAAACTCGGGGCGGGAACGCAACAATGACTAAAATTAACTGTCAAAGGAACCTTTTAGAGGGCACTCGACATTTTTTCTGTTGAAATCTATACTGGATATTGTGTATTGTTGTTTGGTCTAATTATTCGGAAGGAGCTACAAAGGCGATGGGAGTGCTACTTCAGAAGCTAAAGGAATAATAACGGGCGTGTAGAGTAGCACTGCGCCTCCTTCTCATACATATTTATACAGTTGCGTCGCTCGCTGCACAATTGCGACAACTATTTTTAATTTGCCACTGAAACGATACTTTAGGTTTGCTAAATGCGCAATAAATAATTGCGGACTTGTGTACAATGTACTGAATGACTAGAGCTGTAAATTAATCGGCACATTTTGTTTTCAAAGGGTCGTAACTTTTTTTGTACAGACTTTAATCATTAGTTGTTAGTTTTTGCTGAAATAAAATAAAACTGAATTCCGAGTATCGGGATCTTCACGTTACGGTTTAAAACAGATATAAAAGTACATTGATAATAATGCATACCTACCTATATTTTCCTAAATAGTAGCAGGAGAGTTGACTTGAAAACCCAAAGCCTACAAGTTCTTTTTTTCTAATTTCCGTCGCTACTCGAAGTCGAAATCAAAATATGTTCCCTCATAAATCAATTTAACCATACAAATTGTCAAACAAACACCGAAACCACACAAAGCGAAACGAAACAAGAATCAATCTCGTCGATTTACTTTGTCAATTTCTTTAACAATGTGTAAATAAATACAGTATAATAAGTCGGGCCAAGGCGGATACATCGTGATCGATTTCACTCAAAAAACGCAATTCATACAACAAAGCACGAGCGCATTGTGATGCCGACGTCACTAGTATAGCTCGCTCCGCGGTCTTGATATTTGAGTTTTAAATCAGTTTAGTACGAGCACAGTCCACTACCATGTTATGTTGTGACTGAGAGGAAGAGTAGATAATGATTGAAGAAGGCTTTATGTAACAAAAATGGGAAAACGATTGAGATTGATAGAGAACTTTTAATGTGAGCTAATACTGTGTGAGATTCAAACATGTCGGGCTAAACTCGAATTAAAAGGAGCACTTTTGAAGTAACTATTTACAAAGAAAACAAAAGTGAAATATTGAGTAGGATTCGCGTAAGAACACCATTTTCTTTCTTAACTTAAATACTGATTAATTTTAATTTAGCAAAATGACAAAAAAAAACAAACTTTATCAAGTATCAAAATAACACGCCATACTGCACACTGCACTAACAATACGCTCCAAGTATGTTTACTCCAAATATATCCTTCAAAAGTTCTGCGATTGTGAGACTACAAAAATGTAGCATAGTCTCGAACACGCCAGTAGCCCCCAAGCCGGCTCGAGGACCAAGATCTTTTGTATTATTGTTTTTAATAACAACATTTGATTAGCTCTTTTTATTGAGAGCTATGGGAATGCGGCGCATTCAGCCGTGAGTTGACTCTTAGTTAGGAATGATTATGCAGATATTTAATGTCCTTTAAAATACCTTTTAGACGCCATTTTTTTTGAAGCATAGGTCCACAGAGTGTTTCGCATGACAACGCAGTTTCGATATCGTCCTGGGAATAACGACCGTGTAGGTATCAATTGAAAGCGATTGAAAATAAATTATTTATTTGGCCATCCACAATGGGTAATAGGATTACTGTAGGTGCGTGGGTTCGATTCCCGCCGACCGCAATAAGCCATTACAAAGCTCCAGCCGTCTGTTGAAGTTTTTATAAATTTGTTTATTTAATTTATCACGCTCGTTTATTCGTTACTTCCTCCGACTATACCCGATTAGGTTTTTGTGGTTTGTAACTATTTAATTTTTTTGGGCGACCTCCTTAATCTTCCGATGAAATGGCGTTTAAGTTTTTTAGGGGTTCAATTGTTTTCGATTTTACCTTACGGACTAGCTTTACCTTGGTATAAAATTATGTCATTATAATTGAACTAATTTGTAAAAAAGAATGTCCTGACCATTATCTGAAACATTCTTAATTGTGACTGCATTCAATTATCTCTAAACGCTTAATTGGAACGTAGCTACTACCTTTAAGAGCATAAAACAAATTAGAACACATGAGACATTTTAAAACTAGCTAAATGCATTAAGTGCCTCCCATACAAAAGTATTGGATTACCGACTTGTATTGAGCGCTAGAGAGAGAGAGCGCCCATAATAACAGCTCAAATGATACATTTGGAATACAATGGGGCGATCAATTCAATTTTTGAATCGAGAACGCTCTTCTAGCTCGCTTTTTTATTTTTTATTTCATCTAAAGTGCTGTTTTGTTCAGCCAGCATCCGAGGGAATTTGACAGTCACTGTTTTTTCTATTTTTTTTTTCTTTTATGCCAGTCGCACTAAAGGAGCATTAGGTTTTTAATGTTAGGTTATGGATATAAGATAAATCACTCATTTCCAACGATACAGGTATTGATTGATAACACTTTAGTTGGCGTATTTTTAAAAGATTATCGGAATTTATTTATTATTTCATTTCGATTGCATTATTGGTGAAAACAGTAGTAGTAATAATTTTGAAAATGGTAATCATGTTTAAAATTAAAGAGCGTAACATCACATTACAGTGAGACTGGCTAGTGGCCAAACGGCCGGTTCGTTGGGCGTATGTTATAATGACATCAATTTGAATATTCAACATTGAACAGCTATCTCATTTACATAAGTTCGGCCGTTGAATTTGTAGCGATGCAAATGTCGTTCGCTACACTAATTGTGGTGTTCATTGTTACCAAGTTTTGCGAGTTCGAATGTGGAAAATTTTACCTCGCGTGATCGTATGTGGCTGGGTTTAAAATAACCTGGTATAGCTTCAGCAGCTCATTAGCTTGGTTTAGTGTTTGTTTACAATGTAGCAAAAGAAACCGAATAACCATCAAAAATAGAGAAACATGTTTTTGTAAACGTGGGGGCAAAAAATTCACGGTAAAAGCATATCATAATCTTAATATTACTCTTCGGTGTAACACCGGGGAAGTCATGATTTCGATGAACCGATAAAAGTTTTTCTATTAAGAAAACACCTAATTTTGCCAAAAAGTGATCGCGTAAAAACCTTTATAAAAGAAATAAGAGCGGGTGTTCGCGCAGTAGGCCGGAAAGATTTTATCTGTTGGCAATACAGAAAAAATGGCGCCCACCGGAAGTGTCCGAGCGCGGCGCGCTACTATTTTTTTTCTTTTTGTTTTAAATGGCTTTTTCCCGGCAGCGTTCGGCCGGAAATGCGTTTGCGTAGAGCTGCCCCACATAGCCGAATATGTCCGATTACCTTTATACGCAATTGTGATTCTTCGTTCGATACTTTAGGGCGAGTTGTCGCGCGGCGGCTGGCGGCGGCCGGCGAGCGGAGCGCTAAATAGAATGTTTTTATTCATGAGTCTTAAGCTCCCATTCTGTTTAGTGAGCGATTCCCAGCTGATTTACTGTCTTAGTCATAAATTTTCAGAAAATGGGCGTCGCAATTCGAGAAACTATAAGATTTTAATTAGAACTGTATTTGAAACGGAGCCTTTTTCATTCTCCAAAGCTACCAACTTAGAGTTACGTGGCGTTTTTGTCTGTAATTCCCCACAACTGCTTTGTGGCACTAATTGTAACAAATCTATTCCGTGTTGTAGGTATAACTCAAATGTAGCGGTTTCCAAATAAAAAAGGTACAAAAATAGCAGCTGCACGTCAGGCCGTGATCGGCCGGACGATAACGCTGTGTCCTTGCACAAAACAATTATTGCGCTTAGGTCGCGCAAGATTTGTGCAATAGGCACTTTGTCACCAGCTATTGTCACGAGAAATGGAGATTTCAGGTTTTGATACCGATACTTGAGAAAAGACCGTTGTGTCATGACAGATGCATGCGGTCGTGGCGGCGCAACATGAATTCCACTCTTGTTAAAACAATGGTTTAACTTTACTTCGGAAATAGATTTTGTCAAAACGAGGACAAACTACAAGCATTGAGTTATGCGCATGATAATGGCGTGATATGCGTGATAGAGCGAAGTGCAAATCGTGTAAATCAGCTATCGGTATTTTGAACACATCGAAAGTAAAGGATTTCAATTACAAGTTTTTACAGTGCATGTGAATATGAAGAAAAATATTACGTTCTTATGTCTAAAGTATAAGTAAGTATAAGTAAGTAAGTAAGTATGTAGTATATTTATCATTAGTGTGGTCCTAACGTCTACTTGGCTTATCTTAAATACTAGTACCTAGTAACAGCGAGCTACTGCTGGCGGTTGGTAATTAGGCGATCAGACGCCGAGCACAGATGATCGCAGATCTGGCCCGCCGCCACACTATCAGCGCCATCTAGCGTGATCTACGGACGCTCCGAGCAAGTCGTTGCACTTTTTATAGCAACTTAAAATACAACTCGAATTAAAAAGCTTAACCTCTTAAGTAGTCGGATCGAGTAATGTCGAGACAAAGCAAAGTAATTAACTCACAGTCTATCAAGCCAGCCGACCTATTAGTGTTATGCGCCTGATTGCGTCCACGAGAGAGTTTGGGCCGTTACCCCTCCGGTACATCTGTAAACATCTTCGAGATAAGCATCTGACGTTTGACACAAAGCGCGGTTGCGGGAGATACTATCTCCAACTATCCGAGTGCCCCCTCGCTCCCCTACTTCCTCGACGCTCCGTCTAATTATTTATTTATGTCCGCCTATCATGCCATCGATGCGCTTGAGTGCAAAACTTTGCGGAGTTCTGATTTACACGAATTTAAATTTAGAATCGGAGCTCCGCTATCATCTAGGTGATCTCGGTGACAGCTGAATTAGTGCAAATGTAGATGCGTTAGTTTTTTTAAGAGCGTCTTTTGTGCAAAGGATTTTAAGACAACGTTTTTTTTCTGGGACTACTAATAAAAAAAAAAACTACTGTTTACTGGGATTCAAAGCTTTCAAATTGAAAGTGCTTCTGCCCATTGTCCATGTTGCGAACACAAAGATATGATGCGCTTGTAACAATGTTTAATCCTTCGTAAGTTACGAACGTTTGCATTAATCCTCTCTCTAAGCCCTTGTTTTCTATTTCTAAGATTTTTCAATCAGTTTTACGGATAAAGCAATGAAGCGAAGGTGAAGTGGGTAGCCTTTGTTCGTGGTCAATAAAGAGTTCGTTTTACACGTAACCGTCAAAAGAAAATTAATGTACAAAAAAACCTTTATGACATCTCACTCATACAAAGTGGCCAAGTCAAGGTGTAATTTGATTGAAAGCACCAAAAAAGTCTTATAATCATATAATAAGTGGTGGAATAATTACCGGGGGCTTAGAGCAGGTGCTTGGGTTATAGCCGTCGCACGCGCCGCCGGCCGCGCGCCGCCGCTGCTTCGGACAAATGTCTCAAACTAACAAAAGTTAAACGAAATATTTCAAATGCATTATTATATTAGACACACATTTGGTTATCGCTTTGTAGTTTGAGTTACAAATTTGATAATGTTTTAACAATGAAATTGAAAAATTTGCATAGTTTATGATATGAAACTTGCTGTGGGTTTCGTCAAATAAGGTGATAAATTAAATTTACTGCTACCAAAAAGGGAATAATAAGTAAAATGTTCGAAAAGGTGCAAAAGTAAGATTGACATGCCATGCGCATACACATTTTCGTTAAAATTCGTGTCCCCTGTTGTGTTTCGATGAAGCATGTTTTATTGCATTATAAATTTAAAGAGTACCAATTAGAGAACAATTTTTATGTCATAAGAGCTTAATTGCACTTAAAGTAACAATTGCATGATTGCACCTTTTTATTATTCTTTCAATAATGGTTAAAGACTATTTCGTATTTCAAGTGCTAATTTATTTAAGCAAATGTAACAAAACCGCAAACACGGACTAGTGCAGTGCTTAACTCATCGATGATCGAGAAGCTGTTTTAGTTTGTGTCGATGTCGACAGTTATGAGTGGTCGTTGGAGGGCCGTATGAATTAGTGTAGCGTGGTAGCACCGCGAGATTTAGTGCCGACGCGGTCCAGGTCTAATTGGACCGGGTTCGATGCCACGGGCAAAACATTTAAATTTATTATTTTCCATAATTGTTTTCGAGATGTGAACCTAGTGATGTCCTGCCACACACACTATCTTCATTACAAATATGTTAGAAAACTATAGTAGAGATATTTGAAGCAAATATTTCACTCCTTGTTAACGTTCACTATGTCAAAACGTTGGGCGCTATTATTTACAACCCTATTAAATTGCAAATAGCTGCATCGACACTTCTGTGCGATAAATTAACAGTAGCGACCACTAACTTGAGTAAGTGTAAGTTTAAATGGTTTTCATATTAATTTTAACTGTTGTTGCAACTGCGGGAGGATTAATGTTTTGAATAAAGTTGTACTAAAGTTTATCGATATTTTTATCGACTTTTCGCAGCATTAATATAGAAGTAGTTTATCAATCAGCGTTGATTTACGTTAGCTCCCGTCGGCGTCAACACTTGCTTTGTATCGATACGTGAGAGCTAATTAACGATGACGAACAAAACAAAGTTAATCGCGGAGATAAATGATTACGGCTTATCGAAGAGCAAACGGCATGGAATTGTATAAGTAACGTTTCAAATGTAATTGTATTTGTGATTACTTTAGAACTTAGAATATGATAATGTCTGGTCCTACCTGACAATTAGTAGGCGCTTAAACTGAATGTTAAGAAAAAAAAAAAAACTTATAAAGTAATCATACTTTCATAGACACATGACATTATCCACGACAGACAGTCAGTTTATCAAACTAATGTCGCACCTATTTTCATACTTTTATAATACTAATCATAATCACACACCCAAATAGTTGATTTTGTAAGAAAGCATGACCAGTGATCTTTTTATCAGTTTTTGAACGAATTAAGCATGCAGCCACCAAAGGAGAATGGGCAATTTTGTATGGAACTTGGTCTATGAGTGGCCAGGGATAATTTTAATATCTAACGATGTTGTATAGTCCTACTGTTACTTGGTGAAATTTTTATTGCTATAACATAAAAAAGTATTCCTTAATAATATCAGGGCTTTCATAATGTGACTCTAATTTCATCAGTGGTCGCCGATAGGCCAATTTTGATACTTACTTAGTTTTTAAAAAAGCTACGCAATAACGGCTAAGGGCTGCCCTATAAATTAGCAATGTCGATAAATTCGGCAGCGTATAAATCGTCATTTCAATTACCCGGGAGCAGCTGTCCGCGCCACGAGTATTTATTTTAATCATGCGCTCACATCAATACCGCAGTGTTTTATCGACATCTTGGAGCACATCCTTAATTGCTGAAATGTTTTTTAAGCTTTGACAGCTTTGGGGAATTCACGGAAGTTCAATCAATTTTGTTTTACTTACCATGTGTAAGTGGTTGCGGTATTTTTTTAATGTTGTTGCAAGAGTTGTTGCCATAAGATTTGATCTAGCGAGAACACAAAGAACACCGACATGAACATTTCAAGGAGAAAATGAGAACTTTTTTATACAAATTCCACGCTCGGATATTTTCTTTAAAAGGGAAGTATGAAGACTTGAAGAAGCAAAAAACAATAACGAACTAATATTATCACGATTTATACAAGAAATGAATTTAAAAATAAACTTATTTGTCTACGTTTTATGTAAAAAATCCGGCGCCAGTACGCACGATTTAGGCGCGTGCTAACTGCCTGGAACTAATTTACTTACTTAAATCATTTTTTGTCATCACCCGTCAACGAAAACATTTTTAACTAATGCCGCGTTAAGAGTATTAAACTCATCAGCTAGAACCCTTTTCGGTGATAATTGGTTGATTTTCAGTGAAGTGACGCTGAACCGTTTACAATAATAGCTGCGGTAACATTAGTATGTTACAATTAGATAGCGTGTTTACTACAAATATAGAGAAATTATTGCACATTTGAGCTGTTTACTAAATCTAATAACATACAGACCTACGTTAAAAATATTAGAAAGTATGATCCTCCATAAATCAAACATACTTGTACCTACTCTGTTAATACGTCCGTCTCAGGTTCAGCTCTGCCTGTACTTTTCATATCTCTAAATAAATAAAACAAACAATTAATACATGTCATGAGAAAAACATCAATCGACCTAATCCCAAACTAAGTGAACCTTGTACTCACAGTACAGTTAGTAACAAACAAATGAGCAACGAATCCGTTGATTACCCTCAAATAATGCGGTGACAGATTCGTCAATTCCCTGTATTTGCGTGTGGGCGCTGCGCACGCGTCATTGCAGCTCCACGCCACATCTACCCCGACTCGACCGGCCATTTTAATTGCTTTGCTTACCCTGTTTTTGTAAGATTATCTTGTCTTGCTTTCGAAGAACAAAATTTTCGAATTAGCGCTATGAATTTTAGGGTTTGGCCAATAATTTACTTTCTTCTCTTTTGCATCGACGTATCCCTATTTCGAATAGGACAATTTTTGCAGTTAACTAACAGACTGACATTTACGTATTTAGGCAAAATAAATTTGCTGCACAAAAGTTTTGACTATTGCCAATGCCAACGTATTGTTGTATATTGTTGTGTATTGTTTAAAATCAAATTAACAAATACTGACTGAAGCAACTAATACATAGAAAAGCATAACCCGGGAATATGCTGCTATAGATTTCTGGTTTTCTAAGTAATCTAAATTTGATATTAATGCCTAAAAGGAAACCGTAAAAGTTAAAATGAAAACATTGGAAAATTACAAAAAGACTCTTCCAATGCTGATTGATGAATTGTTTATTAAACTTTCTCAAAATGTAATTTGTTTAATTAGAACTACTTACGTAATTTTCTCGAGCAGTCAACTCGTGACACAATGACCAAAACTGATGTTTTGATTAATACGCCACGTTTGTATACATGTAATATACTAGCTGTTGCCCGATAACTATATAATTTTCCCGAATAAAAAGTAGCCTGTGTTATTCCTGAATATTGAAACTATCTTCTTACCAAATTTCATCTAGATTAGTGCAGCGGTTTTCCCGTGAAGAGGTAACAAACAGACAGACAGAGAGACAGAAAGACAGAGACACAGAGTTTCTTTCGTATTTATAATATTAGTTAAGATGTCACGTTTGCCCATTACAACTTTTTTTGAATGTGAAGACATCTACAAGGATCGCGATCTGTGTTTTGAACATTCGGTCCTGCTACTTAGCGTTCAGATAGATACAGATAAGAATATAGACACAGACTAAAAACTATAAGCCAAGCATTAGTAGGTACTTTGTTACAATAACTAAGGAAAACTAATTTTTAGCCAACAACAATATAATTATTGTTAAATTCGGAATTTGTCACATCAGTGAAAACTGCAAGGTACTAAAGAGTTCAGCTACTTTTGAGGCTGACCATACGTATGGGTGTGTATTAGCCGTGTTGACGTTACCAAAGGGTGTATGGATAAAATATCTCGAAATATTTGAATATCTAGTTGTAAAATGACTTTCATTGCAGCTAACTGTAACATGGATCCGTCACTCAAGCGGTAAAAGAAAATCTAGACGCAGACCTCTCAGTTATAATGAGCTAACATATAAATCGTAAAAAAAGAAGTCTCAGAAAAAGGAAGTGCAGGCAACTGCACGCAACACCTGAGGTGTCGCCGACAAAATGAAAATAGACGAGGGAACAATGGCCGCAAATTAAGTGGGTTTTAAGTTTTAAGTAACTGTGAGACAGTTGCTAATTGCGTTCGTTAATTAAGTTTACAAAACCGATAAGAAGATAGTGAAGTGACGCAATAAGATATCTAATATGATTTTTTCTACTCCTATATTATAATCTGTCAATTAAATGGTAAAAAAGTATACAATAATAACTAATGTTATAAGTCTGTTTCAAGTTTTATGCTCTGTGGTAAAAAAAACAGTAACATAATAACCCATACAAATTTCATTATGTTACACTTATTGAGTAAAATAATAGCATTTGAAAAAAGAATACTAAGTTCGATTCTGATATCGAGTTTTTTTAAACATGCATGTGCCTCGTGATTGGTAGCTTAAACATGAATAAGAACAGCTGTAAGCCAATCATAATTGAATAGTATTTTTTAAGCAAAATTCCGTAACTGAGAACACGCTAATATCCTAGCTCTGCTGTGGTCTGTGGTAAGGATGCAAATAAAAAAAAAAAAGAGTCAGCTGGCGAGTTTTACTGATAATGAAAAACATAGTAAATAAATTCTCTTTGATGCAAAAATTGCACTTAATTAGTTATCGGATTAGTTTCGGTTCAGTAAAAGAAATTCTAAATGAACGATGAAAATGAGATAGGTACTGTGTAATACCGAAGAAATTAAAATAAGTGCGCAAACAGTGACGGAAAATGTGTTGCGGGAAAAGTCCAAAAACTTTATAACAAAAACAGATAAAACAACTTCGTGAAATGGTGAATTGAAAAAAGTGTTACATCTTTTTCATTATTTAACGTTATTTTTCTCATTGTCAATGAATTAAACGATGTGTTGCTCTGTAAAGTTTTATTTGAATGAGTTATATTCAATGAGAAAACTTTACACTGAACTTAAGGAAAACTTACCTGATGTAAGTAAACAAAGAAACGACATTTACTTACCGTTTTTTACTCAATTGTCAATTCCTATAAGTATATAGATCTTTTTGCAATAATCTAAACAAATTAAATTAAGTAAATAAGGTTTAGTCATCGTTTATCATCATCTCTTTATTTACAATCTTTTTATAACCTCTAAAACTATTCCGCCTTAGCGGCACTCTGCTTTACCGACCGGGTCGCGGGTTTACTTAGGAACTTTAAATTTGAAAATGAAGAAATGTTTTAACTATTTCTTTACAAATATTTCTTATTTCTATAATGAAGTCGTAGAAAAAGTAATGTATGCAACGGTACATAACTGGTCATGTTACAGTTGCATAAAATACTATTGTGGAACAGTACGTCAACGTTCGATTTTTAAACTAATAAAAAAAAATGTGAAAGTAATTCTGTTTGCTTATTACGTTTCATGCCTAAACCGCTGAATATACCGGAAAATTGCATAGTTTCTGCGGAATAGCGCAAATCAAATTCTACGCCGACAATGTCGCGGGCAGGAGCTAGTCAAATATTGAAACTTGCACAATGTTCGCTAATTTATCCAAAGACAGAAAATCACTAGCAACTAAACGTTTCTTATTCCGAGGGCATCAACACCCGTAACGTAATGCCTATGTAATTTCTCGCGACACCACGCAATAAGTTCTCATTTATGCGAATTATGACAATACGCCGCCATTAGTTATCACACAAAAACGGATTCACACATAATGCCGCGATCAGTTTCAATAGAGCAATTGAATCGCGTTTTTGCTCTGTAATGGAGGTACACTTTTTACCCGATAATTGGTCGCTAATTTATATGGCTCATTGTGGACTTAAAGTTCGCTATCTAAATCGTCTTATGTTTATCTAACAGGTTGTATTGGAAGATACCGTTCATTGTGTATGCATTTTAGAAGCTATAGTACCTAATTATAATGTGAAGATATCGATTGATTTACAGGTCATTGTGAAGAAATGCAATGATCAATGCAAGGTTGCAACCATTTCCCTGCAATTAACGCAGACTTTCTAGCTCAGAAAATGGTACCGTGTGCAACATTTTCCATGGCATTGTGGAGTGAGCCTGTTATTTTCCCATTTGAGCGGTTTTATGTGCGCTCGGTAGATGGCGCTGATAGTGTAATAACTCGCGCGCCCCCGATACCGCATCTAGAAATGTAATGTAATTATTCGCACGCACAATGAAATGCATCGCGCATTTGCGAAACTTCAATTTCGGAGCGAGTTCTTTACGTTTCTTTTGAGGGCGTCTCACGTTCGACGCAGGCGCAGGCAATGGTGTTTGCGCGGGAGCGAAGTGCTCGCGCGAATATTGCGTTTGCGAGCGAACGTTGTTTAGCACGGCTGGAACCCACATGAGTTTTTACGACTTGGTTTCACAAGTGCATAAACTACGCACTGTAAATGCTCTGCGGCGCGTATCTAAGTATCTGCACTTTTATTTCAACCGGAGCTCGCATAGAAAATGCTGTTTCGTATTTTATGAAAGTATTGTCAGCTTTTCCCAGGGCAGTTCGTATTATGTTCATAATTGGCGGTTGTAAGGCACTTGAGTTGATGCTTGCATTATTTAAGCAAAGTTGAAGAGTCTGCGAACTGTCTTGTAGCTGTATTAACAAGCAAGAATCCATTTAGTCATGTTTTTGAAGTACAAAAGTTTTTGACCAGATCAAGTAAATCAACATCTACATTGTAATCAAACGAAAACTAATTTTGTATTTGATCTCGTCTCATAGACTACTACATTCTACATGCTGGCATACTTCTATGTGACATATTCGACATGACAAAAACCAAGTCAAAAACTACAATATGGGTTACAAGTCACAACGCTGTAGGCTTTATATCATTCAGATTTGTAGAACGCAGTGATACGAGTATATAAGGGCGGGCAGGGAAATGTGGACCGCGCACGCTACCCGCCGATTCATGCTACGGTGCAACGGGTTTTCCTGAATCAATTAAAATTACATTAATGTATAGGTGCTAGTGGGCTTATTAGGTACACGTATTTTTTTAAGTTCCCGAATTTTAGAGTTAGAAGTAGTATCTACATTTTGGCGTTTTGAATTTAAACAAACAACGACAGATAGGTGTGGTTAATTTCGTGTTGTATTTTTTCTAACGTAATTAGGTACAATTTTATTCAGCTTAATCGAATTTGAGAAGTTTAGAATAATATAATTCAAGAATTATACCGAACGATTAATTACAATGAATTACACTGAATTTAATAAACACAATATGATTCAGTGTAATTCATTTAAATTAATGGGTTGGGTAGTTTAAATTGAGTAGAAGATCTACCAAAATACTTAAACTTTCCTGACTGTAAATTTTCGCACCGGTTTTTGACTTCAAATTTACAACTACCCTGAATCGTTAATTTGCTAACTTTTTCCCAGTAAAAACCCGCAAAGCTGATGGTTTATTAGGTCCCAGTTTAAAGCAGCCGGCACATATCTCTGCGAACTTGCGGGTTTTACAAGCGGAAATAGCGCTGCTTTATGTGCGCTGTTCGCGGGGAGAGGACTGAGTGGGGTCGGAAGCGGGAATTACCTGCGTATAATAACGACTTAAAACAAATTAAAACTCTGACATTTTAAATTAAAAATCAATAGGTAAGTATCTCAAAAATCACAAAACCGATTTTAATAACGTTTTGCTAAAAACCATCTCCAATAAACCAGCTATTTAAAAAACCTACGTCAAAATCGCTCCATCTGTTTGGGAGCTACGACGCATATGCACACGTTAAAACCAACCAACCATTCCGGTTTGCATCGGGGTTATGTAATCCTAAACACAGAATACATCTTGAAAAGTCTTGTTTAACACTAAAATAATAACTTCTCTCTCTCTCTAACTGTATAAAAAATACAAATTTAAGCAACACAATTCATTCATGTACATAACACAACTGCAATAATTATAAAAAGTTCTCCTTTGCTTCTAATGGTGCTTCCGTAAGTAGTGCAAGTTTGGCCGTTAGATCCGATTGGTGTGCTTTATCTGGTCCTTGCCAGTACAATAAAGTAAGCCCAAAAAGTCCACGATTCCTGATGTAACGATCAAAGAAATATTTTGGTAAAGTACTTCGCGTCCGATTAAGCGTCACGTGGAACATAGGGGCGGAATATTACAGGCAAAGTGCATGTTCGTTAAACTGGGTTGCTATTACAGCTGAAGCAAAACGCTTCAGCGGCCGCGCCCGCTCGCTCTCTAGCCCCCGCTCCTCCATATGTCCTCCCCGTCACATGCAAGCCCCCCCGAATCACGTAGAAGATGGGGGCGGAATGTTGCATGCAAAGTGCGTGTTCGTTGACCTGGGTTGCTATTACCGCTGAAGCACAAAGCTTCAGCGCCCGCGCCCGCTCGCTCTCCCGCCCCCGCTCCTCCGTATGTCCTCTCCGTCACGTGCAAGTCTCCCCGCGTCACGTATAACACGGGGGCGGAATGTTGCAAGCAATGTGCGTATGTATTCGTTAACCTAGGTTGCTATGACCGCTGAAGTAAAACGCTTCAGCGCCCGCGCCCGCTCGCTCTCCCGCCCCCGCTCTTCCGTATGTCCTCTCCGTCACGTGCAAGTCTCCCCGCGTCACGTATAACACGGGGGCGGAATGTTGCATGCAAAGTGCGTGTTCGTTGACCTGGGTTGCTATTACCGCTGAAGCACAACGCTTCAGCGCCCGCGCCCGCTCGCTCTCCCGCCCCCGCTCCTCCGTATGTCCTACCCGTCACGTGCAAGCCTCCCCGCGTCACGTATAACACGGGGGCGGAATGTTGCATGCAAAGTGCGTGTTCGTTGACCTGGGTTGCTATTACCGCTGAAGCACAACGCTTCAGCGCCCGCGCCCGCTCGCTCTCCCGCCCCCGCTCCTCCGTATGTCCTATCCATCACGTGCAAGCCTCTCCGCGTCACGTATAACACGGGGGCGGAATGTTGCATGCAAAGTGCGTGTTTGTTGACCTGGGTTGCTATTACCGCTGAAGCACAACGCTTCAGCGCCCGCGCCCGCTCGCTCTCCCGCCCCCGCTCCTCCGTATGTCCTACCCGTCACGTGCAAGCCTCCCCGCGTCACGTATAACACGGGGGCGGAATGTTGCATGCAAAGTGCGTGTTCGTTAACCTGGGTTGCTAGTATTGTATGACCGCCGTATTTCTGCCGCAATTATGATTGTTGATGGTGCACCCTTAACTTTTAACGAGCACGTTTGATGGTTGCGAATGCAAACTTAAATTGTGTTAGATCTCATGAAATTGTCTTTATGAATTTTGGGCATTAAATCTGAAGGATATGTTTGTGACTGTTATTCTAATTGGAGCAACCATTTGTAAATAAATTATAGTCCTCTACTTAAATCGTGTTTTAAAGTATGCATAATTAATGTGCTATTTATAAGCATAGAAATACAAACACAGCAGCACATTATAAATATTAAACACTTTTTGAAGTAGAAAGCCTACTCATGCAGTTTAACAAAATTAAACAACATTTTTTTTTGTGTTTCTGAAAACTCTTTCAAACAAAAGCCCCAGCCCGTTATTTTTATTTAATTATTTTTTATACTGCTAGCTTTTACACATACTTCAGTGCACGAAAGATCGCCGAAACTGTATACCATTACGATTTTCACTGACGGATTCCATCTCACCATACCTGCATACATACTCTTTCAGCTTACATATATACACATACCACGTACAAGCACATACATTGCAGAATAGAACGGGAACAGGCAGCGATGTAATTAACCTGACATAATGGCCAGTTATTAAGCAATTTCTGTTCTAACATGGCGGACGCCTTATGTCATGTAGCATGCACTATATACGTGGCTTCCGTGTACGCTTATGGTGCTTACGAAGTTATGGGTTCGCATTTCATGCTAATAGGTACTTTTGTAGTTACCTATCTGAATATGAATGATAATCCACATAGTGAAAGGGTGTTGTTACAAAAGTCTGTTTATGTGAGAAGAAAGTTTTTCATTAGTGTGTAGGAATTAGCAGGCCTTTGTCTTATGTTCGACAATCAGATTTTTTTTGCGTCCGTAGATTCCTACTTTAGAGACATTTACAGATGTGTAAATGACATCAATAGATTTAGTACCTAAATGTAATAATTTTCAATGATGACAAGTACTGGTTAAGAAATCAATACCTAAGTGCCTCTCTTTGTAAGCATTCTGCATTTAAAACATTTTAAAACATGGCAAATACCATAGATAGCAACTTTAGGTAAAGAACTCACAACTCAAGACGTGGACACCATTTAATACTAACTCTATGGTTTATTCTTAGCCGGGAACGTTAGCGAATTAGGTCTAGTCATTAACACCGCAGGCCGGCCATTCCTTCGCCTCCGCAATCGCGAAAAACCTCATAGAAGTTCTTCGACCTAATTTGCTCGGACTAAATCTGCAGCTAAATTACTAAAGGAGGACGTCCATTGAACGCAACATGTTACGAGAGTCTCGTGTTACATTTGATATTTTCATGGCAGTTTGAGACGTTGATTCTCAATATTGTAGGAAACATGACTGCCTCTGTTCAATTAAATGTTGTACCTGGCCTAGCCCTTTTTGTGGTCTGTTGTATAATTTAAGGCACAAAATCAGTAACAGGAGAATAAAACAAATCTCTGAAGCTCTAGGTAGACTTAAATATAGAATAGAGGACATTCAAACGTTCAGAAACTGACGTTTCTACCAGCAAATACTCATTAATGTTTCAGACCCAATGGACAGTCTGCCTTGTTTTAATGCATTTTATATTGGTTCAATTGGAGCCGTCGACGGCGCGGTATGCGCTCGCGCGCGATGTGTGGGCGATTCGCGGGAACGCATTACGGGAATTGGTCCTGCGCACTAAGGATGCGTGGCGTCAAGGGAAGGGGTTTGGCGCGTAATTAATTATTTCTCAGCACAATGCTGTCGTTTTTGTCAGCTTAGTAAGGAACAGGGTGTTGTACGCATATCGCAAATGTTGAGCCAGGGATTACCTAATCACGTACGAATTGGCATAACTGACTTAATCCCCGGACATTTCTGAGCAGCGGCGATATCAAAAAAGCCATATGGTTTTTGCGTATAGGCGTGGTAGAGTCATAGGCGTTAACAATAAAATACTAGATTCCGCAAAAAGTCAAATTCTGTTGGAAGTAGAAGCCGATGTGTTAGTTGAGAGCCACCGCACTGTTATTATAGTACGAAAGTACGGGTTAGTTTATAGGCTTCGGATATTGCATTATCGCTCCACGTCCAAACAAGGCCACGTAGCCTTGATTAGCATTAATTATTTCATCATTTAACGTTCCCATGAACACATCAAACTGTATCAGCGCAACAGTCATTACACATGTCCAAAAAGAAAATAAACGAGATCAGGTCATGCGCATGGCCTGGCGGTGCAGCAATCAAATCGTGCGTTTAGGGCACATGCCGCCTTCCTTGAACGCGATGAATAACTCATTGTCCGTCCGTCCGTCGTGACGCATGCTTCGCCGAACGCGGTGTGCGGAGAGTGACCGGAACACTTGACCCGCGAATTTGGCGGAGAAATGAAAGAAATTGCTAAGAAGATGTTACGTGATACACGCAGCACGCGAGTAGTTAAACAGCATTTATTTCATAAGAAAATAGCGATTGAAACCAAACTGTTTTGGTAATCGTGTTGCATTTATTTGATAGTTTTTCGAATAAGCAGCTCGCTATGTTAACTAATGTTCGTAATTGTTAGGTACCCCATAACTCTAGCCAATTCTTTGTACCGTTTGGTCACAACATAAACGTGTCTTACATTCATTCTTGATGTAAGGTATTAGTAAGGAAGTAGCGGTGACACCCACAACAGCCGAGGACTATAACCTCAAACAAAGACTGCAAGGTTACCGTCAATTCCCAGCAAGTGCACAGTGCATGGCTGCACTAATTGGGATGCGTCGGGGCAACTACACGTTCAACGCTCAAACAGCTAAATATTCGCGCGCACTATTGTCGCAGCGTTTTATGGTCCCGGCGAGCCTTTATACTTGTAGTTAGCATTCTAACATGGTGCCGCTGACGTTTTTTCATACTGCTAAATGTCAACGATAAAGCCGCTGCGCATGATTCGAGCCGGTCGCGATTTACTGTCGAGTGGTATTTTACTTCATTCAGGAAACGTGTGTTGGTATTCACTGGACGTGTGTATTAAAATACTGAATTATGCTCTGGCTTTAAAAGCGCGGTGTGTTTGTCATCGTGATGCGGTTTTGCATACTGACCATATGGTTGTTTACGACTTTTGCCATAAAAAAGGCAAAAGGAAAAAAACATATAGTAGTTAATGTCAATTGATAGGACCTAACGTCAATAATGTATACAAACTCCCAAAAATATGTACCTACACAGGTCTCTCGTATTACAAAGACAAGGTTGCAGTAGCTATACATATTTTCGATACTTTACGTGAATCTATATTGGTGACCTTGACTATCTATACGTAATAATACATCAATAAGAACCCAGTGTGCACAGGAATGAGATTAAGATTATGATAATATGATCCACTTGAAGATCTTGACTGCGCGTGCATTTCTATCACTAAGTAGAGTAGTAGAGTCATAAACTTAACCAAAAACCAATACTCATTTCCCCTTCCCATTGTTGCAGGTAAACCGGCCTCTAACCATGAAGAAGGAGGGCATCCAGACACGGAACCGCAAGCTCAGCAGTAAGAGCAAGAAGAAGAAGGGGGGCATGGGGATGGGCGGAGGCGCGTGCGCACTCTCGCTCGGCGGTGTCATGGGCGACATGATCAAGCCGCTGGGGGACGCCACTAAAGGATTTGGAGGGTCGGCCTTCCCGTCTGCTATGGATTTCGGTGAGTGCCTTAATTGCTATTCGGAACTTACCTTAATTTACCTGTTCTTTGTTACTTTCAAGAAGTCTCATAAGAAACACAAGTTGCTGCGAATGGTTTTGTGTTTTGTCTTTGAGAATCGACAAATGGCTGATGTGGTATCAGTTCTGTACTAGACTTTATTTAAGTTCAACGTGCAGCCTGCGAAGACTTGACACTACTTAGATTAGTTTATTTACAACCATTCTGCAAGCTTTATTTAATTTTTACTTCAACTGATACGCAATTTTGTATCAAATCGTGCAAGTTGAAACATAATCACCCAGTAGATTCGATGACAAGGCAATAATAACAAAAAAATATGTAGGGTAAATGTCATTATTTCCGACATTGTCTCCATAGTTGGCACCTTCGATCTTAATACGTAGCATTAAAGGTGACAAGCAGTAGGCCGAGCACGAGTTTTCGAAACCTGCGTAGCGTTACGTTATCGTCTCGAGATCGAGAAACTTCATACTAAATTTTAGTTCCAAATGTATACGCTCACGGGCGGGCGCTGTTCCAAACGTCATACGGATTTAACATGAAACTACCGTGAGACTCAATCATAGTAAAATAACAACGGATCACTCACGTATATAAGTCGAGTTTAGCCCGACATGTTTCGGACTAATTCGTAGTCCTTCCTCTGGGAGCGCACAACCCAGCGGCGGCGAGACGCACACTGCGCGCTAATTAGTCCGAAACATCTCGGGCTAAACTCGACTTATATACGTGAGTGATCCGTTTTTATTTCACTGTCATACGGATTTCTCGATAACGTTACGCAGGATTCTAAAACTCGTGCTCGACCCTCTGGGTCTTAATTATTGGATTTAAATTGTCAATCATTAGGACGTTTACCGTATACTGACGCGGCGGTTACACGAACGTCATTTTGTTTTATCAATTTCACCGCAGTTGTAGTCAGACGTGTTGCATCGGCGTCTTCGAGCTTCAGTGATGTAACCTATATAACATTGAGTTTTTTTTTCTAACCATGATCTCCGTTACCAGGTCAGCACCAAGTGGGACTGGTGCACCCGGCGGCGGCGCACATGTCCCACTGGTACGGGGCGCCGCACCAGGGCTTCGCGCCGCCCCCCTCCTCCCACAACCCCTACCATCACCACCACCTAGCGCAGCTCAACTCTATGGTAAGATTTAGATTTATTTATGTTTAGCAACGCATTGAACGTTATGTGTATGCTATCCTGAAGTGAGGCTTAGAGCGTTCTACGGGATATAATCAACGACAAAAAAATAATACACTCTTTTTTCTTTGGGCAGTCGTGTAAAAAACGTCTCGATCGAGTTCGCGTTTACGTCTGAATTACAGGCAAATTGGCAGCGCCACTAGTGGCGTATTTTTGGCCGTTGATTACACTAGGGGGCAGAGCCTTTACTGTAAATTTCACGTAGCAACAAACGTTTCGATATAGTTCGCGTTAACGTGTTAAATACTACGAGCTTAGTTCGTTGGCAATACGTGCCGCTAATGCCATAGTAATTGAGATGTTTTCTTGTGTCAGATACACTAGAGGTTCAGATGTTACCGGTTTTAACTCAGTCGCTTAGTGAAGTTTTCTTTGCCTTGTATTCCATCTGTTTTTTTTATACTGTCTTTGGTGCTTTTTTATGCCAATAGGTATAGAATGAATTTGCAAGCTCTAAGTAAAATGTTTACAACTCTTGCTCAGACTAGGATTATGTTTGTGTCACACAATAATTTCAAGGAGCATTCGGAATAAAGTTCATGATCATGACTCTCCTATTCAGGTTTTAATACAACCGTAAAAGTTTTAGTCAGAAATTACCTTGACCTATATGTACTGCAGTTATCAGTTTCTGTAAAATCCCTAACAGTTTTGATTTTATTGCTTACAGACTGGCTGGAGGAGTGAGTACACGTGATAAGTCAACCAAATCCAGAATGCTAAGTATGAGATATGTTGATCAAGGAAATACGCAACCGTCCCCGGGCGGACCTTGACCTTCGCAGAAACACAAACATGCTATGATTTCACGATCTACTAGTAGATCATTATCATTACCCAATGACACTTCGGCACATCACATAATTTATAAGACTGTAAACAGAATTGATTTGTCAGTTTATATACAGGATATTCTGCAGTTTGAATTGAAGATGTCTGGTAGAGAACAGGATATAACCCAGCAAAGGGCGGCGCCAGCGCCGATGTATACCGAGATGTATTTGTTTTCAAATATAAAGAATACTTCGTAAAATTACTTGGAAGTTGAAGCGAAAGTATTCCGACGCGAGTCGCCCACTAAAAGACTTTGATATTCCGTGATCAGTTTCCTACGAGTATTAAATAAGGCGTTTTACAATGGTGAAGTGACTAGCGAAATTGTACAGTATTATAACATAGGTAAGGTCGGTACGAAGTCGGCTTAGATGATTTATATAATTATTAAGTATTGTTCGAGAAACAACATGTGTATTTGTACATATCTTCTTTATTAAGTTATGTTTCGTTCCTGTATAAATTGTTTTCTTTCTTGTATTTAATTTGAACGGTTCAGTTCGCTATAGGAATTGTGATGTGTTCAGAGAGTTATTCCAGAGATTTCTTTTGTACATTTTATTAGCATAGTCGATATTGAATGAAATGCAATAGTAATTTATGTCATAGTTTTAAATCATGCAATTTGTAAATAATAGCCGTTTTAATTAGTGACGTATTTCAGAACTGATTTTTATGGATATCACGATTGTCGTTGCGCGGTGCGACGGCCACTGGATTGGATAGCTCATTGGTATTAAATAACGATATTGTATACATTATGTCACATGAGTCATAACGTTTCATATTACCTACGTACCATTGTTAAAATTATTAAGAAATTGAGTGGCCATAAATTATGTTCAGTAGGAGTATGTGAGTGTAACAAATATAATACCTACATCTGAAGTAAACTGCTTGTCAAGTTCTGGCACTTTGAAGACTAATATGGTAAAAACTATGTTCCATTCACAAACTCGATTCTGAATTTCCAAAATATGTACATACTATGAATTGTAAATGAAACCTATAGAAAGAATAAAGGAATCATTATAAGACTATCAGAAATAAATTTGTAAATTAGTGGTCACTGCAAAACAGCCTCTAACGATATCCAGTACCTAAAGTTTTTAGTTTTTAAAACAAAACATTGTGAAGTTGTGTATTTTAAATAAAATTGTGAATAAATTATCAATATTGATATTAAACAGTACGTTTTATTGTACATTACAACAGAAAACTTATTTCACTCAATGTTTTTGATAGCGCAAAGCATTAAATGAAATGAGTTGGGTGTAAACGATCCCCCTACGACCCCGAGTGATTCTAAATGCATTGAATAGCTTTAGATCGGAAAGCAAATCAATTGACCATCCAATTACGGCGTCCTTCTCCGTCGCCGTAAGTCACCAGATCAATTCCTCCATTTTGCAGAAAAAGTCTTCCGAAAGTCGCGCTTATCTCGCGGCAAATTGAAAATGCAGTCGGCCGTGTGATTGTGACGCAACGGGCTGCCTGCGACATATGGACCTATTCAATTTTAATCGCATTTCAGAAGAATGGCCATCGGATAAACGTAAAACGCTCCCCGCTCCGCTGCGATACCGCTCCAGGTTTTATTTGCGGTTTAATTCAGACCGGGTCCCAAGGGTGCCCTATTGTGCGACACAATTAATGTTTGCAATTGGTCTTTTTAAGTCCTTGAGGTTTCCGTAACTTTGTAAGCAATCACGCTCCAGAGCGCTATGATCGCGAGGATTAAAATCAATTGTTCAACGTCCCATATTCATTTTCTTCAAACGTTATATCGAACTTCCGTTTGCACGTGACCGTATAATAGTGAACGAATGAAGGTTGAAGGGGACAAAGTTGCAGCCAAAAAAGATAAGCAAACGTTTGCAAAAATAGTGGGGTATTTTTAAGCAGGCGAGCTGAGACACTGGCGCATAAGTCACCTCGCCCCGGCTGTGATATATGCGGTGCTAGCGCGGGAAAAAATGTCCCACAACAAAAAGCGCGCCATCAGTCTACTCGATTTATAGCGCGGCCACGCGGAATATTCGAGACTTACGCGATGTTCTTCACACCCGAGGGAATGCACGTACCCCCCTCTGCGACGGAACTTCGCACTTCGCTAAATTACGAGTAAGTAAACGTTGCAGGTATTTCGAGCGCAGAAAATCCTTGAGGCCAGCGCAAATATTTAAGATTGATGGTTACTGCTACGAATAAACAAAACAACAAAACATTCTCCAAAAGTTAATACGAGTATTGATTTAAAGTGTCCGACGTCTCAAATCCTTTAAGGAGCTAGTCATAGAGAGCAGCGGGTCGTGAGTAAGGGATCGTCCACACTCGAGCGAGTGCGACTATCCGGCTGATCCGGGAATCAATCTCGGCCTTACCTTGGGCTTATCTCGCTGACCCCGCCGGACTAATGTCACGACGCATTTGATTTGCTTTCGAATTTGGGCTGGTGCTTTTTAAATAGATTGCTCAGTCTAGCGTAGAGTTGGTAAGCATCGCTACTGACGCTGCAAGATTTTAGGTAGTATGTGTGCGTTTTGTTGAAAAAATAATAATATTATACTACCAGATTAGATTAGATTGGATTATTTACTTACTTGCATAATGTCAAGTTAGGAGAATTTATATTGAAATTGTTAAGAGTGTGCAAATAAAACAATTTTAATTTTTAAAAACAATTTTTAATTTAATTTAATTTATTTTTGTTTAATCATATGTCACAAATTAATGTTAAAATTGAATAAAGGAACAAAGATCAATCAACCAGTGAGGTTAATAACTAAAACAGAGTTAGTACTGATTAAAGAGACACCTGTTTTTGCAATAAAAATATGGTAAATTATTAATAATTATGTACGTGTGTTATTTATTAAGGTTTTGACGGAATTCAGGGTAAGTTTTCAAATATAGTGAAATAAAAACGGATCACTCACGTATATAAGTCGAGTTTAGCCCGACATGTTTCGGACTAATTCGTTGTCCTTCCTCTGGGAGCGCACGACCCAGCGGCGGCGAGACGCACACTGCGCGCCGCGGCTCTGCTCGCGCGACTACTAGACGCAGCTGACAGCGGCACACAACTACCCTCGTTTTCATCGTCATTTTTATTATTGTCAAATGCAGGGTAGCACACTTTACTGACCACATCACTCTGTAAAGGCTCGTCCACATTCACCGTTGACGCAGTATTTAGCACAGTCTTCCAACTATGATTGAGTCTCACGGTAGTTTCATGTTATAAGTTTTCAAATATTAATAAGCAGAGCTAAAAACCTTGTTTGTCTCAAATACCAATTGTACACACATGGAACCATACGTACTTATTTGTAATTTTGCAATAGAAAGGAAGCGTATTCTGAATGTGATCCGGTCATCATTCGGCAAGTTAGTGCCGTTCCGCTGCCGACGCGGACCCGGATTACGCTCCAATCAAGTGTGAACGCCCCTTTATCGCGATTCTACGACTTTACTACAACGATTGGTTTTTGATGTAAGTAAGTACACTTGTATTGGTTATTATTCTCGTTATTATTTTTCTTCTTACTTGTGGCCAGTATGCTTGGACCTATTACAGTTTTTAGGGTTCCATAGTTAGGAACCCAATGATATTATAAGTAAAGATACGTCGTATGGTCACAAGACAATCGAAAAACATGTTCCGAACATTTTGACATTTGCTCGCAAGTTTGGACCTTATTCGAGAGCGACTGAGGCCAAAGAGGCTACTATTGTAGCCTTTTTTGCGCTTCTTTTTCGGCGTGCTATTAACATATCACAACATTCTTTTATATGTAATATCATTGTAGAAACCCTTATAGTTTCACTATGTCCGTTTGTCCGTCTGTCCACGGCACAGCTTAAGAGACTCTTGGTAGTAGAGCTGTAATTTGGCACAGAAATACATTATTAATTAAGTATTAATCAAGCCGACAAAGTGGTGCTTAGAAAAAATACCTATAAAATGTTTTTAGGATACACGTAAAGTGGGGGTGATTTTTTGTTCTTATTAGTCCCTTGGTGTGGGGTGTCGTTGGATAGGTCTTTTGAAAATATTGAGGATGTGCAAAGACTTTTTACGATTTATTGATTAGTTTGTGGGTTATTTAGCTTGATAACGCTCATTTTATTGAAGTCAAGCGTAAGATATTGCTTAAAATATCTTCGTGGACCACAACATACCATCTGTAAATGAGATCAAAGGCTGAATAAAATCAAAATCAACTTACGATAGCGCTTTGGACTGTAAAATATTTAATAAACTAATAAAATGTTGACGAAACAAGTAGTATCACATTCTGGAATCATAGAATTCTGTTCTCGGAACAACTCCTATTAGATAACAGATCAAAGATTCAAATTAAACAGGAACGATTACCGGTCCAACGGAATCCTACACTGGAGTAATTTACGAATAAAACATATAAAAAAACCCAAGACACAAGAGCCGTCGACATCCGAATTATACAGATTATAAGAGCGTAAGTTATACATGTTATAATACTTTATTTACGGACGCGGTGGATAATAAACAGTGTGTTAGGTATTGGATGTCCGTAACTTAATAACGTTGTCCACCTGCCCGCGCCCTCTCGGACATTAATATTATAATATATACAGAGAAAACGACCCTTAACGCATTCGGCAGACGAACTGCCGTAATTATTAAGTATTTGGTGTAACCGTATTGAATATTAAGGTATTGGGGTAGGAGTTTTTGTACAGCAAAAGTATGCTAATTGTCTTATAGGAACTCAGGAGGGTTTAAGACAGGTGAAGTGGAAAGAAACGGAATTTTGATTAAACAAAATTAGTATTTCAACGTACGCGCGTTGGGACACGCACGATGCGACTTTAAGCCGACATTAAACTTTGCCAAAAACATATTGTTAAGTAGTTATAATTGAGCATTTTTTGTGATTTTATTATTTAGTAGCTGCTGCCCGCGATTATGTCTGCTTAGAATTCGGTTATCACTATCCCGTGGGAACTCTACAATTTCCCGCAATAAAAAGAAGCCTATGTTTTTTGTCAGTGTTCAATCAAAATTGGCTCAGCTGTTTTGCCTTAAGGTATAACAGTACATAATACTTATAGTATATATACATAGATTATAGTATGGAAAACCACAACATTCACAGATCTTATAGAATGTACGGGTGAACTTGTGACCGACCATGACGTGACCAAAGCTGCCAAAATATTGGGTAAGTAAATCCTTTAACATCACGACTGGAATAAATTACCATATTTAGGTGTTAATATTCATAGCTTACATTAATGACTTTCGTATTCCTAAAAACCTTAACACCCCTAATGAGTTCATAATATGTATTTGTAATGAACACGTAAGTTTTTATTGCATGCTATTTGTTTTGGACTATGAAAAATTGAGAGTTACGTATATATTATTTGTTTCAATCTAAGTAAGGACACACAAAAATGACTTTTTTCTGACTGGAGTTCTTATGAGGCAAGGCTTTGATTTTAGCTTGGATTTAGAAATTTGGTTTACAAACATTACGACAAACTTAGAACACGAAAAGCGAAAGGGAACGGTACACTAGATAGAGGTAGATTAGTAAAACGTTTGCTCAACGAATCTTACGACATTTAAAAGCGCAAAAATCCTTGGTCAGCGCAATCGAAACGTTTTTTCGCTATTATTTTAATCCTTGTTTCCTGCTCACTACAATTAAGCATGGCTGTTTTCGAGTGTAGGGTAAAGAGCATTTAATTACTAGGCAAGTGAGCTTCATCTAAGACCATATCTTCGCTTGCCATCATACGTATTTGTGGTCAAACAAACGCAAGCCTATAATGTACTAAAAAAAGAAAACAGTGATTAAAATTGGAATACACAAATATTAACGTAGGAGCTCAATTTTACGTCTTCTCTCTTTAAAAAGTGTTTAACAAGAACTAGTCCCGACGATTATAATATTTTCTAAATAATTAATAGGTCTTCATCGATGGCAGAGTTTTAATGGCCGTCGGCACTCTCATCTTAGTTTCCTTGGCCATTACAGAATACCCTAATGCGTAATAAAATTTTAATTGAGTATGTTTGTCTATCGTCGCTAGTTATTTTCAAGACACGATTTTCTATACCTCTTATGTATGAAATAAAATGTGATAACAAATTGGTTTATGGTATTTTTTGACATTACAATTATACTGGATACCTTAGTGGTAATAAAGAAAAGGTAACCAAGTTCTTATTCGTTAGTCTGAATACAAAATTAAGTTCTAACCTAGCATAATATGAGCAGGCAGATGTCTCAATAGTTGGCACATATAATCATAACCGGGGGCCAATAATAGAAGGCCCACATTGAAAAAATATGTAATACGCTTGGTCGTTTTATATTTGCTCTGAAGAGGTTGCGGGACACTGTTTCGGTTGAAGCTGCGTTAACGGCATACCATGGATATGTGTCATCCGTTCTCAGATACGGTCTGATACTGTGGGGAAATGCAGTAGATCTAGACAGGGTTTTCAAAATCCAAAAGAAGTGTGTCAGAATCATTAGCAAGGCGTGGCTGGATGATAGCTGTGTTCCACTGTTCAAAAATTTAAAGATACTTCCATTACCTTGTTTATATATAAAAGAAATCTGTCTTTTAGTAAATTCACATAAGTCATATTTTAGAACGCATGGTGAAGTGTTTGACAGACAAAAGCGGGCAAACATTATGAACCTGTTGTATAAATTTCGATGCCACAAGATGATGTACAGTAGGAATGTTTACAACATGTGCATTGTCATTTACAACCGTCTTCCGGAAAATTTAAGGACGCTAAATGGAAATATTTTTAAAATGTGTATGTATAGTGTTAAAATGTACCTCGAGCACTATTGACATTAATGTAAATTTGACCGCTTTTATTATTTACTATTTATTGTATTGTTGTTATTGTACAGAATTAGGAATAATTATTTGACATTTTATTTATTTTTAATACATTATTGTTATATTTTTTTTTGTTTTCGACATATGGGTATTTTGGTAATAATTGTAATATTATTTAAATTATTTGCACGTCTGCATGCAGGCTGAATACACTGGACAAAATGCTGTAACATCTCACATCTGTACAACAAACTGTATTCTAGCAAATAAACATTTCTTTCTTTCTTTCTAGAAAGATGTCAAACTTTGGGGCGTTTACCATAATATTAAGTAAGAGCCAGTCAAATAGGCGAAGTTCTTTTCTTAAGGTAGGTACTTTTCATTTTTGGTACAAACTAAGTACTTAGTCAATAAAATACTTATCGCAATTACTTAGAATACTTTGCACAAACACACACCGACGTCCACACGTACACACCGACTGACATATAATGATACAGAAAAAATATTTAAAATTCAAATCCCGTTCTCACAAAACACGGCCTTCCCCAATAATGATACAATACACAACTCCTAATTAACCGGCAAATTAACCAGTAATCTCTAAAAACAAAGGTTTAAGTCAGCCAGTTAAACACAGGCGTCGCACCTGTTCGTAAAGCTGCGCACGCGTTTATTGCCTCTGATTGCAAGTCTTCCTGCAACGCACCTTTCACTACTTAAGTATTATTTAAATTAGGTTCAAGTACGCACTAGGTGAAGGCTTAATAATGATAGTAAAACAAAAACATGAAGTTTTTCAGTACAACTATCATTTCATTACCCTGCCTGAGGCACCATATCATATCATTTGCACGTCATAAAGAGACAATATAAATTTTATGCTTGAAATTGAAGCGACAGTCTAGCTATAGCTAGCCTTTGAAATTAGCAAGCGGGTCACCGGGTCAGCGGGTTGTTGGTAAGCGATTACCGCCACCCATGAGAACCAGCAACCCCAAGAGAGTCACTAGTCCGTTGCCGCCATTTAAGGAAGAAAAGGGGGAGGGGATTGGGTTTCCGGCACTCTCACTGACCGAACGGAACGCAAAAGGGGTGCTGTTGCTTCACGCCGATTTTCTGCGAGAGGGTGCTACTTCCCCGGACGTGCTGGCCCATTCGTACGGCAGCAAATAGCTACCTACTTTATGGCTCTCCCACTAAAGATTCATGAAAATAAAATTGTTCCTTCCAGACTTCAAAAGTCTGTCTGCCTACATAAAGGCTTATAATTACAACACCCCTTTATTCTTACAAGTCGTTAAAAAGCGCAATTTTTAAACGTAATATAGCAATTAATACAATAATGGGGCAGGATACATTAATGTCAATCCACGGGAGTTTTACGTTCTAGACGCTCTAGCATACAAACTTTTCACGCTGATATGAAGTATGCATCCTTTGCGTACACGCTTGGCTAGAAAGGGATACTTGCTTTGTGTCCGCGATACAGCTTGGCGTGCTAGGCCACTTGCTTTAGCTTATGTAGCCGTCTCCTCCACTTAGCACGGTCGCGTATCGCTGCGCCACCAACCGTGCATTTGCGACACTATAATAACCTCTTGGAAAAATCTAACTTTTTATAAACATCCGCTATACAGGAGGATTTAGAAAAGTGAGTGCAAAATACTTCGGCGGCTCGCTTTTCAGGACAGTTACATAAATCGAATTGAATTTAATTGCGATTTTGTTTGGATACAAAACGAAGGATACGCAGCAAGTGTCAGTTATTGTTTTGTAACAAACATTTTTTTTTAAGATTTATGGTGATTATATTTAATACAGATATTATAATAACAGGATTTTAAAAAATGCGTTATAAAACAACATAGCAACACATGTCAATCGTCACTGTCATAAGGTAATCTAAAGTGTTATGTAAAATTAAATCTGTGTTTCGTCTATCTTTTCCTGCAAAATAATGCTAAATTAAATCTTCTACTGCGAGGTTTTCCAGGTGACGACAGCAGACCGAAAATCAGGGGATTCCAGATCCATCTTCGCATTCGAATGCTCAGATACGTCTTCTTGTGCCTCTCACCTTTATGGAAACAGCTCTTATTACTGAAATTTGTACTTTTTCTTTCAGCCAGTAGATTATTTGTGAATATGCTTTTCCCCATTTCTCATTTAATTTTGATGCGGTTTTTTTAAAGAAATTATTATATTCAGTCCCTAGGGCTCCATCGCAGGAGATGACTAGTGGAGTAAAAGAGGCTCTTAAGTCTTCAGCTGCTCGGTCGTATTTTGTATGTTTCTCTCGGCTATGTCTCTGTGCTGTTTTTTTCCAGGTGAGGTTACTGTAAGAGGAAGCGTCGGCATTTATTATGCGAACATCGAAGAACGCTTTCCTTGCAGGTTCCCACATACTGTTTAGTAACAGGTCTTCTATAGGGGCTGGTTGAACTGTATTCGCATCACGCATTATGGGTTCTGATGTACCTGTTCCAAAGGCTAGTTCGGCCCAGTATTTACAGTCATCTCTATGTTGATCATGACCTTGCTTTATTAGGCCACCTTTTTTGCAATTTAGTGCATGGTTTAGGTTGAAGTTACTCTCCCCGCAGCCGTCGCAGGCCTGAGGGAGGCATGCGGGTTCATGAGCATAACGTATGGCTAAGGCGTCCTTAAACTGAGTAGCTGTGAGATCGGTATTATTGGAGGTAGTAGGGATTATTGTTAGCCATTGTGATGCTTTCGTCTCAACGACTCTTTGAACACATCTTTTCATTTTATTTGGTAGTTTAGAAATGACGTCTTTATTTGTTTCGATGTCTCTGATTTGTCTCGCCTGTTTTTCATCTTTTATAGTACGTGCAGCGTGAGTTTGATGGGCTAGTAGGTCTAGGTTTTCAACTTTTTTGATGGCGTGAATTAGTATCCTGACTATCCTGTTTGATTCTATGGATGTCTTGTAGCATTCTGTATTTTTAGTTGGGTCATTGATACAGAGGCCGCCGAGTTTGACTGGTAGAGTGAGCAATTCATGTTCTAGTGGAGTTATTTCTCTGTTTAAAATAGATGGCGTTAGCGTTGACATAATGATTTGTTTCAAGGTGTGGAATTCTTCATCACTTTTATCCATCACTGTTTGTAGGTATCTCCATTCACATTGGAGTGATTTTGTAAAGGCTGTATGAACAAGTTGTGGGTGCTTTTTGCTTGCTTTTGATAATAGTTTAATACAATTACTCCATTCATGAACTTTTTCTTTGATGTATTCTTTTTGACCACTGTCGTCTCCAATTACACCACCCAAAAATCGGTGAGAGAGTATTGTCTTCACTCCTAGGTTCCCAAATAGTCTCTTAGCCTCTTCGCTTGATTGATTTTTAACTATAATATAGCTTTTTGATGGTTCCGGGAAGTAACCATATCTTGGGCCTTGTTTATTTTATATTTTTTAGTTTACCGAAGCATGCGGAGTCATCAGCGTACCAGTTTTGTATATATTTTTCAGAGTTTTTGCAGCTTTGAATAAGTGGTAAAATCCCAACTGCGTACATTAACATTGCCAATGGGTCACCACGTATTGTTCCTTCTTTGCTTAAAATGAAATAATTTGAGCCTGATAAACAAATGACGGCATATCCTCTATAATTATTAAAAAGAAATATTGCGCAGCGGGGCCAATAGATTCTAGCATTCCAAAGAGCCATTGGACGACTAAGTGCGTTGAAGGCATTTGCTGCATCTATTAAAAGGAGGGCTTCGTCATCTTCGCCTTAATTAAAGCATTTGGTCGTAGCATGAATTCCACTTTCAATACCTGATTTTATTCCAGCACAGAGCTGATCAGAACCGCAGGCTAGTTGGACGTCTAGCCCTGTTGCGGTGGCCATGGCTTTTGCTATAATGCGTTGTAATATTTCGCCGATGCCGATTGGGTGGACGCCTGGGCACTTGTTCAGTGCTATGCCTCTTCTTGCCAGTAGAGCTCTGATGCAATCCCATTCGACAATTTCACTGCTAAGTTTTCTGGTTAGTGCTGCAATTGATTATCTCAGCTCGAAGCTATGGTTACCAAAGCGAAAGAGTAGTGACTTTCATTGTTCTGAATCTGTACCGCTCAGTCCTGCTCCACCAGATGGTTTCCTTGCAACTTTTTCTATACGGTTTGAAGTAATATCAACCTTCACCAATATAGGGAGTTCAGGGTTGTCTAAAAATCTGTTAGTTGGGGGATTGATTGGTTGGGATGTTTTTCATTGAATTTTTGATGTACTGTTTTATTTCCTAATTTTTCATTTGGGTCCATGATTCCACCCCCTGATCTTTGAGTTATCCATCTATTTGCTTGTCTTATTTTTCCTTGTAACATGAGACGACTAAATATTCGGATAGCATGGTCGTCGTCTTGTTTATGTTTATTTTTTGATGTTAATTTTGAATTGCAAAGTAGTTTTTCAGCAATCAGTTCGTCATATTGATCTGACTTCCACATTTCCATTCTTCTTTGAAGCGTTCGTTTGATATCTTGGCCTGATTTAACCATGGGGTCTCTCTGCAGTACTGTACTACATAAAATGTTTATTTTTTTAGAGTTTCCTTCTCCTGGTAGTTTGTTTGTAAGTTCTCTTATTTCTGTGCCAAGGAGTGTAGTTAATTGTCTGCCTAAGTATCCTTGTGGTATACTATATTGCTTACTATGAAAATGTATGAGTTTTTTCCAGCGTTCTCTCCAAATTGAGTCTGGGCCACCTTCGCTATTAAGCAACCTAGCATTGAACCCTTTTAGAAATAAGTTTTGGATAGTGTCTGGTATTTGTGCTTGGGTTATAGGTTCACGAATTGTTTCATCGATTTGCCTTGTGTTTTGAATCGAAGTGGTTGGTTGACTAAGGTATCCTGGGTGGGCCATGAGGATATGTCTCTTTAAACCTCTCTTTTTATATTCATTATAGCATACCGGGCATGATTCCTTTGTTCCTGAGGATGTTTGTGACTGTGATAATGTAATTTCGGCATCGTCTCCGCCGTCGTCGTCATCCATTTGTATTTTTAAAATGTTATAAATATATTTCACTGATAATTTTATGATTGAATACGAAATATAACAAGGTATATAGAAAAATAACAAAATGAAATAATATATGTTTGACGTGACGTCTTGTCAGTCATGCGTTCGAACTTGATAATAACTTCGAATAATTGATCTTTAATTTTTGATTGTTTTACATTAATTGCTTTTTATGGTACGTATCTTTTTCAATAGGTACTTTTATTGCATTGCTTAATTTTAACAACGAGGGCGAAATTTAAGTATTAAACGTATAAGTAGGTACTATATTAAAAGTCACCCTGTATTCGCAAAATACAATTTATAACTTTTACATAATTTATGTCACCTCAGAATGATATCGGTAATTATATTGTCAGATACACCATTCTTGATAATCAATTCAAATTGATATAATAGTAATTGTTAATTCTTGTCTGCTTTTTATCGCTTTGTAATTAATTTCTATGTATGGGCTGATAAGGTTATAATGATAGAATTATTAGTATTGAAATCGATATTATCCAGGATTTCTTCACATTCCAGTGGTATGATATTTGTGTAAAGTATCCAAATTTTATGTTTTGTCATTCGCCTCGCGCAGCCTGTAGCGCCAGCTACTTTTCAGTACTAAATGACAATCTATTTGACTCTTCAATACTGAAAAAGTCGTGAATAACCTTAAATAATAACAATCTACCCATACCTAATCTCGTAGCATTTAAGTAGCGTTTAACACTAACAGTAGACCTCGCGAGCTCATTTTTTAACAGTTTTCGTTTTTTTTAATTCCAAAACCGAATCTACAAAAAAAAACTTGTATTTTATACTAGGTAATTAAGTAAGTAAGTAAGTTATTACTTATAGAACCTGTTAACAAAATTTTAGGAGAATCAGTTGAGCAATGCGACCTGTAGAGGAGAACAATCCCACGAAGATCGGGTCATATTTGAACATTTCTCGTTTTTTTTTCTATAAGAAAAAAGAAACAAAAGAATCAAGAAAAAATCTATATATATAAATTAGCGACCCTGCTCACAAAATTTCACGAGAATCAGCTGAGAAAAGCGACTTAAAGATGAGAACAGCGGGACAGAAATACGGACATACCAAAAAAAAATTGTCCAAGCTGAAACTGAGACGCTCGCTCACTTCGCTCGCTCAGTCAATTAAGGAAATTGGTAATGTTACTTGAATAAACGGTAAATTAAGAAAATAAGTTCTGTTACTTCAATAAATGAATTCGATTACTAGTGGCTTTATGAGCTGTAGACCTCGAGAGCCCATTTTTGATTTTTTTTCTTTTTGCAACAAAAAATTGGCTAATTAAGTTGAAATGTTTTTGGGTAGGTAGATAAAACGGAGGGGATTTTCTAAAGTTTTATTTTGGTTTTGGGATACATTTTGTTTGTCGATAAATCTGCGCGTTAGTTTTAGGCCCTGTAGGGTTAATGTTTCTTAACAAACGGATTTCAGAAACTGTTGCATTTATAAATTTGTGCAAAAATGTTATGTGAAGAAGATCTGTATGAGTTAACACCTGACACAATCTCGTGGCTAGGGACCCTGAGAGTAGATTCATAATTACCTTAAATCAATTCCTATTATTTCTGTATTTAACGTGTAATGTTCATAATACATTGCAATTCGCGTCATGGCATAATTATGCCATAAGATCAAATAAATATATGAAGAAAGAAGCGCCTGTCGCGAAGAGAGTTTATACAACTCAAGTCTTTCCTCATAAACAGTAATATTTATAAGGTGCCTACCTATGCGTATAAACAGATAGGTAGCTAATATTACGGACAATAATTTATTAACCGCAGGACATTAGACGATAAACGCAACGTCGACGGTTCCCGCGAATAACCGTGTAAGAGCTATTACATTTTTTTTTTGTTTATTGCATAATATCGTTCTTTTATCTATAACGCACGTCCTAATTTTTTTCCTTGCAAAAATAATAACAAATAACCTATTATAACTTCAATGTTTGTTCTACGGAAAACACAAATGCGGTATACGCAGGGAAAAAAATACTAAACCACCGGTACACACATTACCTCGTCTATTTGGAACAATAAGAACGCGTGTCATCATACGGAGCATCCTGCAGCTTGTGCAAACTACTTTGCACATTTATTCGTGTAATTTGCTCTAACGTAAGTTTTCGTATTGTCTCATACAATATGCAAGCATATCGAATTGCTCGTGTAATAGCTTATTGTTCCCTTTATGAAGTTTTACATTAATGTATTGATCTAATACCTAGTCGAGCGCTTGTCGTTATAACACGAAAAACAGTGTAAAGTTCTTTGATATTAAATTTACAAATAAAATTAGACAAGAATAAAAAATAATAAGATTTTCTTAAATTTTCTCGAAAACCCGCATTACCCATTTTTTATTTAGGGCATAAATACGATTGATTATTAATTTCCATTGCTTTCTGGATACAATGTTTTAAATTTAATCTATCAGGTGAAGAACGATTCAACTTTTTTCGTATTTTATTTTCCCTGTAAAGTTGGTGTTTTGATAATACACGTTTATTCGCGGAGACCGTCGACGTGATCCGTCGTTCAGCCAGAGATTACACGCGTCAACGGCGCACGCGCACCTTACCATACAAGCTGCTTCTATAACGTCACTTACGGGGTTCATTCAGCAAATTAGTGTCTTGATAGAACCAATCTTGAATTAAGTATTTAGGTTTTTATTGACTTGTGGCCTGTGTTTTCAGGCTGATCGAGGATGAAAAGGATTAGCGCTAAATATGGTTAAGCGTTGTTCAATTTTAAAGCGACTTCAAAAAAGGAGGAGGGTCTCAATTGGACTGTATATTTTTGGCAAATCATGTTTGGCGCTTAAAACAACACCTGTCAATTAATCCATAATTATACTGTACAATAAATTAAAGTAGCAGTAGACCATGACCAATCATTGTTGTGCAAACATACTTAGACCATAAAAGTGTTAATTTCCATGCTCTACTTTGAATTGGTCTCAGTTTTTTTTTGTTTTGCTCAAAAATAGAAAATATTGTAAGCAGGGTAAAGACAAGAAGCCAACAATAAGCCAAAAATTTACCACTTTAAACCCGTTTCAGTGGATTATTATGATGATCGTGACATACATACAAACTACCGTAATTATGAAAATATATTAGGCTCATATCGTAATGCTTGCTAATCGTAATCAGCATAAAGATTGGAGTAAACTGCGCGTTTAGCTTCCCCACAAGAACCTTAAGCGGCACTTACCGCTTACGCCGCGATTGGTAAACTAGCAAATTAATTAGTATTTACATTTTTCTTAATTAAAATAACAGTTATACGCGACTTTAATTTTGCGGAATCTTTTGAAATTAAACGAATCTCCTTTGACAAGTGTAATCGGCGAAGGTTGAGTTTATAATACGCGGTATAAAATCATTTTAATTCGTTGTCTGTTAACGGTCCGACGCAGAAAGAGAATTATAAATTTTATGACAGTTCACTGGACGTTTATGGAGCACCTTGTTCAAACAAATACACCTGATCGATTTTGTTGCACCTTGCTCCGAATGTGAGCGTTCGGCGCACCTGTCCTTGTCTCTCGCTTTGTCTGAGACGTTTGTCTTTGTCTCTCGGCGGGCTAATGGCGATTGTAAAGGATGGAGTAAAGCTGAGCCGCTGGCTATACGGTTAACGGACGTTTGAGGATAATCTCTTTATCCTTAGCTGTGGAAATTACATGGATGTATGCATTGACTTACTAACACCATGCATTTT
The DNA here is from genome assembly GCA_963691665.1 of Clepsis dumicolana. NCBI lineage: Eukaryota > Metazoa > Arthropoda > Insecta > Lepidoptera > Tortricidae > Clepsis > Clepsis dumicolana. The sequence goes on from OY829510.1 coordinate 11,760,146, forward strand.
GGGTCTAGTACAAAATTCACGAAAAATGTGTCCCAGTAAGTACAACGACATTTTTCGATAACAGCCACACGTCATTGCGCTGTCGTTCGACCAAACTAAGACTGACTGACGCTCGATTAGTGGTCTTTTTTGCAAATTAGTGGTCTTTTGGTTGGGATGTTTTCAAGCGCTAACCCGAAATCCATGGTGTTAGTAAGTTTATAGATGTATGCTTCAAACATTGTGGACATGTGGTGTCGATTGCAGCATTTGCTAATGAGTTAGATAGATACGTGATAAAAAATACTAGGTCATTCATCAGCTTATTGTTGACATTACAGGCCGTGAAGAGCATAGTGCATGTTTAAGCTTAAACTAAAAGATAATATTTACGATATCGTTTGTCGATTATTTATAGGAATATAGCATGTTGAGAATAGTGAATTGAGCTCAGATAGGTACTTTCTGAAATACAATTTAATTATCTTGTAACCTTTCAATGGTTTCAGCTTCTCGTTAGCATTAGGTACATTTTAGACTAATCTGTCAAAATTTACAAAAACTGTATACATAAGAGATTTAAGTTTTTCATGTTCGATAGATAATTCCCATGTATCTACCTGTACCTAACTACGATAATTAAATTTGAAGGGAAGGAATCTCAATATGTCAAAATACGTTTATTGCAATTTTTGAGCTAGTTACTCGTCAGCAAAGCCTTTTTATTTACTTGTTAACGAGTAGCTGAAACCAAAAACTTTACATGTGACTTGTATCTTGTAAACTAGAGCAGTTCCCCTGAGACAGCCACTCTGCCTTACCAGCATTTTGAATTGTTTCACCTCATTACTCGCACGAATGGGTATTGCCATCGTCAATACTCCACTTTGAGTTGATAAATTAAATTGTTAACATTTAAAACGTACCCTAAATTGTGGAGATAAAATTCAGTTTACTAAAACTTGGGATACTCTGAACTATAGTTGCAATTATATCTGCGTGAAGAAAATTAGACTTAAAGTCGTGAAGTGGAGCTCTGGAATCGGTGAAATTCTTATTGGTGAGCTTGTTGCAATCTGAATTGAATTCTAAAGTGTTTGTTCAAAATTCTCAATAGTGGTTTTCACTTCTTGGATACTCTGTAATCCCAAGGTGTGAAGACACGCGCGGGCCTTGGATTCCGGTCGGGAATGCGGCAATTCTGCTCATCGGAATACTCGGATGGCCCACTGCTAGCTTTTACCTCTCCAATTAAAATATCTCTTTTAACTTCGCACAATGTATAACGGTATATTTTGCACAAATAGCCGATGTAACGCAGAAGAAAAGATACGCCACCAAAAATGCATGACCTCATATGACGTATGGCTTATAAAATAAATGAGATTAAAAAATAAATAAATACATGACCTAATTTAAAAATCGGTAATTAGACTAAAATAATTGATCAGATAAACGGTATATGGGTTGAATCAGAGTGCAGCAGATAGACGCAAGGCATGAATATATTAGTTAGAATAATATTTGACCACAGTCATCTCAAGCCAATCGGACGAGGTGACAGGAGGTACATCCCCATGCAGAACAAGAGTTCGCGGGCCATGGTTTTCCAATTGTATTGTCTTGGTTTGTTTATTTTGGTTAGGGTAATGCTTAGTCCTGTGACGTCTAACCATCTAGATAGTTAATATTGTCATACTTGATGGTGGTTAATTTTACCCATATTGTATGTAACAGAAAACTCTGAATTCACGACACTTTCCCATGATTTAGTCTATTGAGTAGGATTATCAATACCATACCATACATTACCACAAAATAAAACAGCATTATTTTCATCCCTGAAAAACTCACATGTAAAAAAAATTCTCAACCAATTTGGCAAGCTTCTGCAACACTTTCCTTAATTAATTGAGTAGTTTCAGCACATGCGTGTAAAATTTACATAAACACAAACAAAAAACAAAAACAAGATTCCGAACTTGGCTCAGATGAAATAAATCGAATAAAAAATAGATTTTAAACGTTCGATCTGCGCTGCAGTGCAATTAAAGCGTTCCGAGAAGCGACGCGGGCGCAGGCTGGCCGGGCGATACGCGGGGTAGCTAACAAAAATAATATAAGTGCGCTAAATCGTGAAAAAATAACCATTCATAAAGTTCCCTTTAAACTACACTGGGAATATTCAAAAATACTTTTTGTTATGTACTTAGTATGGCGGTATGGCTTACATCGAAACCAAAACTATCGGTCCCTACACATTCGCAGACCTAACTTACAATGTTTATTGTATGTTTTTATTTTTTGTGTTGTCCTTTACAAATCAACCTCTTCAAATTCCTGTTCGTCAATATCCGAATCGTTATAAAATCGTTATCAGTTATCATCGCAACAAAGCTCGGGGACGACTAAACAAGGTGTTTACGATCCCGATTTCAATCGAGACAAAAAGGTGGAACAAAACAATATCCACAGCGAATAAATTATAAGAGAGTCCGTTCGGTCCCCGGCCGAGGCCCTTAATTGGGCCATGTAGCCTGGACAACGAAAAAACTTTACATTTGTTAGGTATTCCGAGAATTATACACTTGCTTCAGTCGCATGGGGACAGTTTTTTTGTGTCGTTAATACTCCTAATGTATCTTTGGCAACATCTGCCTTTTTTAATAGGAAAGTTCACGTTCTGTTCTTTTTCTCTTCTGGTATTGGTTTTAATGTGTGTTTATTACGATTTATTATTTCAATACCTACTTTGTTTGGTACTTAGTTGATAAATTAAATGGAACTTCGACAACTGTCTTTTGTTTTAAGAAGCCAAGCACTTAATTGAAGATAAAAATAAACCGTTCGATCACGTAAGTAATGTTAAAAAAATATATGAAATTGTTAATAGTACATTATTGCCGAGGCGCGGAAAGTAGGCAATTCCGGTTTCCGTTGAGGAATATATAGTCCTTTTCTCAAATAATGTGAGGAAATTAAAAAACCTCATTTGCAAAATAAAAAATTTTAAAGATGAATCACGAAATACGATAACAAAAACCAAATTGTTTCAATACTCGATGTTAAATGTGATTAACAATTATGTCAAATTCGAGCTCACCGCTGCCAAATTATGACAATTTTTAGTGAAAAAAAAAATGACAAACTATCATCCGCCATCTTGGATTCAAAAAATAATGTAAAATTTGAGCTCACCGATCCAAAATTACATGAAATTGACACCCATGACGATTTTTAGTGGAAAAATGACAAACTGTCATCCGCCATCTTGGATTCAAAAAATAATGTCAAATTTGAGCTCACCGCACCAAAATTACTCGAAATCGATATCCATGACGGTTTTTAGTGAAAAAAATGTCAAACTGTCATCCGCCATCTTGGATCCAATAAATAACATCAAATTTGAGCTCACTGCTGCCAAAATACTCGAAATCGATACCCATGACGATTTTTAGTAAAAAAAATGACAAACTGTCATCCGCCATCTTGGATCCAAAAAATAACATTAAATTTGAGCTCACCGCAGCAAAATTACACGAAATCGACACCCCTGTGATCATTTTATTTACAGAAAATACAAACTATCATTCGTAATTCATGATTGAAAAAAAAAACTTAACACACGCACTGCGGTAAATCAGGCTGGCTTGGCTGTATGCAATTATTCTTTGGCCCCATTTTACATGTTACAACTTTTAAAAATTTAATAAAGCGGGAAAAAACGGAATTTCATACATTTATTTTTCTCCTAGGAGAACAATAAATGTATCGAAAGCCATTTCCATTCACCTTCTTGGACGGATTCTTCGTTTAAAATTTTGAATGAAAAAATTAGGTACTTCCCGGGTTCTATTTTCAAATGGAAAGCGAGAATTTCCGAGCATGTTTCAGAAAAAAATTATAATAAAAAAAACTGACTTATGGGAGGCAAGTGCTGTTTCATTTGTTTACTGGGTCACAAAAAGATATTGAAGGTCAAGGAGGCCCAAAAAGAGCACTGAAAAAACTTCTCACAACAAGCAGTGTTAATGAAGACATTCAATATTTGCGGCCATTAGTTGTGCTAAGTAATTTGAATTTTACTGATTTAAGAAGGAATAGAAAAATTTCGACGTGATTAACCTAGGCATGGCTGGTATAAGTTGCGCACGTGACACGGAATGTCATGAAAGGTTACTTACTACTCGAACAACTGAATCGTGACCCACTGTGGAACCTTTTCTTAGAAAATTACATGGTGACATCGCATTTCCTAACAAGGAAAATCATTATGACACTGTGAGAAACTTCTACGGTGGGTCAGGACTCAAATGGTGCTTATTCTTGTTTCAGTATGTATTTAGAAATTTGATATTACGTTAAATATTGCAAGACAATGACATGGCTTGTTTCATGGCGATGGCGTTTTGTATTGTTACGTGATTAAATTTATTTGACTTATCTTACAGTATTGTACATTTTTAATTTTGTTAACATGTAGACCCCGCTAATAGTAATGGCAGTATCATGTCATATTTTAAGTACCTACTATAAATATGGATAGAGCAATTATTGCACTTAGGTATTGTATTAATACTACAACGATTCCTTCGCAAGCACCATTAATATTAAATACGTACGAGGGGCGGCTGAAAAGTAATGAAGTAACCTAACAATGAAACAAAAGACTGTCGTGGCAATTTTTATTTTCTATATAGTAAAATGCTAGTAAAATGCACTTATAAAATTTTTCAAATATTGAATTTAAACCATTAAAAAAAACTTTCGGTTTGTCGTCAAAAAAGTCAGTAACCGCAGCCTTCATTTCGTCATCGGTCATAAACCTTCGTCCCCTGAGGTCTTTCTTGAGAAGTCTAAACAGAAAATAGTCACAGGGGGCTAAATCTGGACTATAAGGGGGTGGTCAATGGTTTCGAAGCCATTGTCTTTAATTGCAAGGTTCGTTGTGCGGGCGGTATGCACTGGTGCGTTATCGTGTAAAATCAGAATTCCTTTGCTTAGTTTACCTCGCCGTGTTTCTTTTATTGTCTCTCTTAGTTGATATAGTAAGTTTGAGTAATAATCAGCATTCATTGTAGTTTTCTTCGGTAAATAATCTATGAGCAAAATCCCTTCTGTGTCCCAAAATATTGTAGCCATAAGTTTACCTGCCGATGGACAGACCTTGAATTTCCGAGGCGGCTTCTCATCCTTAAATTTCCACTGTAACGACTTTTGCTTACTTTCCGGGTCCCATTGTCGAATCCAAGTCTCATCACATGTTACAATTCTAGAAATTATTTCTTCCTCTTTCCCTCGACTCATGTCCAAAAACTCTTCGCAACATTTGACACGCCTCTCCATGTCAAATGCAGTCAACATTCTGAGGACCCAACGTGCACTAACCTTGGACATGTTCAAATGCTCATGAATTATTTCATTGACTCGCTCTTTACTGACGCACACATCTCTAGCTATCTCCCACTGCTTCACTCGTCGGTCCTCTAATATATATTTTTTCACCCTGGCTACATTTTCATCGGTGACCGCCGAAACTGGTCATCCAGGCTCTCACGACCTAACTTAAACTGCTTTGACCAAAACTTTATAACAAATTCGGAAAAACACGAACTGCCAAACACACGTAACATACGCTGTCTGATCTCCGAAGGCGTATTCCCTTCTTTAGTCAAAAACTTAATCACCGCACGCTGCTCGATTTTATCCATTTTCACTTTTTCTACCGACATATTTGAAACAATTGTAGGAGACAAATAAACGTGATGCAATAAACAAATGAATGTAATACATTTTGAAAATAGAATAACAAACGAATATAAATCCATACCAGCCAGCATTATTTTTGTATATATTTCTGACCAAGGAGATTACTTATCAGCCGTCCCTCGTATTACCTTCGCGCTCCGTAAGAAAACCAAGTGCTTTCCATGGCTCGGAAAAATCCCCAATAGCTAATGCAGGGTAATAGCTGTGCGTGTCGAGGAAAGCAAATTGTTTATTATTTTTTACGAGACTTTCATGGAACGTTGGAGTCGTTAGGGATGCTGCCTTCCGCTATGAGCGTACAACGGCGTATTAGTGGATAGTACCTTCGAAAAAAAATAAAAAATCGCGGTTGCGGGAGACTTGAGAATGACGCCAGACGCTATCAAAGCGTGTATGTACAATGTACATAGAGCGATGAAAATATTGGATTTACTATAAATATTAAAAAAATCTGTTTCCAGTGGTGTTCTGAAGTTCTAAGTTTTTAAGTACTGATGAGACATCAACATCACCAGCCTATTTACGTCCCACTGTTGGGCACAGGCCTCCTCTCGGAATGAGAGGGCTTGGGCTATAGTTCCCACGCGGGCCCAGTGCGGATTGGGAACTTCACACACACCATTGAATTGCTTCGCAGGAGTGGGCAGGTTTCCTCACGATGTTTTTCCTTCACCGAAAAACTCAGAAGTGCGAGCTGGGGTTTGAACCCTCGACCCTCTGCTTCAGAGGCGATAGGTCAAACCACTAGGCTATCATCACTATGATAAGACATAATATTTTGAAATCTCACAGAGACAAAAACCTCATGCAAATGCTCAGACGCCTGACAACAACATTGCTATAAAATGCTTTAAATAAATATGTTTAATACTGATTGCCGCGCATAATGTTACTAATTAGGTCTTACAACTATACGAGCATTAACAAAAATGCATTACCGACATTTACGACCGCCAGGTTTGTATTTCCCTGACATGTTTTATGTAATATGTACCTACGCTACCTACGCTTTTTTTAAATTTCCCAAGGTGAAAGCGCTAAGCGTTGCCCCGATGTTTACGGATGAGAAAAGAGCGGAAAAGGGGGTGAGTGGGAGGGGGTAGTATTGCAAACACAGTAAAATTACTTACAGTGCTCCCCTCACCCAGGTCTTTAACACTTGGTAGCAAGGTTTATTATTGATGCCATTTGTACGTCTCGTTTTGTTGTGCACTGTACACAGCGCGCGTCTCTCGAGGCCAACAAATGGCGGCTAAACGACCCATTCGCTGTGATTTGTTAGCAATATGCTGAAGATTTGGAACAGAAATGCCTCTTAAAAATTCCGTTTCGTGTTTTTTGAGTTTTTGCAAGCATCTGTTTTGGTTTGTGGGCGAGGCTGATAAGGTTTAGTAATTGGATCAGCAATATTAGTTCAAACATCAGCTGCTAATTTCTATAAATTAGTTAGAATTACAAGATAAGGTGGTGCCATATGATAGATATGTAAGCTTTTGGAAGCATGCTGCAATCTTGCGGCAATTCACTAAAAAACAAGAGCAGAGTGGAGGTATTAATTCTGTGACACATTAAAGTCTCTCCGAAGTTTAGTGATTTGACATCGATACGACTAGACAGTTTCTTCATGAACCTTTGGGATTGGCGGGCCAGTTAAACAAAAGCGTTTTAGATTAAGACCAAGATTTGTGAGCAACTGAGTAAAAACCGAGCATATTAGTATTATTAGTAGATGTATCAGTTGCTCCATCGACAAAAACGTGGCTATTAAGTATGTTTAGACAGTAGAAACGTCCCACTACCAAGCCGTGTAGGGTTCCACTCGATTTGCCGACTATTCCATTGTTGCTAGCACAGACGTGACGACGGCCAAAATGTCTCTATCCGGTTAAGGTCCTATCGTTTAGATGTAGCGACACTGGCGGCACCTAGTCATCCGATAAGTAAATAGTTAGCTAGCGCGGGTGACGTCATACCACTGTTCTAAATCGCCCTATTAAAGTTTCTAAAGTCAGGTGCATAAATACAACTTCAACTCTCTTCTTTACAGCCTTGGTCACTAAGCGCAACCTCTGCCTGGAGAGAGATCTCTGTATCGGAGTCTTTTCTCACACAGACCATGAAAAATGGAAGAGTTGCCAGCAGAAACCCATGTGCGTCAACAATCCCATCGCTGTATATGGATTCATGTAGCTGTCGAACTCGTTAATCCCTTGCAACAAGACGGGGGCGGGCTCTCGTCCGCGGCATAAACAACTCCGGTACAACATTTAATTATCGCCCTTTATTAAACCAGACGCATCTCAGTACGGGCCGCAGATAACACCAACGATACGAATCGTTGTTAACGACCAAACGGTGTTCGATGAAGAAAGAAATTATATTTCACACCTACTGTGTATTAAGCGGGTATGTGAGTTTTGGGATTGAGTTACACGTAAAAGGTAAATTTGAGAATACTCCTATGGTTTGTGATATGCAATCGTAGTTGATAGACCTCAAAATGCATATTTAAGAAATGTGTTTAAAAGAAATGTGCGGCATTCGGAAGAGATACGATTAGGGATTCGCGTTACTGATTTTTCGTGTCGCTGAAGCATAAGTAGGTATTTGAAGATATAAGAAAACTCAGATTATTTAGAAGATGATCAAAAGAAAGTTGAACCACAGGAACAGACTGCTCTACCCCCCGGAAAAGTGCAATAGATAGCACCCTCTACAATAAGATCCCATTTCTTCACAATGTTTTCTTACACACTTGTTTTGTACTAAGATAAAACCCATTCCAAAATGGATTGTTCAGCAGATAGCGCAAATATTATTGGTAAGCTAAGTGGGTTTTTCATATCGCAAAAATTATTACGCAGTAAAGTACGTTAAAGTACAGCACGCAACAAGTTACTCCTGCCTATGTATCCTGGAGCATTAATCTAATACAAGCAATAAAAGTAAATCATGTTCTCACTTTAGATACGAGTATCTAACGCTCGGTTTGCATCGAGTGGTAGAACAAGCGATGCGGAGAATGTTCGGCTACTAGTCGAATAAGTGTGATCAATTTTCTTAATTCTTTTACCAGTAAAGTAAAGGTAGAGTCTCTCATTAAGTAAATTATCTTGGTTTCCAGTGCTAGCGTTTAATGCCAGGCGCAATTATGGCTTGGGCGACTAGTTTAAGGTGAAGCACCATGAGGAAGCGATAGTTATAGACGTAAAAAATAAAATATTGCAATGCAGATGAAGGTTGAATAGTACTAGCACTTAATGTTATTTATTACGCTATGCTTACATATACAGATAGATATACAAATAGAGATAGGGTACAAGAAATTAGACCAACAAATTCGAAACTCCATTACAGTAAAGACTCAGATAACACTACGCATGGTAAGTAAAGTGGCCGATACGCTTGGAACACGCAATGGAATAATTAAAGACGTTCTTAGTAGCAATAGTTTTAGATGGCCTAGCAGGCTAGATTTTGTCGTGTAGACATGACACTTATCCCTTTGTAGCCAATACACAAGTGCGTAAGGGACGGATGTTTTATATCCGCAATGAACACTCCGTGTGATAGGGCTAATAGACCTCAAGGACTACGCCAACTGGCTACACGGGGAGCTAATTTTCTTTTCATTGCACGGTTGAAACGTTTACCATGTAGCGGTTATTACCAGCACACGCAATGTGAAGGAAAACCGCTCACCGCGCCGCCGATCGCGTACAGTCGCGGCCGGGCCGTACCGTCAGCAGCAAAAGTAGCTAAGCAACCGAAAACTTCACAATGATCGAAGCACGACTTTATTGTTATAGACATAAGATCACCGTGGACGCTTCGGTTACTTAGTTACTCTTGTTGCTGAATGTACCGAGGTGCGCGAAGCGGAGCATGCGCCAGCGGCGGGGGCCGTTTGCTGCGCGCGCGCCGCCTGCGCCCGCGGCCGGCACGACCGCCACGCCCCGCCGGGAACGGATCGGGGAAACGAAGGATTATGAGAGATGCTGGCTATGAGATTTAGGAGAGCTCAGTTAGCTGCGTCTAAAGTATGTACCACAGGCGAAGCTGTGGTCGCGAAGAAACAAGAGGTCGTGGTTGACAGGGAGTGTCGACTTAGTAATAAAAAGAGTATGGTCTACCTTGTAGGGCCTCTTGAACTAGCAGTGCGTGGAAACCCATACTTCGACAGTGAACTCTTGTAACAACCTAACATAATATTTATCACATACTTGCATGATCATCGGGTTTTGCGGACTAAAAACAAAGGGAGTGAGATATGAGATATGGGAATCAAAAAGTACTTAATTTAAGACATAATTTTGCGGAAGACCAGAGCAGACGCGACATTTGACGCTCGATTAGAAAGTCGACAAATATAACCGAATTCATAGCAACAAATGGCGTTAATTATTAGAATTAAGGTTTCAAACATTGGCACGTTTACCATATGCTCAGATTTATCATTTTTAACCCAGGTAACAAATGTAGACATCTTTTTCTTTCAGACTCCTCTGAAAATCCTGCCAGCTGACTACGGCCCTGTATCAGCCCTACATGAGGGCGCGTGAAACGCCGGCCGCCGCGAGCCGCCATTGTAATGAGCCGTTATTTATTGAACAATCCCCAGAACTAATCACCTTCAGATAAACAAGCTGCGTACGAAAAATAAGGCGGGGCTGGGAGAGTTAAGCCCCCGGTTGGGAACGAGGACTTGTAAACGTACTGAGGGTCAAGCACGACTTTTCGAATCCTGCGTCACGTAAAATCGAATACTAAACGTTATCGAGTTTTTACGACGTTTGGAGTAGCGCCCGCCCGTGAGCGTATTTGGAACTAAAATTTAGTGTGAAGTTTCTCGATCTCGATACGATAATCGTAACGTTACGCAGGATTCGAAAAATCGTGCTTGACACTCTGGATTTGTAAAACATAAGTATAAGTAGGTACTTTACATAATTGGTATTGATTCGGAAAAAAAATAACCTCAAGTTTTTATAACCTCAAACCAAAATGCAATGCAATCATTTTGACCTCTTTTGAATGAGTTTAATGACTCATTAGAAAGAAAGACAGAAAATGTTTATTTGGTGCGTAGGTAACAGTACAGAAAAAACATTATAAATAACGTATTAGCAAAATACGCCAAAATAGTAGTTTATGCAACTGCTACATAATGAGGGTCCTTAAAATACGAGTGTGTTTTTATGAAACGAGGCGAAGCTGAGTTTCATAATAGGATCACACGAGTGTTTTAAGGCCTAATTATGTACAGTTGCATACATTACTTTATCTACACACATACGTATTATAAGTACTCTAAGATGGGTTCAGAAGCCGAAGGCATATATCATACCCATATCTGTCACGAATTTGACTGTTTTTTTTTTAATCATAGACAAACATACCGAACTGACGTTTCGAGAACTGTTTTTTTTTGTAAAAAAAAACAAAAAAATGTCACATTATTAATTATACATGTCGGACTGAACACGAATTATATACGTGAGTGATCCGTTTTATTTCACTATGATTGTAAATTACGTTGGTTGTCAAATTCGATACATCGAATTCGATGTCGTAATGACTATTACTTTACTGCTGGTGGTGGAGGTGCTGGGGCTGGCGCTGTCATTTTCTACGGTTTCTGAACGCATTATAGAGGACTTATGTATGATATGTGTGTAGATAAAGGTTGTTTACATTACATACATACATATAGGTATCTACTAAGAAATCAAGGAAAGAATACCCGCACTCGTTTAAGTCTAATTTAATTGCCGATAACGATGATGATGCATCCCTTTCATAGTGACGGAATCAGTGAAGGACGCACTGCGCGACAAGCGACAAAATGGCGCGTCGTGCTACATGTGCAGAACGATAAAACGTAGTTATTATTATGTTATTAGTATTTTGAAAGTATTGTATGCAAATGCTAAATTGAAATACTTTATTTGCAATGGCATCGCATTAAACTTTGATTTATCTGATTCCAAAAGTTCGTCAAAACCAGAACTCAAAAAGCCGCTTCGGTGAGTTACCTTTACAATTAACACTCAAGTTAATTTCCATGCTTTTAATGTCACAAATACATTTATGCCATGAATTATTCTGCATTTTTATGCATTAGGAATGAAACTAACTTTAACTCCCAAAATGCTACCCTTCTTCGCAACTTCCAATAATACGCAACGCGCAACGGCGTCGCGGTAATTACATTACACCGCGGAGCAGCGCGCGCGCACGCCCGCAGATAAACCTAACGAGAGCGCTATCGATCCACAATCGATAATTTATCACCAGTGACACGTTATTGGGCACTTCCGATGATTTATGGCGAAAGAAAGCACGAATGACTGCTGAATAGTAGGCCGCTTAGATAGATACATACGAGTAATCGAAAATTTTAATTGTTTTGCCTATATATGTTGGGCTTTACTAAAGTTTGAGTACAGAGAAAGCGTGATACACCTTGCCTATAGTACCGGTATTATAATTATGAAGGGTACACGGAAAGAATATTTCTAGTCACTTTTCTTTAAAACGAGATTTTCATCTCAAAATGTAGGGCACTCAGTAGACTATTAAGTTACCACTCAGTTACAGATAAAAAAAATATAATTAAGTAACGTTTTTTTTTATCACTTTAAAAAAAGATGTATACGAAAATCATAATGGATAATTACAACGTTTCAAACTTTCAAATCGCGTGAAAAGCGCAAATAGACATGTTCTTTCCGTGTAGGTACCCTTCATATTAGAATTCATAGTGTCATTAGGTACCTATAATATTTGGATACACTTCACAGTCATGCGAAAATGACAGATGAATACTGGCGGGTCGGGTAGTAGCTGGTAGGACCCTGTACAAGTTTCGTCCGGATCGCTATCATCATCTTACTTGCTATATCCCGCCGCTAAGCAGCAGTGCTTATTCTGTTGTGTTCCGATGTGGAGAGCGTGATAGCCGCTAGACTTAAGGCATTTCCCTATAAAATACAACGTGGCATAGGTCATCGTGTTTAAATTTTTTGGCTTTGTGTCATTAAGTAGCCTTAGTTCGGAGGGGATACGAGTATTTGCTTTATGTCAACTGTCGGCGACAAAACCTACGTTTTAAAAGCTCCCTGAAGATTTTGCGAAGAAGAAAATTTTAGTATTAGAAAGACATTCGGATTTATATTTTTAAATACTTAAGTAATATCATAGACGAGAAAACAATAGATTAGATCATGAACAATAAGATATACTGTAAGTACTAAAACATTTTATCTTTTACTAAGTTTTTTAGAAAATCACATCCTTTTAATGCACCATGAGAGTATTCGAACATTTTGAACTTATTCAAACCTTGTGTAGAAGGTTACACAAAAAAAAAACAGATAAAAGCAGTTCGTCAGGTAGTCAAATTTCTGGTAAAAACTTTTGTGCAGGCTCAATGTAGACTACCTACTGATATTTAGTTAGTGTTATTTCATATTTCTTTAAAGTCAAAAGTAATCCCTAAAATCCCTACTTACTTAATTAGTTTATGGGGTGAAACTAATTATAATTTAATATCAATCTCGATCAACATTCATTTTGTCTCAGTCTGATAAAACCCACCTTAATAATAATCATACTAACTGTAATTATACGACCTTCCAGAACCCTACTTAATAATTAAATAACCTAACATAACGGATATTTGGTTTATCTACTTATCTGATACCTTGTACAAATTATAACGATACTCCTACGCTTCAATAGATCGCTTCAAAATACCGTTTATCTCAATTTAAATTACTAATAAAAACTATTTGCAAATGACGGTCCACTCACAGTATGAAACAGTAACCAATCTACATAATTTGAACGACGCACTGGATTCCTGAATTCGAATTCTCCTTACTCGCTCTGCTCTCCTGCGCTTTCCCTTGCTGGTCTGGGCGACACTCAGCAAGAATACATAATGAACAGGATTCTTCAATTATAATATACTTAGTAAACAAATTCTAACTTACAAGTTGCAATAATAGCGCATGGTCGATGCAAATTGTGACCAAAAGGACTGGCGGTTTTTTCTCTCAAAGAATCAGCATAGCTATTCAGGGAGGAAACGCTGCAACAGCCTTTTGGGCACCATGTCAGGGGGGTCTTAGGGGGGGTTAGATTGAATTTAGTTTTAAGTTTCTCCCGGGAACCGCACAGAAAGCTGGTGCGGCGGCAGAAATGGCTGAGAATAGAAAAATGTCTAAATACAAGACTCTCGGTCCGAACTACAATTTTGTTGCTGTCAGATTTGAAATCTTGGGTCCATGGGGTCCCGGCGCTTACAAGATTATTTCAGAGTTGCAAAAGCGCTTGGTCGATGCAATTTGTGACCAAAGGGCTGGCAGTTTCCTCCCTAAAAGAATTAGCATCGCTATTCAGCGAGGAAACGCTGACACTTTTGAGTACCATGCCACGGGGGCCTTATTTAGATTTAATTTAGTTTTAAGTTTTAGTTTTATCTTGGATTTAATGTCATTGTAAATTGCTTTTGTTACGTATGTCCCAAAACATCAAACTGCTGTTCGTGCATATTCGTGACATAATTTATTTTTAACGTTGTGCTAATTCAGCGACAAAAACTGGTAGAGTTTTTGTTTGAAATTTGAGCCCACTGATAATTAACAGGCTTTTAGGGCTGTGTACGGATAGAGCCGTGCAAATCCAGCTCGTTGTTTGTAGATTCCATACTGGTCTATACTGTGCTTTAGTTTGCGGACTAGTGGACCCGTGGGACCGGCTGAGTGGGTATTGTTTGGTTTGAGTCCTCGATGAGTCAGCTTTGTCTAGTATGGTGCCGCGGCTTGTTATACTAATCCAAAACAATATTAGGGGCTTCACACTCTGCCTTGTGAATGTTTGTAAATTTTAGTAAAACAGTTCTGATGAAGTAGGACATGATGTTATAGTGGTAGAGCCACTTTGTAATTACATATTTACTAATAAAAATAAATAAATTGTACTATTATTAATAATCTGTTCACGATTTACTGGCCACAGTATAAACAAGATGATACAACCAAGTAGTAGGTACTACCCTAGAACATGAAATTAATGCAGCAGTATCTTTGTACGCATTGTTCAGAGAGGATCCCAAAATTTTGAATTCTTCCTAAAATTCAATGGATCATAATTGCTTTGATTTTACATTTATGTTCAAGCGAAGCATTGAAGTCGGCCGTAATGTACAATTTTGTACAATATAGACCGTTAGGTGACTATAAAAAAGTTATAAATAACTTATAAGCGTGGACCAAAATCGTAAACACCCAGATCTTGAACACATAAACATTTCAACACGTAGCTTACATCTTCAACTAGAATTCCATGTAAGTGCTTTAAGAAAACGTGGGAGAAATTCCCCTTTATTAAAGCCGAGCCTTTCCGTTGGAGCATTTGAAGAATTTTAGTAGGTAGGTGTGGCTTTACATGAAGCAGGTGGATTAAACAATGATTTGTAAAACACTGTACATTCTTTATATTGTTTGTGTGTATGCATGCATAGTTTGGTCTACCAGCCGTTTGAACAGTAAAAAAACGATACTTACCATGTTTATGCTAGTATTGTACTAATATACCTAAGTAATATTTGAGTACCCTTACGGGAATGTAAGAATCATCTTCAAATTGCTAACTGGCTTAAAAATAACGCGAATCCGCTTCCCATAGCAAGAGCTTTCAAAACAACAAACACAGAAAAGCAATACCCATTCACAAAACCTATTATGTTAATTTAAAACACATCAGAAGAGCGATAAGATCGCGGCTCGTTCACACCACACCTCCCGAAACAATAGTTAATAAGATGATTTATATCGATCCAGAGATAGGTCCATTCGACACGTCTCGACATCGCTTTAGCATAATCTCGAACTCGGATCGAGTGCTATGTCGATTGGTACAGATGTTCCGAACGAAATACGGCGCCCGGTTATGGATCTGTATCCTTTGCTAGCTCTTACAAATAGTTATAAACGAAAGCAAAAAGTATGAAAATAAAGGTATGATTATCCCTCGAGATATTAATGCAATCCTTGAGACAATCTTTCATTTATTCCGATTACAGATGTTCATAGCTATTTACAAATCATGATTAGGATTGTGATTGTAAAAACAATTATTGAAGCTACTTCCGAGAAACGGCATCATTTTAATCGGGAGCAATAAACGTATAATCCAGCGGTAAACAAACTGCGCTGTTATCTTGGGGATCGCGGTTCTGCGCGGTTCGGCGGCGGCGACAATGACTCCGTTGAGCTAGGGTCAGCTGGACTGATGAGCTACCTCCCAGAACGGAGCAATTAATTCGGTAAGAGTTGGTTATTCGACTCGTGGCCTGGGCCGTAATGCCGCAGCATGACACGCCGTTTCTCCACGCGCCCACTATGCGAGTTATTATAAAATAATGAGAGGTGAGCCGCCCGCTGCGATCCACAATTGCCCTGCTTAGCCGCCTCACCACCGCCCGTTTAGCTATTTTAATTTTTGGTTTGTCTACTAACGGTCCACAGTTTCGTAAGCCGTGTACATCACAGAGCAATCATCGGGTTCTGCGCTTCAGCACGCCTCCCCGTGATTGGGCTGTTGTCTTATGTTTAATTTAAAGTGTAATCTAATCTCTTTGGATACCTACATCCTTTAGGAGTTTCTCTGACTGACGTCTGGCTGTAAACTGACCAGCTGGCTAACCTATCAACAGATAAACAAGCAAGTAGCTGTACCTGCTTATAACTGAGAAGCTTTATTTATGTACTTTGGAGCAGACACCATGTCCCCTGCAATGAATACTAATAACCGTCATCCACAATTGTTATCGTTAAAGAGTCACGAACGGGAAGCTTTGCCAGAGTACGGAAATACGTTGACGTTCAGTCAAGATATTTCCGTACTCTGGCAAAGCTTGAGTACCCTAAGTAAGAAGACATGCAAAATATACATTACATGCAGCTGGAATCTTCACTTTCTTGATTTTTAATCAGATTCTGTTCTCATTTTATTCAAAACTCTTCTCAGTGCAGTTTCCTTCAATCCATTTTCTTCCACCTTCTGGTCCCACACACTTTCTTCTTCATTTTCTTGGATTTCCTTCTATTTTTCACTACCGTATGAAGCAGTTATAGCCCGAACATCTAACCAGCGAGCGTTCATTTAGTACAGGGTGGTTGGGCAAGTGCGTCAAGCGGCATGTGGCGGGCGGTTGGTATCGCGGCATCTTCACGCGTGGCCGCGTACACGCAGCTGTAGTGCACGAATTATAATATAATTGCTAATTGTCTGCCCGCGAAAATTAAAATCGCGTCTGGCTTTTACCGGTGGTGGAATGACTTTTCTCGCTTGATGCCAGGGGTGAGCCAATAGCGAGTTGTAATATGGAAACGTACGAGTATGTAGACGATTTTGTACTCAGGGTAGCCTGATCTATAATTATTATAATATTGTTCCAATTGTTTATTGCTTCGTATCACTGTATTAAATTGCATAGAGGGAGACGCAGGCAGCTAATATTGCAGTGACTTCGTTAGCAATACTGTCTTAATACATAATACCTACCTAGGATAGAAAAGGCCGTTATAGTTAAAGTGAGAAAAACTTTCTCTTGTCAAATTTTTTATGACATTGTCATAAGACTGAGTTTTGACTGGCCCGTGGGAAAGGTTTTTCTACTATGTCCATACTCTTATACTACGATGCCACACCATCGGTATTCCCGTTCAATCAGACCTTACGTAGGTAGGTACTTCGCTAATCTGAGTTAATTTAAAAAAATACACCGACTTGGCAATTGGTAACGATTTGTAAATTCTGCGCAGCAAATCAAAGACTAAAATAACTGTGATTAATTTATTTATGTAGTCTTCGTCGTAATTCAAAGTACACGTTCCGAATTCCGTAAGTAATTCTACAAATCACAGTGGGTCCCGCGTTCGATTAACATGAACTTTAATCAATGAAGTTATGTCGGCGTCTTTGCGGTTTAACTAACCGAACTCGTCTGTCATCCAACTTTTGATGGATGCGGCATTTGCTTTAGATAGCTAATCATAGAAAATTATTGTGTAAATCATTGTAAGATTTGACTTTTTAACATAATAATGCAGCTAGATGCAGATAATTTCGTTTCTGTTATACTGTTTTCTTAGGTATCATTACAAACTAACCTTACTTCGCGTATTTTATTTGTTAGACTTCGCCATTGTAGCAGAATGAAATGAGTCATAATTATTGAATAAAAAAAAATCTGACAACATCAAATTACAAGAAATATACATTTCTAAAAGGATAACTAGGTGCCAACATAAATCTCAGACTCACGAAAGTTTTTCTAAGTGTAATTTGTAAGCATATCATCTATTTTCCATCTGGAAAATTCAAAATGAATATAATACATAATATATTATCTGGAAAATGCTTTGAAAACACAGGGTGTGTCAATCAGCTTGGCTACGGGTCTGTGGAGCAGACTTCCAATCTGAGCCCCTACTCCGAAGTCCGTAATTCGAAGTTCCTATCCGACCGTCTCGCTCACGCCAACATTAGGTTAACACGAAAGCAAAAAGGACGGTCGGACACGGACTCAAATTTCAGAGGCCCGAGTACGAATATTCGAATCCTGCGTAACGTTACGTTATCGTATCGAAATCGAGAAACTTCAGACTAAATTTTAGTTCCAAATACGCTCACGGGCGGGCCCTGTTCCAAACGTCATACAAATTTCTCGATAACGTTACTACTCGATTACGTTACGCAGAATAGGAATATTCGTACTCGAGCCTCAGACTTCGGAGTAGGAGCCCTGACAGTAGCAATGGCATCGGACTCCCCTCCATTTCAATACTTACCTTTCATCCCCCAAATGTCCACCACGTATTCCAACCTACCGCATCCACGCTTCGAACGTCCACGCCAAACATCCAGCTAGTTAGGTACTTACAAGACATGTCTGCAGACTGCTGACTCAGCGTCGCCTCTTAAACTCAACTGATTGTTCCGTTCGGCATTGTCTGACAACACTCCCTCCAGGTACCGGATCAGTTAATTACTTTTCATTAGACAATAACCGACCAATGTTTGGAATTGATCGCCATTGTGTTTAGGGTTGCCATGAGGATGTTGTGGGAAATTGTTTTTGTTTTCTCAAGCTGGTTGAGCAGCAGCTGTGTGTGTTTTTTTTCCTTTCTTACAGATGACTTTTCAAACAGTCTAATAGTAATGCGATTATATATTAAGTATGTATGAGTATCCAGATTTGTAGGATTCCTTCACTTGGTTACCTATAATACCTACGGTCTCTGATAAATCTATCTTGCTTATTTTTGCAATTCAATTGCAAAGATAAACGGAATTACTCTTTACCTACTCTCTTTACGTTATTTTCATCGAAATTTAAGGTATAAAAACATGAGGAACTCAAACTACGTGCAAACCCTCAAATTAATAATTGTCCTAAATAGCAAGTAGATTCGTTCCCGGCATGTGGCCATCGCACGCTGATTTCTTATTCATCAACCAGGTGGTAAAGGTCGGAGGTAAAACATCCAGTCATTCGGTGAAAGGAAAACAGCTATTAACATTCATTATTATGCGTGTTACAGACTGACCAACAGTTTTAACAATAGCCAACATGCAACTAGGCTGGCTAAGGTCGGCTACACGTTAATGCGATTGGAGTGTGAAATTCGAAGAAACGAATACCGTTATTGCCTAAACCTTATATACATTTCTATTTAAAAATTACATCTTTGAACAATATATGAGTATATTTTAACTAACAAAAAATAATGCCAAAAAATCGGTGTTCATTTGCTATAAGTTGAAACGTTAAACTTTGCCAAATCGGAGATACGTTTTGACATTAAAGATTTCCGGAAATGGCTCATTTTCACGGTTGTTTCAAGACGCTGTTCCAATGATCAAAATGGTGAGCAATTTGCTAACAAGACACAAGTCTTTAAAGATTCTCAGGTAACGGTGACTGCTAGTCAAAGGCTCGTGCCGTCTCCGCATTAGCTGAGCTATTTGCATGGTAATCGGCTGTCCGCCGTCAGGTTTTAATCACGGGGTAAGCCTGGGTGGATTGCGCTGCCAATATATGGCACCGTATACGGAGAATGAATGTGGCCAATTTGTTTAATAAGCGTTTTCAGGGGCGGGCGGTTGTGACCTAGATACGGCGGCTAGGAATAGTGGTGGTCTAGTTTAAGTCATGTCAGAGTTAAATTTTGCTCGTTCTTTTTGTGTCTTAGTTTACATCTATCCATGATTGTTATTTATTTCACGACTATACCGATATGAACTATAAGTTAAGTAGGTGTAATGTCAAAAATGATATCAAATGAGAATTCTAGATAGCAGAATTAGAAATATGGAAACTTCAAACGAGCTCCTAAGTTAAGGAGAATAAATACTCGTATACTTACTAATCAAAGCAAAACTTTGCTAAATGGCACTTATCAGTTTGTTTCATACCAAGCAAAGAAGCACCAGAGTACTATAGCTATCAGCTAAACTTCGAATGTTTTACGGCTATTTTGCGGCCGTAAAGGCTATTTATCTACGGTTTATACGCGACAGAGCCTATTGGCCTGTATTTAATGCGGGTGCCATGCCACGGCGCCATTCGCGCCGTCTTGACCCCGCCGTAACAATTAATTAAAATACAATGTACGGTCCGTATGTACCGCGGCAAACATCCGCCGTCAATGTCGTGGGAGAAATATAGGCTTCTAAAAGTAATTCCGGGGGAATGGTGGCCGAGTTATTTCGGGTTTTACTGGGCTTTCATGACTGGTTGCCGTTTTTCTTCGGGCTAGTATGTTGACTGTCTCGGGGGTACGTATCGCTGTTGATACTTACAAAATTTTGAGTTAGATAGGTACCTACTGTGGGGCTTAGCCCAGGAAATGGGCACTGGAGAAGGTACGGAGTCGCGCTCTAACGGGAAAGCTATGCCCTGCACTAACTGGAGTAGGTGTTAAATAAAAGATAGTATTTTTTAGTCTGGGCTGGATTTATTTTCAAAAAGCAGGGGCTTAAGGTTAATACAAATTTCATTTAGACAACTATGTTAAACCAAGGTTCCAGCCCGACTGATCTACTTTCCGGGAACCAAGAGTTCCTTTCTTTCGATATAATTCTAAGTTTAAAATGAATAGATCAGCCCAGCTTGCTAGGACCGCACCATGCACTTGTTGCATGGAGGCTGTATAAAGCCCCACAGTACCTAATCGCTAATTAAAGCAAAATGTATTGTAGGTACAGATAACAACATCGAGACAATGAGGGCTAGGACGACTCAAAAATTCGGATAGGGTCGCTGTGTCGAAAGAGATCCATCTGTCAATTTCCACCAGTCAGGCCAGTAGCTGTTGCTTATTCATGGAGAATGACAGATAGAGCCCTTGAGATAGCTCTCATTGCAGACATTGTGTTTTTTTTAATTTGGTGTTCCTGCTAGATACCTATCAATCAATCAATCAATCAATCAAATATTTATTTGAATAAACAAGGGTATAAACAGGTGTTACAATTCCACAATCATTTCCTTTCCTTATTTTACCATAATATGGCATACAAAAAATGTCTCATTCAATTATTACATGCAATAATGAAAATTAATATAAATTAAAAAATGGATGTCCGCGTACCCAGTATAAGTACAGTATATAAGAACAGTCATTGTCACAAGACGATTCTGTTAACAGCAATGCATTGTGGTAGCAGATTAAACTAAATAACAATCGAAATGGGTCAACATAAGTACTTATTACAAACGTACGTCCCATTTCTGACCTAAGTGCAGATAATTTTCTTAGCTAACGCTCTCGATTACGAGTAAGTGCACGGCTTACCGGTAAAAATACATGCTGACAAGTTACAACATCTTTTGAATACAAGTTTAGTGTGGTTCGATATATTTGTGCCGAACACAAAATAACAAACATTGACCAGTAGGGGCGGAAATTGTCAGCGTGCAGTGTGGTGTAAAAAGGCGATAAGAAAATGAAAATAAATGTAAAGAATGCCGTATTTAAGGAACACAAAAAATTGGTAGGTACGAGTACCTACGAAAACATGCAAAATCTTATGAACATTTTCTACAGCTAGAAATTGTTTATAAACATTGTTATTAACTCACTGGTAATAACCAAACTTTAATTGTAGGGTTCCGTACTTCAAAAGGAAAAACGGTACCCTTATAGAATCACTTTGTTGTCCGTCTATCTGTTTGTCTGTCAAGACCCCTTTTCTTTGGAATGCGTGGAGGTAGTAAGTTGTAATTAATACCAAATGCTTAAGCCCGCAGTCCCTTGAAGCCGTGAAAAAATCAAGCTTCTAAGTCAACACAATCAAAAGATACAGTCGTTAAAAAGGCTTTTTCCATAGAAATTGCCGTGGTATCAAAACTTATAGGGGTACTTACTTTTAGTTATTCTAGAAACTTGAAATTTGATATAAAGGTAGTTCGTATAGCACAACTATTGAAATAAGACCGAAAGTCTTATTTTTTGTGTCTGTCTGTATATGTCAATCACCAATATAAAGTGGCCCGAAACTGCATACATTTGGTTAGGAGCAGGGCTCTGCTAACACTGGCCAAATGAAAAAATCGGGAAAAGCGGAAAAAATCTTCGAAACTCGTGTCTCGTGATAGACGAACTATTTTCATACTGTAACGCCCCCCCTCCCATACATTATTTTTTTCTATTTTTCTAAACTATTTTAACTGTATTAATAATATTAACTAATTTTTACTCGTACCCATTAAATACTTATTAAAAGTGAACCTTTAAAAGCGAACCTACCTTCTTCTACTTCCTACCCTCATTATGTTCTTATTTTTTTCTCGCCCTACCTACTTATGATTATTACGCACTCAATTAATGCCTCGCCTACTGATATGCGTACTCCTAAGTATATGAAATCCTATAATTTAATATACGTGACGTGATACGTGATTTGGCCATGTGATCGTCCAGTGTATGTCTAAATAAATGATCCCTTCGTTGTGTCCGCATCCTACTGTAACCCTTGGAACGTTTAGTGAGGAGCAAAGATTGGTCTACCCTATTAGTTGAATAAATATTGTACCACCTACTTGCAACCTGCCTAGCGACTCGCTACCCAGAAATGTGTTCCACCTAACCCGGCATATATATTTACGAATTAGCTTCTTGAAATAATCGTTCTACTACCTAGAAATACCGAAGCTAATACCATCCGAGGCTTAATTGGCAGAATGATTAACAACCGTAAGTATGGCTAGGAATAGATTACCCAGATAGCGGAGCAAGTAAATAAGAGGTCAATGGAGATTGGAGTGTAAGTAAGTAACATTTAGTTTAATAATAATAAACGACTGAGACGGAGTGGTATTCAAGACGCAACTGTCTAAGAAAATTATAATATCAGGTTTTGTAAAACAAAGGTATGTAACAGCGTAAAGTTATTGTCATCAATTAGCAAGAGTGCAATGACGGAATGATATGTGATTCCCCCCCTTGTCCCCTACCAAAAGACCGGTTAATATACATCAGCTTGGGTTTCCTTTCAATAATAAACGATAGTTAAATAAACGAGCAGTTTCTATTCACTACTATTAGGTGAGGTCACACTTTGTAGGTAACCCGCCAATCTAATGTATACTGGATGAGGAATGGTCCCCCGTCTTGTAAGTCGATGGCAATTTCGAGTAACCAACTTGTTAAAATTTCAACCAACAAGTCTATAAATCACCTGCTTATGCTGCTATATATTATTATGCTGAGCGGACGATAGCTTCGGTTGTTCATAAAGGTAATTCAAGATGAGATAATGATGTCAAAGTTCCAAGTAAAGCAATTATTGCCCTCCAAGAACAACTGTCGAATCAGATGTTAACTTGTTTAAATGTATTCAGTCAGTGACCCTCAGTGCGTGTAGCGTTTCCCCATTTGGAATAAAACAACCACTGCCTAGTATGACTAAGACACAAAATAAACAAAAACATATTAAATGTCGTTGGCTAGTCCTCTACACAACCTCAGCTAAAGTAGTAATTGAAGGTACTCTGTGACAACAATTATTAAAAGAAGGTAGTTCGAAAGCCGTCGACTACAGACTTAAATAAATTGAATAATAGGCCCTAGGCGCACATATCAAACATAAAACTCATTAAATAGTTAAGTAGTCTTAAGTGGTCAACTAAATAATCAATTAAGTCCCCACAAGACATCACCATCAACTAGATGTTTCAGACCTCCACCAATTAATCTACCACCAAATCCAAGTGACCAGCCCAACCAGACCGTAGTCCAACAGAACGGACGTGTACCACAACCCAAATAAGCTTAAACCCTCAAGCAAACGGTTCATAGCACAATAAAAACCCTAGCCTTCACCTTTCCCTAGTATCTGCAACAATCGAAACCTTTCCAATTATAAATTCTATTTTATAGCAATCACCTAATTCAGACCGTAACGTTAAATAAAATTCTACCCGTGTTTCAAAACAGTACCGCAGTGATTGTACGCCTAATACATGAGTTTAATTCGGTAAATGATCATCTCCATGAGATACCTGACCCTACGCTTCCCTAGTATTTTCAAAGAATCAAACCTATCATGTTATAACACCTATCTACTAGCATTCACATAATACAAATTCTATCGTTCCATAAAAATCTACCCACGTCTCAAAACAGTAGCCCAGTGATTGTACATCAACCAAATGAGCTTAAACCTTCAAACAACCAATTCAAAACACATTCCTACGTTTCCCTAGAACCTTAATAAACCACTACCTATCATGTTATGAAATCTACGCACTAGCATTTCCCTAAGGCAATCGCTGACGTCCTAACAATCTAACCATGTATCGATCCAGGCCCCAAACTAAAATGTGTGTCGTTAGCAAGCTAGAGGTATAACTACCTCACATTTACGTTAATTGTGTGGTGTGTGGTGTAAGTTCTCCGGTGTGCAATGGAGAACTTCTAAGCTAAGGCTAACTACGGGATCGAGGTGGCATCCTCTAGTGTACCTAACCCTATTTCCTACGCCATGTGTAATAACCCCACCCGCGGCCGAAGCCAGGGATGCAAGTGGAGTAGGGCGGAGAGATAATTGTGCGAATAAATAAATATATAGAGATAGACCAGCGTCACCAGTCCCATGCACTGACCCTGCAGATACACGGAGCCTGGGTACACGCTAGGAGGTAGTTTACCCCCCATCCGGATATTGCGCCGGAGGTAAGGTGCTGGGTCGAACCTCACGCCCAGTCGGACCCCACAAGGAGCCGTATAACTCTAAACTGTCGTATAGCACCGTTAGGTATCAGGTTTAGAGCCCAGGAACCTCGTCCCGTTCAGTCCCTACTTCAAGTGTGTCAAAATAATCTACCTTGTATTCTGTATACGTTGAACCAATAATCACGTCATGAAAACGACGATGATGAAGGTAATTTCTCTGCCGATACCCGGACTCTCGCATCGGTTATAATACTAACGGCTAAAGGTGTCCTGGCCACAGAGAAATAGGAAAGACTAGGTTGACTCCAGAGAGTAGCCCTGGCAAGCCAAAGGAGGAGGTAAGGTAGGTAAAGACATTGGTTCACGAACACAGAACACAATTCACAAAATATAAACTTGATTTGAAAGTATTACGTTAAATAATTTCAACTAAGTTAAAATAAAATCAATAAAATCGCGACCCACGGATATGAATTTACTCCAGCAGAGTAACGACGTACACTTGAAGAATCCCAAATCGAACCACCACGTCCTTGTGGAGCGGTCCTATTTATTCCTTTCTTGGTGCATCAACTGCGTCTACGGCAGCAACTACGTCCGCTGCAGCATCTGAAGCATCTATAACATCAGCATTATCTAAAGCATCTGCGTAATCTAAAGCATCTGCATAATCTAAAGCATCTGTAGCTTCTGCGGCATCAGAATCTTCTGCAACATCTATAGCATCTGCGTCTTCCAAAGCATCTGCGACAACTACGTTTGCTGCAACAACAATAGCAACTACATCTTTTGCAAAATCTGAAGCATCTGCGTCAACTAGGTGTTATTCAAATATCAACCTTATTCCTTAGTAAGTACGGTCGTGACAAAAACCTGTGTCTACTGCAACATCTGAACCTTTTGCTCCATCTGCAGCAACTACGTTTTCTGCAACTGCGTCTGCTGCAGCATCCGAAGCATCTGCAACAACAGCAGCAACTGCGACAACTAAAACAACTATAGCTTCTGCGGCATCAGAAGCATCTGCAACATCTAAAGCACCTGTGTAATCTAAAGCATCTGTAGCTTCTGCGGCATCAGAACCATCTGCAACATCTAAAGCATCTGCGCAATCTAAAGCATCTGCGTAATCTAAAGCATTCGCAGCCTCCGCAGCATCAGAATCATCCGCAACATCCGAAGCATCTGCGTAATCTAAAGCAACTGCGACAACTATGTTTACTGCAACAACAATAACAACTACAACTTCTGCGAAATCTGAAGCATCTGTAGTTTCTGCGCCGACCAGGTGTTATTCAAATATCAACCTTATACCTTAGTAAGTACGGTCGTGACAAAAACCTGTGTCTACTGCAACATCTGAACCTTTTGCTCCATCTGCAGCAACTACGCTTTCTGCAACTGCGTCTGCTGCAGCATCCGAAGCATCTGCAACAACAGCAGCAACTGCGACAACTAAAACAACTGTAGCTTCTGCGGCATCAGAAGCATCTGCAACATCTAAAGCACCTGTGTAATCTAAAGCATCTGTAGCTTCTGCGGCATCTGAACTATCTGCAACATCTAAAACATCTGCGCAATCTAAAGTATCTGCGTAATCTAAAGCATTCGCAGTCTCCGCGGCATCAGAATCATCCGCAACATCCGAAGCATCTGCGTAATCTAAAGCAACTGCGACAACTATGTTTACTGCAACAACAATAACAACTACAACTTCTGCGAAATCTGAAGCATCTGTAGTTTCTGCGCCGACCAGGTGTTATTCAAATATCAACCTTATACCTTAGTAAGTACGGTCGTGACAAAAACCTGTGTCTACTGCAACATCTGAACCTTTTGCTCCATCTGCAGCATCTACGCTTTCTGCAACTGCGTCTGCTGCAGCATCCGAAGCATCTGCAACAACAGCAGCAACTGCGACAACTAAAACAACTGTAGGTTCTGCGGCATCAGAAGCATCTGCAACATCTAAAGCACCTGTGTAATCTAAAGCATCTGTAGCTTCTGCGGCATCAGAACCATCTGCAACATCTAAAGCATCTGCGCAATCTAAAGCATCTGCGTAATCTAAAGCATTCGCAGCCTCCGCGGCATCAGAATCATCCACAACATCCGAAGCATCTGCGTAATCTAAAGCAACTGCGACAACTATGTTTACTGCAACAACAATAACAACTACAACTTCTGCGAAATCTGAAGCATCTGTAGTTTCTGCGCCGACCAGGTGTTATTCAAATATCAACCTTATACCTTAGTAAGTACGGTCGTGACAAAAACCTGTGTCTACTGCAACATCTGAACCTTTTGCTCCATCTGCAGCAACTACGCTTTCTGCAACTGCGTCTGCTGCAGCATCCGAAGCATCTGCAACAACAGCAGCAACTGCGACAACTAAAACAACTGTAGGTTCTGCGGCATCAGAAGCATCTGCAACATCTAAAGCACCTGTGTAATCTAAAGCATCTGTAGCTTCTGCGGCATCAGAAGCATCTGCAACATCTAAAGCACCTGTGTAATCTAAAGCATCTGTAGCTTCTGCGGCATCAGAACCATCTGCAACATCTAAAGCATCTGCGCAATCTAAAGCATCTGCGCAATCTGAAGCATCTGCGTAATCTAAAGCATTCGCAGCCTCCGCGGCATCAGAATCATCCGCAACATCCGAAGCATCTGCGTCAACTAAAGCAACTGCGACAACTATGTTTACTGCAACAACAATAATCAACTACAACTTCTGCGAAATCTGAAGCATCTGTAGTTTCTGCGCCGACCAGGTGTTATTCAAATATCAACCTTATTCCTTAGTAAATACGGTTGTAATTGTTTTAAAGCCTCACACGGATCAGTTATTGTGCGCAGGGTAACCTACAACAAGTTTTGGTATCCTACCCTCAAATACATTCCGCTTGTTATATGAGGTATTGATAGTTTATACACCCATTTATACCTATCATTTTGGTAGAGACATTCTGTCCCTTTTTACCAGTCTCAACTCAGACGATAATTTCTATCCCGCAAGATTCATTTGAACGTATATTCATTTCTCGTTTCGCCCATAGAGATATACTTATTCGCGAGAAGAAGCCACTCCCGGATCTTATTTAGAAATAATTTAATAATAACTAAATTTGCATAATATTAACATATGTTTATGAATTATGGCGGTGATAAACACTTTGAACCGTCACAATACCAACCTATAAATTTGTACGGAATCATCGGTGCGCGAGTCCAAACTCGCACATTGCCAATTTTTTTTCGTTTCACTGGTATTTTGGTATGGCAAAAATGGAAGATTTCGTTAGCTGTTGCAAAC
Source organism: Clepsis dumicolana (assembly GCA_963691665.1). Classification (NCBI taxonomy): domain Eukaryota; kingdom Metazoa; phylum Arthropoda; class Insecta; order Lepidoptera; family Tortricidae; genus Clepsis; species Clepsis dumicolana. The sequence continues at coordinate 11,788,463 of OY829510.1, forward strand.
TGCAATCATAGGGATTGCATTGGTCAAAGTGGACGTGTTGTCCACATAGTTATAACTAAATAAAATGTTATATTTATTTCAACATCAGAGTATTTCGAAAGTCCCCAAAACCGTTGGCTCACTTCTATTGTCATCTTTTGTTTCCCGTTTAGAATTTATTCCGTATGCCGCGTATCTAGCTGCGGGCCGGACGGAGCGGGCCGTGAAAAATGCGAATTACGTTTGAAAGAAGATCGCCAGCCAGCCAGAAAGTCATTGTTGTAGCGATAGCGATATCCAGCGATGCGACGCCTCTCCACGCGGGAGCAGTGGCCGATTGAAAACAGAGCTTCCAGTGTCATTTTTGACTTTTGACACAAGAAAAAGTCTCAATCGCGTTCGCGTGTCTTAATTAGGTACTGTGGGCACATCGGTAGCACCTCAAGCGGCATGTTAATGTTACCGATTACAAAAAATTACACTAGAGCATCAGTGGCCAACAGGGGAATAGGTACCTACCCTTAACAGAGGTTAAATTTTACTTGCAAGATTCGATTACACACAGACAGACACCGAGCTTCTTGCCCAGTTTTCTTTATCTGTGTCTCTTTCCAAAATGCATTGTATCTGGAGTTAAGACGAAGTGTTTTTATACAACAAGGAAGGCAAACAAGCAAATTTGCCACTTGGTGTTAAGTATGATCATGAGGATCATATTTTTTGCCCATAGACATCTACAATATTATACCAGGTTGAATCAGTGGCGGCGTAAGGGGACGGGGTCCGCCCCGGGTGCTAGGAACCTAGGGGTGACCACGACAACTCACTTAGTACCTACAGCCAAAGAATGCGCACAAAATCTCCCTCTAGGTCTTTTATTTTGAGTCGGGGGTGCTCAATACAAAACCGCCCGGTTGCCAATCTACCCTACGCAGCCACTGGGCTGATTGCAGATGCGTTGCCAACTTAGAAGGCTAAGATGAAATGCCTCGTGTGCCTGTTATTTACTCGACTGTCTTACTTTCCACACCAGAACAGAACAGTGCAAACATACTGCTGCTTAAGGCAGGATTAGCGAGCAAGATGGTGGCAGCGGTCCGGACGGCCCTTGCACAAGGTCCTACCACCCGCAATCTGTGTACTGTGCTACTCGCCGCTGTCGGCGCGCCATCGTTCGTGAAATTATTATTGAAACGGAAAAGTGGCAACTGAACCCGGTTTCAGAATTTCAAGCCATTGCGAAGGAAACTTACGACCATCTACAGAGTCTAGGGGAAGCATATAATTTAAAAGCTGGAAGATGACTGGTGTGTTTTAGCTTCACGGGCGCTGCATCAATTGTAAATAATTTAGGTACGTACCTACATAATTCGTTAGGTATATTAGAACGCATGATGAAAAAAATGGACGAAGTTAGCTCACTATACGAATTTCAAATCCATTCGAAGCATGTTGATGTTCATATTTAAGAGTGCATAATACGGAATATTTATTGGTAAGTAAAGTGGTTTTATACCCCCTATATTAGCTTTACTAAGCGAAACCTACTTAAATACATCTACTGTTTTACTCATAAGACTGCTCGTTGATTGATTAATAGATGATAGTGCACCTCCTAGTCGACTAAAACTGCCTTAGTGTCAAGTCTCTACAATACAATATGGCAATCTTCATGTACAGTTAGCGTCAAAAGTAGCTTGTCATTTTTGTACCTTGCCGCAATACCATACTTGTCAATGACGTATGACGCGCTGTACCTGCCTGTAGTGCGAAAAGGTATACCTACAAAAGTGACAAGCAACTTTTGACGCTGACTGTAGGTACATACTTACTTGTTTGGTAGGAATAGTTCGCTAGCTTTAAGCGCAGCTAGGATTAAGTCAGCATTGTTAAGAGCATTAAGAGTGAGCTTAGAAACTTATGAATGCGCGAGTCTTAATGCAAAAGTGATTTAGGAAAATGCAGTCGTCTGGTTTTGAATTATGGCTTAGTGCAGTGCTATATATACGTTTTGTGAGGCCTTTTAAATGATATAACGACATGATTCCGCCGAATGTATCCGACTGGGTTGTCCTTTGTTGTAATGTTTTGGTTGCGCGCCCCGCCCGCCCGTTAATTGAGTTTCGGCCGCGATCGGACAGTCATCCACCGCGCCTGCGCCACCGAACCACTATACTATACTCATGCACTCGTACATTTGGCGCCTATGCCCCACCTAACAGCCCTCTATATTTTTTACACAGCAGATCAATTATGATTCCGAATTGGTTTGATGAAACTGAATAAAATCCCATTGCTGTTGCTTAATAACCTGTTGGTTGTTTGAAAAATTGATCACTCACAACAAACGCTCCAAACTAACAATAGTTTTTGCTCCCATTTTAAATTGAATGGTGCGGACTGTGACGCTTTGTTTAAATATTTGAACAAAAAGTTCGAAGGAAATTGACTGATAGTATCGGATTCACGCGAAAGTAACATTAATTCCATTATTGTGGTAAGTAAAATTTTAATTACTGAATAATTATAACTTCAAGACTTTAATTGGGCTTGCGTTGCGAGCATGCGTAAACGCATCCTTCGCGGACGCGTAAAAAGTCAATTTCGATGCAAATAACTGTGCAAAATGGCGAACGTTTTCGATTTCGAATTCGCGATGGCATCGTTTAATTGTGTTGTATCTGTTTATCGTGTGTAAAAAACTAGCGTTACATCCAGGGCAAGATGCTTGTGATACTGTATTACGAGACCCGTGAAGGGAACTAATGGCTGGCCGGTGGGTACAAGGTTCGGGGAACCGGCAAATGTTGCCACTCACGCGAGCGACGTGTTTTTGTTAACCGCTATCGTTAGTCGGTTAAACAGTCTAGGAGTTTGATAACGCGGCAGTTGGTTTTAGGAAATTGGTTGAAAATGCGTTTCAGGAACGATTGGCACTATATAGGTTGATACTGTGGAGGTTGTGGCTCAGAGCAGAGGGAGCATATAGGTTTACGGTTTGCAGTCGCGCTCGCAACCGATTATCTGAATTGCAAGTAAAGGAAATTGTCACTGATTTAGGGTCTTTATTGGGAGATCAAACTTCACGGTGGACCCCGTTATAAACTGCGCAGCGCTCGAGAAAAGAAAATCTCGTCTTTTAAAACTAATTCTTCAAGACGATTTCAAATAAATATATTTCACATCGCGATGTAACCAGCCTGTCTAAATCATGACCAACCTCTACAGTACCTTGCAATAATAGTTCTATTACAGGTAGAGTCAGCATGCGCATTGTTGCTCCCTTCTTAGTCTTATAGGGCCTGTTTCACCATCGTCAGATAAGTTATATCTAACAAATAAATGTGATGATAGATATCTGGCAGATATATTTATTGGAGGGTGGCGAAACCGGCGGTTAGTGTATTTTGGTTTATTTTACCAAGCAAATCAGATACATTATAAAAGGAACATTTTCTACTCAAAGCTAGGACTTATGAAATGATGTATAACATGCTTTTTATGGGATCAAGTGCCGTTTACTTAACCAATTATTGAAATTCCTATTTATAAATAAGTATTCTTCAAATAATGAGAGAATTTTACGGGCTTAGTACCTACGCGTGGCTGCGTGCGGTCGTCTTTTTCATACTATTGCTGAAAAGAGACGAACTTACGGAGAAAATGGTCAGCGAGCTAGCTTTGGCTTCAGTCTTTTTCCTATAAGACTGGGAACGATAACGAGCCCATGGGTCATTTAGTGATCACCCATGGACATTTGCAATACCTACCAAAGAGATTTCAGATACGGTTACGGTTTTTACATCAGATGCCTCTTGTGCCAAGTTCCATGGCTGTTTTATCCCTTCGAAGCCTCGAACCGCTGCTATGTGGCAAGATTAGAGAATACTATTGTTGAAATAAGTCGTAAAAAATGAAATTTCGTCGATATTCCCATGCCCATGACGGTGACGCGGGTTTACACGCTGTATCATTAGCGGTGGAACACAGCAGGCAGACGATGCAATCGCTCTGGTACCGATAACAAACGAAGAACTACTTTATGGGCAAATTGGAAAATTCATAATTATATTTAAGCAAAGTCAACACAATTACAAAGTGTACAGATAAAGTGTATCTGTTACTACCATGATGTAAACGAAGTAATGTGTATATTTCCTTGACGTTTGACAAATGTTTGAATGAAAAGCCCTTTCCCTTGGCTCGTTTACTATAACTTTACTTATTTAACAAACGGAAGCACATAAATTACCTACACACAGAACTATACTGGGATAGAAGGAAAGAGTATGTACCTCATGTGCCGAAAAGAAGGGCTGAAACCTCACACGCGTTCCAGCTTTAAAAACAAAATACCTTGTTGTTTAACAATTATGTAAGTAGTTGTTCAAAGTTCAAACACTACCAAAAAAGTTGAAGCTGTTAAATCGAAGTATTTCCTCACTAAATTAAACTCGTGACGTCAAAATACCTAAAATGTTACACACTCGGTTTACATATTATATCACATTTTTTTGTTGTTTTTCAAAACGCGAGGTTTCAATAGTCTTTATAGTCAGTTCTGTTTATGTTGAATTTTTACTGCATAATTTTTCCTGACAGCCGTAGTTATGTTTCCATAGCAAAAAGCCTCGCGAATTCCGATAATATCAGACTCATACGTAAGTATTAGATCCGTATTTTAAACAGTAGGTGAGTAAACTTAATGTAGTACCAGTACTCTTTTAAAAGTTTAATTTTACATTTTTAGTTTTCAAATGTAACGGTGTCTACCTGTCTGTTAGTGTGTAAGAAACCAAATCTCGCAAGTTAAATTTGACCCTGTTTCAGTAATTGGATAGATTTAGTGGTATAAAAAGGTTGTATTAAAATACTTAATTTAACAAAAAAACTTATTTAAATCATTAAAAGCACTCACTCAAAGCCCTGTCAATGATTAGTTGATCTAGCATTTTAAGTTATAATAACTACTAATTATCCGTTGCATAGCTTTTAAATTAGTAGACAGGTACTTTCATTGAATTGTGTACATATCTGGCCATTTCTTTTAAATTAAAATTTATCCATAAATATTGACGAAACTCTTAGCACCAAGGTTGGCAGGTGGAGCGAAGGGACCAATTGTTGAATTAATTAAAGAAAATAATTGATTTACAAAATAAACTGTTTTAATTCGATCGAAACACCTTGTTATTCCAAGTTGCTGACAAGCAGATTGCCAATTGTCCAACCACAGCTAATGCAATCGTCGCGTGACCCGCCTGCGGTTAGGGCCTTCAGAGCAAAATAACTATGATTAACTAAACTGCGTTCTAAATAACGTAAACTGCATTTTAAATTAAAGCGTGTGTGTGATGTTTTGGGAAGCATTTTGTTCCTTGTCACTTACCTATTTGTTAGAATGAAAACTTAAATGGTCAGATTACCATTACAGTACAGAGATCAAACATAATGATGAACTCTGCAAATAATTCTTGAGCTGGTACATAAAAAAAACTTAGCCACTTAGTGGTAGAATTACCGAAGCGGAAGTAAAATGAAATAAAATTTTACCTACGTAAATACAAAATTTTGATGCAATGACAGCAGTTAGAGGATGACTGGTTATAATTATAATATACTACTGCTGATATTTTTATTTTATTTTCCTAGAATATACATAAACATAACTGATGTTCCATTTTATTTACCTACATTTCGAAGAAACCGACTTCAAGGATAAGAAACATTAAGCTCTATGAACATTTGTATAACGTGTTTCATACTAAACTTTATTTTATTTAGTAAGAAAACTACTTTGAAGATGCAATTATTTCTAAGACTCAGCCAACATAAATTTATTCGCAATAATTCCAAACTCGGCATTTCTCTCACTCCCCGGCAATTAGACATGTAAAACACGCGTAGGTTCCTTAAACATTTCCACCGCCACATAACTCATTCGCCAACATTTCCTAGCCGCTCGTAAATTCTGCAACTATTTCGATAACAGAAAATTTAAATTTATGCTCATGGAATGCATTTTAAGCGTGTAAAGGCAAGCTTGAAGCAAAAAACATGGCTGTGGTAATCTCACGTGATCTTTGCCCGCGCGGTCCTTGAAGAATCTGATGGCGCTTCAACGAGCATGTTTCCTTCTCTACACTTTATTTCCTAGTCCAGAGGAAATTAGCAATGCAAGCTGCTCGATAAAACTGTTTCGTGGACTTAGATAGCTGTGTTAACAAATAGGTTGCCGTAAAAGCTAAGCTAAGTTGCTGCTACGGTCTCGTGCCCTGATCATTTAAGTGCAGTATTTCCTGGGCCACGAGTAAAGTTAATTACTTTCCCTCTTTCTATTATCCATCAGTAGAAAGGGACAGGCGAGTGCAACTGATATTGTTAATGCATTCGCTTCATTATCGATGTGATTCCGATCTGCGATCCGTCCCCGTCCTCTGACGAAACGCTCGACAAATATGATGCATTGGCACGATCAATGATAAACAAGCAACGTTTTAAAATAAAAGCAAATGCTATACCAGCAAAGAAAATAACATACCGTATCACTCTCTATACAAATTGCAATAAGGGTGATACGGTATTTTTTCGATGGTAAAATAGGTGTTAGTGGTTCGACTCTCGCAATTAATGTAGGAAAATCAATGGGAGCTCATTTGGTATATTACCTTCTCATAATAAAATGGATGATCGGCGTGTTCGAGTAGATTATTATCTGTTTGTGCAAGCGCGAAATTCCTTTAAGCTGTAACTAATTAATTACTTAGTTTACATTAGGTACCTGCAAAGTATCTAAACCTTCAAGGGAGGTTTTAATTTTAATTACATGCTTAAAAGCTTAATATGGTAACATGGTAAGTTTTGTAATGTTCGAGGTACTATGAAAATTAAAACCCAGCGGCAGTGAGACGCACACCCAGAGCGCGCCCAGAGGAATGACTATTAATTAGTCCGAAACATGTCGGGCTAAACTCGACTTACATACGTGAGTGATCCGTTTTTAGGGTTACGTACCTCAAAAGGAAAACGGAACCCTTATAGAATCACTCACTTCACGTCTGTCTGTCAATACCCTTTTTCTCTGGAACGCGTGGAGGTAGCATGCTGCAATAATATCAAATACTCAAGCCTGCAGTCCCTTGAAGCTGTGAAAAAATCAAACTTCTAACTTCAAAGCAATCAAAAGATACAGTCATTAATAAGGCTATTTCCATACAAATTGCCGTACCCCGAAAACCTAATGGGTACCTACTTCCAGTTGTCCTAGAAACTTGAAATTTGGTATGGAGGTAGCTCTTAACCACTCAGAAAAGTCTCAAAATCATAATTTTTTGTCTGTCTGTCTGTCTGTGTGGATTTCAAAGACCAATATAAGATGACCCCACACTGCGTACATTTTGCTTAGGAGCAGGGCTCTACTAACACTGGACAACTTGAAAAACTGAAGGAAAACGTTAAAATCTTTGTGCAGAAACCCTCGTGCGCGAGTCCGACTCGCACTTGTCCTGTTTTTATTTCATTATGTTTGAGTCTCACGGTAGTTTCATGTTAAAAATTAAAAATACTTGTACAAACCCGAAGACGATTTAAGAAGCACCCACTTCCTGCTAAAGATTTAAGCTTAGCGACCTCCCATCAAGCTCAAGCTGAATAGGGACATAATTAAAAACAGAATGAGCTAGCTGGCTAGACCGAGGGCTAATGAAATATTCTAATCAGAGTCATATGGTCGCATTGTAAAAAGTGTAGCGGTGGGCGATGGGCGATAACAACGCGTCACACGAGCGGGGCACAAACGAGCGATTGCGCGCCCGCACACGGCGCCCGCGCGCTTTGCATAACAAAGGGCGCAATTTGGAGGAAAAATGGGCGCAATCTCGTAACATCTCGGGCGTTCTCGGGCGTTTTCGGGCGACGTCGGGCGCTGCGCTCGCGCCTACTAATGTGGATTTGTCGTGACGTGACGTCTGTGCGCTGATTGATGTTTTACCTAGAGGCGTTAGTCAATATTAATTGTGGTCGATTAACATGAAAAACATTTTATTAGGTATGGACAAAAGTCAATAATAAAAGCAAGGATAATAATAGAGTAGAGATAAACCTGATCACAAAGACTCTGATACTGATACTACTTACTTTTCAAAATAATCCTGACATGCCAAACTACGTACCTATATTATTTTGCCTTTGGACATTGCCTAGGCATTTAATGGGTCACCTGTAGAGTCATTATATGCGGGACACGTCTGGCCAAATACAGATTAAAGTCAAGCCCCTTTAATCGTTCATTTGTTATTCTACACCAGCAATGGACGACATAATGCCACCCTGGTTTAACGAGATCTGGACTATAACTGCCCAAACACCAATTTTATTATAGCACTAGCTGTTGCCCGCGACTTCGTCCGCGTGGAATTTGTTTATTGTTACACAGCGGAAACTAAGTATAAGAGCTCTTTAAGGAATACAAGTAACAAAATACGTGCGCCCCCCGAACCCCCCTTCATTGCTTGTTGCACGCAGCGTAGTGGTTCGCTACTTATAAATGTCTTGCAAGAAAGAGTTATGTTTATTCGATTTCATGGCAGGGGGCTGCGCCCCCCCGAACCCCCCTTCATTGCTTGTTGCATGCAGCGTAGTGGCTCGCTACTTATAAATGTCTTACAAGAAAGAGTTATGTTTATTCGGTTTTATGGCAGGGGGCTGCGCCCCCCGAACCCCCCTTCATTGCTTGTTGCACGCAGCGTAGTGGTTCGCTACTTAGAATGTCTTAGGAGGAAACATTTTAGCGTTGTATTATTTTATGGCGTTGTATTATTATACTTTGCGTCTCCAAGCCCCCCCCCCCCTTCTTTGCTTGCTGGAGCGTAGTGGTTCGCTACTTATCAATGTCTTGCAACAAAGAGCTATGTTTATGTGTTTTTATGGCGGGGGGCTGCGCGTAGCGTAGTGGTTCGCTACTTAGAATGTCTTGGGAGGATACACTTTGCATTTGTGTTATTTTATGAGCCCCCCCCCCTTCTTTGTTTGCTGCAGCGTAGTGGTTCGCTACTTAGAAATGTATTTGAGGAAAGACTTGGATTTATATGGTTTTATTGCGGGGGGCTGCTTCCCCCTCCCCCCCTCCTTTACTAACTACACGCAGCGTAGTGGTTCGCTACTTAGAAATGTCTTGGAGGAAACATTTGTGATTGTAGCAAGCAAGCATGCAAGCAAGCAAGCGTGCAAGTAATCGTGCAAGCAAACGTGCAAATAAACAATTCCAATTTCACCCTTATAGTTTAAAATACCCTGTGCCGGACGGACACATTTTTGCGAGATAAAAAGTATCCTATGTGTTAATCCAGGTATAACAATAAGCTATCTACATGCCTTTCATTCCAGTACAATCTTAGTTGGACGAACTATCCATTTTTTATTTTAGATTATGTTCGTGTAAGTTTTAAATCATCATTTAAGAGACTATAATTAACCACTAACCAAAACTGTAATAGTTAATAACCGAAGTTTTCCCGAAATCAGCAATGATTTTTACAAAACTGATTGATAAAATTATTTAAATTGACGTAACTTTTTTATCTGTTAACCGATTTCAATGAAATAAAAACTAAATGTTAATACAAAGAAAGGAAAATACATCAGTGAAAATCGCATCCTTCTAGGTTAAGCCGTTTCTGAGATTAGCGTGAACAAACGCAGAGACAAACAGACAAACAGATAAACAGACAAACAGAAAATAATTTTAAAAATCGTTGTTTTGAGTCCTATTGCGTTAATAAATAGCCCTAGTAACAGTTTTTCTCAAATATCTTCAATGTACAGACACGGACTTGTTACAGATTTATTATATGTAAAGATAAAGATAAAGATATTATATGTAAAGAAAAGAAAAGAAAAGATTACCCACCTAAATATTAAGGACAATCCCATTATTTAAGTCATGAGCTCACAATCGTACGTACTACAGTTACGCAGTATCTACACCTTAGAAACACATTTTGTCGACTTTTCTTGCTTTGCTGTTTTTGTCTGATGGTGATTGGTGAGTACAGTTTAATAAGAACTGGTAACTTCAGCGACTTCTGAATATCTGCCTATATTATCAATTTTATAGTCTTGTTTAAGCATAGAACAAGACAGAAGCTGAAGTTTTGTATGTAACTGAATCAAGAAAACCGAAAATGTTGCGTTAATAATGCCGTATGTATTTACCTAAGTTTGCTGTGCTTTCACAAACCTAATCATTACATTTCGTACGGCATCCTTTCAAATTTTATATCGACCAACAAATGTGGGTATCCTACCTACCTACCTACATAGGAAATAACAGTCTGGGAAGTCTCGACAAATACAACCTCATATTTTCAAGCCCCTAAAGAAAAGCTGAAAGAAGTTCTCTGAAGTTGCAACAGAGATAGGTAAAGTCACTATCAAAATATCGGAGTAGACAAGGCTTGTTCATAAGGACCGCACATATTTAACCATCTTATTACCTCTTACTTCTGAAAATATTTACTCATAGGTAACTTAAAGACAATGCCTTTCAATCACGTTTCTAAGTCCGTAAAAGGTACCTACTCCTAGCTATTCACCCTGTAATTAGTGATTGTTTAATAGTAGCCATACATACCTAATAGCAATAGCTATTCATTGGTTTTTAATGTTTTATCCTACCTGAAATCAAAGCCTGCCGGAAAAATCTCGTGAAAAAACATAATGAGAAGCGCGTAGCTATTGTTCGAGTGTTACTGCCTATTGTGAGGCTGCGTATTGATACAAAGTTAATTAGGTAGCTATCGTCGCAGCGACGCCTCCTCAATGGCGCGATGCAACTCGCGCTGCGTTTGTTTTTCATAACAATTGTTGTTTTTACAAATTTTCCTGCAGCCTCGGCGCGACCAACAATGCGAGTGGAGGAGTCGTGTTAATACCACTGAGAATTACCCGGGAGTGGATTGTCGCGCACTCGAGCACAATAAACAATACAAAACGAAACGGCAAAAACAAACTATGCAAACAGAGCCAACAAGAAGAATAGGAAAATTGCTTTTGTTTAAAAAAATCTATTTGTTCACGTTTCGAGATGAACGCGCCTACAGTGCGTCCGCGGCGGGCCAATCGCGCGCCGCCGGCCCCCGCCCCCGCGCGGCTGGCCAATCGCGGCGCGGCCCGGCGCCGCAAGAGCAGTTTCCTTTTTTAAAAGTTTCGCCTTCGACTTCCATCGGATTTCCCGCTTCGACTTCTTTAAGTTATGGACGGTGAAAAAAATCCGTTGATTTATTTATTAAGACACAACTTTTTGCGGAGTTAAATTATGATGTTGGCTGAAGACGGGCTCCGTCGCCCCTCAGGGAGCTCTTCAAAGTTTTTACGGGTTTGCGAATGGCAAGACTGAGCGGCCGCTATATTATAATTGCATTGGATTTTTATTGAAGCAGACGTGCCTGCAATGAGCAAGGACGTCAGATGAATCTATGTGATTTGCCACTTTCTTCGGCTGGTTCCCACGTTGACGAGTTGATCAGCAGTCGGCGCACACGCATCGGCTCACGATCGTGCCCGATGACGCTGGCGTATCCTCCTCTTTACCGAGCAACTTGTCCTCTTCATTATAACGATTCTCTGCAATTACAGGCCGTCTCGTCTACTAAGTACACTTAGAAGAAAAACAAAAGAAGGAAATATCGAAATGGAAAGTTGCCACTTTGGAGTTATGGCATTCGTTATAAATCAGTTTGGATTGAATTTTGTTCATAACAACATGAACATTTATACTTTTTGTACATCTACGATGTACAAACAGATTCAATTGTTTAGATATATATTTTATTATGAAAAGTTAACTCATTTACAGTTTCTGTACAATAGTACTTCAATAGTTTAGCACCATAGATTTCAATTCACAGCACTAGAAGTAACAAGCATTGTGCCAATTATTGAAATTATGATGTCAAACATTGGGAGCGTTCACTTTAGACAGGCTTCCTTATTAAAAAAATGGACAGAAATGAAAAGACTTCAATTGGTCAAGTTTATTACGGGTATGACACGTAGTGTCACAAAATGAACCAGAAACATTTCTACAAGTGATTAATGAAGTATCTATAGCTGAACAAAAGGGTAGTTGTAGGATAACAATAGCACATTACTGCAAAGGCCGGGAAAATAGGGATTGTTGACCGGATAGGGATAGGTAGGTACGAGGCTGGCAATCCCTTTTGATGTTGCGGTATACTATATAGGTATGTTATTATGTGCAATGAAATAAAAAAAACTTCAAGACATCAATATTTTATTCAAGAGGCAACTAAACTAGACTATAATTATAACCTGTAGGTACTTATTACACGTAATAGGTACCTACATGTTTCGTTATATTTCCGAATTTCATTGATTTTTTTAATGGCTGACGAACGCCATGATGCTATGTTACAAATTGACATTGAAACTAGAAACGATATCGTTGCAGGCCAATTTTGTATGAAATTCCATTATAGACCTCTCGTCTAACCGCACCCAAAACGTGATACTTCGCATTATAAGGAGCATAACGTCAATATTTGATTGCATGTTTGAAAAAATAAATATGCAATCAACTTACCCAATCTAAATGTATGTACAGGAGGCTGATTAACAACAAAAAGAGCAGCAAAATTTTCTCAATCACACTTGCTGAAACATTTCCGGTTAATCAAAACCAATTTTCCGGGGTAAAAAATAACCTGTTTTAATCTCGGGTACAAGCTATCTCCATTCCAAATTTCAGCCGTTTCAGTGTGAACAACTCCCTCACTCACTCATTCACAAACTTTCGCATTTAAGTTTAATATTTAGTAGAATTATTCCTTGAAATTTCTTGTAGCCTTTGACTTAAATGGTGGAAGTTATTTAAGTTACGTAAATTTTTAAGGGTTGCATTGAACAGCATCTTCTACTGTTACTACAAGTACTTGCAGAAAATCACCGTATAGCCTGGTGGTTAGGTGGCCAGACTACGAACCTAGAGGTTTCGGGTTAGTTCCGGGCTAGATATATATAATAATGATGTGTAAGTATGAATTTATATAACATATTATAGTACCTATGTTTATCCATTGTGTACCCATAACACAAGCTCGTGCTTAATTTGGGGATAGGTCAATTGGTGTCAATTGTTCCATGATATTTTATACCTAAGTAGTTCGCCATAATATCAACGCTGGGGTCAAACTTTGATCTAATGTTAAGTAAAATTTTATTACGTTTTTGCAAGCCTCAGCCTCGTTTAAAATATAATTTACTTACCTATAAAAACCGTGACTGACTTGACAGACGACACACAGTCTAAAACAACTGGAGATCTAGACTTGAAATTTGGCAGATTCATTATCATACCTTGTGCTTCACATAGAGTGCCTTAGACGGGAATTTATAAAATTTCTTACTAAAAAGGTAACTGCGGGGTAAACTATTTTGTAATAATAATATGCCATAATTCAACGGAATCTTTTGAAATTTTACTCCGAAAGTTTTATCATAAACTACCTAAATGCAACGCAATTTAAGCAATTGTCAGACTAGAAGTTAGGATTTAAAGTAATAAAAAAGTGTTTAAAACTCTTTGACCGCAAGTCAAAGAACTCAATCAAAATCAAAATTGTATTAATTTTTAGGTAGGTACTCATTTTGGCAGATTTTTAAAAGCAACAAACACGAACAAATGAAAAATACAAATGGGTTAGTCGCGTGGGTAAGAATAACTTAAAATTCATAAACATATTCCGAAACATTCAGTCCATTGACATTGTTAATGTTCTTCCAACTTTTATACCAATGCCATACTGCGTCGTAAAAGTCAAAGAATTCTTACTAAATATCGTGTGCAAAAAGAAATGAAATTCATAATTAAAATAACCTGAATTTCATACAGCAGTCCGGTGAGAAAGACCGCGTTTTATTGAAATCGTGGCCCGCCACATGGTTGCCACGCTAAGCCATAAAAGTTATAAGCCAATAAATCACAGCATTAATGAAATAGAACCATGCCAAAGTGTAAGTACCCACCCAACCATACCGGCGACAAGTCGCTATAAAACCGCTTAAACACCACCGCAATCACAACACCCAATTAAAAATCAATAAATAAATAGCAAACGCACTATCTCGAAAGATCTTCTTTCAAAAACACATATCATTTACCTAATTAGATTGGGCGTTAAATCGCCCAACATCCATTTATAATCAGTTCATTTAAAAATAATGCAGCATAAAAAACTCGTCAAAGATATTGTCAGGAGATATCGGCCGTACACTCTGTTCGCAGGCTTCGCTTGAAAAAACTTAAAAAAACTCACTCGGGGCGATCCGTGACTCTTTTTTTGTTTTATTATTTTTAATTCATATTATCGTACGGCTATCCCCTTTAATTTTGTTTTTAAGTATGGGCCTCAGTATGCTGGCAGCTACGTTTATGGATATTCCGAATTCCGTGGCGTATCGTCCACGGGGCGATTTCGTTTTATGTAAATTCGAGGCTAGGCAGGTGTAGCCTACGCACGGTGATTGGGACAACCGGCAATTTGGGTAGGTGTACTAACTACAAACAGTTTTACTCCAAATGCTCCGTAATGTAACTACGCCCACAATGTGCCTATTATTTATAGCAAGTTTTGGTTACAATAAGTAGATACTCTATCTGTTTCAAGCTTATTATTTATTCATCTTTTTATGCCTTGATATTGTAAAAACTAAAATAATAACCTACGTAAAAAGTCCAAAACTCATTGTAATGATACGACCTCTCCAAATTAAGATGGGGAAAGTAATCTTGTCCATAGGTAAGTGCACTATTATTGAACATGGCGCGAAATTATATATTGTAGAGCATTTTTGTGGACGTTTGTCATAACTACGTAAGACATTTGTGAGTGGTCCGTTTTATTTCACTATGATTGTAAATTACGTTGGTTGTCAAATTCGGTACATCGAATTCGATATCGAAAAGTCATTACGACATCGAATTCAATGTCGTAATGCCTATTACTTTACTGCTGGACCTGGTGGTCGTGCAATTGCTGGTCATTTTCTACGGTTTCTGAACGCATTATAGAGGACTTATGATATGTGTGTAGATAAACTATTTTATGATATAAAATATTTTCCATAAAAAGTAGTAGCACAAATTATATATTATTATGATACTCGGGACTTAATCGCGTAAAAAACATACATTAAAATAATGTGTGTGTGTGTGTGTGTGTGTGTATGTATGTGTGTGTTTGTGTATATTATTATAATGTGAAATCGCGAAAGTTTAAATCAATACACACAAACATAAACACTGCAGTTAGAACTAACTACCTCCTACTTATTGAGGTAAGTATACCTTGATAAAATTCCAAATATTCTTCGGCTCCAAATTCCAAATAGTCCTCAGATCCTTCTTGGTCAGAATTAAGAGGCAATTACTAAAAACTCTTAAACTTTAATGTTCATAGGAATGAGACTGTTTAAAGCTCGTAAACGAACTTAGTTGTAAGCCTTCAACTCTGTAGACGAACATTAAATGCCAATTACAAAGCGGTTGTGCAATTAGTGTTATAACTTTGTGTACTTTTTGTTATTTTGTACATTTGGTTGAGTATATTACCTACTAGCGAAAAAAAATACGATCATTTTGCTATATTCTCTTGATAATATGAAATATTCATTATTCATTCTCCGCTAAATATAAATATAAACACACGAGGTCGCAAGCTGTTTCTCATTCTAAGAGAAATCTATTGCTAGTTGCCAAGAACGGTTGGGTTTTTTATCAAATCAAGTCATACTTGCCTACCTTCCCACCCCGACCTAGCCTACCTGTTCCTTAAAGCGCTGGCAACGCACTTGTGATTCCCCTCTTACTGCGGGTGTCAATGGGCGGCGGTGATTGCTTTCCATCAGATGACCCCTCAGCAGCAGCCCCAGGAGCAGTTTGCCCCCTCTAATATAAAAAAAAAATCTTAACCGAAATGTCCTTAAAATCGTAACCAGTCAATCGATATTGTAAAATTTTAAATTGTACTAAAAATCACTATACTCTATAAGTACTATTCGTAGCTAAAAACATGCATGTTTTAAACTAATACTTATCATTGCTTTACACAAAAACCTGAAAAGAGCGTTACACCTACATACATATTGTAGGGACGCCTCAAAAAACCCGCTCGAAGCGCACATCCGCACATTTAAAATATTGGCAGGTAATGCAATGTTAACGAGATCGCGCTTATGTAAAGATGTAATACTCGTATTTTGCATTTAATAAGAGCCGGGCCTAGCGAGCAGCGCGTGGCCAAAGGCGAGAGATGGATCCGCAGATACGCACTATGACTCCTCGATCGAGCCTCCCCGAGTATGAAATTATTGGCGAACAGCATTCGTGCTCGATGCATCTGCCCAGACGAAGACGCGGGCTAATGTTCCCGAGACCACTACGCCAAAGATAAATCTGCGAGATAGGAGAAAGACTTAACTTAGTTCTGTGTTCCTTGCATATAGAAGATCCTATCGGATGCAACTGAAATGCACAGTTCGCGAGAAACTTTTACCATCGGTAGGGACAGGTTTTTTCTTTGTTTTCAGATCAGTGCGATTATCTTTTTTTTTATTTAATTAGATAGGAACTAATAGTAACAAAATATCATACCGTTTTAAGTTAGTACTAAGTTAACTTAAGAAATAGGATTTTTTCGTTGAATGCAGTCGAAGTGGTCGATTCGATCGTACAAGTGTCGATGCCTGCGGGCGGGGCGGGCCGTGGCACCTGTGTCTTGCATTTGAATATTCCTCCCAAACCGATATTTCATACGATCGCAGCTCATCTGTAATTAAGTCTGGATTGTAATTCGTTGCGTCGGTTTCAAAGTTCACGCCTAGGCGTTAAATATGTTGCCTGCGATCTCCGACACTTTGGGAAGATTCATGGTCGTGTTTGTTTTGATGGCTTTTTAAAGTTATTCAGGCTATTCAAACTAGACGCATCGACGTCGGCGGCACATGTTTAGTTGAACATGGCACGGTGACGATTATTCAGATCACAGCTATCTAAAGTACTACAGAATAAGGAAGTTCAACATATTTTTATGTGTTCCGCTCAATATTTCACGGCACCGCACAACGGAACATCTTTTTTTGAATTAATATAAAATCAACTAGTAAAAACTGCTCATTGCATTCACTAAAGTCGTGGTAAGACTTTGTAAGTAAGAAATAGATAAAACAAAAACAAAAAAAGCACAATATCGTGAAGATGTAAATACCAACAGAGCCTCGCCGTATCCGCGGACCGATAGACGCCGTCGCGTACAATAAGCACGCTCATAAATAAATAAATAAGCCCGAATTTAATAACAAGCCCGGGCCTAAGTAATGACCGCCAGAAGGCAGTGTTACATTTATTATGACTACGGCCGATTTTTATAACTTTTACGCACATTTCTTAGCGTTGCATTAAAAACGTTTAAACACTATAATTTGGGACGGGTTGTGCCGACGGACTTTTTTTACAAAATCAATGATCGATCTGGCTTAGTCATGTTCACTTAGAATCGATTATTATTAATTAACAGTTATTATACGTCGAAAGTGTATTGGAACGTGTTATAGGCTAACATGTATTTTATAGCGTTTAATCCTGCGCTTCGTGAACCTATAAAAAAATTGACAAAACAGGCATTAATTTCTGGTTTAAACCTTTCATTTTATCGGTGGAAACTATTATTTTAATTAAAATGTTCATATTACTTTGAAATGGAGGTTATATGCAAACGGAATACTAAGTTATTTCTAACATGTCGGTGCGTTTGTTTTCATAAATTAACAAAGAACGACAAGATTCATGTCGTTTGCAAGTATCAAATCAAATCAAATCAAATCAAAAATATTTATTACATGGCCATGTGTTTTACATCATAGGTGTTATTATTGTTTAGCATAGCCCGTACATCATGTCCTGTCGAGAGGCGTACAATTTTATTTTATTTTTTATATATTTTTTTAATCTATCTCTATGGTATAATCTATGTTAATCTTAGTTGTTAAAATTTTTATTACATGAAAAGTTCAATAACAAAATTTTGTGAAGTGATAGTAATATAGTTAATTTTACAATCATTTGTAATAAATTTAAATATTATATTAAAGGCAATTTCATTCACATGTCCAGGTAATCACTTATGGTATAGATACATTTGTTAACTAACCAACTAAAAAGTTTCCTTTTAAAAACTAGAGGAGTCAATTGTTTGAGTTCAATCGGTAACTTATTATAAATTTTTGCACTCATGCACATTACATTATTGGAGAAAAACGCTTACTTTGACTTTGGTCCAACCACATCATAACTTAATTTCGGTTGAAGTCTTGCCCTTGGATTTCTACCTCTAAACATGCCTATATTGTTCTTTACAAAAAGACAGAGCTCATATATGTACAGAGCAGGAAAAGTGAGAATCTTTTTTGCACTGAACAATGGCCTGCACGAGTCAGCTTGTTTTAAGCCATATATTGCCCGAAGACATTTCTTTTGTAGTCTAAATATTTGCTCTTTATTGCTAACATTGCCCCATAAAACAATTGACAATTTGACATTACATATGAATGAAAAGCCAGAAGAGCTGTACTTTCTGACGTGACTTCCCTGAGTCGTCTCAAGACATATGCATATCTACTTAATTTCCCCATTAAATGCTCCGAGTGGTGAAGCCAGTTACAATGGGAATCTATTATGATACCCAGGAATTTAATGGATTTGACGTTTTCCAATTGTAGGCCTTGGTATGCTATTTTAATTTCAGTCGGCTTAGCCTGGGGAGCATAAAATTCCATGCACTTTGTCTTTCCTATGTTAACCTTTAGTTGATTGTTTTCTAGCCATTTATTAATATTATGGAATTCTCTATTGGCGTCCTTTTCGAGTTGCTCAGTTTTGTCAGCCCTGTCACCCTTCAACACCAACGAGCAGTCGTTAGCAAAAAGAAGTATTTTATGATCGGAGACTTTTGGTAGATCGTTAATATATAGTAAGAATAGCAATGAGCCCAGCAAACTCCCCGTCATAATCCGCTATTTATATCTGAGCCATTTAAATATTTTCAGTTGTAATAATTTACCGGTTCGCCGAAAAACCTTGTCGCTTTCAAAGAGACACAAAGAAAATTGACAATAACACATTATGACACCCGATTGTCTCTCATCAGGCGAGTACATCAACATCACAATGGCATTTGGAGAGCAATAACACAAACGCCTCCTAATTAATGGTCATCATCGATTAACGTGAAGTCATTCGAGTTAAATCAGGCAAAGAAACTGAGAACGCATTATTACAACGAGGATCGGTTTCAAATTGTGGTTAGAGATGCCACGACAAATAAGCGTGGCGGCCGCGACGCCGCCGGTGCGATGTCCGACCAACAAAAACACCTTATAGCCATTCCGATGCAAACAATTAAGCTCAGTTTTCGTCATTTGTCCAATATAGCTTGTAACGTGTTTTCGACAACAGCGAGTTAAATGTGACGCGCGTTAAATAATTAAACATTTCTGCTAAAGACGGAACAGCAAAAAGCGTCGAGTGACAACAATGGACTGAGCGGAAAATTCTTTATAATTTGCAGGGGACTCGAAGGTTGTACGTTGGGGTGTAAATCACGTGTGCCGACAAACGAGAACAAAGTTCATTAGAATAAAAAAAATGCATTACACATGGTTGCACCTCGGTGCTTGCGCACAGGGCTAGGATGCCTTCACGAGCGCGGCCGGCGGCCCGCGCGTCGCGGACGGTTCCACTTGCGATTGTTGAGTATGTACTTGCAGAAAGTGTCCAACGATGCGTAAATTAACATGACTTTGAATTTAAATTATGGAACTATTTGAATACAGAGCAGGTGTAAACTTGAGTTGGCACCGAAAATACACGAAAACAACGCCTGATGCACGTAAACAAATTGTAAGGTAACAATTGAATAAGACAATAAAAAAAACATGAAATTGATTTCATCTCTGAATAGCGCTCGTGCACTTTATAGTTTCTTTAGTCAGATTGGCACCTCATGTAAAATCTCTAATCTAAGACTCTGAAGTGATTAGGATGTACCTAGTAAAAATCGTTGCTTTCTGATTGTTATTGATTGGCGCATCACATGATACGTTTGTGAATTATCGACTAAGGCAGAGCTTTAAGTACACACCGAGCAAGTGGAGAAATTTCATTGATGGCGTTTTTCTGGGGGTACGATCTTTGTGATTGGGGGACCTGAGGTGGAGAGGGATATACTCACCAAACACTGATATCTGATGATTCTGCTTGACTTAAAAAAAAAATCCAGGATAGAAACATCTCACGCCTCAGCCAGCAGTGGAGCCTTACCTCCGCGTTTTTCAAAGGCATACCACATGCGGCCATGTCGCCGGTGAAGACTTTATCCGTCGCGCATGTCTTTGCCGCACCGCGATCTAGATCCCGCGGCGCGGCACGATGCTATCGCAGACGTTGTCCGCGACAATTGCTAACGCCGACGCCGCGCCGGCGCAGCGCAAATATTCCCGCAATCACAATCGATGACATACCAATTTCTAGGACGAATTTATGGGCGAATTAAGAGCGTGTGGAGCTGCGGGGGGAAATTTTCGACTGAGGCTTTCGGGCTATCGATGGCATACCAATTTCTAGGGTTAACTTGCAATATCACGAATTCAGAGAGGCAGTTGGGTATGATTTCAATTGCAAGAATGCAGTGTGTAACTTTAAGCATTGTGTAGTGACACTTATTTATATAGGAATTAAGAGCTACGAGCGAATTGTTGGTCAGCATCTTTGAGTAGCTTGAACGAGAGGAATCGATGGCATACCAAGACGGCTATAGACAGATGTGAATTAGGTCTACACAGGGAACATCGGTATCGTGAATTAAAAGAGACGGAGAGATGGAGCTGTGGATCAAAATGTTAGCTTATTAAAACTATGCGTACTTGTAGAGCCATATGATAACTGACATCATTTTGAGGATTATTTTTTGCACGTGAAATGTATTTTTTGTATAGTAGGATTTTTTATTTCGTCACTCACCTTAAGTTGAAATTGCAATATCGTGGATTTCTGGCTCCAACGAAAAGTCACTGTTTAGGTGCGGTACGCGTTCGTTGTAAGTTATAATAAATACTACAACGGATCACACCGTCAAAAGCTTCAACAGTCCTAATGTCAAAGTTCGTGGAAGAGTGTGAGCCGGCGTCACGTCTGTGAATTGCAGACGTGGATGTGGGTACGTGAAGACGCGCGGATGGTCTATACGGGATTCATATTACACGTTTAAAGTAGTCACAAAATTTTAAGCTAAAACATCAAATCTTGTTCATGAAAACACATTTATCCCCAAAGATACAAAGAGCAGCTGTAAATAGATCGACTATTATTTATTATAACTTTGGGGTCTGCCAGACACTGCTAATTGTATGTTTTCGTATTTGTTTTATACTAAATAATTTCAATTAAATTGTTATAATCATTGATGTACAAAAATTATACGGATATGCCACCCCTTCACCGAGCGCGGACAAGCAATATAGGTGATTAGGTGATTCGATGACTTAGTCGCCAACGGCCGTCGCTCAGGTGACATCTCCTTGACTAGCCCAATTTCAACAGTTTTACACATTTTTGAACTGTACAAACAACACGAAAAAGAAAAACAAAGCACAAGGAATCACATTCAATAAGTACGTAAATAATTAATATGCTCATTATTTGTAAAGAAAACCATGCATTTAAAATTATAATATTATGCCCAAATAATGCAGGGCGAACAATTTATTTCCCCACCTGATAAATTCTTACCTCTAATATTATGGCCAAATATCATAGGGCCATTAATTTCCCGACCTGATAAATCCCGACCCGAGTAGAAATTCGGAAAGAAAAACTCCCGGTGAACTCTCATAGAATATTTGTTTTTTATTTTTATTTTATTATAGTTTTGTTCGTTCCTGGTAAATTGAATAAAACTATTAAGTACAGAAACTGACTAGGCATTCCATATATTTTCACTGATTTTCCAGTTTTTAGATCTACCGATTTAGACTGTGCATTATCTGGCCAATGACGACACTAAAATATCTTTTTTGTATTTTTTCCGTTATTTTATATTTTTACCTTTGAAACAGTTACGAAACACTTGCCTTCCATTCCACTTGCCACTCTGTGAGCTTTCTCGTCTCTTATAAGTAAAATATTATCGGTAGTGGCTCTGTGAGCTGTAGACCTCGTGAGCAATTTTTTTTTTCCAAAAAAACTATAATTATCGAGCCTGTTTACAACATTTTACACCGTAGAGGAGAACAGCTGGACAGACATACGAAAGAATTTTTGTCCAATTTGCAACGTTGACGCTTCGCTCGCTCGGTCAATAAAGAACGACCTGGGCTGCGTTTTATAAAGCTACAAGTAGGTCGGTAGTCGTACATTATCCAGATGGTATATTTGTCTTGAAGTTTGACATGTCAGTGTAATCACAGCTAATGAGTGAAGGCCGCATTTTGTCAGCGTTAAAGAGGTGCGTGGCCAGTCTTTCAAGTTTAAAAGTCGATGGTTATAATATTAAGTAATAGTAACTTTAGATTGTCTTATTTCAGCGAAATGGACAGTTTTGGTCAGTGACAGCGTTATCGTTAGAAATTGACGACGCAGATATAAAAAAAAAAACAAACGTTGGCTACCGCAAAACTGTTTTAAGGCTATATCAATACATTATCAATTAGTTTGTGACTGAAGAACGGAACAACCCTCTAGTAAAGCTGATGTCACCGGCGTTAGTGTCACCAAGTTTTGTTTTATGATAAAGCGCAAATATTAGGTTAGAAACTTTAAAAGTGAAGTTCGTATCAAACTTAAATCACATGTAGCGAAATCAGTTACTTATAGGTAGAGGAAACGAGACGCACAGAGACCGACGGGAACGTGGGAACGGGAAAGCGATATACTTGCTCGCTTCCAAGGCCTGAACAACTAATTTCAGAGGTGAATTTAAGTTTGAAGCGTACTCTAAATGTGAACAGCCTTTAGGAGAGGGCGGGACATGCCGTCACGTGCGAGCATCAGATACTGCGCCCGCGCCGCTGCACGCTTGCTTTACTTGGACACGCAAACGAGCCACGGAAGGTTTGCCATTCCTCTATATTCGTACAAAATGCATCCGTCTATCTATCCATCGCTCTACTTACCCCCGTAAGGTAGATCTTGAAGCTGGATCCGGAAAATCACATAAGCACTAGTTGCTAAATCACAACATAATTCGAATATCTTTAAAATCATTTGACTTTCACGGCAGACTAAATTTTTCAAAAGATGCCACGGGGTGACGGAAAACATGTACAGTCATCGTGATTCCATAAATTCAATAAACATACCTACCCGCACAATAAATATTAGAACACAATCATTACTTGTTGGGGAAAATGCGTGTACCCTCCGAAACTACCCTCAAAATTAAATATAAGTTGCTGACATAGAGACATAGAACAGACTCTTATTATGTGTAACGAAATCTTGGAGACAATTAGGTACTTATTAATAAATTGATTAAGTAAAATTACCAACTAAACTAGTATTTTTAGAGCATTTCATCATAATGACATCATCATGAGCCCAGTTAAACTAGGTCCTGTTGATGTTTTACCTCAATGTCCGAAACGCAAGATTAATGCTCTCCCGGGAATAATTTAGAAACATACGACATTAAAAAAAAGTACTCCAAAATCAAATAACAATAAGACACTGTGTTCCAAAGACGAATTCGATAGGAAAAACCGTCACGCGCCGCCGAGACCGCCGGGCGCGCCGAAAGTCTGCAACCCCTGCATTCCCGCCTTTTTGCCCGCGTATTTATAGCAACACTGATCCACAGATCGCCTACACACCGATACCAGATTCGGCAATCCTCCATTTGATATCGACTCCTATTGTATATACTTTTGTTCCTGTTTTGGTTTTTGATATTCGTTCGCGCCAGAATTCATAAATGGTAGCTTCACTCGTTAGAACGCAGTATTTTCTCCGCGATTTGATTTGTTTTTTCTGGGATTTGTGGCTGTTTAATAGAACTACAAAACTTTTCTCAAATTCGCAAGTCAATTTAAAGATAAAAGTACATACTGAAACATTTAATACCGGCCCAGCGTTCTACAAGAGAGTTTGTTGAACAAATGTTGATAATACACTCCGTTCTTTGGGAATAAAATACACCTACTAATGTAAGTATTTACTAGTAGAGGTAGGCGCAAAAATTTGTTTACTTTCTGTTACAAATTAAATGCCTGATTTGTTTTCTCTATTACTGTAAATTTTACATTCGATGTCTTCTTGTCAATCTATTGCTTACTTGAAAACAGAATTTAAGGGTCGATTAATTTCGGAGGAATTTATTTACCGAACTTGCAATCAAGGATTACTTGCGATTTTCTTTATACACTGTGTCTAAAAAAAAATGTAGTTAATTTGTAAATTCAATCCGTAATCGAACCCATTCCTACGCGATCCCAGCCACCGCTCGGCCGCTGCGCAGTCTCAAATATGAATAAATTGCATAAATATTTATCGGCACGCATTATACCGGCACCACCGGCGTCTAGAGGCCAAAACGAAGAGCACAGATACAAATACAACAAAATACAAACACAACATTCCGCGGCGACATAATTGTTTTTGCAGATGACCGGCATCCGCGCGGGCGCACACCGCTAGTGCCAGTTTTGAGACGCTATTATTCAATGCGTGCTTTGAATTGTCTATTTTTTGCATATCTTTACATGATCTTTTCAATATTTTATTGTTTTTACTTATTTGATTCCCATGATGCGTCTCCGTATTTTTAGCTTTAACTGCTGTTTTTTTTTTATTTAGAATCATGACTTCAGCTGAAAATGTACCTTGCTGAGATTTTGCCCTCTTAAAACTTATAAAGGGGAGTTTAATAATCGAAGTAAGTTATAATTATAAATAATAGCTTAGTCGAGCTCACTGTTGTATTATTTCTGTATTTGTCCTCAGAAAGTATACGTGTGCACATACAAATTTTATTTTATTTCGTATATCGCGTATATAGTTGATTTGCCAGGACGTTACTTACGTGTGCTGAGGCCGCAAGGCCACATGTTCGTACAAAACCTCGATGTCCTGTCGAACAATTCCGCAAAATAGAATCACAGATCTTGTTCGACAGCCACGCCGTTGTAAATCATAAGGCTGGTCTATCCGTCGTCTTCAGTTCCGATCGGCGTCCTGCTGTTAGCCGTACAAATTTACGATCGCCTCCGAAGCTTTCCGAAGCTTTCTTCGCATTATTTCAACAAAATATGGTGAGTTATGTAAATCTGTGTTGTACTCGTAAGTACGCTTCAGTATGGAGAGTCCGGGGATACGTTTACTCAAACTGCCACCAGGTTTGGTGGGAGAAGCTCCTATTTATTTACTTTGCATTGTTGTGCAGGTGAAATTAATATTGTAAATTATGAGTTTGATTTCTTAGGGACTTTTATTTGAAGTTAAGTAGGTATTATGCATTTGACTTAAATTGAGAATCTAGTTATGTAACCAGTCGCCGTAACACATTATAGCAACAATTTTCTACTGTTGCTTACGGTTAGCAACTTCAACCGCGTTCATATTTCTAGAGGAAATTATGCTTTCGCGAAACCGTTTTCACACCAACGAACTGTTCAGCTCGCTCGTAAGTCGTCTTCTTAATATATGTCAGGTCAGTCCCTATCAATTTCCAATAACACACGAACGCCTCCGAGCCAGGAATCCAGCGGGCACGTCCATAATTCGCGAGATCCCGGGCCCGAGTTGCACGACCTGAACAGGAATAAATATTCCTTTTATTCCAATTTGTCAGCTAAGCCACTCTCAGCAGCGAGTTATCTTCGTACCCAACGGTAAGCTCCCGCCAAAACAATACGGCTGTATCGTTAAAAAACGTGGTTGAATACAGCATTTATCATCGGTGATTAAATACCATTGTTTCGTATCGGCAGTCAGGGGACTCCTCCGAGTCGTGCTCGTTTTGCCTCGCTCCATGTCTGCATTGTAGCCGCGCGGAGACAATAAGTCTGTTAAATTGGCCCCCTATACTCGTTATATTATGTGCCACAGTTTGTATTATGCCTGCGCCCGCGTCTCGCCCGAGCCGCGTGCTCGTGCTGCTTGCCTTTGTCTTGTAAATTCTGGCGAGGCGAAGTTTTCATTGAAATTGGAATCATGATTTGTACTAATCAAACAATAGAGGAAATGTTTCTGATTTATCTTAGAGTTGTACAACGGTTTCCGTGGGTTTAGTTTAGTATTTTAGTCTTAGTAGTATAGGTAAATACGAGCATGACAACACCGTTCTAAAACATTGACTTTTATTTTCAGGATATACGACTTTAACTTTATACACAACCAATAGTCATTTATACTTAATTATGTACTTGCTTAACAAGCCAGTAAGCTCTACAGCAATATTAGTTAAACGCGTACATGGCTATCTTTCCAAGGTGTTATGCGGGGAAGAAACAGCTTAGATCCTTCTATTTAATGGATTGTAACACCCTTTTCAGCATATAAGCAAAGCCGACACGTGCCAGCAAGAACAGGCCGAAAGAAGCTGAATAACATCCATTTCTTTTGACGCCTATATTGGAATGTTAAGTGTCTGTTCCTTAACCGTAGCATAGTAAAGAAACTACTTAATGTTTAGCATGTAGGGTGGTTGAGTCGGTAGATAGCGGCGTGCCCTGCTGTCA
The DNA here is from genome assembly GCA_963691665.1 of Clepsis dumicolana. Lineage (NCBI taxonomy): Eukaryota > Metazoa > Arthropoda > Insecta > Lepidoptera > Tortricidae > Clepsis > Clepsis dumicolana. The sequence continues at coordinate 11,815,244 of OY829510.1, forward strand.
CAGAGGCCGCTGCAAAAGCGTGCTCCGATTTTCCAGTTTTTCCGAAGATAAGCCGCGACAACGTCAAAGGAATACATCTCTTTTATGCCAATAATACATATTTATGCCGACGCCTCTCTTAAAAAACTTGAAAGGCTTAAAACGGCAGTGGTCCAGCCACGCCACTAAAATCATAATGAACAAGCGTTTCTTTTGTACATGAATCACTGCGCACGAATCCTTCTCTTATCTTAACGACGTAAATTTCTAAGCAAAGAAAACCTCATTCAGACCGGCGCACATTAATTATTGCGAAAACAAATGAGAAAATATGACATAAATTATGATTAAGTACTGCTTTAAATCAATCAATAATAAATATATGAACGTCTGTCATAACTGAGTCCCAATTAGGAGGTTCGGGCCGATCTCGATGCTCGTAATTAATTTTAATAAATTAATTACAAATTATGAACAAACGGAGCGGAGGAGATCATGCCGTATCGAGAGCTGCGGCAAAAAGGGGTATGCCGGAGTTGGTAATAAAAATGTAGTTCAGACAAATATGTAAGTGCCAGGGAGAGAAAAACTGGGCTCGCCCGAGCGTCGTATTAACATGGTTAATGAATTTATTAATTAGCATCAATTAATCGTGGTGCTCGGCGGTGAAGCGCCCGCGATGCGCGCGGATAGTTTTTCCGGGAAGGTTGCTTTTTAGACGGCGATTAGCATGGAGTTAGTGGATGCGGCCTTGATTTAATATGAAATATTGCATTAAATTTAATATTGATACATGAACAAGGAGTGGTTATGGCCACTGGACGTAAGGAATCTGAGAATGTTCTTTTTATGAACATTTATGAAATTTTCCTTTTGATTGAGTTAATTACTGCAATTTTCAGCAGTAGGTAGTAACTTAATAGAAAAATAAAATAATTGTATAGGTAGCTGTGACTGTGACTGCAAGTTTGAAAAAAATATACATACTATTGGATAATAAGCGATATAGCACTTTAAAAGAACTGATGAGACTACACGAACAACACTTTATTTTCTAATTACAGAATTAGACAAATTAACTTTTAATGAACTTAAAATCTAATACAATGCGCGATAGGCAAGTTGGCTTCTCAAACGGGCAGGGGTTCTTCTTAGCAAGTGGTCGCTGGCGTAAGAGAGCGATTCTGAGCGTGCGGCAGGTTTTTAAGGCACAGCCCCCGCCGCTACGCGTCCTCCCCTCCTTGGGTAGTTGATGTTGCCTTCGTTAACACGGCCTCTCCTGACTGGAGGACGTCCTCGTCCTCCCGTGGCCCAGGCTGAAGGGTTGCTGCCCCGCCAGTGGTTCCTGGCATTGGCTCTGGTATCGAGGGCACCTCATCGCCCCTGACAGCTCGCTCTGATGTGGACTCCGTGTCGTCTTTATCTTCATCACGGCATGCATCTGAGAATAGAGGCCACTCATAAAAGACTGAAAACATCTTGCAAAGTGACATAGTGAACTATAGGCACGACGTTAGCGTAGTTCACTAAGACCAGAGAGGAAGCGCGACGTTAGCTATCTCTGATAGTGGCAACGTAAGAAACCTATAGTTACGTTAAGACTTTTACATGGCATAGGCACGACGTTAGCATAGCATGTATCCTTATGTATGACATAAGCACGACGTTCGCTTGTCATACACGCGTGTAGTCAGAATCACGCAGCTAAACATGACATAGGCGCGACGTTAGCATATCATGTGTTCTTTGTATGACATAGGCACGACGTTCGCTTGTCATACACGCGTATAATCACACAGCTAAATATGACATAGGCACGACGTTAGCATATCATCATGTGTGTTAACGAACTAAAATCTCACCCTCAAAGAAGGCAGCACACGTGTCCGGAGTCCACTCCCCTCGCCACGGCACCATAAATTCTGCCGCAGCCTGTGTCGATTTGCTATAGGAGCCGGCCAACAATTGCAGCTCGTATCGACCATGGGGAAGCGCCTTGATCACCCGATAGGGACCGCGCATGCCAAAGTCGAGTTTGCCAGTAGCTTGTGCCTGTTTAATCACAAAAACGAGTGAATTAGTATCAAACGTTCGAGGGGGTCTCCGGTCAGCATTAACATTTTTATCTTGCTGACGTTGGTTCATTTTCAGGCGCTCAGAAGCCCTCTGTCTATGCATTTCCCTTAACGCTTCGCGGTTGGGATTAGTGTTTTCTAATGCGATGTCTCTAACTAAGTGACGTATAAGGGGTGTAGCTGCTTCAATGCCTACCAGTAAGTTCAAAGGCGAGAGCCCGATAGTTCTCTGCTTGGTGATGTTGAGAACCAGCTGCAGCCGCCACATAGCGTCAGACCATTCGTTCTGTCGGTGGTTGCATTCTATGCGAACCATGTTTAACAACGTACGGCAATAGCGCTCGACCTGACCGTTTGAGCGGTGCATCTCGGGTGTAATGAGATGTATGTCAATGCCTAATTCCGTCACAAACTTCGTGAACTCTGAACTTAGAAACATACGACCGCGATCTGCTATGATTTGTTTTGGGGTGCCAAACAAAGAGATCATATTGGTAATAAGTCGCTTTAACTCATTAGCATCCTGACTATACATGGGGTACAACAAGCAATATTTTGAGAAAGCATCTACAGCAATTAGCACGTACCTATAACCGTTAGACTGTGGCAATGGGCCCAACGCATCTACATGAATTACCTCAAAGGGATTACATGGCTTTTCCCATGAATGTATAGGTTGGTGAGGGGCTCTTGGGGTCTTTTTGTGTGTTATGCAAATAAGACAGTGAGCAACATATTTTTGAACAAAAGACTTCAGAGATGGGAACCAAAAATGTTTCCTAATAAGTTCTAGCGTCTTATCTACCCCAGGGTGATTGTGCTCATCATGAAATATTCGAAGTAAGCTAAGCCTATGGCCTTTAGGCACGAAACATAGGAGTCGCGATTCTTCACCTACTGGGGAGTACTTATAAAAGAGCAGTCCATTCCTATGAACGTAATGGGTGGAATCAAGTTGTCCTTCTGTCAGTTTTTGAATGAGCTGTTGAGTTTCTTCATCCGCACCCTGTGCCACTTGAGCCCAATTCTGTTGTTTGCGGGCTTCACAGACATTCACAGGATTGCGGCTCAAGTAATCAGCATGTGACATAGAGGTGCCCTTACGGTACTCTAACGTGAAGTTAAAGTCCTGCATATATATCCACCACCTGGCTACGCGTGGCAAAAGGTCTTTTTTCTGTTGTGTCGATTTTAATGCGTTACAGTCAGTAACGACTGTAAATTGAACGCCAACCAGGTAGTGCCTAAAATGTTGCAAGGCTTTAACAACAGCCAAGGTCTCCAGCTCATAGGAATGGTACCTTGGCTCTGCACCCTGGGTTCGTTTGCTGAAATAGCCTACCGCTCGTTTATGACCTTTTTCATGAACCTGAAGAAGCACTGCACCATAGCCAACAGAACTTGCGTCCGTATGGACTTCAATAGGCAAGTCGGGGTCGTAAATAGCCAACACAGGCTCGCTAGTGAGTTGTGAAATTATAGTTTGCCGTGCTTCTTCTTGTTCACTGCCCCAGCAAAACGGCACACCCTTTTTTGTCAATTTAGCAATAGGAGCAGTTTTAGTGGCGAAACCAGCAATATAGCGGCGGAAGTAGCTAGCTAGACCTAACAATTGACGCACCTGCTTGACATTTTTTGGAATGGGTGCTTCGACTAAGGCCTTTACTTTTTGTTCGCTCGGTTGTACCTGACCCTGACTTATAGTACGACCCAAGTATTCTACTTTAGTTGACAAAAAAGAGCATTTCTTCAAATTAATAGAGAAGCCTGATTCAGTCAATGTTTGCAGTACCTTGCGTAAAGTAAAGTAAATAATAAGAAATAAAGTAAACCCTTCATCCACAGTATCGCTTAATATTAACACGTCGTCAATATATACCAGGGTTTTACCAGACTCCAAGTGTTCGCGAAGAGTTTTTGACATTATTCTTTGGTAGACTATAGGGGCATTGGCCAAACCGTAAGGCATCTTCAAATATTCGTAATGCCCTTCCGGCGTTACGAATCCCGTAAATCGTACAGAATCATTGTCCACTGGAATCTGATGAAAGCCTGTAGCCATGTCAAGGCTAGTAAAAAATTTGTGTTTGCCCAATCGATCAATATGATCGTCGATTAACGGTAGTGGGAATCGATCTTTAATTGTGATCTCATTTAATTTGCGATAATCGACACACATGCGATCAGAGCCGTCCTTTTTTTTGACCAAAAGAATTGGGCTCGCATATTCCGATTCAGATTCTCGAATTATGTTCTTTTCAAGAAGCTCTCGAATGATCTCACGAACCTTCAGAGTCTCAGAGTATGAGAGCCGGTACGGTCTATAAGTAACTGGCGTACTATTGTTCAATTTAATTGACATGCTACCAGTACTGACGGTAGAGGTAGCAGTTCCAGCAATGAGGAACTTTGAAAATTCGGTAATCAAATCGAGCAGTTTTTGCAAATCTTGTCCTGTCAAAGAAGTCTCAATCGGAATCTGCGTTGACGTCACACTAAAATTTACATCGTGCGTAAAACGGGACACATAGGTCAGATGTTGTTGATCGCGCGTGCGTGTGTACGTAACACCTTCTCGATTTAGTACATCAGTACCGACAATAATAGGAGTGTTCATGGATTCAGGGGATACTACATGCAAGTCCACTTCTAAAGTGATTTCATTAAATTCTATTGGTAGGGTAACGTAATAAGTAGATTCAACTTCCTGGCCACCGATTCCTCTTAAAACTTTAAAGGCGGGCTTGCACGCACATTTGAAATACTTTAATAGTGACGAAGAAATCAGAGAAATACTCGAACCACTATCAATAAGAACATCCACAGGAATCCCCTGTATCACTGCCACCGCGATATCTTTATTTTTATTGAGAGAGTTTTCCTGACAAAAGTTAACATTATTAGCATTGCGAGACTCTGATTTTATTTTCGCAAAGCAAGATTCTATTTTATGGCCTGGTTTTTTACAGAAACCACACGGTTCGGATTTATTTGAGTTAATGACACGATCATTCTTTTGGATGTTCTCACTGCTATTGTCACTCTTGGACGCGGTTTTAGTTCTTTTTGCACAATTAGACTGTTTATGGCCGTATTGACCACATGCAAAACATTTACCATCAGCAAATTTACGTTTACGGGCAACAGTATCATTATTTGAATTTGAAAATCGATCATTACGTGGGGTATTTCCAACTTTTTTCGTAGGTACTGACGCGTTTGACTTTACATAAATCGAAAAGAATTCCACTAAGTCGTTCGGTTTTAATTTTGAATTAGTGGCTGATGCACGTATTTGTGGGTCCGTAATACCCCGTACAACTATTGCTGTCATTAATTCGTCGGTCAACCCTTTAACTATGCGCAACCTTAATAAAGATCGACGAGCATAATCGGCATATGTAGGGTACTTGTCAGAATTAGTGCTCATGACCTCATACAGAATATTAGCAACATCTGGATTTTTGGGACACAAGGGTTTAAATTCCTTTTTAAAATTGCTCCAGCTACGATCATGAGTTACCCATTCATTGAGCCATGTCCTAGCGTCACCTTTAAGACAATTCCCGATGCGAGACAAGCACTCGTTGTCATTCCAGTGATTCAAAATCTTAGCACGGTCTACTTCGTCGCACCAGATATCTATATCGTTGACGCTAGGATCAAAATTAGAAATATAGTACGAATGGTTAGATCTCACCGTAGTATTGATTGACCGTATGGCCTCGACTATACGATCCGTCGCGTTGGGGTCACGGTCCGTGGCAGCACTCGCGGATCGCCCTGGCGACGTCGGGACCCCCGCATCCGGGCGCTCTGCATCCTCCAGGCCCGTGACTGCAGGCTCGGGCGCCCGCGGCCGCGGCGGCGTCATCGAGAGTGCGCCGGCACCCGGCTCACGTTGTTGTGACGAAGAAGAGTCACGTCGGTTTTCTAAAGAAGTCAGTCGATCTAGAATTTGTTGCATTTGTTCAGTTAATACATTTCTTGAAATACTGCGTCTGCGGGTATGCCTAGAACGCGAATCACGATCACGATCCCTAGAACGCGAATGGCGGTTTCTAGAACGAGGATCTCGGTTTCTAGAACGGCTTCTACTATGACGGTTATTATTCGGCATTCTTTTAAGTAAGTATGGCTAAGCTACAGCGAAACCAAATAAAGTAGCGGTAGGTAGCAGAAGTTCGAAAGCCGTTAAAGCAATTTAATTCAAAGAAACACAATTTAAAAGAAATGAAACACTGATTGACTATTTACACGACTAAGTCGTTAGTTAACAAATAAGCAAAATTGCAAATAATCGACCAAAATACAAAGCGTAAATTATCAATGATCACACGTTTCTTCACACAATCGCGGAGAACAAATTGGAACGTACTCACCCATAACTGCAATCACACAAATCTTACCACAAGAAAACCGTTACGATTTTGAAAATGCCACATTGAATAGCCAGTCTGCCTTACGTCAGGAACTTAGCGAATCAGGACGCAGGATAACGGTATCCCACTTACTGATATTGGATAATAAGCGATATAGCACTTTAAAAGAACTGATGAGACTACACGAACAACACTTTATTTTCTAATTACAGAATTAGACAAATTAACTTTTAATGAACTTAAAATCTAATACAATGCGCGATAGGCAAGTTGGCTTCTCAAACGGGCAGGGGTTCTTCTTAGCAAGTGGTCGCTGGCGTAAGAGAGCGATTCTGAGCGTGCGGCCGGTTTTAAAGGCACAGCCCCCGCCGCTACGCGTCCTCCCCTCCTTGGGTAGTTGATGTTGCCTTCGTTAACAATACATTCAGGGCCTGTAGAGAGCTTTTAAAATAAATAGGCAGTTTAGACCGAATTGCAGATGGTTGGTAAAACTAACATTTCTTGTGTTGTATACATAGATTATATAGTTACAGGGGAAGTCATGTTAACATAATTATCATACCACACATTCTATAATTACAGTGAGTGTGAATCAATTACTTTATTAATGGAACACCTTGCTGTCTTTCTCATGTACAAATAGCTAGCTCAAATAGTACTTAGCTAATATGAAACATACAATGAAAATCTAATTTACAAGAATCATAAATTGCAATGTGTCAAATAATTCCATAACTTAGCTTCAATTTTAAATATGCCTTGGTTACATTTAATTACCATTAGGATTGTTTTTTTACTATGTTTGGTTTCGGTTTGCCAATATAATTCAAATTGCGCACAAACTGTTTAGCTTATATAGCTTTCTTAAAACGAATATGTTTCTGTTTGTCTCCGACGGGACATAAAAAAATTCTAAATAAACTAACGTACGAACACGTACATGGCACCAACGACATTTGACGTAGAGTTGAAAATATTCGCAACCGATGATGCGTCCACTGAAGTGGACAGTGACAAATAAAGAGCTGTCACCGCGTCGGACGGACGGACGTATTTTTAACTACTATTAATAACCCGAATAGATGGCGAGATTTTTTTTTACGCTACATGTGTTTGACACGATTGATCGCTTTAATGAGGCCTGTGAATTAATAAAGAGAATTTTGATGGAAAAAAGGCTGGAGATGTCAGTGTAATGTGACAATGTGTGAATACCCTCAACCCTCATCCTTGTAATATAAAACTACCCCCTATCTCCCGTACTCTAAAAGCAAGCACCCCGCAACCAGTGTGCTTCCGATATCGAACTGAACGCGCGCATCGCGAGACAAGTGAAGAAGGACTCCCAAATTGTGGGATCTGTGAATTGCCCAGTGGTGACGTAGTTAGTGTGAGGGACTGCCGATACTATCAGTCCGGGCCCGTGACAACGCCACGAACAACTTTTTGGACAATTGTGTAGCTGAACCGAACCTTCGACAGCCGTGAGTACACCTAAATCCTGTCTAGTTCCCCTTTTCCCTACACATTGTCACAAATTTGGTGGAGGTGCGCAAGCCCCTTGAAAACTCGATATAAGAGTAACAAATTTTGTCAGTTTCGTAGAACGGGTAAGCGAGTACTTAGTGAATACCCGGTTTCATTAAAATCTCAAAATGTCTGACACCGAAGAAAAACCAGTCACTCGAGTTGCCGAGATGTATAAATATTTTAAAGAATTAAATTTGGAAAGTATAAATCCGGCTTTGACAATGTTACGTGAGAAAATTGAAGCGCAAAATACGCAAATAAGCAAGTTACAGGGTCGAATTAACTCGTTGGAAGCAAGTACGACAGCGCGTTTACAATCGAGTGGCTCATCTACCGCGGAAAATGTTGCAAAAATTAAACCTCCGGTGCCTCTTGTAAATTCAAGTGACGCTATGTCTGTAGATAAAAATAAAAGTAAATTAATGCAGAAAATGCTGCTGGAGATACCCATTTGTGACGGCAAGGTGGCAAAACAATTAATTAAATTTATCATAGAGATTGACAAATTAGTACGTTTAGACTTAGTATCAGAAGTCGAATACGTGACATGGATCATGACTAGAACTTCTGGGTTTCTCGCAAATTGGTGGTTCCAGCGCGCATCGTCTATGGTCGCTTGGGAGGAGGTTAAGTCGCTTATGTTAAAAGAAATTATGTCACCGGTTCACATTGAGACATTAAAAAATGAAATGTGCCTTCGCTACCAGTACGAGTCCGAAACACTGTTAGAATTCGCACACTCCATTGATGCGGTAGCAAAGGCACTGAATTTGGGTTGGTCGGAGGAAGCTATGATTCAATCCATTCTGAGCAGAATATCGCCCAAAACCTACTATTATCTAAGAAGTAATCCAACCGATATTAAGAATATTTCCCAATTAACTCAAATTAGCAGCGAGATAGAAGGTGCGATTTTGCGAGATCGTTTACATTCCCGGGTGGGCATCTACAATAATAACAATCAGCGTAGCAACGTTAGGTACGATTCGTTCCGGGCTAATTACAATCCCTACACGTCGAACGACTTTCAAGAGGATTCTTAAGGCTATTTAAATTATAAAAAAACAGTCTTGATACTGAATTCAATAATATCTACCTACGGGTTATTCTAGAGTAAACAATAAGAGGTGCTATGAGAACTGTATTTGACCATATTTTATTAGCCAGGTACAATTGTGCAAGTGGAATCCTGGACAAAAGTTACTACCTCATAAATTGTACTTGTCAAGTGATTTAGGTTCAAAGACTTTAATTACTCATAAAGAACAATGTTCACTTACAATGAGCCTTAATTAACAGTTTTAAATGATTCGCGGTTAATTGCATTAGACATAACGAAAACGGGATATTGACCGCGATTACCTTATAGGTTTGATGAGCTCCCGATATTTCGATGCAGTTACATGCATCATGATCACGGGCAAACTGACGAAACGAGGGTAGACACTAATGTCACTGATCACTGGATTGAGTTGCACAGCCCTAAGATCATTTCGACAAAACGCCATTATATACCAAGACTGGTGAGAGAAGCGGTTGAGATTAAGAAACATAAAAATTTTAACCGTGAGGATGGGTTGTCAAATGTCTGGAATCCCGTGATTTCGTTATACAAGACTTGCCCAGAATCAGTTTCGGGTACGCGTAGTGACACCGTAAGTGTTGTGTGCTTAAATCGAGTAACAAGTGAGAACGCGACCGATAGTAGTGGCAGTGCGCGCAGTCGGCGCGCAAAAATGCGGGTAGACAGAGCCCGGTCTGCGCAACATTAGTGTCTACCCTCGTTTCGTCAGTTTGCCCGTAATCATGATGCATGCAACTGCATCGAAATATCGGGAGCTCATCAAACCTATAAGGTAATCGCGGTCAATATCCCGTTTTCGTTATGTCTGAGCCTTAATTAAGACAATTTCTTAAATAATATTTTTTCTGATACGCGCATAATTATACATATAGTACCAAGTTGCTCGCTAAACTTACCAATGTACTTACTTGAATGAATAATTATCTATCACCACAGTTAAAATTTCGAAGATAAGTAGGAGACAATGTACCAAAATTTCATAACCGGTTATACCAATTAACCAGTGGTTAGGTACTTTGATGGATGTATAAAGTTTTAAAATAAAATACCAAACGTCGCGTTTTCTCGCCGCGTTTATTTGCCTACTGACACAATCCCGTGTCAACGCCAAACCCAACAAGGTCGCATTTTTTATTATATTTTTACAGTCGATTAGCATAAAATTTTGCGCGTCTTGCCATTTCGTTTTATTGTGTTAGGCATTTTATGCGACGCGTTATAAATATTGGCAGTTTCGTCTTCGTGGGTATCTCGCGATTAGGGCTCAGCGCCGGCGTTTTGTGGACTCATTTATGGATCGTATACTTGCTTTACCGACACTTCGCTCTAGATAACGGTATATTGATGGGTTTTAGATTAGGCTTTTGGCAGGAGAGTGTAATAAGGCGGTGGATGATCAATAAAATTAGCGCGCACAATGTCGACGCCATAGAACCCGTGGCCGCGCTAAGTGCCTATTAGCTGGTCGGTTGCTCTCCGCGCCGGAATGCTCAAATGTCAATCGCACGTTTAATAGAACGGTGTTCATAAAGTATGGAGGTTACGGTGGTGTGAGTGACCGCTCATCTGGCTACCGTCGCGTATCAGATTCGGTAGCTGCGGCTCCTATCTCGGCCATTACCTTATCATCACTTACCGATGGCCGCGTACGTTCGGAGCCGACCGTCCCGACGTATCTGTCGATGCTTAAATATGATAGATAATCATGGTGCTTTTATAGCTTGGGCCCAAAAAACAAACATTGCCCGTCTATCTGAATGATCTGTGTTGGGCTCCGTAACTAGAGGTTAGAATTCGAAGACTTCAAATAAAAAACATGGCATCGTTAAAGAAATTCTTTGCATGTTCCCGTTTGAGATATGGACACTTTGAAATTCATTGAAACAAGTTTGTTGCTTCCGAAGGACCCAGGTTATAAAAAAATAAAGATCGTATTACAAATAATTAATACGAGTGCTACAGACATAAATGAACAATATTAACATGAACTAACACACCTATTTAAAAGATTCTTGATATAATTTAGAACCGATACGTCGTCGGACATGGTTCCATCCAAGACGTCTCGGAAAATCATCTGTTCACATTTTGCGCAAAGGCAAATTTTTTAGAATTTTAGAAAGTGCCGTGTAGATTAAAGCATTGGTAAGTAAGTAATCCAGGCACACATGGCGCCGGCATTTTGAATACGTTTTTAATTATAATTGTCAGCTAATTATCGTGCATTGGATCAGTAATGGGCGGCGAGTGTCGCGGCCGGCGGGAGGCTTGCGCGGGCGCTACCGCAGCTCGGCAGGACTCCCACGGTCCCAAAACACACGAAGAATGCTTTTTTTTTCATATATTATGTAAGTATATTCAAAATTTACGGAAGTCCAGGAAATTATAAAGGCACGATTTTGAAAAAACAAAAAAAATTAAATGGTTTTAGGATCGGTGACGTTTCGGAAAAGTTACGATCGATTAAAAATGTCTGACAAACAAAGGCTTTATTTCATTGTGGGTTGTGTGGGATCCAAGTTTTTAGAGCTGATTTTACGGAAGTGCATAATAAATTATTAAGCAATCTTATTTGAAAATAAAAAATATTGGCCGTCTTGTCATTTTGTAAAAGTTACGATTTGTTCAAAGTAATAAGTAATAAAAGTGAAGAAAATGTCGACATGTTATTGATTTCAAAACAAATGCCTCCTGTTTTCTATGATTAAGTATAATAGTGCGCGGTTATACATAATTTGAATAAATACATAGAGAGGCTTCCCAGAAACGGCTGCAGCGTCCGTAACGAGCACGGGACGGGACCATCATTCACCGCTTTTCACTTATAATGATGTTAAAAATGTTACCTAACAGCCGTTCGTGTCCACCCATTGTACCACTGCTCAGTAACCAAACAAAAAAAAATTTTTAAAAAATGACTCCCAATTTATTTAAAGTATAAAAAGTCACAATTCCCATGACACCAGCTTGGGCGAGCTCTCGTCCGAACGCCATCCTTCTTTATTAAATTTCTTTGTCTTTTTTTATTTGAATCGCTTTGACATTTTCGAGTCGGGTCACTTATTAAATTAGCCTTTGTATTTCAATGAACAATTAATTATTATGTGATCTGCTCTTGGGCTTCTGTTTGATGATAAGATGTTGTTTGTAGGTTGTTGGTACGATCGGTCTGGTCTGTGTAATAAATATGATGGTCTTTTGCAGTAATCATGTCCGAGAAACATATCTGAAACCCTAACATTCCTGAAAGTAGATAAATAAATAAAAATAAATATGGAATTTTCATAGGGCAGTCTAGTTCATTTATTATTTACTCGGGACTCTTCCGTAGTGGTACCAACGAAATCGTGTTTTTCCAGAAAATCTGCTATTGAAAAAACTGGTACTTTTTGAGAACATGGGTACCTCTAAGTATCTACTTGGCAATTATTATGAATTTTTGCTTACTGTCTTAGTCGGTTAAATGTTCAGTCTGAGAGAAAAAAAGAACCGCCGTAAATATTTGTGCTACTTTACGTAAGTACAAACCGGTTAAAAAAAATGTGCAATCAGAACCCTTTCATAATTATAAGACTTTCAGTCCCTTTTTCAATAAGAATAAATATGCCTACCCATCTTAAATTATTTTCTATTTGCAAAATGGGCATGCATTACCTACCTAGTTACCTATGTACTGATATCGACAGAGACACTAAATATGTATACGATTATTTTTATTGGTTATGTACTCATTAACAAGAAGCCAGACTATTGGGAACCACTTTTTTACACAAAATGTAATGCTCGGCCGAAATGGGGGGCCGGTTTTATCGGGTTTTGCCACAATTTTTTGCTTTGGCATTACCATTAAGTCCGTTATTTTTAAATATTTAAAAGTATTTCGTAAAGGACATTACCTAAATTTACGAAAACCAATATTGTTATAGTCGGCCCCGTAATTTTATTTATTTATTTCCAATACTCGGCCCCCTATATGTAACAATTGCTTAGATAGGGTTTGTTTTAAAGTAAAAAAGTTTTATATCATCATACTTTTTATTCAGTACGTAATATTTTGTTAATTTCGATCTCATAACAAGCAAGAAACTAAAGGCCGAGAACTGGTCATTCAATGGCCTAATATTAGGGCTTTGGAGGCCGACCACTGGAGTTTCACTTTACAATTTAGATTCTTCTTTTCATTCTGAAATTAACCGATTGAACCTCAGAAAATGTTAATACTGTCACTAAAGCCGAGTGACTACCAAGAGTTTCAATTTTGAAAAATCGTTATAAGGCTGACTACTAGATCCGTTACCCTACTCAACATCTCGCACAAAAAACACATATCAAAATCAAATCGTTCAGTCACTCAGATCAGTTCCCATGGCCGATCCCTCAATAGCACTACAATATAAAGCTTCGGGACAACAGGCAAGTAACTGATGTTCGACATTAATCCTAATGTAGCAACCTACTGGTTAAACGACGTTTAATCTAAACAAAAATATTTCAATGCGCCCAATAAAACTATGGAGCGGAGAAAAAACCTCCGTCGAATGGGGCACGGTGCTCCTAAGGTATTCGATGAGTATGACTTCTGAGAAGCTATGCCCGACCACTGTCATATCACGACTGTAGGGATGGGCGATGGGATGTCAGTAGTAGTCCAGTCGATAAGCTGAAACATCTTCAACTATCGGTAACTCACGTGTAAGAAGTTGGCTACGCAGAAAATGAAAGTAAAAAAAAAACGTTTCGAAAAGTTTATCATAATCAGCCCATTAGGTGTTTACATTGAATTGCTTTGCAGGAGTATGCAGGGTTACTCACGTGCTTCCCTTCACCGTAAAGCTTATGATAAATTTCGCACATAAATTCCAAAACACTCAGAAGTGCGAGCCAGGGCTCGAATCCACGACCCTCTACATGAAAGGTCATAGTTAGGTCATACCACTAGACTGTCACTGCCTTTAAATCCCGCACACATGGATTTAATCCAAAACTATAAACATACAAAATATGTGACACACACTGCCAAGCCACAACTCAACTCACAACTACCTACTCCAAAACAGAGATTATAAATGAACAGCCCACCAATCAGCACCAATTTTCTTCCCTTGTGGTGCAACCCCCTTTGATGATGCCATCCCGATTGTGGTTTCGGCAACTACTGCTGTAACCAAATCACTAGAACTTTAGTGGCATGCTCTAATGAGGCTAATTTAACCCAACCAACCTTAAACAAACATCGACACCTCGCTAACATAGCCATCCCTAGTCGCGTGGCAGCGCCTGCGCACGACAGATGATCAGTCATGCGCCCGATGCTGCGCGATAAGCCGCGGTAGCCGTTCATTAATCTACTCCCCACCCCCCACTCCCCACCACTCACCAATTAACCTGACACAGTACGGATTCGAAGAATCTCTCCAAGAAACTATTTTGTTTGGATTAACTGATTGGTAATTAATATGCGTTAGATAATGTTGCTATGTGCTGTGGTTTTGGGGTATAATTGTTATGTTTAGGAGTTACATGCGATAAAGATAGGAGGTCAGTGAGATTCGTTATAAACTTTAAAATTTCAATGCTTACGGCAAGCGAACTGTGATGCGTGTCTATGACTAGCAGTCATTTTCATAATTTTCACGCACTGCCTTTTGTTTATTAAAAGAATCGTAAGTTTATATACATAGGTACTTACTAAATGAAATATTTGAATGAAATAAACTATAAAGCTAAGTATGCCAAGAAATTACTAGGTTTCAAGGACAAAAGGCAAATAAAGCTCTACATTTTATTTCAAATTCAACCGGGGCATTTATTTAATAAAGTCCGCCGGCAAGCATGTCTCGGTGTGATGTTAACGATAATTTGACTTATTTATGGGCATTTTCGCTAAACGAAACCGACTATTATATTATGCAGATGCGTTGAGTCAAAGGAGTTTGTCAGCGCACTGCTTTCGATGCGGTCCAGTAGCAATCGTAACGCGAGCGTCGCCCGGCCGTTACCGCCGCGGATTTATCAATCAAAAGGCGAGTTTATGAGTCCCGTCGAGTTAATGCCGCAGCAGTAAAGCTGTTTGTTTAAAACAGAATTAATTCGAGCCATAATTGGGGGAGTGTGCTCGCCGCGGGCGGCCGCCGATGCCCTAAACTATTTAATGCCGACCGACTACCGAAACTATGATTCGTAGATAGTGGTTTACGAGTCCTAAACTGAGATTTTTATAGCGTTAGCGCGACTGGATATTGTGTGAATCAGAATAAGATTTTAATGTCCGCTTTTCCTTTAGTTAACGGGTTGAGATAGACTAAAAATTGTTTGTGTGATTGCACTTGAACATTAACAAGGAGTTTAAACACCATCATGATGGAAAACATACCTATTTACACCTACCCAAGTCTCTACATAATGGCAATAGACTTGTCCTATTTGATATTTTACAGGATGCAACAGGTTTGTTGCATTTGAATTTGGACCTGTAAAAAATCGAGACGCTGTCTTTGTTTGTACATACAAAAAGAGTTTCTGTCAAAATTAGTAGGTTAGTGAATTGTAAGGATGATTTTGGATTCAGTTTAAAAATTTAATTAGAGTGAGGCCAGACGCGTAATTTCTTGAGTAGTGAGCCGCAAAATTTCGTCGAAGAGTATTGTATAAAATCATTTTTTTTTATAAGACAAGGAAGGAAAATGAGCAAGTGGTCACCTGATGGTAAGTGATCACCACTGCCCATAGACACCTATCCCGGGGGGTTTTGAGATGCGTTACTAAACTAGAGGGTTAAGATGAAATGCTTCTTGTGCCAGTGATTTCCTTCGGCTGTCTTACTCTCCACACCGGAACACAACAGTGCAAGCACTGCTGCTCAGCGGTAGGATTACCGAGTAGGATGGTGGTAGCGATCCGGACGGACCTCGCAAATGGTCCTACCACACGGAATGTAGTAGAAATTATGCGACCGAAATTACACGGCTCACAACTCATAAAATTACACTCGTTTGGCCTCACCCTTATAGTTGCGTTGCTCAGTAGGTAACCAAGAGATACGCATACAGGATACAGGTACATTTCTTGAGAAAAGCTGAGTCCACCTACAAAATATTTAGGCACGTACCTATAAAGAATTTGACAAATGTCCAGATGACAAAACATACCTCTGGATGACATTAAATCCAATCTCACGTCACGAGCGGACATCTACCTACATTTAATTTAGACAATTTACCGTTCCCGCGTCGTGCCGTACCGCGGCCGTTCTCGGAACTCGTAAATGCTGCGCCAGCGCGTCGTTATCATCCCACTTTCTACATACATTCGTACATTCGGCAACGGACAGAGAAAACATGTTTTATTCATAAAGGCTGTAATGTTCGTTGCGAATCCGCGATGTCGTACAACTATGATAAATCTGGTGACGGAAATTTATAAGCGCTGCGGATTTTATGGCCATTTTTAAAGACGGTGTCGTCGTCCGCTGATGGCCAGATTCGCTTGTTTAATGTGGTGCCTCGGTGGCAAGGTACAACAATATGACACATTTTCACGGCATGATAAAGTGCCTAAGCTGAGCATTCGAGGAATGCAGAGCGATTACACCTCGTTGCTCTCATAATTGAATACCATTCAACCACGGGCTCATTCAAACAACACACGTCAGAAATCAATACCCAAAGGCTTAAACGTTCCATTTCCATGTGATTACTATTACACTATTACACGGCTACGGACAGCTTATTAATACGCAGTCGGTCAAAAGTTAACCGGGCTTAAGTCGCTCGTATCGCCCACGAAGATTCATCACAATCGTCATTATTCACACACAAATTATGTAATTTCAATAAATGGAGCTTATTGAATAGTGATGAGCGTCGGTAGGCCTGCGTAGACGCCCCGTCGCGATCCTCGCGCATACGCGCCGTCGCCGGCCATTCAGGGGATCCTAAACAACATGATCGTAGTCCATTGCTTCGTCGGATCTGCCACTGTAATACTAAGATTTAAACTCCTCGGCAATGTAAAGCGTACACGTTCAAAATAGCCCTCGTCTCAAGTCTCATATTTCAATGGTAGTTAACTCTCCCAATAAGCACTTAGATCCTCATTGTGGGTGTTGTGTCTAAAATAAATGTATTTTGTTTGAATAAATCGAGCGGGTGCCGGCAGAGGTCGCGGCGGGTGTTAATGAAGGCCCACTTTAGGTACTGACTAATATAAACGATGAGATGAAATGCAGAGGATCACACCACACTTATGCTGGGTTATGGGGCGCAGGTACACAGGACTTAATTAAATTGAACTTTTTTTATTAGTTCTCTGCTTCATTAAGTTTAGGACGTGTTGTAATTGTGTACTAAAGTTCAACACATTAATCAATTTTTTTGGACTTTTCGGCAACCATAGCAATAGTTGAAAGCTTCGCAATTTGCGTCCAAACGTATCCATTGTATTGAAGGAGGTAGAGCTATATTGTATTTAGAGCCCCCAGCACTGCACCGCAACTGCGGAAATAACTATTTCCAACTAATACATGTATTTCATTCTTGCAATATTTCCTACTATAAGGCAATGATTCGATTATCCAACGCCGGTAACCCGGTGAATGACCAATTAACAAGTTTATTAAATCTCCCCATAGCTTCAGGTTGATCTTGTAAATGATTAAAGATTCCATCACCATTAATAAGGCAAATATTAAATCTGTTCTCGGTCTCACCACGCGTTTGACTGATGACCAAGCCCAGCGTGCTTTGAGTTGTTTTACTTTATTACACTTTAGCAGGTACAGTCTGAAGGTAGTTGATATTATACAGACGAAAAGCACTTTTTTATAGGCTTTTTGCCCCTATGCATAGGTATATTTCATACATTAATTATATTTTTTCTGTTAATTATTATGTGAGAAATGAAATTGTTGAATATCGGCCATGATATCATACTGATGGAATATGTACGTAAGGCTGCCCAGAATAGTGGAATAACCAGTTGTAAAGCGTGTTAGAACATGTGTAGGTGTAAAAAGTTTTATTACAATAAAGTGATAACAAACCACATTTCTTTTGCAATGCAGTGCTGATTGTTTTTAGAGTTCGGTCCCAAAGGGTGTAACAGGAGGATATTACTAAGACTCCGCTGTCTCTCGTCCGTCCGTCCTGCGTTCAGAAGGCTGTTACCTTTAGAACCTTAACATATTAAATTTTCACAGAATGTGATCGCTAAAACAACAAATAAAACCTAACCAACGCTAATAATAACCTAACCAAGTCAGAAAAGTTGAATTGAGAACAAAATTTTTATACGAAAGTTTAATATAAACTAGCTCAGAACCATCTCGATTAAAGTAGCTTTCGATTAAAAAAGTTACGTTTAAATCGGTCCCTTTTTTAGGAGCTATGATGCCGCAGACAGGTACACGGATACACAATACACAACTCCTTATGACTCCCCTCTTTTTGTGTCGGGGGTTAAAAGAGGTTACAAGAAAAGTAAAAAAAAATGTGTTAAATACTTTATGGTGGTACGGAATCCTTCGTGAGCGAGTCCGATTCGCACTTGGCCGGTTTTTTAAAATTAGTGATTCAACGTGGAAATTAGTGGAAGCGAATCAAACGCAGTTTAGGAAGCGTAAGGAAACTCTGTCCTTAACAATTGTCGATTTGTTCCCCAAAAAGGATTTTATTACACACAGCAGCAAAAACCACCTGCATGAAGGGTTCCCTGGCCGGCATTCCTCGGCCGCGGGCTCAATATCGATCACGCGTGTATGCGGAGTGTACATGTCAACAAAACGTCGCGGGGCAGCCGCATCACACTTATCAAAACAGTACAAAACGCGGGATGTTATCGATAGTGATCGCGGCCACGACAAGCCTCTAAATCCGTTTTTTGTGGGTTGACATCGCGCTAATAATACTCATGAGAAAAATGCGCGCCGGACCCCCGTCATCCTCCTTTTGTTTTTAATTTCTACCTCAGTGGCACCGATTTAATTGGGCTCAACTCGAGCGAGCGCACCTTCGTATTTCACCTCGGCTCGCTTCATTTGAATATTTAAAGCATTTCGGGTCCCCGGCGTATTATTTTCTTTATTTACACATATTTATATATTTATTTCAGCCCCGGCGTCATTTATTTGGTGACGTGACTTACCGATGTCGCGTCCTTCCCAGTATCGACATAGTTAACGCGGTGAATTCTCTCGCGTTCCATTTAAAAGTTTGAAGTTCCCCGTAGTTTTTCTTTTTGCCGCGGCGGCCGCGTGTGGCGCGATGCTCTTCGTTGTTTTCTCGTTCTCGCCAGCCTTTATCTTCAACAAGATTGCTCGTTTTTAAATGAAGTTATATCGACCCGATTGAACAGCGGGCCAAGAAGGCGAGGCGAATTTTTAATTAGTTTCCAAAGATAGAGAATTCTAAGGAGGAATGCGGGAGCCGTGTTGCGAGAGTGCGCAGATTCTTAATTGAGACGTGAACATAGCGTTTCGAACACCGAGAGGCGATTTGTTGAATACGAGAAGATTAATTATGAATGGAGGACTTAAATCGTCGTGGGTATTCGCTAATGAAGAGAATTAATGAACGCCATTTTTCGTAGTCCATATCGAAGAATCGCGTGACGCCGCTGCAAGCTCGCGTCACTGCCGGCCGATTATTTCATTAGCGATGATACTTTCGTCGCAAAACAGTATAAAAAGGCTAGGTAATGGCTCTCGCTGAATAAAATTACTTTAAAGACATAATGTAGGTAATAAGTGTATTTAAATTACATTACTGCTGGGAGAAAATTATATGGATAACTAGACATAATTACTGAGACGGCACTAGGGCCACGACATTGAATCCGATGTTGTCGGGGTCTCTTTTGATGAATTCGCGACAAACTTTTGCCGTGTCCTCCAACAGAGTGTCCGGGGCGGTGGGTCCGTGGTCTATGGGGAAGGACTTGCGTCCGTCCAGCTCGTAAAGATGGCCGTCCTTGTGGACAAAAGTGACGAAATGGTTATTGACCGGTTCCTCGGCGTCTACCACGTCGTGGCTGTCGGAGCGAATGATCTCTTTGTACGCGTCGAGGATAGCGGCGGTGTTCTCGAGAAGCACCCCTTTGGCAGCGGCGTCCAAACCCTGGGCTTCCTGGAGGTACCGCTTCAGGAGTCCATCGCTGAGTTCGATTTGATGAGTGTTGTTAGCAACACTATGAACTAGGGCAATGGTGCCACAGACGTTGCTGAGAACCTGTTTCAGATGGAACACGTCTTTCGGGACCTCTGGTGTTTTAGCGTGCAGCTCGGTCTCCTGCTCGGTGCGGTGTTTTTCATAGGCGTCCGAGAGAGGGAACAGCAGGACTACAGCGAGGACAGGGCGCGGCACCCAGGACAAAGCCTCACCTTCCAATCCGATGACGTCAACCATACGCCACTTGTCCGGCACCCCCAACTTCTGTAAGTATTTATTCATGGTGTCGGGGTTGGACTCCATTGGTAGAGCGACCGCAGCCATTTTTAACGATAACCGTTTTATTTTTTAGCTTGTCAAAACTTGAGCGACTCCACGCACGATATCCAAGTGACAGTCACATCCATGTCATCGTTTAGTTTTCTTTTCAACTACAGTTCCAAGGAGGTTAATTTTTGTTGTTTACTTTTATATATTTTAAGGTTTTATTCATGGTGTTGATATTTAACGCCGTAGTTTACAAACTTAAGAACAATAAAAAAGTACTTACAGAGCGAGGAACAAGCGTGACCGTGAGCCGTGGCCCGTCGTAGACGCATGCACCTATAAAACAGTAATAAAAGTAATGAATTCAGTTTCTTTCCGATTTATTTTATGACCGAGCAAAGGTTCCTCTTACAAGAACTGAAAACATATTTCAAGGAAAACACATAAAACTTTACAATCACTTGTTTGTTTTATCAAAAAGGTTTGAAGCCGAATACTTACTAAACTTTCTTTTCACACATCGCCTTGCATTTGTGATAGGTCAATTAAATTGAGTGATTTATTGATACGTAATGTTATCTTACATAGAGTAAGTAGGCAAACCATAATTTTCTTAATTTCTTAAGCTATTCAATATGACGCCTGACGCTTAACATGCCTATTTTTTTGCTAAACTAAACGTGTAAACAATTTCATCGTCAAATGATCGAGTATTACCGTACCTACTTAACTAAATTTGGCGAAACGAGACTACTTACCAAAGATCCCAGGCACTTGCTAAACACCTAAGCGCACATATTAATTTCCCGACGATAAGTAATCAGACTTGACGCGATCCGGCAGTTGCAACACGGATCATAATAGATAGCGAACTGTGAAGCGATCTTATCAACTTATTGGCACGGGTATAATTGTTATTAATTGCAAGATGCAGGTTCTTGTTTCGACGTCACGTGCCACGGACGTTTATGTGTAAAATATTTCGTTTTTATTAGTTCACGGGGTGTAATTACAAGGTGGATTGTTCACACCGTAGAGTTGCAAAGGTGTTTGGCATAGCCTTGTCTGTCACATATTCATTGTAAAAATGGAATACCAGTGATCAATGGATCCTTTAATAACACGAGATTCGAGATGGTTACTTACGCAAAAAAATATGTGGAAAGATAGTTGTTTCAGCCGTGGTAGCCCAGTGGTTAAACATTATGTACTCTCAAGCAGAGGGTTGTCGATTCGAGCCCGGACTCGCACCTCTAAGTTATTTCGGAATTTATGTGCCGAAAATTAAATTTGTAATTTATCATGAACATTTAACATGAAACTATTAAGAGCTCTTCGGCGAAGGTAAACATCGCGAGGAAGCCTGCACACTAATGCGAAGCAATTCAATGGTGTATGTAGTGCCCGTGCGGGAACTATTGCCAAAGAGATTGAGAGGAGGCCTGTGCCCAGCAGTGGGACATAAAGGCTGATGATGATGAATCGTTTCCAGCACATCCCACATTCAACAAATAAAGCCTTAACAATCTGTTCCGTCTATTGTAGCCATAATCTTAACCTTAAGCCAACAAGGTATTACTAGCACGTTAACTTTCGATTACATTACATGTTGTAACACCGGGTCACAGCTTCTCTCTCATTAAGGCGTCACATTTTGTCAAACAACATCCATTAGAGGCCAGCCGGGGCGTGGCCGAGCCGGTAATAGCACACATCACGCATGAACAAAGGTCTGGAGATGACTTACTTAAATATACATCCAGGGATGCTCTACTTAAAGAGCTTGTGAAAGGAAATGATTATGTTTAAGTAGCATGTGAGTAAGCATTTACGAGTATCTACGGTTTCAATTATGCCGATCCTGTTTAGTAGTTGAGGATTTTTAAACTGAACAACATGTTTCGAAGTGAAATAGAAGTGAATGAAGTCTTTTTAGGGTTCAGAACCAAAATGGTAAAAAATATTTAAAAAACAAAATACCTAATTACAAAAACCAAAAAAGAGAAAACTGGCTGATTATCTATAATTTGAATATTATAAGTGCAGCCGGGGTCAAACCAATATCCAACGCACGTTACAGCTGTTTTTGTAAAGGAACCCTTATGATGTGAGGTATGCTGGGAGGTCTGTCTGTCTTTCTCTGTGTCTTTTCGACTGTTCGTCATACCGGGCTACCTCAGAAACTACTAAGTAATGCTATCAACTTGAAATTTGGATTCTTTCTCGCAAGTGTAAATATGAGCATAGTTCTTCTATGATTTTTGCACTGAACTTACCAACCTAGAATCTACGTGTTCCATAATCATCATTAGAATTATTTTAGATCCAATACAGCCATCGAAACTCATCAAGACATCTGTCCGCCAGACCTCAAATTACGCCAACCGCTGATTATCCAGAAATCGGCTTAACCACAGTAATCAGTGAGACCGCGTGGCTCGCCACTTTTATTGCCACACCTTTAGTGCCAATAATGGAGTATGTTAAAAATTTAATTATGGAGACATTTTCGAGTTTTCTGGCAGTCTTTTGAAAAGCACGATTCTTGATTTAGAGTGTTATTTTTTTTCGTCGTTATTTTAGTTTTTTAACAGAGCAGTGTCGATCATTTTCATCATTCAGTTGATATACATAGAAGTGGTCACGAAAATATCTGAAAAAATAGTCGGTTTCACCAGTCGTGTCGGTGTCGACACGACTGTGTAAAATTAAAAAAAAAAGAAAAAAAAAATCCTTGTAAAATTAAATCTATAAATCAAGTGTCCAATCAGTAAGGAACATTGTAGACTTTATTTGCAACTACATAGGAGCTGTATTTGCAAGTGTCACAGGGATCATTTTAGACCGTCACTTGTAAAATTGCTTCATCGCTTTTAGGCGGCTTAAATAAATAGGAAAAATGGCCTAATATTTTGCTTCTATCTTCAAACGTTTGTAAATTAAACAACATTCACGATCCGTTCTATGTGTTTATTTCGACCGGTTCGTTACAAATGGCTACATGTCTTCACTATGTAATAATCTTTTTAATTTACAACTAAGCTTTGTACTTAACACTTGCATTGGCCTCCACTAAACACTAGACGATAAGGGAACAGTCACACCAATCAAACAGTGAAGTGCAAGTCAAGCCAACGATTTGGTGCTCAACTTGGTTCTTTTATAAAGTTTTTTTACGAATTTATTGCATTTTTATGACTACCGTGGCAACTTCGGTTTGATTCTAAACGTTGGAAGAGGCCGACTTAAGCGTTAGCGATAAGCCATAAAAAGAAAGTTGATATATAAAAAGGTATTCATATAGATGGCTGGCACATGGCTGGCACTCAATATATCAACCTGACAGAAAAATATATTTTAAACAGTCAATAGTTACTGTTATTTATTTTTATTCTGTTTCAAAAATATCTTTTGCAAAAACTATTAAAAGAACCAAAATGAGGGCAAAGTTTTAGTATCTGCGATATCAAAATAGCTTTTAAATTCCATATTTACTAAAAGTACAGTGATAGACAATATTCATCTACCTACTCTGAATAAAATAACTAAATAATCATAACATAATATTAAACAAACTTATAACTATTACAAAAATAGCCGACACATTTTTTGGTTTAATTACGAATTAGGTATATATGAAAGATCAATAATAATAGTCTATCCTAGTGAGAAATAACATTAAAGGAATACAATAATCACACCTCGCGTCCAACTATCGATAATATCAGTCAAATTCATTCAAAAATAGGTAACTTAGTCATTATTAAAAGGTTATCATGACATTATTTATAATATGATCACATAAAATAACTAACAGTACTCGTATATTGAGCGCACGTACCTAAAAAAAATCTGATTACATCACAAGGTATACACAATCACGCTATTTTATTTATTTATTTATTTAAATGTGACCATAACTCTTATTGTCTATGGAGTAGCGTATTGGACTTTCAAGCACCATTTTAAAAACCAGCGAACATGACAGTTATTTTCTGAGCACTAAAATTGTCCCCATTTGTCATTTTAAAACTAAATCTTAGTATTCATAACCACAAGATCTAGTGTACCTGATAGCTTAAAAACTTGAATAATCGTTCCATTGTTTATGGATAGGTAAGTGCGCACAATATGCAGGACTACATTTAAAATGTTTATTGTATACAAGGAGATGTATCTTGATCAGCTGTGGTGGACCAGGTTTATTCGAGTTGGTTTTCGCAGATGTCAAAAACAAACCAGCAATTTTGCTAACAGACTTAAGTTTATCTCTCACCATCATTCATCTCAGCATCGCCATACCTCATATAAGACATTAAAATGTAGGCTCTTATCCCACATATAGTAAATATTTGGACGACCAGCATCACTAACACTTGCATATGAATGGGTCAGTAAACGTGTTTTCGTTGGGTTTTAATTTTGAGGCTAGGCGAAGTTGTGATGTTTGCTACGCGACAAGTACCGATACTTACAATGCAGTTTCATTGGAAAATTGATGCACAATTATATTTCACTATTAGTTCTTGAATCATAATGCCAAGGTTAAACAGTATTCGAAACCTGTACTCAACACCGTCCTAATGATAAGTGCCCCGCCGCTATGAAGTCAATCCATGAAGTTTGCCACACGCACCAAGCAAGTCTAGCATTTTTATCCTATGGTTAAAATTGACAATAATCAGAAACTTCATAGCTGTGCAATGTGTGAGGATTGACATCATAGCGGCGGGCACTATAGGTACTTTATAGATGATGAATTTAAGTAGGATTGCATCTTAATTTAGGATCATCTGGTCAATAAAGATTTCGACTTGGTTGTTGTGTCCAATGTATGTAATTATGCCTGTGTCTTGTGCTAACTTTACCAACATCCTCGGCCCAGATTGAACTCACTATATAATTAGTTTAAAGTGTATAGTAACATACGAATAAATTGTATAATATTGTTCGTTGGAAATGCGAACTTAATGGCTAGGTCTTAAAAAGTACAAATTACGGATTAGAAATGTATGAAAATATCACGTTAATATGGAAAGACGTGTGAATCTTTCATGCCAAAACTAATATCATTCTAATAATCTTATAAATGTGGCTTTAACGCCATTGCCATTATTAAAAAATACCATATATACCATTATAAGTTCTGGCTTGTTTTAGTATAGAAAAATTCAAACGTGAGATAATAAGCTTGCGAATTAAATCTATAGGTACTTTAAGTCAGTTCAATTCGAAAATGCTATGTTCACGCAAAAATTTAATAACTTCACACGAATAAAGAACTTGCAGAACATGAGAGATCTAAAATTAAAGCCAATATTCTTAAACGCTTTTAAATCGAAATCACAATTTAATTTGGAAAAGATAAATGACTAAGATAGTAAATTTAACATTAAATAGAAATCACTTATTTAATACCAACCGGAAAAAACCCGTAGAAAAAACTACGATTATGTAAACAATTATAAAATGCACCAGTTATAGAGGTTCATTGCTGTAATACATATTGCTGTTTCATGTTTTAAAAAATTACAATGTACTGGTGTAAAACCGTATACTTGCTAAGTCTAAAATTAATTATATTCGTCTTCGAGATAGCTATTGTAAACTGTACGTAGGCAAAAACCTTCACTCTTAGAAATTGCTGCGTCACATCAGATTTTGAAGTGAAATAGATACCAAAATTTGAGCAATAGTAGAAGAAAAGAAAAATAATACGCTTTAACATATTTTCAACATGATTATTGTTATTAGTTATACGCAATAAAACATAATTTACTTAAAAAATAAAAAATAATTTCATCGCTGATTTCATCGTTAGAAAAAGTCATCTTATGAACTAAAATAATACTTTTAACTAGGAATACATTTCTTTAACTATTTAGTTTTTGTGCGTAAAGGGTAAACTACCCTAATGTTGTGACTTCCCCCTCCCCTCCCCCCAACGCTTGGCACCTTCTCTCTTAATATCAAATCAAATTTATAGGAAAATCTGAGTGTCAATGATTAAGATTAAATTAAAAGGGTAGTTTACCCTACTGTATAATAAACGCAATAAAATAAATCAATTCCAATTACAAATCTTCGAGTTATTATTTCATTATAGTTAATAAATATATTCATCAGACCTGTTCATAAATTCGAAGAAATATTTTATAATATTTAACTATAGGTAGTAGCACGATAAAATGAGTTTCAAATTTTAGCATAAAGCATATTAGATATAAAAAAAACCGAACGAATCTATGTTTATAAATTCTACAAAAATCTGTGTTAATTCATAGAATTGATACTATGGTCGTATAAAACTAAATGCAATCTTTTGAAACAATATATTTTTAACGTCACAAACCACACCCCACAATTACGCCTCTAATATGAATGATATGCACGCCTAATTAAACAATACATTTAATATAATTTCATATAGCAAATACATCATACTCAATTTCAAAGGAATATCTTATTAAAAGCTTAACTTACGACTTGAAAATGACGGAATAATCTTTATTAGAGATAAGCAACGAGATTCGCGCCGTAAAATCATTGCTAAATATTTTTCACAGGCGATAAAATATTTGTGCACGACACTGAAAACTGAAAGTGACTTTGAACTTTGTTGTCGTTGTTACAAAATCTATATTATTTACATTTAAATTTGGCAGGATTCTAAAAATTAAGCAGCTTTCTGCCGGCGCTCTAGCGTTAATAAATGGCACTAGCTGGTAAACTTGTATGTTATTTTTTGATGTTCTTAACTGTCTCTGTGTATCATGAACTTACCAATATTGTAGTGTTGTTTGTTCAACAGTTGGTTTCGCCGTTTTCGTGGTGTCCGGAGTCGAAGCTACTGAGATGCCCTAACCCTTTGGGCGGGATGGGCGGCGGAGTTTCGCCTTCGTCAACACGCAGCGGCTCCGACATCATTGAGATTATTTCCTCGTAGCGCAGCGACTCAACCGTCAAGTCGAAATCTGAAACTAAACGTATGTTTTCTTAATTAGATCGCGGCCTATTAGACATGTGCTGTCTGGAAAACCGCAGACTTTCTCATAGACATTCTCATTTTAGATTGATGTTTTATCGACATCGGTTTATGCGTTCTTGAAATATGAGACTGAAATTAAAACTGCAGGTTTTTCAACTTTTCCAAGTTGTATTGTAGTTATTCCAAGACAGCTTGCAAACAACAAATTTGTATGAGCCCCGCTGATAAACTAAAGACTTTCTGACTGTCGATAGTTGTTGGTTAGTAGTGAGTTAGTTAGGGGGAATACTACGAAATTCGAAAATCGAAGTTCGCGTCGTATCGTCCCGCTCACTATCGCATTAAATAATATTAGGGTGAGCGGGACGACATGACACGAAGTTCGAATATAGCAGTTCGTAATATAAGGCCAGGTTATCGCGCTGGTACACGAACCGTGGTGCGCCCTTGCGTCGAGCGCGTTGGTGTAGGAGTGGTCGACGCTGACGCCGGAGTCGCGCGCGTCGTCGCCACGGGCGTCGGCGGCGCGCGCGCGGCGCGGCACGGCCGGCGGCGCCTCCGCCCACGACCGCTTGTCGCCTACCAAGTAAGTATAGCAGTTCATGCAACTGCAACTGTTACATAATGAAATGAGGGTCCTTAAGACACGAGTATGGTTTTATAAAACGTGGTGAAGTAGAGTTTTATAATAAGATCACACGAGTGTTTTAAGGCCTAATTATGTAGAGTTGTAAGGTATTTTCAGAAAACCGTGTACCATTTTTGCCAAAAAAGTCCTAAATTTTTCCATAGACAAATTATTTGTCAGTTATGTGATCAGGTCCATATAGAATGTTTGTAAAAACGCGTCACAAAAGTGACAAAAAGAATACGGGACACTTTTTATTATTATTTAAATAGTCCTCGTGGTTCCGGGCAGAAATAATTCAAAATTTGTTAGGTATCAAAAAAAAGCAAATGGTGCACTGTTTTCTGCAAATGCCCTGCATACATTACTTTATCTACACACATATTATAAGTACTCTAAGATGGGTTCAGAAACCGAAGGCTTTTTTTGTTATCATAAGTAGACAAACAATACCGAGCTGTACGCTTTATTGTACAGAAAATACAGAAATAAAGACAACTTTTGCGGGCGGTAGGACCTTGAGCGTGTTTTTTGTTACGTAGACAAATATTACCGAGCTGTACGCTTTATTGTACAGAAAATACAGGAACAGACAAGTTTTGCGGGTGGTAGGACATCTTCATGGCAACGAGTGGCAATGAAAAGTTGATTGACCCATTTATGGTACAACTGTACGCAGCTACGGTCGATTGGTAAGCTAGGATGAGGTCTGACCTGAGACGCGGGGCGGCAGCGGCGGCGCGTCGCCCGGGTCGCTCCAGGACGCGCGACTGTGGCGGCGCGTCTCGACCGGCTCGCCGTCCACCGAGTCGCTGCGAACAAACGCTATGTTGTTGAACAGCCACGAATATTATAACAGGTAACTACCGTGAGATTCAATCGTAGTGAAATAAACGGATAACTCACGTATGTCAGTGAGTGATCCGTTAATTTCACTATTATCAACATTCATTATAATTACGTGTAGGCAATTGAATTATCTCAAACTTTCTAAATAGGTATCATATTTTTTAAATACTCACTGAAACGTGAACTAAGTACATAGAAAAAAAAACAGAAAAATATTGCC
The DNA here is from genome assembly GCA_963691665.1 of Clepsis dumicolana. Taxonomy (NCBI): domain Eukaryota; kingdom Metazoa; phylum Arthropoda; class Insecta; order Lepidoptera; family Tortricidae; genus Clepsis; species Clepsis dumicolana. The sequence goes on from OY829510.1 coordinate 11,844,408, forward strand.
AATACATACATACATAATGCTAACTGTGGTGTAATAAGGCACTGACACTGAATGTCAAAAATCCGGGCTCGATTCCCGGGGTTAGCAGTACATTTTTTAAGTAGTGAGTAAGTAAATAAGGCGACGACCTGGTTAGAGACTGGTGATTCGATCCCTGGTCGGAGCAGATGGTTTGTATGATGAATACGAATGTTTGTTCACGGGTGTCGGATGTTTATTAAGTACTTAAGAATGTTTAACAGTTGTCTAGTACCCACAGTACAGGCTTTGCCTAGTTCGGGACTAGGTCAATTGATGTAAATGGTCCCATGATATTATTATTGTGTATAGTAACGTCCAAACAGAGGGTCGAGCACGACTTTACGAATGCTGCGTCACGTAAAATCGAATAGTAAACGTTGTCGAGTTTGTATTACGTTTGTAACAGCGCCCGCCCGTGAGCATATTTGGCACCAAAATTTAGTATGAGGTTTCTCGTATTCGATACGACAACCGTAACGTTACGCAGCATTCGTGAAATCGTGCTCGACCCTCGGTGCAGGGTGGCGGGTTACCGGTGCTTGTCGGCGCGCGGGTCGCCGCTGCGCGGGCGGCCGGGCAGCGGCGGCGCGGGCGGCGCGGCGGGCTCGTCGCCGGCGCGCGTCTCGCCGCCCGGCAGGCTGCAAGACATTATGCTGTTCTGCTGCTCCGGGTCCTCCAGCGAGTACTGCACAAGTTAACAAAAATAGGTAGTTACCATCCTCAAAAATGCTAAGGGCCTTATTCATAAACGGCACTCAAGCGTCCATTAGCTAAAATAGGTTTTGTCTTCTTCTTACTAACGGAAATGTCAATGTGACAAAAAAGGACCAAAGAACTTTAACGGCATTTTAGTTAAAATAGGTTTATGAATAATAGGGTAAGTCTCTTTCAACAATAGTGTGTGAAATTCCGTGTTATTTCTTTTAAACGATAAGACTACCATACATGTTTATCTATAATCTCCTTGTACTGTTTCGTAGTTTTCAATAAAGAATATTTGCATTGTATTGTTCCCAATTCGCACTTGGGGCCGCTAGGGAACTATGATGATGATGATGATGATGTGTTCCTGTAATCCCTCAGAAGGGACATGAACACATCATCATCATCATCATAGTTCCCTAGCGGCCCCAAGTGCGAATAGGGAACTATAGTCAACTATAGTCTAATGTTCAATCCCCGACGCAAAGAGAGGGGATAAGATTGACCGCTGGGTGTGTGTGTGCCTCTCTCTCTCTTTCTCTATGTCTGTCTGTCTGTGACACCGTAACTCATAAACCGGGTGAACCGATTTGGATGGCGTTTTTTTCAAGGAAGCGTTTGCCCAGCAGTGGGTCGTAAATAGGCCGGAGATGAAGTGCTGAAAAACTTGGAGACTTGGTCAAAGAAGCAGGGAGCCGTTGGGGGCAGAGTAGAATGAAGCTGTGACTGGTTAATACCTCTGCCACTTGTAAATAGTAATCTAATGTAAGAATAATTACAATTGGTTTGTTGTAAAGATGTCCATCTTCATAATAGTTGTCGGCCTGCTGTGTGCTCTGCGATCGCTTATCCAACTGCGGGACCGGAGGCAATGGAGTACTGGAATACAGTAATAGTAGTTTATGCAACTGCTACATAATGAGGGTGCTTAAAACACGAGTGTGTTTTTATGAAACGAGGCGAAGCTGAGTTACTTTATCTACACACATATTATAAGTACTCTAAGATGGGTTCAGAAGTCGAAGGCATATATCATACCCATATCTGTCACGAATTTGACTGTTTTTTTTTATCATAGACAAACATACCGAGCCGACATTTCGTAAACTGTTTTTGTTTTATTGTAAAAAAAAATGTCACATTATTATTTACACATGTCGGACCGAACATGACTTATATACGTGAGTGATTCGTTATTTCACTATGATAAATTACGTTGGTTTTCAAATTTGAAACATCGAATTCGATATCGAAAAGTCATTACGACATCGAATTCGATGTCGTAATAACTATTACTTTACGGCTGGACATGGTGGTCGTGGTGGTTGGCGGCGAAGTCGTCGTCGTGCTGCAATGCTGGTAATTTTCTACGGTTTCTGAACCCATTATAGAGGACTTATGATATGTGAGTAGATAAAATTAGTTTAACAAATCATAGTAGTAAAAATGTAAGTAAATCGATTACGGAAATACTCACTTGACAATACTCTCTGACATCTGCCGGCGCGCCCTGGCCAAACCGGGCCCCAAGCTCTGCCTCAGTTGGTTGAATCTCTCTACGAGTCGCCTGTAAAGTATAATAAGTAAGTAAGCGCTTTATTGTACAGAAAATACAGAAATAAATACAGGTTACAAACAGAGAGATACAGTACAAAGGCGGACTTATCCCTGTAAGGGATCTAGGGTAATAATATTGCAGTCTGATAAAATAATGGTTCACATTGGACTTTGGCTATGCCAGGTGCTGCTAACGTACATGTACTTTTAAATGACTACAAAATTTTGACAGCGGCACTGGGTGACAGTCATAAAAACGCATATTGCTTTGACAGCACTGAATGCGTTAAGTGACGTAGCTTAGAAGTAACGGACGTTTTAGATTTATAATTATTTCAGAAGTCGGCGTCCACAATAGTACATTTTGTTACAAGTGCGGAAAGTATGTCATTTTGCACGAGTCCCGAGGTGTCATGGCTCGAGCCACCAGGCGATACGATTGAAAATGATACCTCACGTGTACCAAACGACGTTTTTTAAGACATTGGCGAGAGAACGACAATGAAACCAAAAACGATGAGCCTCACGCGCGCGGCCCTAACATCACCCGCCGGCGCCTTGATGATGTGTTCCTGTAATCCTTTAGCAGGAACATAGGGCTCGCAGTAGGGACTTCCATGCAACACTGTCCTGTGTTGTGGCTTCAAGGTCCTGCCAGTGACACCCGGCGCTTTGGAAAAGTAAAAAGCACTAGTGCGAAAAAATCAACTTTCCGCACGATACGCAACCACAATAAGTACAAACTGCATTAAAAACTGTAAACTGTAAAGTAGCAACTGTATTAAAAAGTGAACCTGTGCAGAGGCTTGACATCCTCGGGCGCCAGCCGGCCGTGCAGCGCGAGTCCCGCGTCCACCACGGCGAGCTGCCCCGCGACCAGCCGCCGCAGCCGGGCCGCGGCCGCCGCCTCGCGCGGGCTCGCGGTTCGCGCGAACTCGGCCGTGAGGAACGCTTGTTCGTATTTGGTGATCCCGCCCTGGACGTTCGCGTCGATGGTGCCTTGCAGGCGCATCGAGAACGGGTTGAGGTTGCGCGTCGGGTCGGCGGTGTACTGCGATATGAGGCCGCGCAACTCGCGTTCTGTGGACTCCATTGTTTCGCAAGCGAACTGTGTAGGGGGAATGATTAAATAAATAAATGGGTCGATCAACTTTTCATTGCCACCCGTTGCCATGGAGATGTCTCCTGGGTCACAACAGAAATATAACTTTATGAGACCCCACTCCCCGAAAGTCAGGATTTGAGTTTGAAGCATGAAGGAATAGGAATATAACCGTCGAAATACCTAACGTTTTAATGAAGCGGTGCCTTAGAAAATATTGTTTTAGATGAGTGACCCAGGGGACATATCCATGGCAACGAGTGGCAAAGGAAAGTTGATTGACCCAAATAAATCAGTGTTTATTTATCGTAGCTGATGGGTACTTTAAATATTAGGATTAGTAGCCTTGTAGTTATAGAGGAATATTATCGCAGTAAACAATATGACAATGTTAGGTATTTTTTACGGGTGACTTACTTCGACCGGAGGTATTTCTTCAACAGAGCGTGACACCACTTCTGACCACCTCAAGATGCCGGGAAGTGTGTTTTCAGTAACGAGCGTCGTCCGTTCAATCCAGAGGCTCTGAGGAATAAGACGGAAAACAGATTCTTATTTTCATCTATTTCGGAATGATTTATTGAATCAGGCGTTACTTAGGCGTCACAGGTTAATATTTATGAACTAAAAACAATTACTTTGCTCATCCGCGACCACAAGTGACAAAATAGTTATATCTGTGCGGCAAATGTATGTTTCCATGCAACACCTCAGCCTCCACTGCTACACGAATCATGTCAGGATCGTAACAAGTGGAAGTCCGTGGTCTTTGTTAACCCCTCTGGTAAACTGTAAGTAGGTCAATGAACTTTTATTTGCCACTCGTTGCCATGGAGATGTCCCCCGGATCACTCGTATAAATAAGATCTTCTAGGGCACCACTCCATTAAACGTTAGGCGTTTCGACAGTTATATACCAATTTATTCATGCTTCATCCCCTAAGTATATTAATCATGACTTTCGGGGAAGTGGGGTTTTAGAAAATCATATTTTTGTTGTGTTTCCCATGGGACACCTCTATGGCAACGAGTGGCAATGAAAGTTGACTGACCCAAATATAAAAAAAAAAAATACGAAAAATGTTCCAAAATTAGGTCTCAAGGTCTACAGCTCACAGAGCCACTAGTTTACAACACGCCCGCGCGTGTGCCAGCGACTAAGGGAACGTAGCTATGCTACGTGACCTGTTTTGTACCCCTCTCCCCCCTCGGAGACCATTCGGTACTACGCCAAGACGCCCCCTCCCCCTTTAAAACTGGTCACGTAGTACGGGCACGTTGGCTGACCTTGAACTCGTTCTCCTTATCGATGGGCGGCTTGTGCAGCGGCCGGTCGCACAGGAACGTGTTGACGTTGTTGCAGGCGTAGAAGCGGCGCGCCTGCTCCGGCGCGCCCGCGCCCCACGCGCGCCGCGCCGCCACAGGCTTCACGTTGCAGATCTGGATGTCTGCGGTACGTCATAACTAAACTAATTTTGACAGAACTAAAAAGAGAAATTGTGAATTCCAGTCTCTTCTGATTTTATACATCTACTAATAACCTAACCAACTTAGAAAAGTTGAAAAACCCCCGACATTTTAATTTCAAAGTTCAATATTAAGTAAATTCAAGAAACTTAGCTAAGAACCATCTCGATTAAACTAGCTATCGATTAAAAAAAACCGCATCGAAATTGGTCCATCCGTTCGAGAGCTATGATGCCACAGACAGATACACAGATACACAGATACACATGTCAAACTTTATAACACCCCTCTTTTTCGTCGGGGGTTAAAAATGTGTAATAAAATGAAATACAAAACGACTGTTATAGATCTTGCGGGTGGTAGGACCTTGTGCGAGGTCCGTCCGGCTCGCTACCACCATCTAACACGCTAATCCTGCCGCTAAGCAGCAGTGCTTGCACTGTTGTGTTCCAGTGTGGAGAGTAAGACAGCCGGTGTAATTACAGGCACAAGAGGCATTTCATCTTAGCTCTCTAGGTTGGCAACGCATCTGCGAACCCTCCGGGGTTGTGGGTGTCTATGGGCAATGATGATCACTTACCATCAGGTGACCCACTTGCTCGTTTGCCTTCCTCGTCGTATAAAAAAAATATTGATGATGGTTCAAAACAACATTTTTTTTAAGTAAACTTCTATTGCTAATGATTTTTGAAATTTAGTTACTTTGGTTTATGACATAATTTTGAACAGCAGAAAAATGCATATACGACGTGAGTGCTATGTACTGTCTATGTTCATCATTTATTTATTTACAAAAATTAACACAGCACGACAGTAACAATACCAAAGCGCTGGAAAATAATGATATCCATTGTCAAATAAAGGGTTAACATGAAACTAACGTGAGACTCCATCATAGTGAAATAAAACGGATCACTCATGTATCTATGTAGAGTTCAGCCCGACATGTTTTAAAAGAACCATCCCAATCGTTAAAAAAACCGGCCAAGTGCGAGTCGGACTCGCCGCACGAAGGGTTCCGTACCATTATCTATAAAAACGGCAAAACAAAATCATGTCCGTTGTATCGAAGCCCCACAAATATTTATTTTATTCTGTTTGTTATTTGCTGTTATAGCGGCAACAGAAATACATCATCTGTGAAAAGCTCAACTGCCTAACTATCACTGTTCATGAGATTCAAAATTCAAAATTCAAAATTTTATTCAGCAAATAGGCAGTTCAATGCTCTTTTACACGTCACTTTTTTTGAGTCTACTTAGCGCTTTCGGAAAGACCATGATTGCCAAGAAGAATGCGCCGCAAGAAACTTGGCACAAAGTCATTTTTTCTAAAAACAAGTTACATTAGCTCTTACAATACGCAACCACAGACAAACTACACAAAGAAACCTCACTCTGTCATTAAAAGATTACAAGAGAAAAAAAAAACTGCATTTTAGAAACAAGTGTAAAAAGTAATTATTAAAACAGCAAAACCAGAACACTTTACTTTACTGGCATGTTTTAATTGAGCAGGAGATGTATAGGGTCTCCAGGTCAAATATCTGTGAAAATTTAAATTACAAAGGGATGTATAGGGTCCCAGAATTAATACTATAATATAATACTTAATCTAAATGGCTTAGAGATGTATAGTCTCTAGGGTCAATTTAAACTAAATTTAAAATCAGCAGAGGTGTAAAACGCCTCCACGGTCAAGGATACAGCCTGGGCCGTGTTTTATAAAGCTACAAGTTACAATTTACAAGCGGAAGTCTCTTTCTAACAAAAGGTGATAGAATGAGACTTCCGCTTGTAAATTGTAACTTGTAGCTTTATAAAACACGGCCCTGGTGACAGACGGACAGCGGTGTCTTAGTAATAGGGACCCGTTTTATAACCTTTGGGTACAGAACCCTAATAAAAAAAGGGTACTGTACTGACACTGCGAGTCGTTGGCGATGATGGAGTCGTCAGGCGGTGTGTTGCGCATCATGATGTGCGCGGCGACGTACTCGGCCTGCAGCCGCTGCGTGAACGCGCCGATGCGCTCGTAGTCGTGGCCGCGGTACACGAACTGCTTGTTCTACAGACAAAAGGACACTTGACACCAGTTGACCTACACCTATGATGAGTTCTGTGACACTTGCAATGACAACTCTTATGGCTACGTAAATAAAGTCTTTAATAAAACAAAGTAACAAATTTAATCAAAAAATCATTATAGACTTCATTTACATCGCCATAAGAGCTGTCATTACAAGTCACAGAACTCGTCATAGGTGAAGAATACTGTAAGCCCAAGATGAGCAAAGCTTGGCAATGTATAATAGTACATTGTGCATGAAAGGCGGTAAGAAGGGTATTACTAACGAAAGTCTATTAGAAGGCCGACGCCGAAGGCGGAGGGCTTTTAATGACTTGAGTTTGTAATACCTTTACTGCCCGTGATACACACAATGTTTTTCATCACATTTGCGAGGAAATAAATACATACAATAAAAGGCAAAAAATCTGTTTATTAAAAGTTTGGTCTTCACATACAGAAGACGTATTTTACTAAGTACAGGCAGTATCTCCGTAAATATTAGATTAAGTATAGACGATTATAAATGTAAACTCAGCAGTCGGCAACAAATAATAGTTTTGAGATTGTCAACTTTTTTCAATGGAGACTTCAGACTTCCAGTACTTCCACAGATAATGATAAAAAACGCGTTTAGAAACTGGAAAGACGAAAGCCCATCCATACAGCCAGTTTTTATCGTTTTCAAAATAAAATTCACTGAAATAATTGCAAAGTAAACTCAAATAGTTTTAAAATATAATAATAACGTTTAAATTTGTAGAAAACGTAAAAAACCATGTTTGGTTTAAAACCTCCTTAGTGTGGAATGACATATTATACCTACTTACCTACGAGTGAACGCCATATTTTTTAAAACTAAACTCATTACTCCCTTGGGAAAATTACAAATTACCTATTACTCCCGTAGGAATAATTTAGGCCGTTGTCCTTCAGTATGCCTGCGTACAATACGACGCTTTACGAGCAAGTGTGATGAAAACGTACTTATACACACGACAGACATATTTAGTACGCAATTACATAAGAAACGTTCAAGACTCGAGAAAAGACATTCGTAAGCATCATACAATTATGACTGGAAACTTCTTTCTTTTAATGTTGATACCTGTTGGACAGTCCGGTCTCAAGAACACATCTATTGTTAATCCCATGTTAAGGTTATCAAGCGAGGTGCCGGATAAAGGTATAAGAGGTCGTCTGAATTGAGGGATTTTTTTTCCACGTACTTAAGAAATCTCTACCAGTCAACCATTGAATTACACACGTACCCTCACAAACAGCGGACATCCTTTCCCGTAGAACCCGACTCTGAAATACTCCGGCTCGGGTCTCAGCTGCGTCAGTATGGAATCGAGGAAAGTGGCGTGTGTTCGCAGACAGGACGCTAAACGTGCGTAGTCGCATAACTTCACTTCGTACAGGGTCGCTAGCTCGCGGAGCAGAGGCAGGCCTTTCTCCCAACACTGAAACAAATGTATAACGATAACTGAGACTCGTACACGCGTCACGTATCGCTTGTTGCTGACGCACTCGGCTTGGCTTTAACGTACGCCATCTTCCATCTTATTATGTCAAGCGGTACTAGATCGTGCGAGAAAGAGCCAAAACCGAGCGCGTTAGAACTCTGTCCTCTGTTATTTTAATTTTCGCCGTCAGGCATATACTTTTTTATGATCGAAAACCTTTTTTATTTATATAGATTTCTTACTTAAGGTTACAGAAGGCAGTTAGAGAGGGACAGACATACGAACACGGACCAACCACCCTCTGGACACCAAATGTTAGGGCGAACGTTTCCGAAACGCATATGCTCATTTACACCTACAAATCTTATTAGCCACCAATCGCAGCTCACTTTCGACCAGATGACAAGCTATGAACCAATCACGACGCATTCCCCCGGGCCGCTCAGCGCGGATTTTTTCGTAATGACTTTCCAAGTAAATTATAGAACATGCGGTGTCCAGAAGGTGTTTGGTCCGTGGATACGAAAGAGAGAAGCAATTAAAAATGGAAATATGATATAAAATCACCATTAAAAGCTCTTGAGAAATACACTGTGATGTGAGCCAGTCACCAGCAATTTATAGTTTTAACTCACCTTTCCGCGGTCAAAATATTGCAGCACTTGATTGTAGAGAGCTTCCTTCCGCTTCCACTCAGGAGTCTCCGGGTATTCGGGATCTACGCCGACTTGATCGCTCTCCCAACTCAACGTTTCAGCATACAACTAAAAAGATAAATCATAACAAGATCAAAACAAAAAAAAACTATGAAACCTGATCACAAAATTTCACGAGAATCGTTTGAGAACAGCTGGACAGACGGCGGACATACGAAAGCATTTTGTCCAAGCTGAAACGGTGACTCTTCGCTTGTGCTTCGCTTGTGCTTTGCAGTCGCTCGGTTTGAAAACTTCTCGTGGCTCTTGTATAAACAAATTACTATGAGTACTCTTTTTATACTGCTGAAACGTAATTTTGTTTGTAACGTACCAAAAGCGTGCATCCTGCCTCGACAAAGTTATCCGACGCGATATGGAGGTCGTGCAGTTTGTAAACGTAGCGCAGGTACATTTCCTTGCGGTCGATCTCGTTTTTGTAAAAGCTCTGAAACAGTTCCAGGACAGTCTTGAAATTAACTAAAACAGGTAACGAGGTTGACAACTAGAGAAGCAACGTAATTCAAACAATGACCAGAAAACGTGTCAAAAGTGTGTTCAAAAATCGTAGTTATAGCTTTGGAACCGATACATTTTCTAAACTAAACTTGTTTGTCACGTTTCTTCTACCATCCAACTAATTACTTAACATTAGAAATAGAAAAATGAGACAAGACATTCATCGGCCTATGTTGCCAGTGGCCAAGATTCACCAGAATGAGTTTTCAATATAGCTCCAAAAAAATGTCAAAACGATTGATTAGTATAAAGTTTGTATTGAATTAGGCAACCATGACGTCATAATTTTCAGTAATCAAACCCCCACATTTTTATTAGTTTTCGTTAAATTAAAAATCATCAATTGCAGAAATAAGTAAGGCATTCGATTTTTATAAGTATATTCGGAAGCGTTATCAAGTGAAAATGTATTCGTTTTATATCGATCATCAATCCAATTTAGCGCAGCACTCACGAGCAAGTTGACGGTGGCGGCCATCCTCTTGTCCCGGTGCTCGGCGCCCTGCATGACGGCGCGGTAGTCCAGCAGCCGCTCCAGCAGCCGCGTCACGCAGCCGACGAACGCCGCGCCGGCCTCGCGCCAGCCCTCCGTGGACACGCGCTCCATCAACCTACAAGACAAGTAACAACAGATTGTGATATTCGTTTCTTATGTATGACCTACTAACAGCCGTTCCCAATATTCAATGTATCTGGGTCAATAAACTTTTTACTGCCACTCGTTGGCCACGGAGATGTCTCCCGGGTAACTCCTCTAAAATAAGATTTTCTAAGGCACCACTCCCCCGAAATTCAGTATTTGCATGCTTAAGAAATGAAGCATGAAGGAATTGGCATATAACTGATGAAAATCCTAACGTTTGATAGAGTGGTGCCTTAGAAAATCTTATTTTAGACGAGTTACCCAGGGGACATCTCCATGGCAACGAGTGGCAATTAAAAGTTAATTGACCCATCTTTTGTGTATCTACTGACAATAAAAATACATATCTATGTGAAATGTTGCCGTTTCAATAGTGTAAACTAACGGTAACAGTTTTAAATGTTTCGCGGTTAATTACATTAACTAAGTCTACCCGTGATCATGATGCATGTAACTGCGCCGAAATATCGGGAGCTCATCCAAACCTATGCAAGGTAATCGCGGTCAATATCCCGTTAGTAATATGTCTAACAGTCGGAAGGTAATCCAACCTCTGCTTGCTATCTGTCGATGGGAGGATGGTGGCCTATGTACAGATAGCACATTATTGGATTTTACATTTAATAAATTCATCGAAACAAGTGATTCATTGAATATTGGGAATGGCTGTGACCTACAAGCGAAAGAATGACAACATTTATTAGGTAATACTTACACTGAACTCAGATGCTCCCTGCCACAGTAGCATGTGCAGTAAATAATTAATGAATAACAACAGGTTTTTTTATACGCAGCTCATATGATTGTTTGAAGTTTAATACGAACTCCACCCTGTAGGTAGTTTATCATCAATCAAGACGTAACGTAATAAACGGCCATTGAAATAATACATGTCTACAGTCAGTCATGCTCACATAGTCAAAGAAGCGTCGGTATTAAAGTGCTCGTCATAAGTGTCGTCAGCTGTATTACACACGTGGAGGTGGAGCTTTTAACATGAAAATACCGTGAGATCCAATTACAGTGAAATAAACGTATCACTCACGCAAGTCACGTATATCAGTCGAGTATAACCCATGTTTCAGACTAATCCGCAGTCCTTCCTCTGGCAGCACACGCTATACTCTAGTGTAATACGCGGCTGATCCATTTATTTCACTAAGTCCAACATTCCTAACACGTGAACCCCTCTTATACACAGCAGCAGGAGCTACTCACACACAGTCAAACAGCCTCCTGTAGTGGTCGTCAGCCTTGTTGTCGGCCACGAGCGAGTCCAGCTTGTCCACGAGCGCGGCCTCTGTGCGCCGCGCCGCGCCGGTCGCCGCGCGCTCGGCCGCCATCAGCGACACCAGCGCGCCCAGCGCGGCGCGCCGCAGCTCGCCCACCAGAGTGATCTCCAGCAACGCGCCCACTGCGCCCGGGACTAGATGCAGCTGGGCTGGACCTGGGGATGTAGAAACAGCGAATAAGTGCAAGTGGGACTCCTTGACAGTGATTTTCGAATGAAAAGACTTGTATTGGAGAAATCATTAAATAAACTAAATATTACCGAAGAAGTGGTGGGTCAATCAACTTTTCTTTGCCACTCGTTGCCATGGAGATGTGCCCTGGGTAACTCGACTTAAATAAGATTTGCTAAGGCACCACTAAAACGTTAGGAGTCTCGACAGTTATATGCCAATTGCTTCATGCAAATCCTGACTTTCGGGTAGTGCGAGTGAAGTAAATAATAAACAATCTTCCCGAGTTCAACATGAAACCGCCGTGAGATTCAATCATAGTGAAATAAACGGATCACTCACGTAGGTCAATAATAAAAATGACGACGGAAACGAGAGTAGTTGTGAGCCGCCGTTAGCTGCGTCGAGCAGCCACGCGAGCAGAGCCGCGGCGCGCAGTTTACGTCTGGCCACCGGCGTAGCGTGTGCTCCCAGAGGAAGGACTACGGATTAGTCCAAAACACATCGGGCTATACTCGACTGACATACGTGAGTGGTCCGTTTATTTCACTATAATCTTCCCGAGTGTCCCCTGTTCCCTACAAGTCTGTGCATCCCTGCCCTACAATAGCCATTTGCCAGTAATGTAGTAGTGATGCAGTGTTACCGAGGCGGCTCCACACGGCGAGCACCTGCAGGCCGGCGGCGGCGCGCATGCGCGGGCGGTCGGGCCCGCGCCCGGCCCAGCGCTCCGGCGTCAGCGCGCCCGACGTCACCAGCGCCACGCCTAGCTCCATGTAGCCGGACCACAGCTGCGGAAACGCTGTCAGTTACTTACGCAGGCTATACCGACTCGATACGGCAGTGTACTATTAATTGGTCAAATCGGCAAATGTTTCAGAAATGTCAAGATAGCATAGTATGAAGTTTGTCTTGAATTCTTGCAAATCCTATGACGTCATAATTGCAACTGACGAAACTGCCTCCTTCTTAATTTATTTTTAAATTAAAAATAATCTAAATTGCAATAATACGTGAGGCCTCGGCTTTTTTTATTAGTATTTTCGAAATCTTAATTAATAGAGTGAAATAAAATTATTTTATTTTAACACCAAAAAAACTACGCAATTGTCGCTTTTCAACAGACTCTAGCGCAGACACCCTTGAACATTTGTCTCGCGCGCAATGGCGATGTTCGACATTTTTCCGCGAGAGATTGTGAGACAGCTGTATATTTAACAATTCACAGCAGAATTATACTCGTGCACGATAATATAAAATAGCAGTGACGGTCGCCCCGTCCCCGTCTACGGCGAAATGTAAAAAAGCCTAATAAGTTATTAAGTAAGTTAAATTCGATTACTACTTTGCTAAGATACATTTGATAGGCGTTAGCTCACTGTTGAGGATACCAGAGTTAACTGACGAAAGTACTACCTGAGAATCGAACTGCGGCGGTTCGTCGCCCAAAAACCTTTCCAATAGAGGTTTAGCTAGATCTTGTAACGCAGAAAGAAGCACCTTGCAGCTCTGAACTCTTAATACCATCCAGTCAGCAGGAAACACCTGTGGAGTATGTTTCAATACAGCAGGTATACAAAAAACATACTTATTAGTCGTAAAACTTTTTTTATATCAGACAAAAGCATTTTAGCATTTAAAACTCAAGAATAAAATACATATACGTCTAATGTCACTTTAAATATATTATCAAATACCATTTAACTTGTGTTTCAAACAAGTTAGAAGGTATGTTTGCTCAAAATCAGCAGCTTTCGTTCTACTTTTTTTTTATAACCTTCACCAAATTACCTACAATCTATCAATTTCTCAAGTACATGTTTATGACCTTGACAGAAGATAGATTTTTGCCTTATCTGTGGAAATACTTATCAGTATACCATAAACGAACTACAACTAACCTGTCGTAGTTCGTCTATGACTATACCTATATATATGAACGTCATTACACGCAAGTACTTACGTCCTGCTCTATAAGGTGCCTGAACACGAGGAAAGCCCGCATGAGAAAGTCTTTGAGGGGTTTCCTGTCGTGCGGGTGCGGCGCCAGGTGGCTCCACAGCCGCTGGTAGTGCGCGGGCCTCAGCAGCTCCATGGCGCCCAGCAGCCCGGCTACCATCGAGCCCTGCGATGCAAAGGGCAAATCTTGCATCTCCATGGCAACGCGTAGCAATCAAAAGTTGATTGACCTAAATATCACATTTACTCACCAACACAGGCGAGTTGCCCCCAATGAGATGCAGCACCGTCTCCACCAGCACGTCGAGCGTGTTGAGGCACAAGACGTCAACGTCGGGGTCCGGCGCGTCCTCGGCCGGCGGCGCGCCGGGCTCCGCGCGGCGCCACAGCAGCGCCACCAGCGCGCCGAGCATGTCCGCGCACTGCGCCAGCTCGTCGCGCCGCGCCAGGTGCACGCGCAGGTGCTGGCAGGCCGTCGCTAGCACTATGTTGCGGGCCTCTGAGAATAGGGATGTTTCCTCTTAGTCAAATCGGCAACTTTTTACGAAATGCTAAAACAATTTGATCGGATCCGTTAGTCATAATTTTCAGTGATCAAATTACCTCCCTTCATTACCTCGTTTTAATTGCAGTACTTAATGAGTGAGGCATCGGTTTTTTATGAGTATTTTCGGAAGCTTGACTAATGAAAATAGAAAATGATTTTATTTTGACATCAGTCAACAACCCTAATAGGATAACTAGTTAGACACTTAGGCCGCGACTCCATTCGTCTCCAATGCCACTTCCTGAACTTTCACTCACCAGGATCCTGGCCCAGAGGCCCTTTCAGTATCTCCTGCGCGGCGGCGAGGCGCGCCCTGGCGAGCGCCGGCGCGGCGTTGGCGGCGGGCGCATCGAGCATGCTGGCGGTCACGCGCGCCGCCTCCACCGGGCCCAGTGCTGACGCCACTTCCTTGGCCACGCTGACCCATGACGTCATTAGGGCTACCTGTGTTGGGAGCGCTTTGTTGACTAACACTGCTAGTGGCCATTGTCTTCATTGATTAATGAATGTCGTTACAACCTAGAGGTCTCTCAAGCAGATGGGCGTGAGTTCGAGCCCCTGTGTTTTTCGGAATTCATGTGTGAAACTTAACTACGAGTTTGTCGGTCAAGGAAAACATCATGAGGACACTTCTACGAAGCAATTCAATGGCGTGTGTGAAGTTCCCAATCTGCACTGGGCCCGCGTGGGAACCATAACTCTCTTATTCTGAGAGGATGCCTGTGCTCAAAAGTGTGATGTTAAAAAGGCTGATGGTGGTTGGAACTATCCAAACGTGTTGGTGCGTTTACAGCAACTCCACGTAATTCTAGGCTATTATTCTACTCAGACTACCTACTCAGATTATTTTAATAGTGTATGTAGAGTATTCTTACTAAAAGCTCAAATTGAGCGAGTTTAATAATCGATTAGCTATGAAGGATCTTAGCTTTGGAACATCAATATTTTGTATTTTCTATTTCTATTGCTAAATACACTCTTATCTCTCTTCTTAAAAGCAGAAGTAATTGCTTATCGTAAGGCGATTTCACGCGTATATTCCACAGACAGCGTGGTATTGCAAAATCTAAAACGGCACACACCTGAGCGGGCGCCAAGTGATCTCTGTGCGGATGCTGCGCTAAAGTCTTCAGTGCGTGCAGTGCGGCTCTCACGTCCCTCCTAAAGCTGTCCTCGTATTGGCCGCCCGTGGCCCGCGCGAATAGTCTCCGGGACCTGACAGCCAATCGGAAGACGGCACCGAGAGAGCGGAGACACTTGCGGATTGGCTCTTGGCCCTCCGCACCCGCCGCCCATTCGGCACAGTGCTGCACCGATGATAAAAGGCCCCTGGGAAACGCGACAAACCAGAATTTGACTGATGTTTCGTTTCGACTCGTAATGGAATCCTGTTGCTGATATTGCTGTGGCCATAGTGTTAACTAGTTTTAACTTCTACTCATCAGAGCAGAGTTTTTAGCGAAATTTTCAAATTTAAATCAACTTTTAATTGACACTTGTTGCCATGGAGATGTCCCCTGGGTAACTCGTCTAAAATAAAATTTTCTAAGGCACCACTCCATCAAACGTTAGGATCTTCAATATGCCAATTCCTTCATGCTTCACCTCACAAGCATGCAAATCCTGACTTTCGGGGGGTAGTGCCTTAGAAAATCTTATTTTAGACAGTTCATTGTTCAGTTTAATTTAGAAAGTTCATTGACCCATTTGACTCACAAGACAGATCGAATTAGGCACAATGGCCGAGTTGAGAAAATCGGATAAAAGTTTTTGTTGTCACTAAAATCAATAACATGTTTCTTAGAACATATTTTTCAACGTCTTATAGTTTCTGTGTGATACTCGCCTATCTAATAATTGTCTAACTGTCATTCGTTAGGATTGCTTCCTTAGCGATTTTTTTTGTAATTATCTCCTTGTACTGTTTTGTGGTGTTCAATAAAGAATATTTGTATTATATTGTTGTATTCTTGACTAGTTTTAACCAAGGGGGATAGTATACGGAGTGTCAAAGCCCATACTTCGAATCGTTCCCCGCAGTCATGTTAAAATTCAGGCAATTTCTAGATGGCGCCAAAATCGTAGCCAGCTGGTCAAATAATAACAAAACAGCGGTTCTAATGTGTCACTCAAGCAAGGTAGATGGCGCTGAATGTAAATAAGAACGATTCAAAGTATGGGCTTTGTCAATCCGTTTACTTTCCATGATCCTTGGTTTTAACTTACTTGTATACTAGGGCAGCTGAGAAATGTTCTTCGATGTAGACGTCCAGAACGGGTTTGAAGTGCTGGAAACGGCTCTCGTCCAGGAGACTACAGATGGACACTAGCACCAAAAATACTGTTCCGGAATGTGGCGTGCTGAAACAAAAAAAAAAAAATCTGTTCGGTGAGCCGTAATAGCTTAGTGGTTTGACCCCGGCTCGCATCCTGTGAGTTTTTCGGAATTCATGCTTGAAATTGCGTCTATAATTTATCACGATCTTTAGGGTGAAGGAAAACGTCGTGAAAAAACCGCACACTCCTGCGAGGCAATTCGATGGTGTGTGTGAAGTTCCCAATCTGCACTGGGCACGCGTGGGAAGTATAGCTCAAGCCTTCTCATTCTGTAAGGAGGCCTGAGCCCAGCAGTGAGAAGTAAAACAATCAATGAAATCATTTATTTGTTAACATAGGTAAGTATTACAGATGTTACATCTAGTTTTGCATCACTATGATTGCCATAAGGCATACAAACATGTAGACTACACATGCAGCATAACTATTTATTAATTAAGTATTAACAATTCTGGTGTAAGGGTGGGCACGCGACCCGGAGTGTCGAGGTTCCGGGTTCGATTCCCGGGGTTGGTATTTTTCTGTTTTTTTTTCTGTGTATTCATGTTTCGGTGAGTTTATTAAAGATATAATTAAGTATTAACATGTATTAAGTAACATTACTGATAATGATGATGATGACGTGCGGTGAGAAATTTTCTACATAGGCCAAGCTTTATTACTTTTAAAAGGTTGGAAAGTTCATTAAACTTTTAGGAGATATATGTATTGTATAAGTTCATTGTTTACCTATTCCCATCTTCGGTTGAAAACAAAGCAAACAGAGCATCAAGGACATCCCTCAGGAATTTGATCAGCTCTTCGCAACTAAGGCCGTCGCCCAAACGCAGCACTCTGAGCAACGTCTCCTGTACTTTCTCGGGCCGTGCGCGCCATTGCAGCAAAGCTAGTAAATCCTCTGTAAAAATAAGTATCGTGTTACTGCCTGATCAAAGATGGCGTATCTGGGTCATTCAACTTTTCTTTACCACTCGTTGCCATGGAGATGTCCCCTGGGTAATCCGTTTAAAATAAGATTTTCTAAGGCACAACTGCATCACACGTTAGGATTTTCAACAGTTATACGCCAATTCCTTCATGCTTCATCTCCTAAGTAATGCAAATCCTGACTTTTTGGGGAGGTGGTCTTAGAAAATCTTATTTTTGATGAGTTATCCTGGGGACATCTCCATGGCAACGAGTGGCAATGAAAAGTTGATTGACCCATCTTCACTTTATGAATAAAATGCTGTAAGATACAAAAACGATTAGCCAAAACATAATATTTATTGGAAGTCAATCACAACCATGACTTTTTTGAACTTGCAAATACATTATGTTAACATGAAACTACCGTGAGACTCAATCGTAGTGAAATAAAACGGACCACTCACGTGTATAAGTCGTGTGGGCGCTCCCGCAGGAATGACTACGAATTAGTCCGAAACAGTCGAGCTAAACTCGACTTATATACGTGAGTGTTCCGTTTTATTTCACTAGTAGCTGACCCCGCGAACTTTGTTCCGCCTTAGAAGCCATAAATGAGCAGATTTTTGATTTTATTAAGTTTTAAATTTTCTAATTTTCCGCGCAATTTCCTTATTTTTTTCTTTCATAAGAACCTCCTCCCGATAATAACGAACAGAACAAAAAAAGAATTAGCGAAATCGGTCCAGCCGTTCAGGCGTGATGCCGTGACCAAGGGAAATAGGGATTCATTTTTATATATATAGATTATTGCAAATTATACTAACTACAGCAAAAGAAAAAAATAGCGAATAAAACATGAAAATCACAAAAACCGTTGCATTTTATCACTAACAAAAATCATGAATACTTTGTAGATAGATTTACCGTTTTGTGTAAGTTTTGTGGAGCACAGTAGCGTGTTAATAGTGCAGTTCTCTTTGGAGCTTCTTTGGAATGACACTACGACGCCATTGGTCGGCGCGCGCGCCGTGTCTGTACTGCACGAAGGCAGTTGGAGGTAGCTTGCCGTTGCTAGTCTGAAATGATGATGAAAACATGTACAGTCAGTAGCAAAATTAGCTAAGCAACCGAAGCGGTCACAATGATCTAAGCACGGCTCTATTGTTATAGGCATAAGAGCTTCTGTAGATCATTTTGACCGCTTCGATTGCTTAGCTACTTTTGCTGCTCACTGTACCTACCTAGCAGGCAAAAAGTGTGCGGTAGATAGGATATTCAGAGCGGGTTAAGATAGGGCAGCCGGGGCAACTACCTCGATCGAAAAAAGGTCACTATTAAACTATGTACATAGGTACTAGGTAATGGTTTTTACAAATTCCATTCAAGGCCCTGAATGGTTAACAAAATAAGCGGACGGACAATTAATCGCTTTTACATCTAATTGTAAGTTACAGTAGATTGAATAAAGCATCACGACAAGTCACGGGCACCAGTATTACCCGTCGGTTACCTAAAAATTCCGAAGGTTCATTTGCCCGAAAGCATCATTTATCCGAATTTTCATAATTCCGAAGCGTATTTTTTGCTCAACGAAAACTTCAGTGCACATGATTTTGAAAATATAGGTAATTTAGGTTGTTTGTTTGTTTTATTTTAAATAAAAAAATATTTACAACTACATCGGAACTTGGTGTTCGGAATACTGAAAATTCGGACTAATGATTTTTCGGAATTAAGTTTATCGTATTTATTGTGTGTGGGGTACGTCGGTCCGTCTTACTTGGCGGGATCGTCGCATTTGTAGACGTGTAGCTCGTGCGCGCCGTCGCGCAGGGTGGCGCCGCTCGCCTCCATCAGCCGGGCGAACGCGAAGCCGAATAGCTTGCGCTCGTTCTTGTCGCGCGCTGAAACAAATTACACATTGGCACTCGTCTTAGGACTCGGCGGGTTGTCTTGGGAGTTAGGGCATATTGATAAGCGCAAAATGTTTTTAAGTGGTGAAATAAAAACAGTCGAAAAAATCGAAGTCGTTCAAAAATAAATATGTTTTCTAAGTGGCAGCACCGGGAGTGTTACTTATTAGGGCGAGTATGGGATGTATGTAAGGTCACCTGGGGTAAAAGTGACTATGGGGTTATTGTGTCAATTTGAGTTATTTTTTAAATCACGTGAATAACAACAGCTGTCGTCTTATGATATGAAATGGACGCATAACCCCATAGTCGCTTTTACCCCAGGTGACCTTATAACACTAATGTATACTGAATTGCATAGATCAACCTTTCCTTCAAGAATGCTGTAAAAGACTGTCTTTCATACGACAAGGAAGGCAAACGAGCAAGTGGGTCACCTGATGGTACCTAAGTGATCACCACCGTCCATATAGGCCGTGTGGCGTCAATCTGGTTAAGGCAGTTAAATTACTAACGCTAGTGCTTAACAAGAGCAATGTAAGAACTCCACATGAGGCAGAGTTGTTCGCCCAACGATGTACAGAGATGCTCTGCGTAATAGTTTATCAAAAATACGTCTCGTAGGCGTTTGTAATACGTGCCGCTACAGGCGTTGCTAATTTGTCCATAGCAATTCAGACGATCGAGACGTTTTCTTCTGTCAAAAATTACACTAGAGGCTCTGACCCCTTAGCACGCCAACGTTTATCTACAACACAAGTTGTCCCTATCGCATTTGCATATTTCTTAGAAATGAAAAAAAAAATGAGATCGTGGATAGAATTTACCGTGCTAGAGGGTCAGTTGTTGTGGTACAGGACTAACGAATCACTAAAAGTCGTGTCCTATATGAATACTGCCTGGAAAAGGTATAAAGAAAATTTAAAACTCACTGGAACAGTGCCGGAACTCAATTCGGACGTGGGCGTGGGTGAATGTCTCCAGGGGGACCGTGAGGCGGAGTTGTTCGCCCCACGCGGGGCTGTTGTTGTGGTACAGTACCAGCGACTCGTAGAGGGTCGCGCCGCTGCCGCTGGCACCCCATACGCAATCCTGGGATGAAATAAGAATCATATTGAGCGAACAATTGTTTTTTTAAACCCATTTACACCAGGCTGCATCAATTTCGGCGGCTTAGCAAAAACTATACCATTATTCATAAACGTCACTCAAGCCTCCATTAGTCAAAATAGGTTTTGTCTTCTTCTTGCTAACGGAAATGTCAATGTGACAAAAAAAGGACAAACCAACTTTAATGGCATTTTAGTTAAAACAGGTTTATGAATAATAGGGAACTAAACGTGTAATCAAAATAGTAATATATTTGGCAATAATTTTAAGACAAGTAACTATTCTAGTGAATTAACTTTGATTTGAATCTTAACTGTTTGTGTTAGAGTTCAAATTCTAACTACACTTATTTGATTGATAAATCGTACTATGCCTGGAAAAAGGTTAACAGTAAAATCGGTATTTGGGTCAAACAACTTTTCTTTGCCACTCATTGCTCTGGAGATGTCCCTTGGATAACTCGAGTTAAATAATATTTTCTAAGGCACCACTCCATCTATGCAAACTCCTTCATGCTTCATCTCCTAAGCATGCAAATCCTGATTTCGGGGGAGTGGGGTCTTAGAAAATCATATTTTTATGAGTTCCACAGGGGACATCGCCATCGCCAACGAGTGGTAATGAAAAGTTGATTGACCCATTTACTTATCGATCATTTCATCTTCGTCGTTCATGCAACATAATACAATGGTATTGCACCTCTTTTTTTATGTGAATACTAGAACACCGTAGACAAATGCCACTCAAGTGTAGATTATGATCATAAAAACAAGTTACGACAGGTAACATCATACAAGAAAATTTCTTGTTTGATGTTACCTGTCGTAACTTGTTTTCTATTCTTTTCATTGCCACTTGTTACGATTTATCAATGCGTCAGCAAACACCGCACAAAAGAAAGTAGCATGAGCGTTTCTTCTTCATCATCATCGTCTGTCTTCGAAGTCAGTTAAATTCGTTCTCCCCGTGAGAAATAACCAAACCAATGAACAAAAGGAAGAGACAATAAC
Source organism: Clepsis dumicolana (assembly GCA_963691665.1). NCBI lineage: Eukaryota > Metazoa > Arthropoda > Insecta > Lepidoptera > Tortricidae > Clepsis > Clepsis dumicolana. The sequence continues at coordinate 11,865,898 of OY829510.1, forward strand.
AAGATCGTCAACGTACATCAATAACTTGTCCCGTGTTATCATGCACGGTGACTGTAGCCAGCACGTTCTTCGCCGTGCTCTTCCCTCCCCGTTCAAACTCTGCCTTCTCCAGCGTCAGATAGAGGTCGTTTCGGACGTCCCCCGGCATGATGACGTCAGGGAAGCCCCGCTTAGCGGTGACGGTGGCCCCCGAGGCCACTGCTTCGGTTATGCTCCCGGGGTTGGTTAGGAGTCTGAGGGCCACTACTATGCCTGGAAATGGAAAGGACAAACGTCAAGCATACAAGACAATGGAAGATCGTGGTTTAACTAAATCTGTGCTTCTAGCAAAAGCATAATCCAAAACACTATCTCGCTATGACATCATCACCAGAGGTTGGAATTTTGGCGGCAAAACATAACACTGTCGCAATTTTTCTGGTGCTCAAAACATTTTTTTATCGAAGATGGAATGGATGACGAAATTAATAAAAGTTCACTGCCGATAAAATTTGGATATTTTATTTTTAATTTTCTTTATATTTGTTCGTTTGTCAATAAATCACTTTGACTATTTGTTATGTTCGAAACCACAACACGATTCAACGATCAACTTGTAACTTTGATTGACATTTCATCTTCATGACTATAATTATTTGGGTGAAGGGGTAGAATAGAATTAAACATTGCGTACCGTAATTGGGCTGCCCCGGCAGAACGTTACATTTGTTGGTCTGTTTACGTATCAGCATATCGTGTAGCTGATGAAAGTCTTTTTCTTCGCTTTGGTATACCTAAAAAACAACATCATCAGTATTACTTTCAAGTACTAGATTGTGTTCCCAGGACAAGTGAAAAGCGCTCATTGTCAAGTCACAACATCCCTCCTCTTTTTTCCTTTTACCTAGGAGGCATAGCTACTCCTTAACGTGGGTTTCTTTTCTCTCAAATGCTTCAATAAAGAAAGGTCGCTCGCCCCATACAGTCATTGGTATTTAAGTTAATCTAGTAAGAGGTTGGCAATACCAATGGCCACTATAATATACGCACCTAAATAAATCATGGAACAATTGACACGAACTGTTCTAGTCCCAAACTAGGCAAAGCAAACTATGGATATCTACTAGACAACGGTTAGGTAAACATATAAACAATTCGTATTCATCATACAAACGTTTAAGATAAGATTAAGATTTAAGCTTAGGGGGATAAGTCCGCATTTGTACTTGAATTTGATTGTTTGTAACTGTGTTTTTATCGTATTTCTTGTGCAATAAAGCATTTATTTACTTACCTAATTAGTATTTATTTATTAAGCACAATCATGTATCACAAAACCTTTAAAATTAAGTAAAACACGAACCCTGGTAGGGTATACCATAAATTCTTTTACATCGTTAATAATTATTTAAATTATATCTAAGTCTATTTATTATTATACATAATTATATAAATATAGAAAACAAGATCTACTTATTATAACAGGTTACCTATTAATAAAACATAACATTATATAAAATTTCAGAGATCTGAACGTATGAGATCGTGAAGAGGAGATCAACACCTAATATTTTTTTACAGTTTTACAGAATTTTCTGTAAGTACCTAATTATGGACCTGATAACTAATCTACATTTTTCACAGTCTATCCTCCATAAATTCTGCGACTTAAATCTGTCTTAACCGGGGAACGAACCCGGGACCTCAAACTTCATAGTCAAACTCTCTAATCAACTAGGCTATCCGGTCTATCCTATCTATCTTAAAAGTCAGCCAGAGCCAACATTACACTCCGGCTTCTATCGACCGGCTCTTAGCCTCCCTCTTACTACCTCTATTTACCTTTTTAATTCGATGACTAATAAAGGTAGGTAAATACCTACCTTGAAAGTATATTCTTTCTCCACAGGCGTCTGTCCCGGTTGTCTCAGGAACTCGGCCAGCGGCAGGACCCCGGCGCCGAGCGGGCGCCGCGCGACCGGACCGCGGCGCTCGCCCGTGCCGCCGCCGCCGCCGCCCGCGCCCGCCCAGCGCCCCACGCGGATCACCCACGCCACCAGCCACAGTTCGCGGGAGAGATCCGTTGTTGATAGATCCTGGTTTTTTAACCCCCGACAGAAAAGAGGGGTGTTATAAGTTTGACATGTGTATCTGTGTGTCTGTGTATCTGTCTGCGGCATCAAAGCTCCCAAACGGGTGGACCGATTTCAATGCGGTTTTTTTTTCAATTCAAAGCTTGTTTAATCGAGATGGTTCTTAGCTAAGTTTCATTAAAATCGGTTCACCCGTTTTTAAAATATTGAACTTTGAAATGACAATGTCGGGGGTTTTTCAACTTTTCCAAGTTGGATATTTTAATTAATCAAGCGGAGGCCTAAGGACGAATATGGTGTTGTGGTGTGGCAAGTGAGGTGGTGGTTGTTAGACCCCCTCTCTCCCCCAGGGCCCGATCTGAAAATCAGCACCGGGCTCACCCCCAAAAGTAAAATCTCAAAATCTTAAATTTTTATGTCTGTCTGCACAGTCGAGTTCTCCAATATCTGTACAGCCAACGGTTCATAAGTATCTAAACACAGACCTTATGTAACTCGCACTTGTCCGGTTTTTTAATATACATTTAGATTGAAATAAGCTAAGTTAACATTGTGTAATCTTTGTTTCTTTTATATTTTTTTCTAATTATTTATTGTTTTTAAACTAAGGTGAAGCAATACAAACAATTCTATTCTATTCTAGTATTCGAATCCTGAGTAACGTAATCGTTATAGTATTGCCATCGAGAAACTTCATATTCAATTTTAATACCAAACACGCTCACGGGCGGCGCTGTTCCAAATGACATACAAATTTTCTTGATAAAGCTTCACTCGATTACGTTACGTAGCATTCGAATATTCGTGCTCAGGCCTCAGGATAAACGAGCAGACATAATATAGTGAATTTCATTTTTCAATTACCTCATGACATTATATACTCACAAGCACAATTATTAACCCTATTTTTACCATTTATTGTAAAAGTATTAATTATTAACCGACTTCAAAAAAAAGTGCAGGTTCTCACTTCGTCGGAATGTTTTTTTTATATAACAGTTTTTACATTAATCAAGGTGGGTGATTAATTTTGCCTGTGCGTATATTACGGTCTTCCCCATTCACACCTCTTTCCTTAAGTCGAATTGCACTTGATTTTACCTTACTGCGTACGCGAAAAATAAACATACTTGTAGGCATTGGCATAAATGATTCATGCCATCAAGCGCTGCTTAACCACGTAGTCTTTTTTTTAATTTAAAAGTAAGTAGATTCTTATTAATTTATAGTAATTTTTTGTGTTAACGAAATATTACAATAGCAATAGACTTAAAAATTGGCATTAGTACGTATATTACGCAGTTCCGAATAATTAAAAAACCGGGCAAGTGCGAGCCGGACTCGCGCACGAGGTTTCCGTAGAAAGATTTTCACGCTTTTCCCTAGTGTTTTAAGAAGTCCAGTGTTAGCAAAGGCCTGCTCCTAAGCAAAATGTACGCAGTGTGGGGTCAACTTATATTGGCCTGCGCAATCTACAGACTGAGACTTTTCTGAGTGGTTGCGCTATAAGAGCTACGTTCATACCAAATTTCTAGTTTCTAGGACAACTGGAAGTACCCTTTAGGTTTTCGGATTTCGGCAATTTGTATAGAAATAGCCTATTTAATGACTGTATCTTTTGATTGCGTTGACTTAGAAGGGTGATTTTTTCACAGCTTCACGGGACCGCAGGCTTGAGTATTCGATATTAATTTCAGCATGCTACCTCCACGCGTTCGAGAGAAAAAGAGTCTTGACAGACAGACAGACAGACAGACGGACAACAAAGTGATCCTATAAGGGTTCCGTTTTTCCTTTTGAGATTCGGAACCCTGAAAATGAGTACAAAAATGATTGCCCGTACTTAAATAAACTTTATCTACACATATTATAAGTCCTCTATAATGCGTTCAGAAACCGTAGAAAATGACCAGCATTGCAGCACGACGACGACCTCGCCGCCAACCCCAGCACCACCACCACCACCTCCAGTAAAGTAATAGTCATTACGACATCGAATTCGATATCGTAATGACTTTTCGATATCGAATTCGATGTCGTAATTTACAGTCATAGTGAAATAAAACGGATCACTCACGTATATAAGTCGAGTTCAGTCCGACATGCATAAATAATAATGTGATATTATTTTTTTTACAATAAAAAAAAAACAGTTTACGAAACGTCCGCTCGGTATGTTTGTCTATGATTAAAAAAAACAGTCAAATTCGTGACAGGTATGGTTTTGATATATGCCTTCGGCTTCTGAACCCATCTTAGAGAACTTATAATATGTGTGTAGATAAAGTAATGTATGCAACTCCACATAATTAGGCCTTAAAACACTCGTGTGATCCTATTATGAAACTCAGCTTCGCCTCGTTTCATAAAAACACACTCCTGTTTTAAGGACCCTTATTATGTAGCAGTTGCATAAACTACTATTTATACTTACCGCAAACAAGGTGCTATTGGCGTGCAGCCTATCCACATAGTTAGAGAATCCATCCCTCGCTATTCTGACTCTAAATCTCTCTGACAGTGGTTGGGCTCGCCTCGCGTCATGCAGCCACAGTAGCAGTTCCGCCTCGTCGCCGCCCGCCGTGTGTCCGAAGTCTCTCATGCTGCACATGAGGTGGTGGCTTTGTACGGTGGTGGTGCCGCTGGGGACGGACGTATTTGTGAGGGTTCCGGAGTTGAAACTGCTGCCTGAGCCACCGGCGCGCCGGAGCGTGCCTCGCCACTGTAAACGATAGTTGAATAAATGAGAAAAATAAACGCGATTAAATTGTTACACGTACAAAAGCGAAACTGTGTACGTCTTTGTACCACGACGTCGCAACAGTCTTATTTTAAGTAGGTATTTCATACAAGTGCCATCCAAAACCTAGACCACCATTACGTTGTCATGCTGATTGAATTATTGAGTTAGTCGCAGGACTATTGTACATGTCGTTAGGGGACGAACCGGACACGCAAAACGTAAGGTTGTTAGATGACAGACAGAAACAGTGTTTTGGCAACAAAGACAAATTTAACTAGTCGGTCATTCTACGACTTTGCAATATTTGAATTTATTTTTCACTTTTTTTTAAATCTCGTCTTTTTTGCCAAAATGAGAACGAAAATCTATTACGGCCAAATAGTTACCCAAGAAACAAGCAAAGGCACGCACTGTTTGCCTTTTGTGTTAAAGTTTTCAAGTCCCAAAAAACATGGAAGGTTACGGTAATTAAAGCACTTCACGGTAATGAAATATAAGGCTTGATAAGGCCACGGCGATGATAACTTTTTCATACTTTTGTTCACAGACAAGCATAAAAGTAAAATAATGCTACAATATAGCGATTAAATGACTTTATTATTGACGACATATGTATTAAAAGTCTTAAAAAGTAAAACCGTCTTAAAAAAAAACATAAATTAATCTTCTAAAGTGATTATTTTTGTAGCCTAGCATAAATAGGTGCGATGCTAGCGGAATATTCATTGAATACCAACTTCATACTTGTGCTAGGCCATAAAAGTGATGGCTTTATTTGTTTTTTTTTTTAATGCGGTTTTTATTTTTGTTAAATGTTTTTTTCATGAAGCGCTTATTATTATTATTGTTTCATAATTTTATGTTTATTTGATATTTAAAGAATTATCCTCCAACTCGCAACCGTTATAAGGAGTTGCACCTTCCATCATCACCTCATTAACATGAGATGATGACTACCAGACACAAATAATTGAATTGCTTTAGAAAATATATGGAACATTATAATGCGTGCCTGTAAAATTTGAGGGTGGCTCTCGAATTCCCTGGGATCCCATCCCATCATCAGATCCTGACTTGGTGACAATGGGACCACTTATGAAGTATACCCTTTCAAAGAAAAAAATATTTTTCAAATCGGTCCAGCCGTCTTCGAGTAATCAGGGAACATACATTACAAAAAATTATACATTAAAACATAGAACTTCCAAGTTGGTTACAATTTTTCTAACAATCTTTAAACAAACAAAAAATTCTATTCATCAGTCACAAATACAAAAACAGAAGTAAGGATTAACAAACGATTATTACAAAATGTACGTACTCATCTTGATTAATCCTCTTGCAATCAATTTTGTTTGACCTTTCTACCAAATTCTAATTATTTTATTCTTTCTTCCTACCTTTACCTTATGCTGTCTTATTATTGTTTACTTCTTCTTTTTGTAATATCAGAGTAATGCTCTACTTGGTTTTCTTCCTCTATTGGTGTTTTTTTGATTTAAACTCGCAATAAAAAGCTAAAATTTTAATACAATATTTGCTGTGCTCACTAATTAACGTCGAGTTTTGGTAATTATCTGTCATTGATTGATCCCATGACAATTTCATTTTCTTCTTTCTTCGCAAGTATCTTGGAGTTCCTGTTCTATACTACATTGCATACAATCCTTAATTTTCTTTAATAATGTATTCACTAATAATATAAATAAATAAATATCATGGGACAATTGAAACCAATTGACCTAGTCCCAAACTAGGCAAAGCCTGTACTATGGGTACTAGACAACGGATAAGTACATACTTATATACAAGACATATCAAGCATCCAAGACCCGAGAACAAACATTCATATTCGTCATACAAACATCTGCCCCGACCGGAGATCAAATAGAAACGTAGCATGGACTTTTAGGATGACCCATATTTAACTGAAATGGTTATTATAAATTATAAATTATGCAACCCTGGGAACACATAAACACAATTTTTTTTTAAGTAACTTCTATGAAATATATGGAAAAGTCATAATACATTGAAAAATTTTCATTATCGTGATTTTAACATCATTGCCGTGACCTGTATAGAGCTACGGTAAACTACGGTAATGAGGGTTCTGGTAATGAATATTTCGTACATGATGCCGAATAGCCGACCATTTTTATTTACGATTAACAGATTTGCATATTATTTAATCTCTCAAAATGCATCAATATGTAAATAAAGTACATTAGACAATACATACCAAGAAAAGGGCTACCCGGCGATGATTTCAAAATTGTGACAATCTCCCGTTTAGCGACTTCGGGATAAGTTTCACGGAAAACGGGGCGCATGTCTGTTCGTCTTGGCATCGCATTAAAGACTTCAGTATCCTGGGTGCGCGTCTGCCAGCGTTTGGCGGCCAGATCAAAGAATTTTGATGCTATCCTCAAAGCGTTTAGTTTCGAGCACGGAAATGATTTTTTTACGGTGACAAACTTTACGTGTGTTTTTTCTGTGCATTATCCGTGGTCCAGTAATGAAAATTTCACTACTTAATATTTTTTTATTAATATGATATAAACAAAATCATTAAATTGTTTATGGCAATACATAGAAGAGATCATAAGCCATTTATAAGAATTTTTTTTCCTGCATTGGTTAATACTGGAATATTTTAAGCCCCGGAAATGTGAATGAAGTCGTAGAATGACCGTAGTGGCTCTGTGAGCTGTGTAGATCTCGCGAGTTCATATTTGCACATTTTTGTTGTTTTTTTTTAATTTTCTAAAACTTAAACGACAAAAAAAATGACGCTTAAAATAATACAAAAAGTTAGAAAAAACATACTTAAATAAAGATCCCGAAAAGGAATGACTCAGCATTATGCTGCAGTAGGTGCCTGCTACAGCGCTGATTTTCAGTCAAACCCTTCAAACCCTTTTCTGTCAAACGGTACAAGATCCTGTAAGAAAGAGATGGCGAATGCCTAATCGAAGCTGAGTGCGTTAGACAATAAGGCATCAGATCAATGGTGGGTATAGAGATCGGTTGGCAACGTCGGGGATAGGTATCGGCGACGGCATCATCATAAAATGGCAAACCATAAAACCATGGATATAATTTGGTCCAGTCGCTGGCATGATCGTTTCACATGCACTGTGCAGCCCATTCCTTCAGCCAGGCCGTGTCTCTAAGGCTTTAATGCGTATGAACCTTTAAGACAGTAAAGAGTTTATTGCTATTCTGTGATATGTGCGTGTGTTATATGTATAGGTACTAACCGCAGCAGCTTGTTCGGCGCTTTCCACGTGCACTCTGTAGAGCTCGACCAAACTCATATCCTCGGGCTCCACGGCCGCCGCCCCGCGCCGCGGCACCAGCTCCAGACCCAGTTTCCTTTAACAATTATAAACCAAAAGTAAATATAAATCTAATTAATTTTATGGTTATTTGAACTAAGATTGCTTGGTTGAAATGACATAATAAGCATTTTATTAATGCGTACTTTATTAACAATTATACACTTGTAGTTTAAGGTTCACTAGCACATAAATAATATTATATTATTTTACTCTGTAAGATTTTGTCAATGTATTGTTCCGTCTTGTTTTATATACTACCTGGATCCTGTAGCACAGGGACTCCTAGCACAGGATCCAGAAGCCAGTTTTATGTTGTATGTCTTTCGAACAATAAACTTTTCTCATTCGAATTTTTCATTTTCACTTTTTGTCACTTTGTTTAACAAGTGAAAAAAGTGTTAACCTTATTTACAATCAAACAAACAAGAAAACGACAACTATCTCAACATAAATTAAATAGTGTCTTATGGCGGCCTCTAATTTAGGACCAAGTCAGTTTTGACGTTTATGAAGAAATACCATTAATCAGTTTACGGAAACAACCTAAGATAAGTATGTAGATATATTTTAATTAATTGCCAGTGCAAAGGCTAAGATTACATTTTAATAATCAACCGAGAATTAAAAGCGGCGGCAAAGTATACTAAATATTCTAATTTAAACTTAACGGAGTGTCAATTGATTTTAGAAATTACTACAATTTATTTTCCGCGACAGGTCATGTGAATAGGTATTTTTAATCTTGTTGGGTTAAGCTTATAATTCAGAAAAAAATATTTTAAGTCGGCCACATAACTGTACTGTACACACTGGTTTAGTAATCACCTTTATTTAGTCATAACACAGTCGGTTTGACAGTCGCTATGTACTGCACTGGGCTAACTTGCACCGCTCATTGATATCATATGAGCCTAACTAACATAGTATATAAGTTATGATACTAACGCAATATGGATCAAAAGGTTGTCCGAAATAAATGATTTTTATTTTTATTTTTTTTTATAAACGATTTCCTTCAAAGGTAACTAGGTACTTACAAGTTTCATAACGCGTTTGAGAACAGGCCCCGTTCAATGATAAAACTCTTTCAATTAATTTGGCATGTCTATAGAAATGTTCTGCGCAGAATATAAATACGTATAAACATTCTTATAACTATGAACACCATTCAAATACCAAATTGATATGCAAAAGAGGCCGTCGAATCGAAGTTCTGTGTAAAAAAAACCGCAATGTAGCCTGTCTACGAAAAGGCACTGTGAGAGTATAATGAATCACTCGACAAAGTCTCGGAGAATTATAAACCGGATACCGCAAGAGGTTGTGCCAATAAAAAAAGAGAGGGTAAATATTTAAACACCAATCTGTTGACTTCATCTTGTCGGGCTTCGCATGATTCTGTGCCATCGCGAACTTCAGGCGATACTTTTATTACGCTAATGTAATAAACGTAACACTATGGAATTAAATACTAAATGAGTCTATTACTGACTGGTAATTTTTGAAAAGAAACAATTTTAGATAAATCTTACATTTTATATACCTAAATAGCAGTACCAGCGTACCAGTCAATCGGACACAAAAATGTTGTATCCGTCAAATATTCATCCATTCAATATTTGAGAGTAAGACTATTGTCCAATCTTAAATTTTCAAGAAATAATTTATATGGATGTATAACTGAACGAAGGTGTTGTGCACATGAGTATTTCTTCACAAGAAATGACCAAAAATTCAAGAAAATCAGTTTGCATTCCCTACTAAAAAGGCATAAAGGAAAATAGTTTATTTTATGTGCAATATGTATACGTGACACACTGCATACCTACATTTTTCATTTTGCCAATCACTGCAAAATGACTGCTTGCTGTGGTATGCAGGCGGTGCAGCCAAACAAGGTAAAGAAGGGATTTAACATCATTAAGGAAAACTATCTAATAAAACGTGACCATATTTAATTTCAATTAATCTTAATTTTACTGTCGCGCTATTGTAGTCGGAATGTAAAATCTTCCTAATTTGAAGTAATCTTCCTGTCCATCCTAGCATAAAAAGACTAAATATGCGCCTAAAATTGCCAAGCAATTTGTATAAGAAAAACTATTTTAAAGGTTAAATGAGGGGATAATCGGTCACGTAACCGTTGTAGGCCGGGCTTTCAATCAAGACACGTTGGTTAACTCGCCGATCATCGTGCGACTACAACTTTCGTAAAGTTAACCGTTCACCGATGAGATAAAGTTGATTATGGCATTCGATTCAGCAAGCTTTTAAGAGGACGAAAATACAAGCTAATATCAAACTTGAGTCATCGTTATAAGCTGAAGATTGCTTAAGCTTTTTCGCGAGCTTTGTGTGAAAACGCGGAATTATTAAATGTGATTTCAAGAATGGCTGTTAAGAAGCAGTCATAATCGTCACAGGGATGAAGTCTTGGTTAAAGTTTTGCGATATCCCTTCCATCGAATTTGCGTTTTATGAAGGTTTTAAGGTAGAAATAATCATATTTATTTGATTGAATCTTAGATTGGTTTGGTTCAGGACCTATCACAGAACTAAATGTTACAATAACGCTTATAACAACACTTGTTTAACAGAACCTGGGCAGAACGTATCATTATATAACGTATTTTTTTTTTAGTTTGAAATTCCAGGTCATCTGATATAACTACAAAAGTACAAACTATGTAGTGACATCGCATAGCCTGACAAGGAAAATCGTTATGACGTTTACTATGAAAATGTTCTATGGTGGGTAAGGAATTAATTTCCTCGACCGTATGTTAAGTTTGCAGGAAAGTAATGCCTCCTAAGTTTGATCAAATGAAAAATTTGCTACAGCAAATCTGCGAAAATTTTCAGCAATTTAAACGTGCACTCATTTTAACTCTGTAATTTACTACGGAAATTAAATTACTCGCAATGCAGCCTCGTAAAACATCGCGACAGCGAGTCTAAGCACTAATTGATGCCATTAAGATTAATAAATCATTTTTGTAATCAAGGCGACCACCTAAATGAATGAAGTCACGCGCTCCGTAAACCGTGTCAATAAACAAACGTATAACTAAGAACTTATAATAAAACTAGCATAACCCCAGGCTTTGCCCCCGTGAAATATTTCGAAATGGGTTAGTTCCCTATCCCGTAGGAATTTCGAAAAATCCCTTCTTAATGCACCTCTAGGATACTCAAGGTATATGTTTGCCAAATTTCAAGTCTCTAGGTCAAGTGCGTTGCGTTGTCTGTCTGTCTGTCTGTCAGTCAGTCAGTCAGTCGCGGTACTGTTTTATAGGTAGGTATATGTGTAAGGAACTATACTCAGCGGCACAATTATTCGCCCACCCTACTTTTACTAGGTATGTATTGTCAAAGTTTTCTTTATTGAAATAAGTTTCATTAATCAAATCATCAATCAAGGAAAAATTGGTGAGCGATTAATTTTGCCTCTGAATATATTTAAAGATTCAGAACGTCACTGATCCTATCCAGAATCAACGTGCTAATAAAAATAGTCGGTACTGCATATATTTAATTAAGCAAATAAGCAAGAAAATTAAATTTCCATGAACGCTAGATGCTAGGCGAGTGATATGGCAAATATTTGTTAATTTACCCGCTACACTAACCGAGCCAGAGGTTCCATGCAAATATGATCACCATCTTTTGCCGCTCTAGACATAACTGGCAAAAAATACGTTTATTGAATTAAACTAGAATACTTATAATATCTTTATACTTACTTATTAATATGACGCAATAATCTTGCAAGTACAAGATGTACATAATATTGTAGACATATTTGTCCAGTCATTGCTTAGTGCTAGTGGAACAGGTAAAACAGAATTCGAAAATTCCCAAACTGAATCATCGCCGATTGAGTGACGAGGGATGACTTGACTTAAGTCTTCTTTATGAAGTTGTTATAGCAGCTCAGCTTCCTATGTGGTCCAAAGTCTAGCAAAGACTAAATGCCGAACACAACATAAAAACGCAAGCTTCTACGCATTCATAAATTCACAAAGGAATCATTGCGAACTATCTAAATTCAAAAGGTCGTCGAACAAACCAGGCTACTTTGTTTAATTTTACTATTTTCTATGATCTTAATCGCAGGTAGATTTATAAACTCATCTGAATCACCATTAACAGAACCAAGTTAGTGAATCTGAATATATGACTAATATTAAGGTGCTTTTTTAAGGCTAATTGTCTCGTGGTATGGGTCCGATCAGCGTGCAACGGAAAGGTCGCCAAACCAGTTAGTCAGGCGACACTGGGAGATGTCTGGCAAAGCTTCTCGGCATGCTTGCCATCCAATATGCGAGTGGCTATAAATTTTAGGGTAGGTAGGTATAATACACATAATTATACGTCTTCAACTAAGTAGGTAAATTTAACTGCGAGAATTATTACGATTTGACGGGCACCCAATATAGATATTAGAAGGATTTCACCTGATCAAATGGGGTTGCACATTTGAAGCCAAGATTCGACTCAAGGGTCGGCCACTAGATCTGTCCATTTAACAAACATTATATCTGGCAGTCAGTCAGTGACGTGAAAACGAAGGAAGCTTTACCCGGCAGCGGATAGATTTGGGCTGTTTCAACCATTTAGTTCCTAAAACGAATAATGCAGCCAAAGGTTTGAAAATGATGACTTTAGTAGGTAATATTTATTTTTCTAGACAGCGTCTGAAAGTGATAGAAGTAGTAATGAGAATAAGTAATAAGCATAATATAAATAAATTACAGTTCTCTACATAATGGTCAGCACTTATAGGGCATTTGATTATCATGACATTAATAATTTAATTTTCATGGGCTTCAATCTTGAGTTTCCGTGCCATCTACTAAAGACTAAGGAAGCTTATTTAAATCAACACTGTCTTTTGGAAGGATGCACTAAGTACATGACTCAAGCTTACATAGTGTTTATACATACCTAAGGTGTAAGTAAGTAAGGAATTAGAACATATTTGCGTATTATAACAGCGAAAAGGGAAGGGATGCAAACGCAATAGAATAACAACATGCTAACATTAGGTAAGTGTTAGTTCAACGAGTTTAAAATTTAGTCTTTACGACCGGGGTAGTGTTAAAGGTATAAATCAAAACGGATAAATCATTTTTCAAGCTAATAAGGCTGGATGCCGTAGACAGAATAACTTAGACATTTAAAGCCCGATAGCAAGGCCCATTAGTCAATTCTAGTCTATCCAGTTTTTGCCAAACGCGTATTGACACAGAGAGTGTTTGTTAAAAATATATATTTTGACCATAAGCCTTGGTAGTTCTTTGGCATGTGTAAAGGAACAAGTGAAGTATAATGGAATTTGTAACACTTGTTCATTATCAAAGGGACAAGGTGAGCGAGTTGCAATTGCAATGCACGGAGCAAAGTGATAAAATAAGATTATTGCGGATAGCCGGCTCATTTCATAAATCTCGATCTCGATCTGGATAGCATGGTAGAAGAAACCGTTTAAGTTGGTAGGTACTGACAAAATCAAGTAAAAGATTAGGTAAGGAAAATAAAGCTAAATTTTTAAAATCAGAATAAAGCTGTTTTTATCTCTACGGAAAGTCCGACGACCGTAAATTAAATGACGGCAGTTTTTGTGCGACTACTCGAATCTCGACCTGTTCTTGAATTCTAGGCATACCTAACTACCACACACAGGTGTAATACCTACTCAGCAATGAATAAGTTATTTTATTTTAACAAATTTATAAAATAAATTGGTTTTGATGGGTAATTTCCAAAAAAGGTCACATAGCAATGGGTAAAAAGTAAGGTTTTATTTTAGAATCAGATCAAATTAAGTTTCTTTTTTTCGGTTTGTTTTTTGTTAACATTTTTACGACGTTCTCAATTCCAATCAACACGACGATCATGTATCACGTAAGATAAGAAGCCAAACGGTTCGTAAAGACAATCAATAGCCCCGGGCAATTACAAGTCGTTAAAACCGGTAATCATAGTCTCATCTAAAAAATGGCATAATGAAACTTCCGACATATTGCTCGTGGAGAAAACGCATGAGTACGGTGCGCAGCAACGCGGCCCGACGCTCGACAGAACTGGTTCACTAAGAGCTACCGACTACTGTTCACTCGGTTGAGGTTTAGACAGAGACAGCGGCAAGAGACTCGGCTACTTGCGACTTGCGCGAGAGGGACGGGTATAGCTGCGCATACGCAGCTCCGCAAGTTCGGTAGTGAAAAGGCAGGAGGCCGACCGATTGCACTGAACCCACCAGTCAGTGTCCCGACCCGTGAGCAGCTGGTGTGCGCGGCCAGCCACGCGCAGCCACCCGTTTTACTCAATACATTCTAAAACATTTCATTATGAAATGCCACGAATCTAATGAAACAGTGTTAAATTAATATGTTAACGTGATATTTAATTCACATGTGAGACAGTATTAAAGTGTTGTGGTTAGAGACTAAGCGTGAAATCGTAAAGTTTTGAGAAACCGGAGGTGGCGCTAGAAAAATAACTGTTAGGTTTAAAACAGGTAAGTTGTGTCACAAAAGCTTGGTTTTAGGAACGGATCGAGACGCGGAGCTCCTGTCTTCGATGCGAGGAATGCAGTTTGACAGCATAATGGACATATGCGGGAACAAAAGCCTTGTGCATAGTCATCCCTGGTCTTTTTTTTCGCTCGCTTTCTTGTGTTTGAAGAATGTTATACAAGTATTAAACAACCGATACGTGGTACCGATATTAGGTGATGGTGGTATGAAATGGACACAGTCTTACGTGTCAGGATGTATGTATTTCTCGCAGGTAGCCGCGCTGTCCCCATTTACCTGAGCGCCGTGTGAAGGGGAAGGGACGCAGTTCCCTTTACTGGGAATATTTGTTTGTATAGAATGGACAAAGCACTTTGAGGTAAAGTAATAAAAGTATTCAAACAACAGCCGGCCGGAGGAAAACTTGTTAAGTACTTAGTTTAGGGAGGGTGTGAAGACAAAAGTATTTTTTATGAAACATGTTCAGTAACAGGTACGTTTGAATTTGTGGTAGCACGTGAATTGTCACGCTCCACGGCTCTTCATTGAAGATGTTTTGGCCAAGGACAGGCTAAATAACGAACGCATAAACTGGTCAATGCTCACTACCTGCTACATACAGAACCCGGATATAGGCAATTTAGAATAGATGGGTTTGGTGAGCAAAATCGTCGTCGTCGGCTAGAAAACAATACTATGACAGATACGAGTAAAATCAACAAGACACGACACACAATGTCATAGTATGTCTTATCTTTAGAACTAGGTTCTATTTGCTTAACTTCAATTAGCACAATAAAAAATGGGCATTCTTGATTTAGAATTAATAATTTATACGACAGTTTTTTATATGTCAAGGCAAAGACGAGCAGACATACCTAGTTGGTCATCATTTTCGAAACATCGACACAGTATTAGAATATTAGCCATAAATGCCATCAGGTAGGTATATAGAGACCTGATGCTTAATATTATTCAGAAAACCTGCATTCTAAATAGCGAAGCATTTAAATTTCAAATCACGACATGCGAGAGTGGAGTAGGAATTTTGTTTCTCAGCGCGGTGTGCGAGATTCTCAGCGTTCTGGACAAAAGCTTCTTTAACAGGTCACAGTCATTGGACTCATGTCACGGACCGTGCACCACGCTACCTGCATAACCAATTACGTCGGGGCGCCTAGTGATCTCTCGTTAAAATTTTACATCCTTTTTAACCACAAATTCGCAGTACGTTCAAGTATTCAAGCATGTTCTGCTGCTGGATTTGTTCTTCATTTCGTGCGGGTCTCATCGATAATGGTTAAAGTTTAAGTCGATAAGACCGGCTCATTCCGAAAGCAACACACGCGGTATCAATTAGCCCGCATGTTCCACAAAGCGCGCGTTTGTTTACGACCTCAAGCTACATCTTTGACCTTTATGATAACAACTGATGTGTCTCTTAGTGCGTGGCGTGATTAAAAAACTTAATCGCTGAATTGGTGTTGTACTGTACTCGTACTTAGTATCAGAGCAACCTTAAAAATGTGTTTCATGATTGACTGACTGCCCAACCGCTTCATACGACACCCAAGCTCCATCGAGCCAACGCAACCGCAGAGTACTTTATCCGCCGTTTCCGTATAGCTCCATATACCTACGTAAGCCCGTGACGAAAAACAGGCGTATACCATACGTAACGCGCGACGCAACGGACGTATCACACATTTATAATCGATATCAGGATAGCTTATCTCGTGGACGAGTGTGAAACGCACCCATTGACCAGTTTCAACCGTTCCCATGCGAAGCACCGTGAGATATTGGAGACACGTGATTGTTCCACGAGGTAAACAATGCGTTTGTGACCGGAAAGTCACTCGCTGTCTACGCGACCAAGAGTTAATTACAGCCGAACGTCACCGCCTGCGACCCCAACGAAGCCGTAGCGTCACAATGCCGCAGGCGTGATCGTGGTTACACATAAATTTCATAAGAATCGTCAAGTTTCCATTCGTTTGGAACGCGCAAATCTCCAAGTTGCTCAATAATCTCTACCGACCTCGTCATTCCTGTCATTAGTCACGCTTTTACCGCTCTCTTATTAAGCCTGCAGCTTAAATAGCCCGTTATTGTCCGAGGGGTATCGATATTGTGTTTCGTCGGCGAGTGACTCCAAGATTCTTTTCCCACGTACGGGTTGTCCGTATTATATGAGTTGTGTAGACGTGTGATGCTCGGTCGGACGCGGCTCTCATCTGCCGCAATTAGTGTCCATTCAGCGGCCGCTCGACGCGTGCCGGCGCTCTTAAATAACTACAGCAGCTGATTACTTTAACTGGTTATCATTTTGTTAAGTCAGCAATAAGAGGTAGACTTTATCCTATAGGTAGACGGCATAGGATAATACAAGCTATCTGTATGATTTAGAAGGATTCGATAACTACCTATGTAATCCAGATATAACATAATACTTAAAGCAAACAATCCTTAGGAAAATCTTAAAACGCAAGCTAGGAACAAGACGTGCCAAAGATAAATGGCTCCGGTAACGAGCAAGTGGAATAAGGATGTTACGAGCGACACAAAAGCAGGTTCAGGGAAGGATCCCACCGGCAGCGACTGTGCGCCTGCGCCCGTCATAAACGGTGGAATGCTCCCGCACCCCGCTCCCGCGCCTCGCCCGCTTGTGGCCCTATTATCGGTCACCGCGTTAGCAAACAATGTTCATCTGGGACGTGTCACTTTGTCGATATATCCAGAAAGTTCAAGTCTTAAGGAAAGTTTTAATTAATTTTAAGGTAATACACCGTTATTTGGAGGGACTAATTGGTTCGGCTTTTATAGCTTAAAACTGACTTGGGCTGCCGACTGTGGAGAATGTTCCCAAACTAATCGATTGACAAGATCGCGACGTGCGAATCGAGCAACGTTTGTCGCCGCGCAAACTGGTTTCCGCGTAAAATTCGCGTTGCCACGCGATGCATCAGCA
Source organism: Clepsis dumicolana (assembly GCA_963691665.1). Classification (NCBI taxonomy): domain Eukaryota; kingdom Metazoa; phylum Arthropoda; class Insecta; order Lepidoptera; family Tortricidae; genus Clepsis; species Clepsis dumicolana. The sequence continues at coordinate 11,883,549 of OY829510.1, forward strand.
CAGGGTCAGGGGAGGCAGAGAGGGGTAGGGGGGCGGGGGCGGTTGGAAACGCAGGAGGCGCATGAGCAGCGGCCGGTCGACGACCCGCGGCATGCCCTGCGCCGGCGCAACATTCGCCTCTGCCGTGGATGATTCTAACACGATTACGACCACGACGTTGGCAAAAATATTGACAAAAAATATGGTCAAAAACTTCAACAAATCTGTGTTTTATGAGCAGGATTCCTTAAAAGTTAAAGGAAGGCAAGAGTCGTCTGATTAAGCAAAAAATAACGCGACATTAAGTAACTAGTTACTTAAGTAGCAAGGCCGCACAGATTGATAACCTAATAAAACATAATTATTTCCTACCACTTACACAGCTACCGGTACACTGCAGAGAATTTAATTTTAAACGAACCTTACGTAAGACATCGAGAATGTTATTCGGGAACAATAATAATGATATTCAATTTCAATTGTCTATTAGCCTATGCCCCCTTGTAAGCGACCTAAATAGTACAAAGTGCTGGACACACGATAGCGCAGGGTACAGACTAGGTTGCCAAGGTTGGATCCATTTGTTACAAATTGTCTCATAGACGGCATTCATGTGTACGCTCATCTCAGTAGTAAGACGAGAAGGTAACGGCCCATTCGTATTCTAAATAAGTAAGTAATGATCGAAATGATGATGTTTAAGGTGTTCGGGCTGGACCGAAAATATTAGTTTATAAAAAGCAATGGACCACGAGCGCCTAATGCGAAGCGTGGGCGAGAGGTAGCCGCATCGTTAAATAATGCTGAGAGGTCATTGATTGGGAAGACACGGCCGCTCAAGTTGCACCTATGTGTGCTACATACATAAACACGTTCATACTTTTAACTTGTAATGTAACTATGTATTATAAATTAAGACTTCAGTAAATGAAAATCTTACTTCATGGTAAAACGCGAAGCATCCTGGCATATTTTACTACAAACACGACATGTTATTCCATGTTCCTGCAATACAGATACAGCTGTTCAACACATTAGACAGAATAAAATCGAACACGGTTAAGTTTACCGTTCAAACGTCTAATTTAGTATGGGAAGCGCATGGCACTTGTCACGGCGGCGCTGCTATAGGCAGCGTGGATTTATTAATAGTCCCCTTTTACTATTGTTTGTTTGTGTTTATAGTTTGGTTGAATCCTCTTTTTTTTTTTATTTCAATCGAGCTTTGATTAGATACTTTCTACGGTATGACATCACTAAAAGCATACAATTAGGAGATATTCACTGTGGGCGATCTTTTTAAAACGTTCACTTCAGTGAAGCAATAGGATACAAGTCAAATCTCAGCGACTCATCGTCCATTCTTCATTGTTGCGTTGTTATACAATATCCTCATTCATTTGTTTCAGATAGCAGTACAAAATGGCGTTACTGGGGATGGTATCCGCGGTGGCGGGCTTCGTCAAAGTCCGCTTCCTCATCGACAAGGCCGTGATAGACAACATGGTGTTCAGGATGCACTATCGCACCACCTCGGCTTTGCTGTTCCTGTTCTGCATCCTGGTCACAGCCAACAATCTTATAGGTGAGTCAAAATTGACAAAGTTTCACCTGGTGACCTATATTCCTATGATTTTGTCGACAAAGACCGCTGACGGACGCCTTCCAAGAAACGATTATTGAGAGTCATCGAATCTGACACAGCTTTTCCGCGTCATAGGTAAAGAATACTGTTAGGTACTTGAATTAGTAAATGCGTCCTAAATTTAAACATTAAACAGTATGCGATGTGAAAGTTAAAACGTCACACACTTCAGTGAGATTACTTTCGCACCGTGATCCAGATAGGGAGAAAGTAATCAATATTCCCAAACACTGATGGCATTCATAAGAGCAAAACTACTGACCTGATGAACTAGACACAACAAAGAATCCCGTACATCACAAGATAACAGTTAGTCCTCGACGCTGTAACATGTGAGTCATTTTCAGGTCATCGTTCAGTAGTAGCGCGGAAACGTACGTAACAGTAACGCTTACCCAAATTGATACGTCATCAACAAATTGTTTGAACAAACAAAACACAGCCGTTCGAATACGTACGACTTGCATTTCGAGTCAATGAGGCGAATCGGGTCAGTGAACTTCTTGCATCTAGTTAAAGATTTGTTATGCACCGTCTCGGGTGCAAGCAAGCAAGTGTCATTGTTTAGAAATTACTATTTAATCACCCGAACAGTGAACGGTATTAAGCAATTTTCCGAGTAAAATAATAAACGATCATTCCACTCGAGTAAAAATCATCGTCATCCTGTCAATTATAAAACTATTCTATTCATTCATGTTAATGATACTATCAATATCATTGTTTATAAATGTCGGTTTGAATTATGCATAATTGTAGTAAATCGTTATTTCAGCTTTGGGATTGGATTTGCTGACTCAGCTGACTTCTGGGGAAACCAACAATTAATTCCTATAGGCGTAAAGGGAAGGATAAACTAACGAATAACACCCACATTTAAAATCAATGTTTACTCACTCGCGATTCCCTAATGACTAATCATTAATTTAATACGCACTGTAAGCGACACATAAATAACCATAATTAAAATACCCAACTCTATACCTACATAGACCCACTCGGAAGTACTCTGCTCACACGAACATTTACATTCCGACCAGTTAATCAAGTACCTACTTGAAAATATCTGTAGCTAAATAATCAGTGGTTCATCGGTGGTTAACAGCGATTCAGTGTCAAGTGGCAACAAAAGCAATCCGTCCAGAGCCCCTGGAATATTAACATTTATCGACGACGTAAAGCATTTGTCCCTCTCGCACTTGCATATTTGTTAGAAAGTGACGAATGCTTTATGTGGTCGATAAAATTTACCGTGCTGAGGCGGCTGCACCGTGTTTATGTTCTCGTTATCGCGTGCCCCTCATTTAACTTGCTGCCGATGTAAACAGAACTTGTAATCGCTACTTATGAAATGTACTTCTTACTTAAGTATGACATAGTATAACTTAATGGTCTTTCTCGGTTTGGATTACTTCGATGTAGACCTTATTGGCTAGGAACGTCACTTCGAACCATAAGAAGATAGATCTTTATTGTGTCATGTAGGAGATATCTTAATAGAGACTTAACATAACAAACACAGCTACTTAGACTAACAATGTTCTAAGGTGGAATAATAATGATTATTAGTGAGAATGATTCTTCTAGGTATTTGTTCTGGGACACATTCATATCATAGGCTAACCAAAAAACAAATGTGTTGTAGCTTTATGCACAGTAACAAAACCACAAAACTTGTTTGAAATAATTAATGCCTCCACTAATTAATTATACCTATAAATAATTCCATTAATGTCGATAATTGAAAAATATCATGAATGAAGACTGACATTTTAAAATGAACACAGTCCTTGCGCAATTATTTTTTAAGTGCTAGCTAATTTTAACTAACGACTCCAATTATCTTCGCTAATTATAAGATTAACTAGCTTATTTCAGAGACAATTTGTTTGCACTAATTCTGTTTCTAAGTAAGTAAGTAAATAAGTTTATCTACACACATCATAAGTCCTCTTTAATGCGTTCAGTAACCGTAGAAAATGACTTGAATGACTCGAATTCGATGTCATAATGACTTTTCGATATCGAATTTGACAACCAACGTAATTTACAATCATAGTGAAATAAAACGGATCACTCACGTATATAAGTCGAGGTCAGTCCGACATGTATAATTAATAATGTGATATTATTATATTTTTACAAAAAAAAAAAACAGTTCAAGAAACGTCAGCTCGGTATGTTTGTCTATGATAAAAAAAACAGTCAAATTCGTGACAGGTATGGGTATGATATATGCCTTCGGCTTCTGAACCCATCTTAGAGTACTTATAATATGTGTGTAGATAAAGTAATGTATGCAACTCCACATAATTAGGCCTTAAAACACTCGTGTGATCCTATTATGAAACTCAGCTTCGCCTCGTTTCATAAAAACACACTCGTGTTTTAAGGACCCTCATTATGTAGCAGTTGCATAAACTAATATAATGTTACTTAAAAGAAGGCTAAATGCTAAAATAAAGTTACCTACAATTTCTTAAAAGTAATATCCTAATATAATGTTCGGTCAAATGATTATTTGTCATTGTAAACATAATTCAAATTATACTTATAATGTCCACTAGGAAAGTGTACAAACAACCTAACCTAACCTACTATTAGTAGTCCATCTAAAATGTTTTCGGTTTAGGTTGCAGAAAAATTATGATTATGACAAACAAACATTACAGCAAAAAAATCTACGAGACAAAGGGACCCGGTAAAATCCATACAAACTATAAATCAAATAAAATGTTAATTTACACCCTAAAATTGTTTGATACACATCGCTATGTTTTAACTCGCCCTGCCATCTTTACTTTTACTTGTGTATACATAAATATATCTATTATTTCCTATCACACACTCACATGGACAATCTAAGATTTCACTTAAAGGTCGTCAAATTGCACAGACCGCACTGCCTAGTTGCTAACGGCATATTTAGCTATGCTAAGCCCTTATAAGACAGCAGCGTTGTAGTTCGTGATCACGGGCTATAACACAGGGTGTATCAATGTTATAAGCAAGCACATTTGCTCCCCAGGTGTTAAGCATAACAATGTGATATCACATGAGTCAGCCGTTGCTATGAGGACTGTATGAGAACTAGGAACATGCAGAGGCGAACCTAATTTAGTAATTATGCCTTGTTTAACAGAAGGCAGCAACTACAAAGTGTTACGTCACTCCAATGCAACATAAACTACCTGTTAATACTTAAATTTGTAAAGTTGTTGCGATAGAAGAGGCTTGATCTCAAGTAGTTAAACTAACAAAAAACACACCAACTCTCACAGTAGGTATATTGACTTATATGATGTCAACATCATACACAGAAACATACCACACTAGAAGCCTGTGAATATTGTTTAAAATAAAACATTGCCATATTTAGATTTTCATCAAAATCTGACAAAGCAGATGTTGCAACGTCCAACAATAACAACCGGCTGATCCATTGTTAACCTCGTGACCTGAATTATTCAAGCGCAAGGTAGTTATTTCATAATTAATTTACACGTGAACAATACTTACAAGGCGAATATTAAGTCCTCATTTGAATATTTCCCGGCAGCTTTACCTAAGTACTTCGTTTTGTAGGGAAAAAAACCGTTTAGTCATGGGTTTTTATTTCTCTCAAAAAGATTTAATTGAACTTCGAACATTTTTGAACGTGACAAGTTGGTACCTATATCCGTCGTTTTAACAAGATACAGTCGAACTGACAGACTGAGAGGAACGTGATTACATGACAGAGCTTGTGTTCTGGGTACTAGGCAACGAAGAAACATAACGTATAGATAAATACATAGTACACATGCAAGACTCGAGACCAAATAATTATATTGATCACAGAAATATCTGCCCAGACCGGGAATGGAAACCGGGACCTCCTGCTTCATAGTCAGGTTCTCTAACCACTCGGCTATCAGGTCGTCAAGTATTAATTAGTTTACAGTTTGTGAGACCTACTGTTAGTCCGTGAGCGATGTAACAATTATTTTAATCTTTAAAGATAACAATGTATACAGTTGCAAGCCAAAGCGTTGTACCTACTCTCAAAACCTCCGCTGCCTTTACGTTCTATAACGTAAAATTCAATGTATGATGTAATACCTCCGCACGTCTTGCCGCAGCCAATCACACAAGTATTCACCAGTCATCTATAAAGCCGTCAATAAATCGCATACGCAGCGAAGTTGCCGTGACCCAGTAACAACGCGCCTGCAGCTACACCTGCAAACGGTCACCTACGTCGAATATAACCCTTATCTCGTGCTTATATCGTTAACTACAGCAGACTGTAATTACCATAACAAGAATAACCTGAATTGATTCTAGGTGTGCAGTTTATGGATCGTTAAAGTTTGTAGGTTTTGATAATCGATGGGAAACAATACAGAACGAAGATAAAGTTGTGAATGTCTTCATTACAAAACCAAGTTTATCTTTGAGACACGAAGTAGCTCTTTGAATGACATGGCTGTGTCACGAATCCTAGTTACCATTTTCACTTTTACAATTAATCGTTTCCATAAAAACTTATTGTCTTTCATCTTTTGAATATCATTCCACCGATATCTGCCGACCTTAACCGAATCATCAGTTCATCTTCTATTAAGGCGACCTACGCTGCGTCTTCGTGTAGACTTTTCTTATAATAATATACTTAGCTTGTATAAATGTTTATAAACTTAATGATACTTGTATCGGCATCTTTTATCGGAGTCAGGTCAAAGTTCTCAATCTACCAATGATATCTGTCTTATATAGCTGCTAATATCATATCTTAGCTAAACACAAGTACTTAATAATATTTAGTTGATATTGTCGCATCAGTGTACCCAGTTCAAGACAAGTAATAGGCAAATGTGTTCGGATCATTGAATTGAAAATGAGCACACGGGTATTTCCGAAAATCGACGATCTTTTGGTAGTCAGACAGAAGAGCAGAACTGAATTCCCATGCTAGAATTAAATGAAGAATAAATCTCAAACATTCCCATAGTTTTTGATAAAAGCAGAGGGGTTGACGTATCTTACAAAACCTCATCTCTATTATTAAACAACATTCAATAAACTGAGACAAAGTAAACGTAATCTTGCAATCGTCGGTCCGTCAAAAAACACTGCCATTATCTCTTAATGATTTTAAGTCATCGTATTATTCGGCGTAACACCGCAGTCGGCACGGCTGGATAATAAATAGTGAGCGCTAGTGATGATGATAAATGCTCTAACTAATGCCCTAAATGCTCGTTATTGCTCAATCAACACGTGTCAAATCAGTCAAATTCACACCTAGGCTATTATTAGTGAGCAATATAATAACGTTACTTAGGAGTGAGACAGCGGGAATGATCTTTACGTTACCTAATATTTTCCTTGTTTAATTAGCGTATGTACTTTAGGTTGAACGGTAAACGCATAAGAGACCTATTTACTATGATTCACGTTAACGTCATAACATTTTAACAACGAACAAACAAATGGGTTCACAAAGAGGCTTATTTCGTATCAACTTTATAAAGCTTTAAAACCGCTTTCTCCGTCACCATTGTTCCAAAACACGTGTTGGTACTATACCCCCGCAGAGTTCGTTACCGGGAAGTAAGGGAGTATAAAAAAACCATGTGTAGAAACTAACCCAACCAAGGAGTGTCCGAAACACAGATTAGTAAACATTTTTAACAAACGGACTGCTTTATCGCTAATCCACTGAAGGCAGAGAAAAGGAATATCCATATTGCGACATAAAAAACTCGAGTTACTAACTTTAACGCAACTCAGCACCATTCCAGGAAAACTGACACTGCTATATTTATTCAAAGAAAATCATGTATTTGAAATGAATGTTAAATACAAACTTGAGAATTTACAAGGAAACATAAACGAAAAATAACACTGGAATATTTATGCTAAAATGTATGTTTATGCTAAAATACTATTGTATTTCAGAAATTTATGGTAAATAAATCTGATAGCATTCGGAAACTGTTTTTGAAATAGTGTATTGGTGTTAAATATAATTGGAACCCGGTTTAAGACGCTTCCCTGAGAGGATGACCTTGAACGCTTCGCGCCTTCCTCACCCCACCTCACTTCTACTAAACAACTTCGTTTTAGTAACGACATCTATCAAATATCGGTCTTACTTCATTTTACCCAGTGTTATCACAAATAACGCGTCTTTTCGAAATTTTTTTTTTTTTCAAAATTCACACCGTTTACGTAAATTACTTTTTTTTTTTAAATACTCTAAATAAAGGCCTGGTGCCCAGCAGTGGGACGTAAATAGACCGATGATGATGATAGTGATGATGATGATGATTATAAAAAGGTATTTTAATAATGTTAAACATAGAAATCATAGCCTATTAAATTCTCTATACCAATGTATAGAATATAATATTTCTATGTATGTCACAAGTCAAAGTAAATTATGCTTATGGTGTAGTGACAGAATATTAATTGCAACTTGACTTACTTGTGATGCAGATATCATAAGTATTAAATAGGAAAAAAAAATGAAACAGAAAAACAAGTTAAGATGTTATAGATACTTAATGTATTTATATATTTTGTTTTTATCGTTTAAATAATTTACAGAAAGGCTCTAAAAAGCAGCCATTTCAGCGTCTGGGTCAGGGAAGCGCCTTAACTTTCTCAACCGAATACAGTGCAAAAGCTCTTAGAAATGCCTTAGTTAAGTCAAACATTGCTCTTCCGCTCATACTATACATTGAGTAATAATTCTACCAAGCTCGTGAGAACATACTTTTTATACATCCACGTTCACACTATAAATACAATGGTAACCCCACCGGCGGGCAAGGTTATCGAGTCACGGTCGCCAATTCATGCAGGGGCAGCTGCAGTGCCATTACAACCAATATTAGTGCCATCCGCTAACCACGGTGCAATGTCAAGGATAGAATAAATGCAATTGCAAATAAGCTTAACGATTGCCGACAGCAATGATTTTAAACATTTCCGAGGAATTTAATTAAAATGCAGTCTTTGTTTTTACGACAACAAAAATTTTCCTGCTCGCGACGAGACGGTCTTTCAGGGTATAGCGATTTAGTACACCGCTACATTATTCATTCGCGCCTATCCTTAAAAGGTTAGACATAACTTCCATCTGTAAATTTACCGCTTCACTACCACTCTCGTGGAATTTAAATCAGTGGGCACTTAAGCACTTCCATTAGGAGTCTTCTGTCCCATTTATCTGGCGAATGCCTGTGGCCGTGAGTATTCGTTGAGCCTAGGCTGACCTCTGTGAACTGGTATTACAAGTACTGGCTCCTCCGGCGACCCGTATTATGTAATTAAACTCCTAAACGGCTTAATCTTCACAAAGACAAAAGATCTAAATGCTTGAACTGAGCAATTATTTTGTCTCCAATGTTTTATCATTAATTTAGAAACCGTTTGACCATATTTTTCTACAAGGATCCCTTTGATACGGAGCTGACTTTTATGCATGAATTGCTGCAATTTCTTCTACCTTTGTTTCCACTCAATTATGGGCTTTCAGGAAGAGCTAGTTGAATTCAACTTATGAATTCTGATGTATTTGTTCCAGGTGACCCGATCTCCTGCATCACCGATGGTTCGGTACCGCAGCACGTGATAAACAACTTCTGTTGGATCACGTACACGTTCACCCTGCCCTTCAACCCAGCTGTGCACGCCGCTCACCCCAGCATCTCGAATCTCGGCAACGAAGGCCACGAAGAGAAACGTATACATTCCTACTATCAGTGGGTGCCGTTTATGCTGTTCTTCCAGGTAAGACCAGATGAAGACCATGTTTATCCTTAACCCACCGTAATAGATAGTGAAAACTGCTACAGTATTAGTAAACGCAGAATGCTTCGCAGTAAATGACGCGTCTCAGTTATAGCACTAAGCGCCAGAATTCAGTCGCAAGAATGTGTACTGAAGAATGTTTGCAGTAGAGGTAAACTGTCGATAAAAATGATGACGATACAACGACACGCAAAATACATCGGTTTGTCATGTTGGTATTTAAAAGATAAAATCGTGCAAGTTATCGTAAGGCCGTACCCTTATTTGAGTATGACGCCGTAACATAAAGCTTTTACAGCTTAAATTACGAATCAACAGATACCTAAATGTCACCGTTTATATTCGTAGACAATGTCTATCGTATGTGTCTACAATGACTAATCCTATTACTAATATTATAGATGCGAAAGTTTATGAGCGAGTGAGTGTGTAGGTATGTATGCATGTTCAGGATGAATTATTAATCTTGAAACGGCTGGACGGACTTGAATCAAATTTGGATTAAAACAGGAGATAACTTCTACACAGACTTAGTCGCGGGCAACAGCTAGTTTACGATATATAAATGATGTTATGATTATACATACGATTGTTAATTTGCAGGGCGTCCTCTTCTACATCCCTCACTGGATCTGGAAGAACTGGGAAGAGGGAAAGGTTCGCATGATCTCGGACGGGATCCGTGGCACTGTAGCCAATATCTCAGACGGCAGGAACAAACGGCAGGTAAATCAATCGAATCTATCCATAACTCAGTAAGCATTGGCCAATTTAGATCAAAGATCAGACAAGGACATCATTAACAATAAGTCGATAAGTTCATGCGGCACCAATAAATGCAATAAGTCGATAAGTTCTACTAGTGCACCTTTCTTTGCTAAATTGGGAATTTTTGTGTTTTTTTTACACAGAATCATGAGATTACCAGTAAATTCTAACACATAAAAAAAAATTGAAATTGATTTGTGACTTTTTTCTTCATACACTCAGTACATGGACGTTATAAAAATGGTTGTAACACATAATTCTGAAAACGCGCTCGTATTAGACTTTTAAATTGATCCCTTTTCTGTTGACCAAGGACTTCCTACTTTCACCGGGAATGTCCATAACAAGTTTTTCTTTTTCATTATATTATCATTATATTCATTATCATTCATAAATATGCAATCTGGTAAATCTCATTGCCACCGCAAAATGCTTGGGAAAATAATTCATTTATTACAACCTATAACATCTTTATGTATATGTACATGACTTGATCAATGAATAAATAAATGAATAAAGTTTGTTCACTGACATTGCCCCCATTCCGAATCACGTTTATGACGTTCTACAAACAAAAACAAAGCCTATCAGTGTATTACAATTCCTTGCACTGTACCTTTATTTGCTAACAATATTTTTGTTTGATTTCAGAACCGACTCGTCGAATACCTGATTGACACCATGAATATGCACAATACTTATTCCTTCGGTTATTTCTTCTGCGAAGCCTTGAACTTTGTGAATGTTGTAAGTATAAGTCATACTGTAATTACATTCAACTATGAATAATGCAAAGATACAGTCGTTCAAGTACAATTTAACTATTTAGGTTACTCCTACAGAGATCAGTGTTTAACCCCATTTTGGATTTCTCACTAGTGTATATTTTTAAACCCCGATGCAAAAACCAGAGGGTTGTTATAAGTTTAACAGTCTGTCTGGTATCGTAGCTCTCAAATGGATACAGCAATTTGGTCGCGGTTTTCTTTAATAGATCGTTCTGACGTTTTAGATAATATATGTTGGACTTTAGGAATGATGGGGGATTTTTCAACTTTTCTAATTTAATTGTTAAAATTTGTCACTTACAGGTCGGCAACATCTTCTTCCTAGACAGATTCCTGAATGGCGCCTTCTTGACTTACGGATCCGAAGTGCTTAAGTTCTCTAACATGAACCAGGAACAGCGAACAGACCCTATGGTACGTCAACATAAATTTTAGTAGTGCAGAAACGTCAAGTATAAATTTCCTCATCGTACTTCTATACCCGTACTGTAGGGCTACTGACCCTAAAGTAAAGGATTTTTGACAGAATTTTTTATATGGTTTTTCTCAAGATCTCATAGATTACTTTTCTTTTTACAGATTGAAATCTTCCCGCGATTGACGAAGTGTACATTCCACAAATATGGTGCTTCCGGATCAATTCAGACCCACGACTCACTCTGCGTCCTCGCTTTGAACATCCTCAATGAGAAAATATTCATATTCCTGTGGTTTTGGTGAGCGACATTACCTAATAAGAAAAACTTGTTTAACCACTTAAGGTTAACTTGCAACGGGTTATCTGCCCTGACTTATTGTCATGAAATATGATTCTTATAGGAAACTAGCTTATGCCCCGCGGCTTTGCCCCCGTGAAATATTTCAAAATGGGCTAGTTCCCTATCCCGTGGGAATTTCGATTTAGGATACTCAAGGTATATGTTTGCCAAATTTCAAGTCTCTAGGTACAGTGGTTTAGGCTGTGCGTTGTCTGTCAGTCAGTCAGTCATTCAGTCACGGTACTGTTTTATAGGTATAGATACACTGCCGCAAAAAGGAACAAAATTGAATCAAACAATTACTATCGTATGAACTTAATTACCACGATATTTCTTGTTTCGGGGACCCCTCACTTTTCCACTTTTTTTTTCGTTTTTAAAATACCCTATTTGGGTTCACTTCAGATAAGACATCACTAACAATTTTTTATCGAATTTCAGGTTCATTATCTTATCAGTGGTGACCGGCCTGGCGCTCATCTACTCTGCTGCCGTGATCCTGCTGCCGAGTACTCGCGAACAGATCCTGAAGCGAAGATTCCGTTTCGGAACGCCAAAGGGAGTCGAAGCACTCGTTAGGAAAACACAGGTACGACTCCAGTTCAAAGTAATTCGGTTATTATTTACTTACCAAATTTGCTTATTTTATAGATTGTTTTGACACAGATTTTCATCGCCATCATCCCAAGTCAAATAACCTTTGTACGTACGTCTCAGTTAAGCATAAGCGTCTGTAACATTGCTAATTCCATCCTTGAGTCATGCATCATAAGCTTACTAGTTAAAAGTCAAATAAGTGCTTTCCATAATTTGAAGTTATTTCATAACTTCAAATTACTTTACATGACCAGTTTCGTTATACACATTCTTGTAGTCCATAACCTAAGGGTCTTAGAAGGCACTAACGTAAGTCACTATCATTCAGCTTTTCCAAGAGTTTTCTAAATTCTTCTACCTACCTTTTTAAATTAAGTTTTGTTTTATGTCCATTGTTACAGGTGCCTTCTATATACAACAATAAATACCTTAAAACATCTACATCCTTACTAACCATCTCCTGTTCCTGCCCTGATACGTCACACCTCTTCATTCATGGTATATTTTTCATATTTTGTACTTTCCACAGGTGGGCGACTTCCTACTGCTACACCTCCTCGGCCAGAATATGTCAATGCGCGTATTCGGTGAAGTCCTGGACGAGCTATCTCGAAGACTGCACCTCGGCTCCAACCCACCCTCAGCCCCGTCTACCATCGAAATGGCCCCCATTTACCCGAATATAGACAAGTTCTCCAAGGAAACGGAGACGTAAGCTATATAATATTAAAGTAGTACACAATTTTTGACTAGTTAACTAGCATTAGGCAGGCTTTGATGTCTACTAAGACAGGAATAAGACAAACAGACACGGATAGTAATATCTTGATTGAGAGGCATTCAAATGAAATGTGTATTACTTTTATATATTTTATTTTTTAACGAAAGAGTTAATTTTTATAGTAAGGTAATTCCAGTTAACGAAAACAGACGGTTCATGACATTCCCTTTTTATTAGAATATAAAACGTTAACGAAAATATCGACTGCATGTTAAGAACTAAGCCTCAGTTTGCCTTTTTCTAAGCTCGAGCTTTAAATTTCGGTCTCAATGAAATGAATAAGTGTAAAAATATTTTTTCAAAAATGTACGTTGGAATGAAAGTTTGTGAATAAAATAGTTGATAAATTGAAATTTATAGTGTGAATGGATAGATTTTTAAGATGTGATTTAATTGTTACGATACTGTAATTGGAGAGACTGTCGAGTAAGAGTCGTTATTTTGGTCTGGTCTGTTTTGTGAACTAACACTGTGGGAACATTATGATGTGATTATCTATAGAACATTACTTGAAAATTGACACAGGGTTAACTTTACGTCAACGTACAAATACGTCAAGTTAAAAGTTAGTGTTAAACCCAGGTCGGTGCGAGTTGGCCTTATTAAACTACACGGATCACTCACGAATATAAAATCCGGTTGTGCCCTGCGAACCACGAGCGGCCCTACCTGGTAACTAAGAAGACCACACCAAATTCATGAGCGATCCGTTTATTTCAATACTTTCAAAACTTCGGGGCTCAATGTAGTTTTACAGTTAAAATTACAAACCCCTTGTTGACTATTAACACTTTAGCTTGATTTTTAACTAGCGGTAAGCTTTTTACAATATATTGCTGGGACGGTGTCTTACAGGGTGGCCTAGAGAAAAAATGTGAAAACGATATTATTAATTCTAGTTCAAAGTAACCGCTTAAGTTGTACTTGTATGCAACGCAGCGGCGATTTGATGGCCCTTGCAACGGACTTGCATTCGTCTTCTTGAAGGATCGATTGTGTGTCTTTGGGGTTAGACATTCCAGCCCCATATTAGATGTAAATCTGTATTCATAGGCTTTCTCAACCGCTTTTTAATATAGTAATTCTGCATTTCACTGTTAACATTATGCTACACTAAATACTATAAATTACTCAAAAAGACGAATACACATATCACCTGCATGAAATTTAAGCATTTTAATAGTAGTAGGTACAAATTAATTAATTACTAAGTGGTAGGATTTCGGTGCAAATTGTAAGGTACTAAATCTGTAGGGAATATTTTGTACTCAATTAAGTTACTCGAAATATTGTGCCATCGTAACAAATACTTGTTGCCTTTCGGTTGAAATCGGAACACTAGATTTGCATTTTTAGATTTCCTACTAAACTTTATGGACCAATTTTCCCTTTCAATATCTCGAATGTCTATGCAAACGATATACTTAGTTGTAGGTAATTTTATTTTCAGTCATTTTAGCCATATTCTTAAGGATAAGATATGAAAACATTTAGTTAAAGAAACTTCCTGCATCTCCACTTTATTTTACGTAATTGTAGCAAAGGTAGCAAGACGTTGCTATCAGTTTTAGCAGTATGCCTGTGACATTAACTATATTATGTTGTATTTACTATACATTATAAAGACATTTTGTTTTTATTAAAGCTACAATTTTCCTATATGATAAATATCTCTGTAGCCGACGATTACGTACAATTATGTAAGAAAGACTGCTACTGTGAATATGTGTATGCAATTCGCGTAGTTTTTATGTAATTTTGGTTATATTTTCTTGGAAATAAACGAATGAAAAGTTTTTAATGTTTTATTTTATAAAGTAACTGTTTCAACCACCACCGATTAGATAGTCATGGGTCATATTTTTGAGTAAGTTGTATGCACCTATATTTTGCACTTGACTGTCCATGGCAATGAGTGCAATAATTTGTCTATTATTTTATTTCAAGTTCAAATAGAACATACTAATCGTACACGTACGACCGATCCGTAAGTTTTGTCGTCAATGAACCGGATACGATCAAGTAAAGCCCAACCAATTTCTTATACGTCCGCCGTAATATAAACACCAGTTTTGTGGGTCGGATCAATTTTGAGATCAATAGAATACAATCAGAACAATAGACCAAAGAAAAACAAAACACGATCTGGCGAACTAAAGCACGGAATCGATGTAGGAAGAGTTTCTTTTGCAATGGCCCGTCAGCCCGTCACTATAAGTCGCTTGTGTATAAAATCGTAAATACATTGCCGCTGCGTGTGCACATCTTGGAAAAGTGGCGTCTGTACAGTCAAGGTCACCGATATGTATACACCTACACCACAGAGTCCCAAAAATATGTATACAAACCTTATTACTGGGACGGTAAAGTTGATGTATACATATTCTTGCAACTTTGCGCGGATCCATGTTTTTGACTTTGACTGTACCAAGGCCGACCAAGGTAAGTACGACAGGTAGGTACAATAACCGCAATGACAATTAACCATTAAAGACGGAACAGAGAGTAACCTAATCAACTTAGAAAAGTTGAAAAACCAACGACAATGTCATTTCAAAGTTCAATATATACTTCAAAAACGGGTGAACCGATTTTAATGAAATCTAGCTAAGAACTATCTCGACTAATAGTTTTCTTCTTAGAAAATCGCTGCCCAAGTGGTTAACCTGTGTAGAAGCTACGTGTCTTCAGATAGACACACAGTTATAGACATAGTAGAAAAACCTTTCCCACGGGAAAGGTAAAAATCAATTTTATGACAATGTCATAATCATTTAGACAGGGGATAGCTTTTCTCACTTTAACTATACACTCGTTAAACTTATAAAAACCCCCTTTTTAGGGATAGGCTTAATAAATAGATTAGAAAATGAAAAGCACGATCTTTGTGTGCGAAATTTGCACAAGTTCCGTGCTTTAGCCGCGCTGTATAGAAGAGACACTCACCGGTTCCCCCAGTCCAGCTTGGCTACCAGCTTCAGCCGCAGCGCCCGCGTCTGGTCCTGGGTCAGCGTCCCAGCGAGGAGAGCGCGCCGGCCGCTCAACAGCTCTCGCATCACCTTCGCTACTGCGCTGAACCGGTAGGTCTCTCGTTCCTGGTGAAAAACCGCTTATTAGGGAACAAAATAATGAATAGCCTAACCATACAAACTTCATATTTAAAACAAGCTTTTATTCCCCAAGTAGGTATTTCAGAACTCTTTATTGAACATCATGTAAGAGACAAAACAGGAAAAAGGTACAAAGAATAACACTTCGTTTTATAGGGTTCCGTATCGCAAAAGAAAAAAACGGAACCCTTATAGGATCGCTTTGTTGTCCGTCTGTCTGTCTGTCTGTCAAGACCCTTGTTCTCTGGAACGCGTGGAGGTAGCAGGCTGAAATAAAGCGTGCAGTCCCTTGAAGCTGTGAAAAAATCAAACTTCTAAGTAAACGCAATCAAAAGATACAGTCATTAAAAAGGTTGTTTCCATACAAATTGCCGTACTGTGAAAACCTGAAGGGTTGCTTTGCTTTGCTTTGAATTTTGAGTTGAACTCTATTTATAACAAAATATGAGCGTTGACAGGCAACTCTAGTTGCCAAAAGCAATTGAGTGGGTATGGAGGTGGCTCTTATAGCACAACAATAAATCTCAAAATATTAAATATTTATGTCTGTCTGTGTATGTCACAGACTAATATAAAACGGCTCCACACTGCGTACATTTTTCTTAGGAACAAGACTCTGCTAATACGTCCAGTTTTCCAACTTTAGAATTATTTTTTTGCATTGAAATGATTTAGTCGAAAAGAGATTTCTAATTCACAGGTAGGTATGTACAGCTAGCAGCAGAAGTAGCTAAGCAACCGAAGTGGTCACAATGATCTAAGCACGACTCTATTGTTATACGCAAAAGAGCTTGTGTAGATCATTATGACCACTTTGGTTGCTTAGCTACTTCTGCTGCTGACTGTACTTATGCGAGTCTGGTAAAACAAACAAGTAAGCGACAACTTGGCCCTGTTACACAGACATGAACCATAGTTACTTGCAACGCCATCTACAGTATCACAACTGAACTTTTGCAGCATGGAGTTGACTAATGATCTAAGAGCAATTAGGTTGATTCCTTACATAAGTAAATGTTACTCGAGTGACTCATTACTCATTTGCTTATCTACGGAAATCACAAAGAGACCGAATAATTACGATACAGATAGACAAGAGGAAGCATGAATCTTAAGCATCATCATTATAAGTAAACAGAAAACTCTAAATATTTAGTAGAAATGGGTTTCAAATTACTAAAATGAAATTGTTAATGAAAACACAGGCCAAGTATCTAACGTTTTTAACCCCCGACGCAAAAAGAGGGGTGTCATGAGTTTGATCTGTGTATCTGTCCATGGCATTGTAACTCCCAAACGAATTAACGGGTTTGGACATGGCTTTTTTCTCAAAAGCTAGTTTAATTGAGATGATTCTTAGCTAAGTTTTATTAAAATCAGTTCAGCAGTTTTAAAATGAATATGTTGGTGGGTTTTTGTCAAGTTCAGATCTGGGAACCCGGATTTTTAAATTTTTTCAGACTTGTGTTTTGAGACACTGCTTCATACCAAATTTCATGATTTTAAGTGAATGGGAACTACACTATAGATGATTCTGTTTACTTGGAATTTACAGACAGACAGATGGACAACAAAGTGAGCCAACAAGGGTCCATTTTTTTTCTTGAGGTATAAACAGAGTCCTATAAAAACAATCATTAATTAACAGTTTTAAATGATTCGCGGTTAATTGAATCAGACATAAGGTAATCGCGGTCAAT
This sequence comes from Clepsis dumicolana, assembly GCA_963691665.1. Lineage (NCBI taxonomy): Eukaryota > Metazoa > Arthropoda > Insecta > Lepidoptera > Tortricidae > Clepsis > Clepsis dumicolana. Next base: position 11,901,478 of record OY829510.1, read on the forward strand.
ATCCCGTTTTCATTATGTCTAATCATTAATATTTTTTTTTTATACACAATTTTTTAGAGGTGTGATACGTCAGAAATAATCAGAATATTATGAATAGCCTTATGGTAATTTTAAGGCCATGTTTCAGAAAACAACCATGTCATTACAATATTATGCTAATAGAGTTTGGCAAAGTCATTGCCTTTTGTTCATCTCTCGCTTCCATAATTACCTCACTTGGGTCATGAATGAATAACACATTTTAGCTAGAGCCACTTATTTCAAAGTATGTACAACATGAAAACCTGTATTTTTCACTTTAATATTTTGAGGAAGCTCGTGGCAGCTGAAAACTCATTACTTTTTGGTTGGAGGATCATAAAAATGTAACTAGACTTTATATTTATTTTTAACCGACTTCAAAAAAGGAGGAGGTTCTATGTTCTACTGTACTTTTTTTTTTATGAATATGTCTATGTGCATGTTGAACAAATATTTTTATTTCTTTCTTTCTTATAATTATTATTACTATAGGAGCACTATCTGTCAAATTGTACATGAGGTTTCTGGCTAACTTTTTAAATTATTATTATTATTATTTTTTAGTATTTTTGTATTATTATGTATCTGTTATCGAGTTTCATTGAAATTATGTGTTTTTTTTTTATGCTTTTTATGTATTCTTTTTTTGCTAGTAACCTGCTATAAATTCGTGACCTAAAACCTTTTTAATTAGCACCACCTGCTTTAATATGTTCTTACCTTTATTCCATTATGGTTGCCTGGTAGAGATCGCTCTGTAGCGATAAGGCCGCCCATTGCTACCTTGTATTTTCTTTGTGCCTTATTTCTTGTTTTGACTGTTATGTGGTGTTCAATAAAGAGTTATTGTATTGTATTATTTAATCTCAATCCTAGAGTGAAGTCTTTTATAAGCTACTAGCTGTTGCCCGCGACTTCGTCCGCGTAGATTTCGGTTATCGCTATCCCGCGAGAACTATACAATTTTCCCGAATTAAAAGTAGCCTATGTTATTCCTCAATATTCAAACTATTTTCTTACCAAATTTCATCTAAATTGGTGCAGTGGTTTTCCCATGAAGAGGTAACAAACATAGAGACAGAGAGACAGAGTTACTTTCGCATTTATAATATTAGTTAGGATAAACCAACCACATAAAGTTTCTTCCACAGTCTTGCCCATTCTCTCAGCACACATGCTATCTCCCGGACCAAGGGATCGTCTTTCAGCTCGGCAATGGCAGTCGGTCCTGATCCTTTGACAGTGCAGGGTCGGACAGACACCACACAGAGGGGGAAGATACCCCAAGCTGACCGATCCTTCGTACTAAAGCCACGGCACCATCCTGAAAAAATGCAATGACCATAAACGGAAAGGACTACAAAATCAGTTGAGTATTTTAATTGAAAATGTGACACAGCAGTTAATGTGATAAAGAATACTTATGATCAGACATAGGAATCCATGGGGCAAAATTTTATGACATGTAAGGAGTTTCTATATTGATAAATGCAATTATCGATGCTTGTTCTATATAGTAGATATTTAGTCACCAGAAATGAATTCATCAGTCAAGAAGGAGACATTTAACTTCACTAAATAATGTATGACACATGTACATGAATCAGAAGCTGAAAAAAACATGTCTTCACTAAACATCAGGTTACAGGTTTTTTGAAAACTTTTTAAGGTTTCTCATACATTTTTTTGATCATGTGAATATTTTCATACATTATCACTTCGAAAGTTGCATAAATTGTGTCCCCTTTATGTATTTAACTTTCAAAATTATTTTCAACATGATCCAATATTGATATACCATTTTCAAATTATTGCCAAGAAACTGCGCTTCTCAACAAAAGGATATAAGTGCCTTGAAGAGACACTCTTTTGCTGGTGTAGTTTTCACACCATATTTTTAAAAATTTACATTACAATTAGTTTTTTAACTGTTTCTTTATGTGCATTTCTTAGTAGTAATGGTTACGGAACTCACACTGAGCATAGTCTGACATGCTCTTGGCCGGTTTTTACATTGACTGTACTTTATCGAGAAACTCTTTTTAAATGTAGTATTACCTGAATGTTCCTCTAATATTTGTACAGTTTCTCCAATCTCCAAGGGTAGCCCAGAAGGCACATCTCCTTTCCAGTTGTAGACAGCTGCAAATTAAATTAACAATAAGTAAAGAAAATGCAAGCTTTAGGCTGCAGAGTAGGGAATAAATAATAAAAACTCAAAAATATCATTTCCATTTAAGTTTTAGTTTTTCTCTACTTTTCTCTAATCTACAAAATTTTGCATAATTTTGGTAGGGCAACAGAAAGTATACTTAGTAAATTGTGAAAGCATGTTATGTAACTTAAAAAAAGTTATTCAAGAAAGGTGAAAAGAGAAAATAACTCCACTCAAAAATAATTATTTAGGCTCATTGTTGATCTTGAAAGTTCAGTGACCTAATGTAAAAATATAACAGGAAGCGGAGGAAACTAAATATACATACTATGTCCTATACAGAAAACAAACCCTTTAGGTAGGTACAATACTTATTATATAGGACTTATTAAAATATTATGAACTATTATCGTAGTTTCATTATTCTGTTACTGAACGAAAACTCAATAAATTAAGGAGACACAACATCAGATCCATTATTTTACATTAACATTACGCACATATTTTTACGTTTCCGCTGCAATTCCGGACAGGATGTATTATATTGCCGACTGAATACATAAAAGGTCTCACTTACCAACTGCTAATTTCGGAGACTTTGTGGGTACCCACATATTGCTGAGTCCCTAGGTTACACTTAACGTGTATGCGACATTCACAATAACATCGTAAATAGATTATTGTTTCATCAAGAATAATAAAACACAAAACGATTTACATGCCCAAGAGAAAGACAATCGAATCGACTAAATGAATTTGACAAGTGCTGAACCAATGTTGCCAATTGACTAACAACAACAACATGCATGCAAAGGAAGCGATAACCCCCTAGCACGGTAAATTTTATCTACGACATAAAGCTTTCGTCACTTTCTAACAAATGCGCAAGTGCGAGAGAAACACATGCTTTATGTCGTGGACAAACGTAGGTAAGCGTGATAAGGGGTATAGCTTGCCTTTTGTAAATCTAACAAGAAACTTACCATTTACGTCAAAAATGTGACAGAAGAAACTGGCACCCTCATATAACTTCTTGATTTTTTGGTCAACCTAAACACCTACCTCTACTGAAAATTGTACTGAAAACTGGGTCTCTAGTCGAGCTGAAAACAGCAAAACAGCACGCCAGAAGGTCGAGCACGACTTTACGAATGCTGCGTAAGGTAAAATCAAATAGTAAACGTTGTCGAGTTTGTATGACGTTTGAAACAGCTTCGCTCGTGAGCGTATTTGGAACTAAAATTTAGTATGAGGTTTCTCGATCTCGATACGATAACAGTAACGTTACTCAGCATTCGTAAAGTCGTGCTCGACCCTCTATGCACAACAAGCACATACTACTTACAAGGAACTTTCACTAGAACTGGAACAAGATCTACCAAGAAGTGTGGGGGCCCTGATTATTTGACCTTGAAAATGAATTTAAAAAAAAAGCGACAAGGATGATAGGCAAGGGCGGTACTGTCTCTTTCTGATTATGGTGACTAGGCTATCGTAGGACAAACAGACCCACAAGGGCTTTTTAACCGACTTCAAAAAAGGAGGAGGTTCTCAATACATCGGATTACTCGAAGACGGCTTTACCGATTTGGATTTTTTGTTTTGTTTTAAAGGGTATTCTTTCTAGTTGGTCTCATTGTCACCAAGTCAAGATCTGATAAGATTATGATCTCATGAGGGAAATCGACAGCACCCTCAATTTTTTTTATAGGCATGTACTTAGTACAACACAATGCACCATTATGAGATGTATCTCTATCAACAACAGAACCATGGAGGTACTAGTAGCAGAACCAGCAAGATAGACATATAATACATAACATAGCATACAGACATAACATAGACAGCAAGATAGATAGAGAGAGTTGCCAACTGCTAAAAAGTTTACCCCTGCGCTCAAGTCAAGTATCTACGTCTAAAATACCCAAAAATGATCTCTATTAAAACCACTGATTACTCGTTAACTTATTTTTATTTTTTATTCATTATAATATTACAACCATGGTATTCATAGATTGTAAATTTTTATATTTAGCTAATAAACAGATAGTAGACCTTTGCTGATGCCATTATAGGTATTTTTCCTTTTTATTTAGTAATGTCGAAACGTGAGCGATCATTGGTTTGTGGTGCAATGCCAATTGGTACTTCCATGGTGTCAATTACCCAACTCGTACAATCCACTAATAGTGGTACAATATTTTATGCTGGCCACACAGAAGACGTATAGAAAGAGATAGACCCGCTCTTGGTGACGTCCCTTTCACACTTTTTTTTAAATTCCAAGTTTAGGCATGACCACGTTAATGTTAAAGAGATATTATTCCAGCTCAAGTAGAAATTCCTTGATTACTTATAACAAGTCCACAACGTCGACGGTCGTCGACGTCGTCATAGGGTGCGTTGCTTTCTGGGCTACTTCCTCCTGTGTCCAGGAAGAGCTGTGGTTACCTTTTAGATCATAGAGCCGTCTGGGGCGAATTCAGTGCTTGGACCGGTGCACCTTGGGCATCGGTCAATGATTTCATGGCCAAGAATTTAAAGAACTTCATTGTTTCCTCCTGCCAGTTTCTATACATTTTGTTGGCAATACTGACTGTATGTCTGTATTATCTATCTATTCTATGGTCTTTTCCAGGGATGTGCAAATGTGAGAAAATATGTCGATAAATATCGAATCGATACTTTAAACGTGTATCGATTATTATAAAGTAAAAATATCGATACCTATGTCGATTTTTGGTAAAGGTGTGTTTGGGGTCTCCAAAAGAGACCCAGAAATATTTAAGGCATAAATAAAAACCAATTTGGACAACCAAAAATATTACTAGTCCGAGGTTGTAGGTTTGCATTTTGATGCTCAAAATGAACCATTATTCTGAGGATGGCGAGAATAGTATGGAGTGGAAATTATTACTAACTAGGTACACTAAGCTGAAACAAGAAATACGTGGGATTCGGTTTTCGAGAATAAATATCGATTATTGATTTACAGATAATAAAAATATTGACGATAATTTATCGATTTTTTTATGATAAGATATCGATATTTTGATAGATCGATTATTGTTGCTCAAGCCTAGTCGATTCTGTCAATGTGTCGGTACTGTCAGTGTCATTGTCATTTGATGGCGTTTGGTTTATGTTGTGGTCATTTCAATTCATTTGTGTGTGTCTAGTGCTCCGAACAATACGCTTGTGAAGTTGTGATAAATATCTAGTTTTGGCAAAAAGTTATTATTTCACTTATTATAATAATGTCGGACGATTTCATTCCTTTTAATCAAAGTACGCCCATGCAGGGCAAGTGGCGAGATAGGAGACACAGTCAAAACTACATGAGATTCCAAAATAATAGATTTCCAAACGGCAACAGGAGAGTGAACGGATACAACAACCGATGGGGCAATAATTCTCAGAGGAACAGCAGCTATGGTGTAAGTATTTCTTTAATATGGAATGGAGACACCGTCACCCTTATGTGCATAAAAATACAGAAGCGTTTCTACGTAGATATTAGTGACTACGTCATAACGCTCTAGCCATTTAATTGCAAGTATTAATACTTAATAATTACCACGTGGCATTTATATTGCGGGTTCATTCTAACCGTCATTTAAGCCCCATTGTCGACAAATAGTGGGTTACGAGTTTTACAGCTCTCACTGCCTATAATCTTTGATGCAGTTTGATTTATACTCAGGACAGGTACAAGATGCTTACCAGTTAGTCTGCTGCCTAGGGTGTAGGTTAGGTACCTAGTGTTCATGTGCATAGGCAAACTTGTCTCTCACTAACTTAATATTTTGGGCTGTGGATGTAATTGTAATATCAGATATTCTTGATTGATTATCCATGTGAATAAACTAAAAACGTCTCAATGACGACATTGGTAAAATACTCCTTGCCAAAAGGGCAACAGTGAAAGTCATTACAAAAGAAATGCAATAGGTTCTCTATTCATAGTAATTATGCACTACATACAAGGATTCAGTGGCTACAGGCTACAAGCGTAATCTAATAATTGTTGGCACCGAAGGTGTTAATTAAAAAGTTATTTCCTCAGACTCCCTACATGCGTGGATAAGACAGCTTGATGTCTCTAGTTTTACAGTTTCATATTTTAAAAGGAAAAATGGATTTTAATAGTGGCGATTCTGATCATATGTTATTGTTTGTTACAGAGTGACAGCAACACCAGTTTCACCAGAGACAACAAAAGCAACATTGATGCGTACCTTCACCCCTCCATGCTTCAGGACCCATGGGCCCATTTGCGGAGTAGTAGTCAATAGATTTTATATGTGTATGTTTTATTTTACTTTGTGTAAATAAATAGTTTTAAGTCTAAATTTAGTTTTTATTTCATTTCCAAATACATGATTAAAATTTATAGTGAAATAAAAGGATCACTCACATGAGTACATAACTCGAGTTTAGTCTGAATGTTTCATGTTTATGTGAATGATCCATTTATTTTGCTATGATTGAGACGAGACATCATGGTAGTTTCACATTAAAAGCTTGTGATTTTCCATGGATTTTCAACATTTACAATTTTACTGATAGATTGCATTATGTCTAGTATTGAATCCTACTTGGATAGTATTTATTATGGCTTACATTAGTTTGTCTGTACAACTTACTCTAGTTAGACCTCAGTAGCCTAACCTCAGAACTAGTTGTATCTAAATATATGAGACAAGATTTATCAATTCAAAATCGTGGCAAAAGCTTTTGCGTCAGCAACTGATACTAAATTGTTATTAAAGTTTTTGTCCATTAGTTACTTTTGCAGTGCGCACTTAAACTTAAATACATACTTTGTAGCATACTTACATGGTTGCAGTAAGTAAATGTACAGTCCATGAGCACTTTGAATAGGATTTGGGTGCCTATGGGCTATGGGTGACTTTAGTATTGAAATCTCTGAAAAGTATTTCTGAAACCCAAATCCTATTCTAAATGCACACAAACTCTAACCAGATAACCATTGAGGGCCCTGGGCACCTTAAGATAATGAGGCTCAATGTCAAGATATAGGGCCCCATTGTCCACAGAAGCCCCATTGTCAGAATATCCAATAAAAAATTAAAAGAGTGCTTATTCCTGCTGAGCTGGCAGTGTTGCATTTTTTTTTTGTTTTGCTCGATAATTCCATAGAAATTGAATGAAACTTTAAAATGTGGTCTTACCAGATCTTTCTTTGTCTTTTATTTATGTACGTAAATATGTCTAATGCAGTAATTAATCGTGACTTTAATTTTATTATTAAATGGTAAATCCTACTTAAATATTTGTTTGTTTTATTAGAAAATAAAAGTATGTCACGATTAATTATTGCATTGGGCAAATTTACTTGTATAGGTACATACCTACTTATTAAGAAAAACTTGGTAAGACCACATTTGAAATTTTCATTCAATTTCTATAAAATAATCAAATAATCGAGAAAAACTGCAACGTTGCCAGCTCAGCACCCCAAGCACGAATATTAAAATCGTATCGTTTCTCGATGGCTAACGTATGGCCATAGAGAAACTTCATATAACTTTTTTGTAGGTACCGAATACGCTCACGGAGGGCGCTGTTCGAAACATGCAAATTTCCTCAATAACGCTCCACTCGATTACGTTACGTAGCATTCAAATACTCGTGCTCGGGGCTCAGCAGGAATTATCGACCTCAACCGCTCAAATGCGGTGCGGAGTTGCGGTCTAGTCCATCGATAATCTTCCTATCTAATGTTCCAATCCCAATTAATCTTAAATTTATGGTCAGCTGCGATAACCTTATCTAAGAAGCACGTCATCCTCGATTACTCATTCGATATGCTGTCTTTACCTACTTTAGTTCTAATAGCTACTGAGATTATTTAAAATAGGTTTTTAATGCACAGGCAATAAGATCTTCGAGAGACTGGTTACATAAGAATTAGATGGTATATGCTAATTATTTAAGTATTTATTGAATAGGATGGAGGAAATATCGTCATTCAGTTGTTCGTAACGATGAGGTTCTGTATTGTATTGTTGGTATTTGTGGTTTACATGGCCGTTGCTCGTTCGGCAAGTGAAGGTGAGTTTTGCTTTACAAACTAGTGCTCTATCTTAACCTATCCATTTGTTAGAGATTGTGTGGTGTAGGTAAGTAGGTTAACCTACCTAGTTGGTTTGTGTTGACTACTCACGTTAGCGATTTGCTGAGTGCGTAAATTTTAAGAAATTTACTACCTAGGTATAAATTATGCGATTGTAATGTTTAGGTAGGTAGATATACTGATGGGTTTTGGTAGATGCGTTTTGTTGCATCTATTGGGTGACTATTGACTACTTCATACCCACACTGAAGTAGGTTCATAAACGTCGAAATTTTTCTGATGAAGTTATCAGCTTTTGCCATTTGAATATACTTAGGTACCTAGAGAAAATCGGTTACCTAAGTATTCACTTTTCCATACTAAGTATAGAAAAGTGGATAGGTACTTACGTACATCATTATGATTAATTATAACAGTTTTAAATGATTCGCGGTTAATGACCTTCATTAGGCATAAGTATTCATAATGGGATGTTGACAGCGATTAACTTACCAAGGCTTGGATGAGCTCCCGATATTTCAATGCAGTTAATGTACTTGCAGGCATCATAATCACGGGTAGACTGAAGTCATTCAGTAGACCACTATTATTAAAGATATGGTATGTAGATAGGTACTTACTTTATCATGATAGGGACTTAATCACGTAAAAATATTTACGTCGCTTCCGAAACGTCGAGGTATTTATATATTTTTAGGTGATTAAGTACTTAAGTCCCGAGTATCATGATAAAGTAAGTACTTACCCATCTACCCATATCTTTAATAATAGTGGTCTACTTAATGACTTCAGTCTACCCGTGATTATGATGCCTGCAAGTACTTAACTGCGTTGAGTATCGGGAGCTCATCCAAGCCTTGGTAAGTTAATCGCGGTCAACATCGCATTATGAATACTTTTATGCCTAATGAAGGTCATTAACCGCGAATCATTTAAAACTGTTATAATTAAAAGTACCTATCTACCCATCTTTAATAATAATGGTCTACTTAATGACTTCAATCTACCTGTGATTATGATGTCTGTAAGTAACTGCGTTGAAATATCGGGATTTAGGAATCTTCTAGGCTGCTGACTTCACACCGGTTTTCCTGCCTAAGTGCAAATATTCCTCGGTAGGTAGTCCTCATTTGAACATGCGTGCATCTTATGTCACGTAGTACCTACCAGCGTGGTACCTACATAAGTAATAGGTAGGTACGGTTCACGAATAGTCACTTTAAATCCTTGATCACCATTGACGTTAGCAAAGAATATATATACTCACTAACGTAAAACGTTAGGCAGTAAGTACTGTAGGTAGGTACTGTGGGGCGTAGCCCAGGAAGTGGGCACAGGAGAAGGTACGGACGCGTCCTAAGAGTAAAATTAATTATTGCCGTGTAAAAACTGATGCGATTAAATAAAAGTTGGTATTCTTAGTCAGGACTGGATCTATATTCAAAAAGCAGAGGCTTAAGGCTAATACAAATTCTGTAATGCAACTATCTTAATCCGAGGTCCCAGCCCGACTGATCCGCTTTCTGGAAACCAAGTGTTCCTTTATTTTGATCAAATTCTAAGTTTAAAATGAACAGATCAGTCTAGCTTGCCAGAACCGCACCATGCACTTGCTGCATGGAGGCTAGCACACTACAGTGCCCTAAGCACGACTTGTCGAATCCTGCGTCACGTAAACTCGAATATTAAACTATAACGAGTTTGTATGACGTTTGGAACAGCGCCCGCCCGTGAGCGTATTTGGAACTAAAATTTAGTATGAGATTTCTCGATCTCGATACGATAACCGTAACGTAACGCAGGATTCGACAAGTCGTGCTTAGGGCACAGTACACAAAAGTTGTCGTCACCTACTCGCACGTCATCATAATGTTACATGCCAACTTCAAGCTATAAGCACATACGTAGGTGCCTAGGTATCGATGACTTTAGCTGTTCTTGACTTTTTGAGGCCCAAGTACTAAATATTCGAAACCTGCGTACCTAACGTAATCGAGTGTAGTAAACGTTATCGAGAAATTTGTATGACGTTTCCTTGGACCGCCCGTGACCGTATTTAGAACAAAAATTTCGTACGAGATTTCTCGATATTCGATAGGATAGCGTAACGTTACGCAGGATTCATAAATTTTGTGCTCGGCCTACTGAGGATTAAAGAGTCCTTTGATAAGATTTTTAATTGACGTTTCCCAACCTATTGCAGATTCCCATCAGTCCTTAAACTCATCAGATTGTCCCCCGAACGAGTACAACCCAGGCCCCGACTGTCGAATTAGACAGGGGGGCCCCGAGCCTTGCTGCGGGGGGCGGCATGCGTCCGCGCACCCCAACTACATCCGCAATTGCTGGTGCGTGCCCGGCCTGCTCCGCGACCTTGACAGTGGGAAGTGTGTTGAGAAGTGTTGAGTTGTGATTTTTTTTAATGAATAATGTCCGAAATCTTCGCTACTCTATAAAGGTACCTACTAATATAATTTGTTTTCCGGGAAAAACCCTTGGGACGCAGACGAAGTTGCGGGCCAAAGGTAGTTGTTAAATAATGTTATGAAATTCAATGAAAACGCTATTTCTTTTTAAATTTTCAAAATAAAGTAGTTTTTAAATTAAGTTACAATGGCTTCTTTTAAGTTACCCAGTCCAACCATATTAGTTATTCTGTGGTCCAGTATAGTGACAACGCCTACCTATGATAGGTAGGTACTAGATGGGTACAAAAGTAAATAATTTACCTATTTATTTATTTATTTACTTACCAAAATTGTACACAGCATGACAGTAAAAAACCAAAGCGCTGGGAAATTCAAATAATAAAGAAACATACATCAGCTTAATTTCGACGCTGACTGTACGAGAACAGATCAAAGTTTAGATGTAGGTACTTATTGATGCATAATCAAGCCACCGAACGGAGAAATGGGTCTGAAGTCTCTAAGAGATACTTACTTAAGTCAGACTTAGGTATTCTTTCCAAAATCGAAATACATCCTGGCTGAAGCGACCTGTTTTGAAATTGTCGTCTCATCTCATAGTTGCTCTAATAAGTGAAACATTAGAAATAACTTAGCTTAGACGACCGCACAGAAATTCCAACCGCGACTATTTTAATAAGACCTTTCAAAAACGGTTCATACGAAAACGGACATTAAATCATCTGAAGTGTAGACCTCTCTTAGGCTTTTCATATTCAGGTTTAGCTATATTCCTACTTATACCTACCTTGCGTTTATGTCATAATGTATTTTGTAGCTATTATTACATTATTTTTCTACTTAAGTATTTATGTACAGTCCGTGAGCACTTAGAGTAGGATTCGGGTTGGCGTTAATTTATATCGACATTTATTTCTTTGACATAAAAAGCGTCATTGACAGCCTAAGTAAGTAGGTATTTCTAAAACCCGCATCCTAATTTAAATGCTCACAAACTGTATGCCTAATTGTAATTACTTATTTGGTGTGAGGTACGCTAGATTTACTCCGAAACTTGAACCAGACTGACAGCCAAGTTTGACGATACGGGTCCTATGCCAACTAAAGTTGTGTTGGAATTTGTCAATCCAGTATTTTGGTAGTACCTTCTATCCATTAACGCCCAATATAAAAGTGGCTGTATTTTATTGGTGTTTATGTTATTTGTTAAGCCAAAATTAATAAAATTAAAGATTTACAAATAAAACAAAAATGAAATTTGGTTTTATTCGTCTCGTCTGTACGAGTTCACCTACATAACAACGGGCGGATTAGGAGTGAAAGTGGAATTGTTATTTTTATAGACCACTAGTAGGCCATCTATTATCATTACGCAATAAGTACCTAGGTACTTAAATCAATAAAACCACAGGCAAAACTTCTCAAATCTTGCTTTAATATGCTCTACCGTGGCTGTACCCGTGCGTGTACTTACAGAGAACGTTAAAGGGTACGTAATTTTAGGTATAATTATGATGTATTAATTATTGACAAATCATGTTGCGGATACTACCTTTTTTTAGGTAAGTAAGTACTTACTAATATTAATGGAAGACCATTCCATTCATATTGACTAATAATAGTCATTGTCATTTGCTATGGATCCTATTGACAAAACCTGTTGGTTTCGTCAAATGACAATGACTATTGCTGATCTCTACTTTGTTAATTTGGTACTTAGCTATTATAAGTAGGTGTACTTAGGAGGAACAAAGGTTATGTATGGTCCGAGTAAAATAACTTTGCTCTTTTGAAAAACGGCTAAGTGCGAGACGGATCAGAGAGTTTAGAAATTGGAAGTCAATTGACCGAATAGCCTAGTGGTTAGAGACCCTGACTATGAAGCTTGAGGTCCCGGGTTCAAATCCCGGTCGGGGCAGATGTTTGTATGTGAATGATTGTTTGTTCTCGGGTCTTGGATGTTTAATATGTATATAAGTATATATTTATCTATATAAGTATGTTTATCCGTTGTCTAGTACCCTTAGTACAGGCTTTGCCTAGTTTGGGACTAAGTCAATTGGTGTCAAATTGTCCCGTGATATTTATTATTATTATTAATTGAATTTTTTAAAGAAGTATAGCTTTTTTCCGCCAACGTCGAGGTTGAAGAAGACACAATTCAAAGTCAGACTATGAAAGATTATGACTGAAGTGGTCGATTGCAGATAATAAGGCGTAGGAACGTGACGTGATGAACTCATCGCCCGTCGATGTTGGGAATCACCGGTGCAGAGGGTCGAGCACGACTATACGAATGCTGCGTAACGTTACGGTCATCGTATCGAGATCGAGAAACCTCATACAAAATTTTAGTTCCAATTACGCTCACGGGCGGGCGCTGTTCCACACGTCATACAAACCCGACAACGTTTACTATTCGATTTTACGTTACGCAGCATTCGTAAAGTCGTGCTCGACCCTCAGTCACTAGTTATCGTAGGACTGTGAGCAGAGGCCCAAGCACGAATAATTCGAATCCTGCGTAACGTAATCGAGTAGGTAGTAACGTGATCGATAAATTTGTATGAAGCTTAGAACAGCACCCGCCCGTGAGCGCATTTGGTACTAAAATTTAATATGAATTGTCCCGATTTCGATACGATAACGTTACTACTGGATTCAGGTAAAAATTCGTGCCCCGGGGTACTGTTGGAGCATAGCGACACGCATGAACTTGAGACCTTCGGGCCTCCGGGGCTAAGCATATACGTACCTACTAATGCGCTTATTCACACAATCACACACAGAGGGTCGAGCACGAGTTTACGAATCCTGCGTAGGTAACGTAATCGAGTAGTAAAGTTATCGAGAAATTTGTATGTTTGGAACAGCGCCCGCCCGTGAGCGTATTTGGAACTAAAATTTTGTATGAGGTTTCTGGATTTCGATACGATAACCTGACGTTACGCAGGGATTCGAAAACTCGTGCTCGGCCAACTGTTCCACGCCGACCCCGCCTCTAATAGTTTGCCTGCCTAGAGTGTACTGCAAGAGCTGTATGCTCCAAGGGTTGATGTGTTTGTGTAAGTAGCGAGTTGGCTATGGATTTAAAGTCCAGTGACACCTTTCTACCCTTAACCGCGCACACCAATATTGCCACCTCGTTGCCCCGGTTGGGCAACTGTTTAAGGGGACCATTTAGTGGACGGCAAGTCACCGCTTGGAACAATACTGGTAAGTATCAATGAATAGATATTTGAAATTTCCAATACCAAGCAGTAATGAGTTCTGGGAATACATCAATACCGGGAATGAATCACGCCAAAGCTCAAATCACTTTTAATATTTTTCTCGGAACATAGGTGGATAGGGTGACGTTTCACATTTTTCTAATATTTCATACAATAGGTGTTTCAATAAACCTAGTCTAAAACAGTTCTCAAATTAAAACCGGTCTTAAAAATGTATTAAATTGTAAACCCTAGTAGAATTTTTGAAGAAAAAATTCCCCGAACTTACCGAATTTTCCAGGAATTTGTAAATTGGAACCGGTACTAAATTAAAACCCAAAACACCTTGTATTTTCGGGAATAATCAGTATTGGGAATTCCGGGAAGCAGTACTAGGTACCAACTGGGTCCCATGCGATGGATACCGGAGCAGAGGCAGTCCCTAAACTACGAAATTCGAAAATCGAAGTTCGTATCGTATCGTCCCGCTCACTCTCGTGTTAAATAATATTAGCTTGAGAGGGACGGTACGATACGAAGTTCGAATTTAGCACTTCGTAGTCGGGGGGCAGACCAAGATGGCGGGACGATCTGGAGCGTTTTTGGCCGGACTGGCGAGATTTGGCCGAAAGCAGAGACATGTGGAAGGAGAAAGGGGAGGCCTTTGCCCAGCAGTGGGATACAGTATAGGCTACTGAAAAAAAAACCCTCTGTTACCGAGATATCGAAATGGCAGGCATCCGTTTACCTCTTCACAGGGCGGTATTCCTGGTCCCCAGCATCCTATTCTTTGTTTGGCAACTGTGGAGGACTGTCTGCTGGCACATATTCATGATTTATTAGCGGTCAAGCCTCCAAGATGGCACCTGTCTCATATTTATATTATATGGTCACAAATGCCTCTTCATGTTGCCCGAGGCCCTATGAACGCTTTTTAAATGACCGCAGTCCCCATAAGTGATCGGAATCCCGTATCCAACAATTTTATTTTTTTTATACAACGAGGAAGGCAAGCGAGCAAGTGGGTCACCTGATGGTAGGTGATCACCACTGCCCATAGACACCCGCAACTCCGGAGGGTTTGCAGATGCGTTGCCAATTTAGAGGGCTAAGATGAAATGCCCCTTGTGCCCGTAATTACACAATTAATAATATATACCTAATCACGGGCAAAATTAATCGCCCACCATTTTTTCCCTAATTAATGTAAAAACTGTTATTTAAATAAATGTTACTTCTACAATAAATAGTAAAAATAGGGTGGGCGATCATAGTAAAAAAGTACGAGTTAGACTCGCTTACCGAGGGTTCAATATATCTCTAACGTTTTGCGATTTTTATTCTTGATTTCGTGTTGTAGGTAATTTGTATGTAAGACTTTGACTTGTTTAAAATTTTATGATTCTAGGTACTTACTTAACAAATATACACACGGACAGATAGATAGACAGGACGGACAACAAAGTGATCCTACTTCCCGTTGTTCCCTTTTGAGGTACAGAACCCTGAAAATCCACTTTCGCAAGGACGTTTTAATTAATAGCTTTATGTACCGGTCTATGCAGTGGTCTCATATTTTATGCCCGGTTTCGACCTAAGAAATGCTATTACAAATTGGTTATACCTGTCTAAGTTTGGTAAAAAAATAAATAATAAATAAATATCATGGGACAATTTGACACCAATTGACCTAGTCCCAAACTAGGCAAAGCCTGTACTATGGGTACTAGACAACGGATAAACATACTTATATAAATAAATACATACTTATATACATATAAAACATCCAAGACCCGAGGACAAACATTCATATTCATCATACAAACATCTGCCCCGACCAGGATTTGAACCCGGGACCTCAAGCTTCATAGTCAGGGTCTCTAACCACTAGGCTATCCGGTCGTTAAAATATAGAGGCAAATTTACAAAGTCAATTAAAAACTTAATTATTTTGACTATCTGATACGAAAAAGCCGACAGTTTGTAAACCTGTAATTGTAATTGGGGATGGGGGTTGAAGACAGGTTCAAACAAACCGAGTGAATTATTGTGTCGCCATCTTAGTTGGCGGCGAGCATTGAATCTCTGCCAAATGGTAGATGGCAAGTAAAAGTTACAGTCGGCAGCAGTGCCCTAAGCACGACTTGTCGAATCCTGCGTCACGTAAAATCGAATAGTAAACTATAACGAGTTTGTATGACGTTTGGAACAGCGCCCGCCCGTGAGCGTATTTGGAAGTAACATTAGTATCTCGATACGATAACCGTAACGTAACGCAGGATTCGACAAGTCGTGCTTAGGGCACAGATGCGTCTACGCGAGCGAGGAGATCAAAAGATTTACTCGCGACTGTATTGCTAAGAAAGTAAGAGCTTCTGTGTTCTTAATTTGTTAATGTAGGTGCATAATCTGTTGACTGTACTTAAGAATAATATTAATTTACAGAGCGGGAAAATATGAAGTCAATTATTTTGCTACCCATTTAGTACAAAAGTATCCGTAGTTAACACGTAGGATAAACCAACTCATATTAACAGCCGTAATTGTAGACATTCCATAAAACAGTTCGAAAAAAAAATCTGTAACTAATTAGGGATGTTCCCTGTGTAACATAATAACAAAAAACACCCCCACTTTTCGTGTGGGACAGGTGTGATAATATAATAATATGCATGTCAGCTTTTTGGTACACCAAGATTCTCTAGTAAGCTATGCCGCGGAGATACAGACGGACAGACAGACAAACATACTGACAGAACCGACATGGCGAAACTATAATAAGGGTTCCTTGTTGATTACGGAACCCTAAAAAGTGTGCCAAGGCGTGGCGACACTTGGGTCAATAAATGTTGCTGCTAGAAACTAGCGTACTGACGCCTAAAAAAAGCGTCTAAAAGACATTGATTTTTCTAAGTAAATGCAGGAACTACCAAACTTTAAATACACTCAGTTACAGCCTTATTTGCGAGCGAGTGTTTCATACCTACTAATACCACTAACACGTTGCGTGATCGCCTCAATACAAAACGCGCTAGCAAATCGCGAGTGTGATGTGATATGATGTGCTAGCCTTACACACAAATAGACGAAGTAGAAGGACCTATTCAATAAAGGTCGTAATTTGTACCCGACAATTTCAAGTTTCTATAAAAAACTTGTTAAAAGCTATCTATTTTAAAGTAAGTAAGTTAGTTATTCCGCCGTGCTTAGAGCAGGAAAGGAATGGAGATGTTAACGCGCGATTTCCCCTCTGCCAAATGTCTAACCAAAATGATCAGGGTCTGTTGATTGTGTGCTTGTTTTTGGCATTTGTGTGACAGTTTTGTTTTAGTGTGCGTTTGTAATAACGTAACAAATTTTGACAGGAGCGTAGACGTGTGCTGTACGTGTGTGTTCCTCGTCCCCCTCAAAAAGTGCATAGATAAGCCAAAGGCTCCTCCCGTCTGTCTGCTTTATGCCGCCGTGAATACCCTGCCACTGCATGACGATCACTCAACTAATTTTAGAACTACCCACCCCTATATTTCTAGGTAGTTGTTGCTACAATCATGTAGCAGCAGGGTATCGATTAGATTTATTCCACGGTCCTGTGGGTCAAGCACGACTTGTCGATTCCTTAGTAGCGTTACGGGTATCGTATCGAGTTCGAGAAGTCTCATACTAAATTTTAGTTCCAAATACCTACGCTCACGGGCGGGCGCTGTTCCAAACGTCATACTAAGTCGACAACGTTTACTATTCGATTTTACGTGACGCAGGATTCGAAAAATCCTGCTCGACCCTCTGTAAGAGTTGTTGTACCTACTAATATTTCTAATGCCGACTTTAGACCTGCAAGAAAAGTTGTGCAAGTTGCAATACATTGCGGCGTTCGGTCGCCCACTCCAAAATCGTTCGCTTTACGGTCTCGCATAGTAACTTGCATGCATGATTTTTCTTGCAGGTCCAAACTCGACTTGAGGACAGCAAGTTGGGTATAGTCGTTCGTATTTGGTTATGTCCAATTCATTGTCATATTGTGCGGTTTTGTTACCTCATTAACTCATTATCGTCCGTCATAAAAGATAAACACACTTCATAGATAAAAAAGCGGCATTTTGTTTTATTTCAATAGATCCCTATTACCCCTATTCCTATTGTTACCTTGCATTTTCTTTGTACCTTTTTTCTGTTTTGTTTATTATGTAGTGTTCAATAAAGAGTTCTTGTATTGTATTGTATCCCTGGCGTTTACCTGAGCACCGGACTATGGTACAGTAGGTAAAGGCACCTGGACCGCCATTATTCTATTAGTGCACTCGTAACCTATTGCTTAGGGACGTAGAGTCGGTATTCAATTGAGCTTTCTAGATGGTTGTAACGACTTTTTACAATATGGTCATTTCAATGTTTTTTGCGCTATTAGTAAATGAAATCTGAAAACCAGCGCTGGGAACCAAAACCAGCACTTGCTGAGATCGGCGCCCATTGTCAAGGTGTACCTATTTTATGCTTAATCTTTATATTTATACATTTATATTATTATTGTTTATACTTTGTTGTTCATATAATTATCATTGTTTACACTATGGCAATAAAGAGTTTGAATTTGAATTTGAAATGGAAAATGAAAAATGAAATGAAATATTTTTATTCTGGAAATGGCTTCCATAGTTAATTAATCACAAAATAAAATAAAACAACGAGTAGGAGTGACTATTTCGGGCACCTTGGTCCTGTGATGACTGGCCTATGGTAGCCCCTCCATACACGATACACGAGCTGCAGCGCTCGTGTATCGGGCTCGCGTCCCAAAGCTATTGTTCCTTTAAGTTGATTGGACACAACCAAAAACGAACGACTATTATACTTACCTTACCTTACCAGACAACATGATGACCTACTGAGAAGACGACTAACCCAGAACATGACGTATCTCTTTTGTTGCTGTCGGGTTTGAAACCTTGGGTCCATGGGGTCCCTGCGCTTACAAGCTTATTTCAGAGTTGCAAAAGCGCTTAGTTGATGCAACTTGTGACCAAAGGGCTGGCAGTTTTCTCTCTCAAAGAATCAGCATCGCTATTCAGCGTGGCAACGCTGCCAGCCTTTTGGGCACCATGCCACGGGGGCCTTATTTAGATTTAATTTAGTTTTATGTTTTAGTTTATTTAGTTTTAGCTTAGATTTAATGTCATTGTGAATTGCTTTTATTATGTAAATAAAGTTGAAAAAAAACGACTACCTATATCTAAGTATGTATCTACCCTAGAACGCGAACGGTTTGTCGCTATAGATTTGGACGGAGAGCAATGGCGGCCTGTGGTGTTGGATATCGAGATGCGCTTTGGGTCTTTTAGTTAACCACTCACTTGCTTTGAATTTTCAGTTGAACTCTATTTATAAATATGAGCGTTGACAGGTAGCTCTAGTTACCAAAAGCAATTGAGTGGATAACGGAGTAAGTAATGATGGAAGGATTGACATTCAAACACACAGCGGCACACAATGAGAACTATCGCGAGTCAAAAATCCGCTAGGATCGTTAATGTCGAGTGGGGTCTACTGTCATTCGACGACGACAAAAATGTGCACTTTAAAGCTAAATAGTTTGCAAGCGGATCCCTAAATCGAAAGATGGTCTTTGCACACCTTCAATTTTGAAAGACCTGTCCAACGACACTACACACCATGCGATAGATAATAAATTTCAGTTTTTTATATTTTTTCTCCTAATAAATTTGTACCCCATAATTATGTAAAAGCATGCTAAATTACAGCTCTCTATTAGCAAAAGACAGTCAGACAGACGGACATGGCGAAACTAATGAGGGTTCCTTGTTGACTACGGAACCCCAAAAATGGTAAGTGGTTTATGTCAACAAAACACCTTGAAGTTCCTTTTCGTAGGCGTTTTAAGTTACAAAGGTTCTGAAGGCTTATATAAATGTTTTATGTCTTACGTAAATGCCGCTAACGTCATGAGTAAACACACACACACACACACATTACACGAGATGCACCGTGAAATGCATACACATTTTTATTTCTCTTTAACGTGAAAAATAATTAGGCAAGCATCATCTAAAAGTAAGTAGGTATTCCAAGTCTGAAGTCGATAGTATTTAGTTCCTTAAGGACAATAAGAGTTCCTTTTTGCCATTTTGGTATGTAATGAAATTTTTACACAAGTATAGACGTCAGGTCTAGTGAAAAAAGTTTTCCACAGGCCAGGCAAAAAACAATCTTATGTCAAAGTCTGAACTCTTTGACACGTAAAAACATTTCTCAATTCAAGTAGGTCTAGGAACCTCATTAATTACTAATCACTTTGTGCGGAATGTTCAACATATAGCTACCTATTGTTTTTGCTTACCAGTGTATATTGTATATAATTACGGTGTATTGAATTTTCTACGGACTTCATCAGATTACTACCTAAGTCCGAAAACCTTGTCATTCTGAAATAGTTGCTTCAGATCGGTTATCAGCACATTGCTAGAGATTGGCAAACGTTAATAAGACAATCTGAAACCCCAAAACATCTATCCTTTGTCACTCTTTGAACACATTATTATCAGTCAGGTACCTAACTACGTTGTATGTAAGACAGCAATAAAATTAGCTTGGAAGCCGTCGGGTCACTCTCAAAGGCCGGCTGGACTTAAAGGAGAATACATCAACGTCGTTGACAAAGGCTCTTCAAATGACAGCGTACCGTATATAAACTCTATAGATAGGTACCTATTATCTATAAGTGTAACTACGTTTTTATGTTATAACCTTACGACATAAAAACGTAGTTACACTTTTAACGAACAACAAAAAATTAGAGGAGAGAAGTTCACGGAAATTTAAATTCTTCGGACGCTTTATTCTTCCGAAAAGCATTTAACACAAAAAGCCATAATGATCTGAAAAATACCTACTTTTCAGATCATTATAGACGCTGGTCAAACCATCTTTTGTATAGATGTGATTACGATATTTTTTTACAATCTCTTTCAATTTTAATTACCTAACTTTTAGCTTTTATTAGGTTATGTCCATTTATTATTATAATATTCCGGTTTCAGGAAAGAAGAATAGGTGTTCGGGGAAAGGCGTTTTCCGTTAAGCTATCTAAAACGGGTATGAATCTCAAATAAATATTTCGGGATTTACTAAACAAAAAAACATAGCTCTTTGACTCAACTAAGGCAAAATTAAAAAAAATAATGATGTCACCACGCCATTCTGATTGCACTGACCACAAGCTAAATTGAAAATTCTAGTGCCATGCCTGTTAGCACAGGAAGAGCCGTAATACTCCGAAACTAGGCAAATTGCTGGCTTCCCTGACAAATACGATTACGTAGTACAACTAGAAAACGACATGAGAAAAGTTAAAGAATAGAATAGGTACCAATGTTGTTGATAAATAAATTGTACGTTGCCGACCTAAGATTAGCAGATTACTCGATTCTCGATTTATTGTTGCATTTCGTTCCGAATATTGTTTATTTTAACTTATACCGGTCTTAATAAACCTATTGTGTGTGGTAGGTGACATAAAAAAGTAGTTTCAGTAGGTATGCAACACAACTCCTTCCATGCGGGTTTCATAATACTGACCACTCCTATATTCTGAAACTTTTCCAGGTCTTATTAATATATATCTTCTTTTTGTTTTGCAGTTATTGCATGACAAACAAACGCATCATGCAACAAGTTTTAGACGAGACATACTTTAAGATTTTTAACACCAAATTTTTTTTTAATGAACTAAAGTCACCAACATTGCTCAAAGAATTAGTTCGTTGAAATGGCATTGGGCTGGCCACGTATGTCGTAGGTACGATGAACGGTGGAGCAAACGAGTCCTCGAATGGAGACTACGAACGGGGAAACGTAGTGTGGGGCGTCCTGAGGCACGATGGACGGACGACTTCAAGAGGGTTGCTGGCGGCGGATGGATGCGAGGGGCCGAAGACAGAGTGTTCTGGCGCGCCATGGAAGAGGGCTATGTCCATGTCCAGCAGTGGACTGCTGTGGTTTGATGATGATGATGAATATTTTTAAAAACAGAGTTAAATCATATGCTTTTGATAACATTGTATAAATATAACATAACACTCTGCACTGTATAAATTGTCGTTATATCTATCGACTACTGCGCAACCCAATAATTTTATTGTAATTTTAGCTGTAAAAATTGTCTTGTAAGTGAGATTGTTAATTTCTTTAACCGACTTCTTAGACAATAAATGTACTTAAAACCGAAAATATTTTGCGATACAGTTAAAGATGTAAATGTCCGTGTGCCTAACACCGTTTTAATACTTGACACCTTCAATCTTAATGCGTATTAGCAGTGACAGGCATGGTGTCAATTATTGAAATTAACGTATCAATCATTGAGATGTTAACCTTACACTTAGTCGACTTATAAAGAGAGAAGCAAAATAACTTTCACAATTACAATGTTTAAATAGACGACCGACAACTTAGTTGTTAGAGAAACTGCCTCCCGGGTCCCGGGTTCTATTCCCAATCAAAGTAGGCCCGTATTTCACCATCTTTATAATTACAGTTTTAAATAATTCGCGGTTAATTGCATTAGGCATAATGATAACGGGATATTGACCGCGATTACCCTATAGGCTAGATGAGCTCCCGATATTTATATGCAGTTGCATGCATCATGATTACGGGCAAACTGACGAAACGGGGGTAGACACTAATGTTGCGCAGACCGGGCTCTGTCTACCCGCATTTTTGCGAGCCGACTGCGCGCACTGCCACTACTATCGGTCGCGTTCTCACTTGTAACTCGATTTAAGCACACAACACTTACGGTGTCACTACGCGTACCCGAAACTGATTCTGGACAAGCCTTGCATAACGAAATCACCAGATTCCAGACGTTTGACAACTTAAACCCATCCTCACGGTTAAAATTTTAACCTATAAGGTAATCGCGGTCAATATCCCGTTTTCATTATATCTTTACAATTGTCAGTTTTCAACCTACATTTCTTTGACAATAATATGAAGCGCGCTAAAACGAAAGCTCTTCAAGACAGCAGTTGACACCGCATTGTCATTGAAAACTGACAATTGTAAAGTTGGTGAAGTAGGGGCTTGGTGATCGAACAATGAATACGTATGTTTTTTGCTTTAGTTTTGGATGTTTCATATGTATACGTAAGTATGCATTTAATTGAATAAGTAGGCTTAACCGTTGTCTAATATTCATAGTACAGGCTTGTCCTAGTCTGGAAATAGGTTAATTAGTGTCAATAATTGTACTACGATAATTATTTTATAAAGCGAAGGATGTGTTAACTATTATAATTATTTACTATTATTGCCTCTGGCCTCGAAGATACCTAGATTGTAATTACTTACATGAAAATACAGACTATGGGAGTGAATTCCATTCCTGCTTACATTGTTCATCGACATTTCATTAAGACCACAATCAACTAGTCAATCACTCACCCGCCATCAAGATAACGAAACGGACCAGTCGGATTGTTCAATTGCAAGAATATTGGGTTGTTTTTGGATATTTGTTGTTGTTTGGAGGCGAAGCAGAGGAAGGCCAAGATTGATCTACTTGAATACTTATAATTGTTGCTGAACCAGTGAGTTACCTACACTTTGGGCCTCATCTGAGCCCTCATCTGCGTAACGTAATCTTTATCGTATCGCCACCGAGAAACTTCATATAAAATTTCAGTTCCAAATACGCTCACAGGGGTGCTGTTTCAAACGTCATACAAATTTTCTCGTCAACGCTCGATTCGGTTACGTTATGTAGCATTCGAATACTCGTGGTCGTGTTTCTGCACTTTTCATCAGGTGAGATAGGGGTCAATCACTGAGGGTCGAGCGTGACTTTACGAATGCTGCGTAACGTTACGGTTATCGTATCGAGATCGAGAAACGTCACACAAAATTTTACTTCCAAATACGCTCACGGGCGGGCGCTGTTCCAAACATCATACAAACTCGACAACGTTTACTATTCGATTTTACGTGACGCAGGATTCGACAAGTCGTGCTTAGGGCACTGATCAGAGGGTCGAGCACGAATTTCAAAACCTGCGTCACGTAAAATCGAATAGTAAACGTTGTCGAGTTTGTATGACGTTTGGAACAGCGCCCGCCCGTGAGCGTATTAGGAATTAAAATTTAGTATGAGATTTCTCGATCTCGATACGATAACCGCAGGATTCGACAAGTCATGCTTAGGGCACAGTGCCCTAAGCACGACTTGTCGAATCCTGCGTCACGTAAACTCGAATAGTAAACTATAACGAGTTTGTATGACGTTTGGAACAGCGCCCGCCCGTGAGCGTATTTGGAACTAAAATTTAGTATGAGATTTCTCGATCTCGATACGATAACCGCAGGATTCGACAAGTCATGCTTAGGGCACAGTGCCCTAAGCACGACTTGTCGAATCCTGCGTCACGTAAACTCGAATAGTAAACTATAACGAGTTTGTATGACGTTTGGAACAGCGCCCGCCCGTGAGCGTATTTGGAACTAAAATTTAGTATGAGATTTCTCGATCTCGATACGATAACTGTAAAGTAACGCAGGATTCGACAAGTCGTGCTTAGGGCACAGTTTCATATAAAAAAACTTAGCTATAGCTACGAACATCTACGAAATGGGCATGTACCGCTACGCGTCTGTGCTGCGCTGGGTACTGCTACGTGCTACGCCGGCGCTACAGGCTACGAAAACTTGTCAAGTTACAAATAAACTTCGTAGCTGTTCGTAGCTGTAGCTAAGTTTTTTTATATATAGTCATCACAATACATACACAAATTTATTATTGAACACCACAACACTGTATTCGTATCCTGATTCAATCGTAAGATTACGTTTTCTTCGGTGATGGAAACTTTTAGTGTATGAATGTACTCAAACATTTTTAAGTTTAATCAAATCGCTTATTTGCCTACAGAATAATATTGAGTAATTCAGCCTGACTGGAAAATCGTTTAATATTTTTGACTCAAGTTCCTCGACTATATTTGTTAAACGAGTACTCGTATATTTTTGCTTCAGGACTAATAAAGGCTGTATTCAATACACATACAATCGACTGTGTAATTACATGGTTTTCCAGCCATCTGTATTCTCAACGCCCTCCATATTTTAGACAAACTGGATATTCGACGTTGTACCCTTTATTGTACAACGGACACGATGCGATTTAAGCATGTAATCCATTCACCGCGTCCACGGTCGCGATGAGACGTTCAGAAATAAAATATAATTTTCGGAATTGCTCCGATCAATCCTGTCAGGCCACGCCATTCCCAAATTAAGGGCTGTGTTGTACTGTGTGCTTAGAAACAAAGAGCTAGGCATAACCTGTAGGCTTAACTATGCAGGCTTTTCTTGGTAGACATTAAGTTCTTCATTTATCAATTTGAGACATTTTTAGAATTTCTAATCATAAATGTTCTTGACGATTTACTTTAGTTTTTAACGAAGTGAAACACGACCTTTGTAAAGCCAAATTGAGACTTGCAAGAAAGTCATTGCAAGTTGTTGTAGATTGTAAACTCAGAATACAGAACAAACCAGAACCCGCGAGCGCACCTAAAAGTGAAGCAACTAAAATTACTCTTAAATAGAGTAGTTTGGCATAGTCATTGGCACTCCGCGGCGTGCGATTATGACTGAACGTGGCTTCTGATTTTTTCTGTATTCTGACATTGTGAAGCTGGGAATCGATCGAGATAGATGGGGTCGATCGAGCGCCGCAGTGTAATAAACTGGGCTTGAGAGTTTTCTAAATAAATTACTTAAAGGCCTTGGTCTTTTTAGGCAAGATTATTAGTCACAACTTAAACGGTGTCACAGTCTATCAAGAATATAAAGCATAATTATAAATATGTTCTGTATGTTTACTTACCTAATAAAGAAGATTTGGTAAAGGAATCATGATGGGTTTTACTTCACTAAAAAAGGATGGCTTGAATAAAGTCAGCCGAGGGCTGTAACAAAAGCTATTAGCTAGTAGGTACTCCGGTCTTGACTTCGATCAATTAGTAAAGTGACGGCACCTAGCCATTAGTTTTCAATCACTAACAAAGGAAGACAAAGTGTCGAAAATAATTCAAGACATTGCTCGTGTAAAATAAAGCTACTTAAAAATATATATTGTTAAAATGTCCTTAAATTATTTCATTCTGGGCTCCTGGCCCATCAAGCAGTCAGCGAGCTACGTTTTATCTCTCTTTCCGTGGGTTCCATTCTATATAGGCCGTTTGGAAATAATAACAATGATTTTTTTATATAGCATTTGCCTAATTACCACCTTAATTTGCAAACTTTAAGAGCTAAGTCGATGCTACTGGCTGCCTTGTATCATGATTCTATTTTAAAACAACACTATTACAAGGTCGGGTAAACAACAATTACGTTAAAAGTGTGAAGCGGCCATACAAGTGACCACTAAAAGATTACCCGCAGATTAGGGCCGAGAGTGATGGATGCAGCTAGTCAGGGAGAGTTTAGTCCCTAAAGAAGGTAACAGACTAGAGCATTTTAACAAATGTTACGTTAAGATGTACATACACCATGACTAGTTGAACGGTTAATAGAACTCCAACTCGACGTAAATACGTGAGTAATCAGTTTATTCCACTCACAATCTTCATTATTATGCAAAAGCAAAACATCCACTGTTACGATAATAATAATAGATGACACACTCAAATAATGCTACAGTGAACCCTCGCTATTCTTTTTCGTTCATCGTCAGCGATTTTCATCAGGTCACGATAAAATCTTGAGGGAAGTCTATCAACGGCTTACCTGCCCACGACTGCCATGCAAAGCCCGTCTGTAATCAAACATAAAAATGAATATTTGGACAAGCATTTCAAGACCTTGGCGACGGACGGTTGCCAGAGCGAATGCTCTGGTGTATCATCCACCTAACTTTCGTTTTTATTGTACACACAGGTCGTTGAAATTCCATTAATCTGAGTAAAAGTGGCGGGACGATCTCGATCCGAGCCCGCGCGGTCCTTTGTGCGGCAACTGTAGCTCATTATGACTGGAAACATTGACTCCTGCCCGCTAATTATTATGTCCCCGGTGGTAATTAGGGTTTTTATACGCGCAAGGTGAGTCGCGAAGGGGAGAGGGTTGTAGTGTAGATGCGCTTTCATTTGTTGCTTAGGTTTTTAATTCGTTTTGGTAGTGACTTTTTTAGAAAAACCTTTGGTTAAAAGATGGATCAGTTATGCTGTTAAAACTTTTTAGTCGTAAACAACAGGACAAATTTATTCACGCCCTTGCACTCGAGTGTGGTCCACACGTTTAGCTGTATTCTGATATATAAATCCGGCGCTTATCGGTGGTCGGGCGAGGCGATTAATAGGTCGTCTGCCTTCGTCTAGAGTGCAGCGACGGTCTAGCGACCGGAAGCGGCTCGCACCAAATAGCGGCATCGATCGCCAAAAAACTAACCCACATACGCACTGGCAGCGTAGCCGGAATTATTAATCGCGGTGGGAGGGGGGTGTGGGGGTGAGGATGGGGGGGCTGGGGGTTGCAAGCGCGCACGCGCGCGCGGCCGGCGGGCACTCCGCGAGGAAGGCTCGCGCGCTCCGCCCGCGTGCCGGGCGTCCGCGATGCGCGCGTCCCGGGGCCCGCGGCCGCGCCGGCACTCGCCGCGCTAACCTGCACCCATGCAGTGGCGAAAGCTGGCCAGGTTGAAGTCTTCGCCGGGCGGACAGTCGCGCGCTCGGAGGATGCTCTGCTGCGGCCGCAGGAAGGTATGCGATCCGATCGATAGCGCGCGCCGAAACCGTCGCCCCTCCCGGCCCGGCCGCCGCCGCTTCTCGACGGCCGACGACCCCGGCGATACCGCTTCTAACTCGTGGCCCGTTCCCGCTACCGACCCGCTGTTCTCACCTTGCCCAAAAGTGCTTAATCTGCGAGTTCGAACCTGAACAGTCTGAACATACAACCCTTACTATTAAATGTTCTAAGTTTCAAATGCTAGCATAATGGTTAATGGTGGTACCGGCAGATCGGTCACGTGAACGCGGTGCATAGTAAATCGATCATAATGTCAAACGTCTCGTAAACTACATTTTTTATTCAAAAATTTTAGCCAGTGTAACACGCCATGTTATACATGAATTGTTTCTTCGAATCACACTTCCAGCGCTTTGATAACGAAAACAAAGTTATAAAAAGGCATTTTGAGTTTCAGTTTAAGTCATCGCTTTACCAGAAAAAGTTAATTTTAAATCCCCGTTAGTGCCGATTCGATAATGGGCTGTAAGTAGGTTACTCCAGTTCTTGCAGCATCATTCGCCATCTTGTCTTAAGACAGTAACTGGAGCTACTTATTAAGTTAACACTTATGGAGTCTTTTGCTGAAGTAGATAATAAAACAAATGATACAAATTATGATGAGGTTTAGCAGTGATAACGATCAATGATTTGACCTACTAAATATCATCAACAGAGTAACAATATTTGTTGATTTTATAACCCTCTACCATTCCATTTTTTTATCAATTTCAGTTGAGTGCAACCTTTTTCAATGGAATCCCTCCATAATTAACCTGGTATAAACTTATGCGAATCAAATGGTCTGAGTCCATAGTAATCGTTACATTTGATTGTTCTAAACATTTTTATCTTTACTACAATAGTACGGTAAATTAACTTACCAACACAATTTGTGACCTATATTGCGCCTGCACAGAACAGTACCCCAAGCACGAATATTCTAATCCTACGTAACATAATCGAGTAGTAACGTTACCGTATCGCCATCGAGTAAATTCATATTAAATTTTAGTACGAAATATGCTTATGGAGATATATACAAATTTCCTCGATAACGTTACTACTTGGTTATGTTACGTAGGATTCGAATATTCGTGCTCAGGGCACACAGCTTCTAAGCAGCACTTGACTTGTCGACATATTTTTACCCACCCACACTATAATGACATGAAGTAAATAAGGGCATTACTGTTAAACTTACCTAATGACAACATTTTGATTTTCTTATAAGTACCTACTGCGCATAGAGATATGTGAGATTTGGCATACTTGGTTATAGTTTATAATAAAACCATGTAATTTAATGAACCACGGTCGAATTACAATTACAATCATAAAGATAGTACCTATAGCCATTTTCAATACTCGCTTTTTTTTTCAAAATGTATCGTACCTTACTAGGTGTTTTTCTAATACGAAGAAAAATTATTATGGACAAATATCTGTGCACCGTTCTGTTCTTTAGTGACAGTCTAACCTCGATAAGCATGCAACCTACTTTGCATGTCTGGCGGGGAAATGCAACGAAACTTCAACCTCAACAACAAACAAACACCTCAAAGTAAACTTACCATACATAATTTACATAAGTATAGTACGGAAAGTAGGGTGCCGATAAAAATATTATTCATCCAGAGTGGTCAATGAAATATGGGTTATATCTATTGTAACGTTATCGTATCGAAATCGAGAATCCTCACACTAAATTTTAGTTCCAAATACGCTCACGGGCGGGCGCTGTTCCAAACGTCATGCAAATTCTATAACGTTACTCTTACTACTCGATTACGTTACGTTACGTAGTATTCGAGAACTCGTTGCCGACACTCTGATTGAAAGCCTCCAGTATTTTGCTTAAAATTGGATGGGGCGTGGCTAGGACAAGGTTTGCAGCTATGCTTGTAAACGACTGTATGTTTGTGTTCTGAACTTAAATAAATAAATAATGATTTTGGCCCCGTAAGTCCCAAAACTACCTTTATGAAATTAATGTAAGTACTTGTCTAGTTGAGGGATACCTTTTAACTTGAGAGTGATCAATTATTCTTTTTCTGTTTGACAGTCTAAAATTGCAATCTTATCTGATGATTACGTTGTGATCTATAGTTCAAGGTCATTTATATTCATAATGAATATGG
Organism: Clepsis dumicolana; assembly: GCA_963691665.1. Lineage (NCBI taxonomy): Eukaryota > Metazoa > Arthropoda > Insecta > Lepidoptera > Tortricidae > Clepsis > Clepsis dumicolana. The sequence continues at coordinate 11,931,333 of OY829510.1, forward strand.
ATGTAGTTGGCATTATTTACCTTAACACTAAAAAATGCTCCACTCAAATAAAAATTATTCTGATAAAACACATATAAAAAAAAAACATTAACCAATTCGGTAAGCTTTCTCTATGCATTCAGTACGAATATCACGAATAGAACTATAAATACAGCAGGGTTCAGTATAGCCAATAAAGGCACTAAGTACGTTAATAAAATTTGTTCTAACGACAAAATCATTTATGAACTCAAGCGATTCAGAAAGCGCTTACATCGCTTCGCATATCCTGTAACTACTATACACAGCCTTACAGAATATTACAATATTTGGCGCTGTGTGTAAAATTAGTGGCGGTTTTGTTGGTACATTGTTGACTATAATTTGGGTCTAGAATTGTTGACATAACCAGTAGAGTTGAGTAAACTTTGTCCCCAGAACCCGTATAGTGGTAGCTTTAGCGTGAAGTAATAAAATCACGGACGGTAATTATGATAACATTGGCTAGTTAAGAAAATTTGGTATTTTCTAACTAAATATTGTTTCAATTATTGGAGTCACTGTGTGCTAGAGAGTTTATGCTGGTTAGTTTCAATTGGCACTTCATATTTTACGTAAACAATAGTATAAATTATTGAATATGATACAATGTAGTGATCGCATAATGGAGAGCAATAAATAAACAACTGGTATTTTTTACTTTAGTAACTATGCTGTATTCTGTTAGAAGCATGATGTTAAATAAAGGGACCACTTACGTATGTTAATCGAGTAAGGCCAGACATGTTTTGGACTAATAAATCCGTAGTCCCGCTTCTGGGAGCACACGCTTCGGTGGTAGCAAAACGAACACTGCGTGCCAATGGTCTGCTCTTTCATGTTTTACGTTAAAATACATTTTTTGTCAAAGAAAAGAACTAGGCTTGAAATAGTAAAGCTCTACGAGTGGGCGTGTAGTCTAGATCTCGCTTAAACTGTCACGTTTCTAAATTATGTAGCTCAGTATTAAATTGCTGCCTACAAAATCTTCATCACTACGAATATTGCAAAACATTTTACGAATGACAATGCAATATACGTAGGTACAGTCACGGTGCACATTCAGACTGTTTGTATAGTATTGTGGTAACTGTGGAATCTATTATATTCAAGTCGCTCGGACCACAATCTCGTTAGTGTGTATTATTCCGTACATTTTCTTCGATGATATTCAACGCTAGGATTCGTATTTTTCAGCTTAGAGTATTAATATCTCGTGTCCTTAATACAAGCAGTTGATTTATTTGGTATTTGGCATTCATGCAGGATTGCAGATGCTTGTGATATAGGACACTAGACTACGGAAGGACATAATTACACACTTCTATAGATAAAACATGAATGCTCTGAAAGATATAGGAGGATTGTCATTCTATTACAGTATTATAGTGAAATAAACGGATCACTCACGTATGTCAGTTGAGTATAGCCCGACATGTTACATTATTGGCAAACTTACATGAATACAATGTATACGTATACGTTAGGACTTGTATTATTTTACTGCTTTTTTTTTCTTAATGCTCACTTCAAAAATGCTAATTTTATAACATTTTGTCATCTAAGTATAAATCATTACAATACTTATTTTGTTCTTAAGCATGTTTAGTAAAATTTGTTTTTGTATAAAATATAGGTACGTAATGCAAACTAGAATTAAACTAAGCTAGAACAATAAACTATACTTTAAAACGTCGTGACATGGTCACACCAGGTGTACCAAAGCCTCAATAAAATTATAAGATAAAAAAAACAACGTTATGTAGGTACATTGTTAGTGTCTTGAATAAAGGAATAAATAAATAAAATGAAATTGTAAGTGTGGGTGTAAAACATTTAGACGCTTAACTCGAAGACGCCCACATAAAACTTAACGTAGGACCGTAGGAGTATAGATAATAATTTAATATCTGTGGACACTTCAATCTGTGCGAGGTCAAAGGTCGCGGAGTATAGTGACATTTGAGAATATTTCTCGCTCAGACGATGCTCAGACGTAATATTATGAGGGTGTTAAGTAGTAAAGGCTATACTTACACATTAAATTATACAGAAGATGCCATGTGGTGCTGTATTATAATTGCATTTTTATCAATGGTTTTATAAATTTTATCAATTTCAATATCAATTTTAAATTTCATCACAGAAGGCCAAACCGACTCTATTTTTTAACATTCGGCCAAATTTACGTGCACTTTCAACACTGATGAATACGATCTCAATGGAGTATTTTTTGTACTTTTACTTTTTTTCTTTTACGGTTTTCTCGTTAAAAGTAATTATTAAACTAAAAAAAATTATACTCGATTGAGATCACGAATTTAATGATATTAGCGCCATCTCTCCGTCCAGGAGAGCCGATTAGTTCCGAAGGAGTGAGGCCGTAATTTCCTTATGAAATGTTTCACACAGATGGCGCTATTCACCCAAAATGGTGGTAATCAAGCTGTTACTAGAACACAGAAAATTTTCAAAGTAATTATCTGTACGTACCCAATTTAGTGTATGGGTAACACTGAATGTCAAGAATCCAGATCGGATCCCCGGGGTAGGCTATAATTTTAGTGACTTTCTGTGTATCCCCCTGAGATCCAAAGTCCTTTCCATAGGACATAGGTATGTCCAATGTGAATTTGAACTTTCCATTACCTAAAGATATCAAGTTTGAAATTTCATACTTACTTGAAATTTGCCGTGGGACGCAGGAGGGTACTGTTTGAGTAAGAATTTAAAGTTCCTACGTGGTTATTGATTACCTAAATTGTATGACTAGGTATGGTATTTCGATTACTTCACATTCACACTAGCGTTACCTTTCAGTGAACGAAAGTGACATTATTATTAACGATTACGTTAACCCGATAACATGACCCGCTCTACGGTGACGTCAACATAATGACAGGCGTAATGAACTTTTCCGAAGGAATCGATTTAGGAGTAACTACTCTCTACATTGATCGATCAAACTAACTTAGACTTGGAAATATAATCATATAGTCTCTCATAATCTCTCATCTCTCATAAAGTCTAGTAAATTATGGTCTCCTCGTCACAGGCCTTGAGTCTAGTTTGGAGGCCGCTGAAGAATTTTAATTTTGTAAAGATCTTATGTTGAAATAAATACTTTTTATACTATTATACTTTAGTGTAGGAAAAACATTATAGTACAACGATTCTTTGTTAAAAATACAAACAGTAAAGGATTTTGAGGATATTTTCCTTCGTGCACAGTAAAAAAAATACAATCAAACAATTCAAAACTTGTGGCATTTTCAGCAGTCAAGGTTGCTCCATGGCAAGATTTATCTTTAAAGTTTAATTAAGTTTTTGGTTAGCGTTATCACGGGGTATCATTTTGATTTACGTAAGCAATAACAAAAAAACATCTAGGTACGTAAAACCGACGCGGCAGAAGGCACGTGTTCAAGGAAATCCATGGACTTAAATCTTTGTATTTTAACCGATTCCTGTTCAAACAAGAACAAAAGATCTGGCCAATTAAATTCTTGTTTAGCCTGTAAAACAAGAAGCCATTGAAAAGCTTATTTTGAAGGTAAAATTAAAGGCTTCTCCGCGAAAAAAACAAAAAGCCTCGTTAAAGAACAAATTCTTTTGTCCCGTTTTTTGACAAAAGATTTCTCCTGAAGACCTGATGTTACGGTTTTCTTTGTGGTTTATTTCAAACAATACGGTCCATTAGAATAAGTTATTGTGGAAGATTATAAAGCGCTGTGTTTTTGGAGTCGACAAACTGTGCAGTAAATTTATTCCGGAGATGGTTGGAATTTGGAATAATTAAGCAATGATGTGTAAGCTCTGTTTAGGGCTAACATAATGCAGGTGCTTTATATTGTTTGTCAAAACAACTCTCCCACGTATATTTTAAAGGCTTTAATTTAGCTTCAATATATTTGGCTTGGTAACCCGAACGAATAAAGCTATGTAATATCAAAAAGTAATTTTTCCAGTTAAAAACAAAAACGAAAAAAATGCCCCTATGGCTTGAATTCGTAATGCCTATGGTCAAATTATTGGAATAACAACATGTTTATAAAAATGACTCTTAATCCGGTGTGTATACCATACGATCATAATTTTATTTGCATGTGAGGATTTCTACGTAATATAATTAAATAATTTACAAAAAAAAAACTAGTCGGTAATAAATAATTTCATTACTTTTTAATTTGTTAATTCGGTGAAGTTGTAAAAATTATTTACGTCTCTTTCGCTGGAAAACAAACACTTACCGCTTTATTAGTTCAGAGTAACGATTTGTTGCAGTGAAGCACGGAGAGGCCCAAGCACGAATATTGGAATCCTGCGTAACTTAATCATTATCGTATCGCCATCGAAAAACTTCATATAAAATTTTAGTACCAAATACGCTCACGGGCGGCGCTGTTGGAACGACACAAATTTTCTCGATAACGCTCCTCTCGATTACGTTACTTAGCATTCGAATACTCGTGCATGGGCCTCAGATTTCGAATCTTGCAAATGAATTTTGACCCACTTCCAGTGGTCCGATTGGCTTGTAGTTGGGTAAATGTATTTTAACGACAATGTAATAATCAAGTACCGTCACCAAAAAAACGGTTTGGTTTAAAAAGGTTTTCTTTTGTAACAGAAGACTTATTCATCCACTGTTCATCTCAATTTTGATATAAACAGGGACTAATCAAACAAAGGTTCCATTTATGTGAGCCCGTATTGTGGGGCTGTGATTGATTTTTTTTCGTGACCTCTTACTTTGTGCTAATAAACAAGATCATGCTAGAAAAAAACCCTTTTTTTGTATATTCTGTACGTACATAAACATGCAAACGATATTGTCCTTTTAGTCCAAGCACGTCACTTTCTGTTTGTCTCGTTTTAATCTCATTAAGGTCATGAATTTTAATTTTGCTCTTTTTCACAAAAAACAACACACACACACACACACTTTTATCAACAACCACCTCTGGTATGTTATTTGTGTAGAATACCAATCCACGATAACACCCTGTAGTATTATCAAAGGACGCCGGTCGGACTAATCGACATATAATTGCGGAGAATTTCCATATCTCTGTGAGAAGTTTTAGATTCCACTTGTGATAAGAACGTTGATTGATTTCCAACATTTGTTTTAAATTACGTCCGTAATTTTTTGAATTAAAATTGTATGTTGTGATTGAAACTGTTTCAAAGGACATGGTATTTATAAATTAATATGAGCTCTACGAATAACGCACCTATTTTACGCCAGCACTACTCTCAAACGCACATTAATTCTCATCCGAGCACGAACATTCGAAACCTGTGTAACGTAATCGAGTATTTTGTATGACATTTGGAACAGCGCCCGCACGTGAGCGTATTTGGTACTAAAATTTAAAAATTAAGATTTTCGATTTCGATAACCTACGTTACGCAGGATTCGAATATTCGTACTCGGGCCTCTGTCAATTCTAGCTGGTTTGTGAAAGAAAACTCTCGTAGCCTCTGCATTTGCTACGTGCGCGTAGACCTGCTACGAGAATCGTAGATAGTATTAATTTTCATTTTTAATGAACGACATGCATAGCTATTGCATTCATTTGTATTTGATACTGCTATCCAAGAAAAACTCATTTGCGAAAGGTGACACTTGCCAATATGATAACTTTTTTTTTATTGGTTTGGATTATCTTACACTTTATAACGACAATAAGTTAAGTACACCATCCAGTTAGACATTACTATTATTAAGTATTCGAATAGACCGTGAAACTATAATACCTATACTGGAAAACTGCCGCTGTTCGGTTTTGATTTTGCAACGACAATTTGTTCGAACTTAATAGCCAATTCAATAACCGATTAGATTTAATAATTTACAGCACTTATGGCGAGTTTCTTCCTTGCTTGTCGTAAATGGATAAAAATAACTAGTGTATAATTACAATACAGCGTGGAGCTGCAATACCTTTTCGAATCACCTTCAAGTTAGATTAAAGACTGAAGGAGGCTACGGCTCAGCTTCGTCTTCCAAGGCATTCGTAAAAAGGTTTTATCCTCCAATATCCCTAGCAATTGAAAAATCGGGTTACTGGCGATAAAAGCGTCTTTTAAAAATAGAATCGTAAAAATTCTATCAATACCGCCATTTGGCACTCGCTCAGTCACCGACAATTTTATTTATTGCGTGTCCTGTCGCTTTATTCCCGATCAGATACGGTTGAGTTTGAGTGAATCTGCGGCTACGGTTGTGTGCCCCAGTTTTGAGTCCAGTCGGCGCTCTTCACGTTCGCGTTCTATGGTACTTGAGAGTTCGAGTTGGCGCCAAATTTTAGGTCTCGCCGCTTCTCATTAGGCACCGTTCAAAGACAGACATGAGGGAAGGGGGAGGGTAGACAGCCCCCTCTATTAGAATGAGTAGAGAACGGAGAGCGAGGCGCTGCAGGGTTATTTTACTAACATGTCATTGTCACTGGTGATGGCGATCGGGATTGAAAAGTATTTCAAAATTGTTTTAATAAATCTTTGAACTGATTGATATAATGTGAGGAGTAGCGGTTTTAAAATTAAATGCAGTTAGTGTTTAGACGTGTATTTTACCCGTTTATGCTTCACCTAACCGCTTACAGTGGAGGTTTGCGACTTGGTGGCCGATTTGAAATCTCGCTTATGTTGTGAAATTACCATATAAAATGATAAAAATAAATTATGAAATGAGGAGTTGAAAACCATTCATTTTCCAAAAAATGGTAGAGCGCGTCTTCGTGGACTGAGAGAAAAGTGAAACTAAAAATAAAATTAAACAAAACTGTAAGAACTTTAACATGCTCATGCTTATGCTGCCTTTGGAAGTCCACCGACCTGATATCGGGTCGACAAATTATGCGATCTTTTTGTATTTTTTTTTCCAATCTCCGGAATTAGTACTTATTAAAATACATAAAAGGGTTAAGTAATCCAACATGACGACATGCGTTAGATTACTATACAAATACGTCAAGTTAACCCCGGGTTAGTGTTTAACCCAGATCGGAGCAGGTCGGCCTTACTCGTATGTGATACAATGCTACACCTGCATCGGTGTTGCATTATGCTCTGAGATGTTGCGTTTTGTTCGTCAGCTCTTTGTGTAGACCGTACTCGTAGGGAGGGCTAGGGTGTGACACTTAGTAATATTAGCAAGGGGATGGATTACTCAGAAATGTACTTACGTGTTTTAGGGCTTCAAGTGATCACACCTAGACTTGCGTTTCATTTAACAGACTTAAGTTTTGTATAATTGGTTCGTTTTACGCCAGAATACATTTAAAAAAAGAAAAAGGGACATTTACCATAGACGTGAAAAACTTAAGTGGAATAAGTAGGTCTAGTCACTCTTGGCTGATCATTGTTATTTATTGTACATTATTACAAATTGAAAAGTTGTAACGATGATCGGTCTGTGTTGGCGACTGAACTAATTACAGAAGTGTTAGTTGCTTTCATTACGTTGCTTTGTTCGAAGAAAACAATTTATAATTACCGCTACGGAAGCCGAGCACAGCAGTCTTAATATCGGATAAGTTTTGCAAAGAAAAATGTTCTTTTACTGTTTTCTAGGAATTCTTACGTTCTTACAAGTAATTTACTTGTTATTTCAGTAATCAGCTCATTTAATTGTCGATTTACGTAAGTATTGTTTTGTTTTCTATTCGCTGTCACTAGTTAGATAATATCACGCATTCATGATCACATTGGAGCTGTATTGTATTTTTACGACGCCGTTTACGTCAAATTGAACAATGAATAAACTACTTAATTTGTATTTTTTTTTCTTTTACTGCAGTTCATCTATTTAACATTGACCGTGCCTGGAGACTTGACAAAACGGAATACGTAACCAGACAACAGACGATTTCGTGCTCCCGATTCAAAACGCTCTATCACGTCATTCTAAGCTAAGACAGCTAGCAATCTCCCTAGTTAGCCTAAGCATCACCCGATCAAGAGCGTTATTTTCACGTCATTAAATCTGCCCACCAGCTGTGTGTATAGCGGAGTGGGCGTGCGAGGATCGGGCGGGGGGAGCCCTAATGAACTGTGACGTCATTAGAGCCTTCGACGTGACGTGATCTTTATTAGAAAGCCGGGAACTGCTCCTGCGGCCTCGAGGGGCTCGGAGACAGGCTTTCACAACTTTGTCATTGAAGGTCGCGGATTTTTGATCTTATAAGTACCGCCGTTTGAATATTGATGTAGGTGTTATGTGTTAGAGTCAAAGTTTAAAAATGTAGGCGAATTTTCCGAATTGATCGATGGAACGGTCGTGCGTCTTACTTATAGGTATGGGTGTCTCTGAGTGGGTATAAAATTATGTTGAAGCTATTTTCATCGACGCCTACTCAATTTGAGTGATATAATGAAATTATTAGGATCGGGCCTGTAACGACGAAATTTTGTCAGCATTATTTTTGTTTTGCTGTTTGCCGTACTCTACTGTTCTACTATTAAACACATGGTTACATTAATAGTAAGAAGGCTTATTACGTTTGTGCCTGCTGAATACTTTGCAGAAATAAACTGTGTTCGGTTTTTTAAATAATTTGTCTTCAATAAACAACCGTTAGATTCAGATTTTTGTAATTTATGTTTAAAAATAGATAGATAGTGTTAGATTACAAGTATAAACTACAATATTAAAATAAAGAAATGCATAAAACCTAAATCTAAAATTTAAAATAAGACTAAAAATTACCAATTAAAACTAAAATGCACATGACTAAAACTCAGCAGCAGGAGCAGTCGACTTGGACTTATACGTACATACCTATAAGTACCTAAATAACTACCTACAATCACTTTTGAAATAAAACAACCGAGTGTGATACGAGTTCGCTCCTCGACATACGCGTAAAGCCAATCGTAAAAACGTTAGAGGAATGAAAATATTACGTATTCACGATCGGCCACAAAAAACATTGCGCGATACAGTTGCTTGGCTTACTCTATATCCTACATCCGCTCACAGGAATGATCATAACCTATAAAAAATACGAGATCAGTATCAACCCTTTTTGGAGCAAGTGGCATTTGAAATTCACCGCAAAAGACGTAAGACTTATCTTGACGTTGAAACTTTGTAATGGCATCGACGTGGGGCGTAAGTGAAGTAGCCTTAATGGCACATTTCGAATATTTAAGATATTAGTTTAGGGGATTCTTTGCGCTAAAGAGGGCACTTAGAGCCAGTTGAAATCTTGACAATAATGACGGCAGAGTGCTGTGATATGTTTGGTTTGTATAAATTTATAATGATAATTACTTAAGCTTAGTGTAATGGTTTGGCTTGTTAGTTTTTAGTGAGCTTGCGTGGTGGTGGAGCACAAGACCGGTCTTAGTAGAGAGCCTTGGGGGAGGGCTATGTCCAACAGCAAATGTGATCATCATCATCATCAGCCTATGTTCGTCCACTGCTGGACCTAGGCCTCTCCCATGGCACGCCACTGAGCACGATCCTCGGCCACTCTCATCCAGCTCTTGCCAGCCGCCTTGCGAAGATCATCGCTCCACCGAGTCTGAGGACGTCCCACGCTCCGTTTGCCGATCCGTGGTCTCCACTCACCAACGGTTATCGGTTCTTCGGGTTATATAGCCTGCCACTTCAGCGTGCTAATGCGGTGGGCTATGTCTATAACTTTGGTTCTCTGTCGGATCACTTCGTTACGACTTCGATCTTTTAGAGAAACTCCGAGCTTAGCCCTTTCCATAGCACGTTGAGCAACTTTAAATTTGTGGACCAGCCCTATAGTGAGTGTCCATGTTTCGGCACCGTACGTCATGACGGGTAGAACGCACTGATTGAAGACTTTCGTCTTTAGACTCTGTGGAATTGGCGACGTGAAGACTCGACGTAGTTTCCCATACGGTGCCCATCCCAGCTGTATTACTCCTTTAACATACTCCTTAACAACCTCGAGAATATTGCCTTGAACTGCAAACATAACCTTGGTTTTATCCAGGTTCATCCGAAGACCAACGCGTTGAGAAGAATCAGCTAGGCCATTCAACATATGTTGCAAATCTTGCAGCGTTTCCGCCACGATGACGATATCATCTGCAAATCGCAAGTGTGAGAGGTACTCGCCATTTATGTTAATGCCGCGCCCCTTCCAGTCCAGCGTCTTGAACACATCCTCCAATGCATTTGTGAACAATTTGGGGGATATAACGTCCCCTTGTCGCACACCACGATGCAAGGGGATAGGTTCAGACTTATAGGCGTTGTACATACCTCTCAACACTTGGATGTATCGCCAATCGACTTGGCATCGCTGTAAAGATTCCAGAACAGACCAGATCTCGATCGAGTCAAAGGCCTTTTCATAGTCCACAAACGCTAAGCACAGGGGCCGATTATGCTCTTCAGTCTTCTGTATAAACTGCCGCACTGTATGGATGTGGTCTATGGTGCCGTATCCCGAAATGTGGTCATAAGATGGCAAAAATATCACGCCACCCAAAGGCACCCGAAGCGCCATAAGGTTGCTAATGTGATGTTATATTATCTTTACATAATGCTCTAAGTGAAAAACTTAAGTAAAGGAGCTGTTGTATGTGTGAGCAATGCGTGCGAATAGACATTCTATTATGCATATGCAATTTTTGCAAACTGTACACAACTACACGCAATAGGTCCTCTTCTTAAGTTTTTCGCCTATACGTTTGTAGTTGTCGACAGAAGTCATCCATAAATACTATGAATGTAACCCCAACACTTCGTCGTCTATACATCTGCTTGCCATTTCGTCTACAGACACATGGATCGCTTATAGCCCGGAAATAAAGCATAAGGTAGCTGTTCTGGCGTTTTCCATCCCGGAAAGTCACACGTTTTCTGAGAGAGGAAAAATAGGTCTCGTGATCGAATTCAGGAGCAATATGCTTGCAGGACAAACAATTTGTACGTGTCGCTTTTGTATTTAAAGTATATCTACTAAATTAGGTACCTACCTAGTTGTTTCATTATTTAGCTCACATGTTATTTTTCACTAAAGCCCGTTCGGGATTTGTTTTTTTAAGGTCATAATTCAAAAAGATCTCATCATCATCATCATCATGTCAGCCGAAAGACGTCCACTGCTGGACATAGGCCTCCCCCAAGGCTCTCCACTCAGACCGGTCTTGTGCTTTCCGCATCCAGTGCGAAAAAGCTCTAAATTATAAATTTTATTCACTAAATAAGTAGGTTGCTGCTGCTATATGCTGTTTTGCACGTCGGTTTGAGTCCATACCAGCACTTTTGTATTCGATCTACATTTCATTGCCAATATGAATAGCACTAAAACAGACTATTCTCAAGTCAGCAATTTACACAAAATTGTCACTGTAAACTGACATTTGTAATGTTGGTGAAAAAGGGGGTTAGCCTCGAGTGGTTAGGTTATTACTCTTTGTATGATCTTCTATGAGCATGCGCTCTCTAACTCAACTCTGTAACGTCACATAATCCCCTCGCCGTAATCTGTCGACGCACGGACGGCGAGTGGTCCACCTAGTGTCACTTATTGGCAAATTACTCGGCAATTTGTAGACCATGCGCTGTCCACTCGTTGACACCGCTGCATCCACCTGTCGATAATGATTTGACGTCGAGCGATGAGGATTATACTTGTCAAAATACTACTGAGTGCGAGTCGGACTCGTGCACGAGGGTTCCTGTGTTTTTGTTGTTATACTTACAGCGATTTACACCAATTTGGAGTGGTATTTTTGGTCAGGTTCCGGGTGGGTAGGGTTAGCCAGTTAATTGATGAAATACCATCGTGTCGTGTTTCTTTAGTCATTCCTTTGCAAATAGCGTGAACTCGGGAACACCCCAGTCGAAGGCAAAATGACTCATATCTGTTAAATCTAAGGCATTCCCTATTATGTGAAAACGAATAAATCCCGTGAGTCATAGACAACGCCTACGAATATTTCATATAGCCCGCAATATTCCCTTTACTACCATAACAATAGAATATACAATACCACGCGCCTTATAAATTGCAATAAAGTTAGTCAATTCTGTACGACGAATTGTAAACAGCAGGGCAATGTGTAACTATTTCACACTCGTCGTTCGGATTGAAATTACAGTTTATATACACACATATCATAAATCCTCTATAATGCGTTCAGAAACCGTAGAAAATGACCAGCAATTGCACTACATCGTCGCCTCCGCCGCCAACCACCACGACCACCAGGTCCAGCAGTAAAGTAATAGGCATTACGACATTGAATTCGATGTCGTAATGACTTTTCGATATTGAATTCGATGTACCGAATTTGACAACCAACGTAATTTACAATCATAGTGAAATAAAACTGATCACTCACGTATATAAGTCGAGTTCAGTCCTACATGTATAATTAATAATGTGACATATATTATTTTTTTTACAAAAAAAAATATATATATCACATTATTAATTATACAAAAAAAAAACAGTTTACGAAACGTCAGCTCGGTATGTTTGTCTATAGTTTAAAAAAACAATCAAATTCGTGACAGGTATGGGTATGATATATGCCTTCGGCTTCTGAACCCATCTTAGAGTACTTATAGTATGTGTGTAATAAAGTAATGTATGCAACTCCACATAATTAGGCCTTAAAACAACCCCTTAAAGGACCCTCATTATGTAGCAGTTGCATAAACTACTATTTTGAACGACTGTGACAGCTAGCTGTTTCCTATACCCACTGTCAGGCCATACAAAAACTGTCAAAATAAACACGATTGTGATCGCGAGTGAGTTATACGTTAAACACAGTTATACAGTAAGCCTGCGGGTTTTATTATTGCTCCTATTCAGAAAAGTTGATAACCCAAATCACAAGATAGGTATTCTGTGTCTAAAAATAAAAAGTACCTAATTCCCGCTAAGCTAAATATGGCAACAATATGTCTGTCTCTTGTATGCAAATCAGTATACGTTCCGAATAAATTAACTTCGGAGACAAAGAGAGCCTTTTTAGTCAACTTGCGAATTAACAGAGTTTTTTTTCTGTTTTTAAATAGCAAAATGTGGTAATTTAGTAATACCCAATGGCACTGAATGCTGCAGAATTTTTATTGTGATACATCAATTTACTTGTTTAGAAATGAAAACAATAACCAATACTAAAAAAACTGGCCAAGTGTGAGTCGGACTCGCGCACGAGGGTTCCGTAGAAAGATTTTAACGCTTTTCCCCAGTGTTTTAAGAAGTCCTGTGTTAGCAGAGCCCTGCTCCTAAGCAAAATGTACGCAGTGTGCAGTCAACTTATATTGGTCTGTGAAATCTACAGACAGACATATAATTTCAAGATTTTGAGACGTTTCCGAGTGGTTGTGCTATAAGGGCTACCTTCATACCAAATTTCAAGTTTCTAGGACATCTGAAAGTACCCTTTCGATTTTTTAAAATCGGCATTTTGTATGGAAATGGATTTTTTCACGACTTTAAGGGACCGCAGGTTTGAGTATTTGATATTAATTTCAGCATGCTACTTCCACGCGTTCCAGAGAAAAAGGGTCTTGACAGACAGACAGACAGACAGACAGACAGACAGACAGACAGACAGACGGACAACAAAGTGATCCTATAAGGGTTCCGTTTTTTCCTTTTCAGGTACGGAACCCTAAAAAGGACTAAAGTACCTATTGTTTCACGTAATAATGGATGATTAAATGTCAGCATGAAAACGACGATCTTTGAGTCGACGAATGTCATGCGAACGTTTTAAACAGAACGTGTTGGAGAAAAAAACGACTTACCCTAAATAGGTATAATCTTATAAACAAGGTGCCAATGGATCTCACAACAGGACTCCAGTTCAAATAATCGATAGCTGCTGCAGTCTTCGTATTTCCCAAGATGCACCGCTGATCTGCCTCAACGGAATTTTTATCTCATATTCACTTCACGTCACCAAAGGTTGGATTGGCTAATTTAAGATCCAATCTATGCCAATAATAGTCCGTTTTATTTTGTATTTTTTTCAATCGTAGGTACCTACTGATTTTTGTTTGTGTCAGTAAATGTTTCTATCTCTCTCAGTCAGAAACTTGACAAAAATGCTAAAAGGACCTCACGATACTACAGCTTCTAGCGATATTTTGTCTGTCAGAAATCACTCACTAGATGACTTAACACTATGCTTCATGACGTCATACTAGTGAACGCATATAAGACATGGATGGAAGCAGTCTTTCCATACAACGTACCGTTCACTAGCAGAGCCAAAACTCGCACAAAGATGAAGTACACACACAGCAGCAAAGTAACCATACACTAAACTATCCATGCATTCAAAAATTACGTTCAAATGCACCAATCTAGGTTGCTATTAGGATGTGCTTTGCTAGTTACGCCATTTTATAAATACCCAAAGATTTGACCAGAAGGCCAGTAGCGTTTGTCAGCGTCCGGCAATGCGCACTGGCCCAATGTGATTGGTTCTCGGCATGACAGATTACGGCCATTATTGGTTCGCGCGTCTGCTGCGATGTCAACGTCTGTCAGATGTGGTCAGATGCGTGGACAACGTTATGCATGAGGGGACCAGTCATAAAAAAATATTCTTACACTATCTTAATAATTATATTATATAACTATTATATTTAGCAAATTTAGAGCATTGCAAGATTTTACTTTTACTTTCGTAAATCCAATAAAACCATGTATTACTATTATAATTTGTTTATTGGTCGTCCTTCTAATATTGAACTACAAGTTTTTATCACCCTGAAAAATCCTTAAGCTTCTATATAACGTTTCCCAAAAAAAAACCGTGCCGGCTTCCTTCTCTCTCGCTCCTATTCGATTTCCCGCCACAGTCTCCCTGCATTCAAATATGGCGGGCAGCACGAAGCGAAGACAACACATCGCATTTATTTATTAATATTTATGAATAAAAAAATAGTACTTACATTAAATTGAATATAAACTGTTATACAATTATCCTGTTAATTTTTAGAAAGCTGACAGTATACATTTTGAATATGGTTAATAAATATGATAACATAGGTAGTCAACCCACGCCTCAGGCCCACAACGCTATAAAACTAGGCTGGCAATAGATTTTCTAGCTGAGCCAAATTTTTTAAGTGCACTACTTTTTGGAGGTGGAAACAGTGTGGCCGACCATCGCCGCTTCGCGCTATTGGCTGGGTGGCTAATTAACGCGTTGGCGGACAAATTCAAATGCCTTGGCGGGCATTTGAGTTACTTAGTTTCCCGCGAGCCTGGGTTTGGACAACGTTCCGAATTTCCACTCGCTTGAATTCGCCCGAAATCCAAATCTGTATCTTAATAAATATAATAGTCCAACAGGCAATTAATAATTAGTAAAATGAGCTGCTACATTATGCATAATGACATCCCTGTGGTAAGCAAGAAGATTTTTGAATTTTAAAGTAATGGTGTACTTACATGTGAAAAGTGATTCCACTACCCTTGGGTGCCTTGGGACAGTGATCCGTGTGATTTTTGCACAACTTCACCACACATGAAGGCATTTTAAAACACAAATCTTATTTTTGATGATTAAAATAAACTGTCAAAACAGCGTCCGCCATTGCGGACTCGCGCAACCTAACTGATCGGCGCGCCGGTACAGTTTGCAAGCCCCACCCACCGCGGTATAGTTTTTGTGGGGTCATTTTAAAGTGACAGAAATGCTTCCATGTCTTATATGCGTTCACTGCGTCATACCAAAACTATAAATCCCCCAACAAAGGCAAGCATGCACCGCAAAATGTCAATAAGTCCGCGTCATCCCAATGACAAGTTAATAAAGGCCGTCGCCGTCTAGACGTTAGCCTTGACGATATTGCTCCATTACTAGACTGTACTGTATTATAATCCGAGAACGTCTTGTTTTAGACGAGAACGAGGGTGGCTTTATTTAGATATAATCCACGGCTTTGCCCCTATGGAAAAAAAAGATTTCCTTATTTATTTATTTATTTATTTATTATCAAAACAATTTTACAGCATTACAGCAAAGCCAATGCGCTATAAAATTTAAAAATAAACAACTCACAATGCAAAAAAGTACATATAAAAATTAAAACAAAACATTACAACTATTTAGGGAGTTTTAAATGTCAGTTTCGCTTCCCTAAAGCGACGGAACACCACACCCTCCGGCCAAAAGTCGGAGCGCAGGAACATCTGCTTATCATGTGTTAATTTTGGAAAAATTCCCTTCTTCAAGGAATACTTTGCTATTAGCT
The DNA here is from genome assembly GCA_963691665.1 of Clepsis dumicolana. Lineage (NCBI taxonomy): Eukaryota > Metazoa > Arthropoda > Insecta > Lepidoptera > Tortricidae > Clepsis > Clepsis dumicolana. The sequence continues at coordinate 11,947,579 of OY829510.1, forward strand.
CTAAGTATATCAACGCATTTTCTACATAAAATATGGTAATGACCCTGTTTATTTATAAAGAAAATTTCGGCATCCAATTTATAGGTACGCAATTAATGACAATGCCTATTGAAAATACTCTCTAATGTTGAATTAGTTCTTTCGAAATCTACATTAGGTTTATGTAAAACTGACATCTGGTTTCTCTATCATCATTACTTACTCAATGGAGTAAAAGCATAAAATGTTTACAGAACACCCTAGTAATGACTAGTAATGACTAGGGTGTTCTGTAAATATCTAGAACGTCTTATTTTAGACAGTAGCGAGGTTTGCATTCGAAGCACGAATGAGTTCATTTAAATATTGCGCGGATTCAATTCCATTGTGCAAGACATAACATTTTATGCTTTTACTCCTACTAACAATCCGCCCTTGCTCTATACATATACTATATGATACCTACAGTTTTAAACTATTATTAATTATAAATTTCTTCTTACGTATCAACTTGCCCTCAATTATTAACAGCTGTGCGATTTTGGTTTACGCTGTAGGTAAGAAAATTGAATTGTTTCCTGTCAGCTTCCAGTTGAAACACTATTAAAATTGACTGACTGAAGGATGCTTTAAGTTCAGGAATTACAATGTAATGTGTAATAAAGAAATACATTAATGTCGGATTGTAAAAGCTTCGAGCCACCATAGTAACAGTTTCAACTTTCTTGTCTAATGTTTCTCAAAATAAATATTACGTAAAGCTATGTTCAGTTGTAAAAGGTTATCATGGCCATTGATTCCTAGGCTTCGGTTGTAAATGTCAATTATACGCCTACTAAAGGTTTGAGGTCATGTTACTTGAGCCGGTGCCTTCTACCGCAGTTTATTGGCGCTTATTAAATTCGTTCAATTACAGTTCATGTATCTACGGCGATAGTTAAAATAATAACGGTTCATAAGCGAATTTGTTTCTTTTTATTTGAGACAAGAAATGACAATGAAGAGCAATGGAGTATCGCCGTTGTCCATAGCAGACTTATTATTAACCTTATAACTTGTATAGTTATAGACTAATAACAGTTTATGAACTAATTTGGTTTGTAAAGTAGTAAGTTTATTTGAAATATTATTAAAAACTCATTTAAATAATACTAATAATAAAAATAAAGTTTGTAAAGTAGAATTAATTCGAACTATGCCGGGTCGAAGGATTTTATCGGACTAGATTAATCGGACGTCGGATTATTGGGTGGTTTAATTAAATTGTGACTTCCTTTTTCCCTAATTAATGCCAGGAAAGTTGGCTTTCAATGCGGGAAACACGAGCATTTTCTTTTAGTTTTGAGTTTTGTTACTAAATTATACATATTGTACGATCTATTATCACATTAATAATAATATCATCATCATTCGATTTTATAAAATGAACTTGCTTCGTAATATTCGAATAAAGCTGAAAATTGGTTTTAAGTTTAGTTTCAAATTTTCTGTAATTTTTGTTTGCTAGCCAGCTGGCAATTCCATGGAATATTAGGCGCCATAAAATGTTATACATTAAAGTGGCCGAGTTCGGTATTTAATGGCTTTTCCTTGCTTATTTGCTTTGCAGCAGTGGTAGAATACCCGTAAGGCGAGACGCCACTGTTTTTAATTTAGGATATTTGCGTACTTTACCATCTAAAGTGAAAGGTTTTTTTTTAAAAAAAAAACAGCAAATTTTTATAAAGAAGCGAATACCAGGGAGACAAAATCCGTTAATGCATTCCCAGTTTCGTGTTAAAATAACACTGAATAATTTCCTTCACTAACTGTACAATTTAAGTTACTGGTTAACCTTCCCAGCAGTTTCTGAGTAACCGTTAATTAAGGGTACTGAAAACAATGAGCAACTGCAGCCCACCTTCCATTATAAGCATCCAATACGCTAATGAAGATCATTATCATTCTTCTACACTACTATGCACCCTTGAGTGCAGCGAAGGTTGCTGTGGTGCATTGACTCCGGGCACCCGACCAAATTAAGTCTCCCTCGACATAAGCGGTCCAAAAGCTGGCCGTAACCGTCTTAAATCTGCCGAGTTATAAGTGGGGGTAGTACGAAGCAACAGGTGTTAGTGCTGCGCGTTACGTAAGGGCACCGGCGCGCGCATTCCATTGAGGTGGTAGTACGAGGCTATCGATTAGGAGTACGGACTATGCCCATCGACCCGCCAGCCGGTGTATACTGCCCTGAAGCGTCTTGCTCCTTGGCTTAGTTTCATTTCTAAGCCTGTTTCAAAATGTTACTTACAGTTTCAAAGTAGTACTCTATATACTTAATGACTAGATGATCTCTCCGTACTTTTATTGTGACTGTGTAAGTTAAATTTGATACGCCCACGCCACTGCCTGCTTTATTGCCGTGCATGAGCTCACTTAAAAATATCTTTGAACGCCGACACAAACGGGTAATTATTCGAGCGTTTCGAGTGCTTTCTCAACGGTTCGAAAAAATATTGACGAATGGGGTGACAGCAGAAAAGTTATGTGATAATAAAAAGTTATCACAAGTCATAACTTTCTTAATGATTAGGTATCGTAGTAACGGATGGCTGAAACGCTGAAAAATCGCCAATGCCTCTCTCTCTCTCACCTTTCTTTTACTGTTTTTTTTATAACTGCATGGCCTAACCTCCCAGCGGAGTTAATAATAATTTTGCTAGAGATCATTTATAAGGATGCTCCCTTTTAAAAACCCCTTCAAGGCTTTGTGACTTTGTGTAAGGTTTCCTAAGAGGGAGTCCATTGAAGTCTTCCTCGAGAAGATATGGTTCGGAATTATTGCTTATTTAACTTCCTTTGATATTTTTCCACTGTGTTCCCCGTCCTGCAGCTTAAGTTTAACTAAATTTTCCTGGTAACGTTTTTATTTTGGGGAAAGTGATATTCTTTTCTCTACGAATGCTAAATGCAATCGTTAATCGAAATTGGCTTTGTTGCCATACTCAGTTTGAGTTTATTTTCCAGTAGATACTTATTTATCTAGTAGGGTTAATTTCATTTAGTACGAGTATTTTTCCAGTTTGTTTCATCTGTACCTTACTCTACTTGACTATGGATAAGTTAATTAAGATAATGAAGATATTTCCTTAGACAAAATACTCCTCTATAAAAGCTTTACTTAACAACCAATGAAAAAACTTGCGGGTCCCTCTTTCAACCGTTTATGTAAACTTTTTGTAGCATACTTAAACTTATTTCTTGTCAAAATAAGCTAGAAAGATAAAAGTATAAACATAATTTAACGTAGTATCTCACGGTTTTATAGTAAAGGGTATGAAAAATAAACTTTACAGTTGCCTACGTATTTCAGAAGTTAATCTTACACTGGAAACGTTGACAGCTGACAGGCGTCCAACCACACGATACGCGAAACTAACGTCCCTATTACCTGTAGGTTTTACTTAGGTATAGTGGAAAGTAGCTTGCCTACCTCGGTCGGTTTACAGAACGGAATGAAAGGATAATGCAGGCGACCATATATCCGTTAACGATCAGACTGGGAATTAATAGCAACGTTGGCAATTATTTGTTTAGTTTTATTGTCATTATGTTTCTTATTTCCATTTTTGGTACCTACTGCTCACTCTCTTTTACTATCGTTAGCTTAACCAGCCAAAACAAAGTTCTTATTCAACAATAGAAGGTTGACGTCCTTGATAAAATCTACAACCGTTCAATTATATCGCTAAGCGTAGAATTTACTCTCGACAAAGGAGGTATTGTTACGTCATCGTTTTTAATGGAACGACTGAAACTGAGTACTTCGCACAAGTAATTGTGTTCCGAATATACGCTCCATTTAGGAAAACGAAATTTACACGGAGGGAATAAGGCACGTCAAATCAAATTACGATGTGTAAGGAAATTATGCAGCCCATTTCAATATTAGATGTATTCCTCTCGTTTATTTTCATATGGGTCGCTTATTACCATACTCAGAGACTTTAGTTAGTTGTGACATATATTACATAGATCCTAAACTTGCACTACTTATTAAACATTTCAATGTCGCAAACTTATAAGAAGAATGGTCATGATAATTTTCAATAGTACTTAATGGGAAATAAATTCCTAATTTCCTAAATACTTGCTAACATGGATGCACTTCGAACTATATTTTGTGCACATCGAAATAATCATTATTTACTTAATAGCTTATTTAGTGTGTATTTATTTATTTATTATCAAAACAATTTTACAGCATTACAGCAAAGCCAATGCACTATAAAATTTAAATATAAACAACTCACTATACAAAACAAGTACATATAAAAATTAAAACAAAACATTACAAATATTTAGGGAGTGTATGTATACACTACATAATTTTGCTTTACTATTGCAGTTAGTTTCTTTCAATTGACCAATCCTGCCACAAACAACTGCAATCTTAGTGAAATAAACGGATCACTCACGTATGTCAGTCCAGTATAGCCTGACATGTTTCGGACTAATCCGTAGTCCTTCCTTTAGGAGCACACGCCACGCCGGTGGCGTTACGGTGGGTTTTTACGTCTCGGCACCGGCGTGGCGTGTGCTCCTAGAGGAAGGACTACGAATTAGTCCGAAAAATGTCGGGCTATACTCGAATGACATACGTGAGTGATCCGTTTATTTCACTATGATTGAATCTCACGGTAGTTTCATGTTAAAACTGCAGTCTTGCTAATACACGAGTAGCTTCCAAAATACAGGTGAACATAAACTGTTCCCTACCTACTTTCATGTTCCCGAAAGGTAATAACAAAAGATTGCGCCAAATCGTGACTAAAAGCCCGATCAAATAAAAAATTAAATCACTTTGATCCGGCAAGCGCCTTAAGCGACGAAAAATTCCAAACACGGTCAACTAGGTACATAAATAATTCAGTAAATCAAGTCCGTTATTTTCCTCGAAGGCTCAGCTCACCTCTGAATAAATAATAATGTCGATATAATAATCATTGCTATTACGTCGTGATTTAAATATTGCTTTCCTTGGCATCTTCTTTGTGCCGATTATGATCAAATTTAATAGATACATACAATGACAATGCAAAGAAAAATTCAAATTTTTCTTTGCATTGTCATTGTATGTTGAATTTCATTCTATGAATGTTTCATAAAAATAAAACAAAAATAATCAATAAATCGATTATTTTCATTGATTCAGAAAATAGCTCCATCTCTTGCCACTAATGCGTAACTGTAGAAGTTCCGTAGTGGGTGAGCTGCTTGATTAAGCTACTCATAGATGGCGCTGAGGAGAGATCTTCCAAATAAAATATGACACAAGGCATTGAAAAATTCGTTAGGTACACCAACGTTAAGTATAGCTTAATTGGTGGAGCGTGGTACGGATTACCGAGGTTGCAGGTTCAAGTCCAGCTGCTTAACGAATTTTTCTTTGCATTGTCATTGTATGTTTAGTACTAGTGTATTAATCAAACACTGCTGCTCTGCCAAAACTCGATTTAATTAAAAAAGTACAATGGTTACATACACCTTAGGGAAACAAACGTTATCAAGTTTGTCGTCCGTACAGCGACATCTAGCGAGAAACAAAGTAAACTTTGACTTGCGTCTTGATAAGATTGCAGTAGACAAACGTTACCCCGTTTATTTCGGGTATAGCGACATCTAGTGGTTATTGACTACAACATTCTCCCGCCTAAAATGACAGAAGGTCATTTCCTATTCTTATATCTAAACATAAAATCAATGTTTCGCGAAGTTAATATAACTTTACTACTTTTACATGCAATTGGTTGAAACATTAAGTCTTTTGGTGTCTTCATTCATTGCATTTCTTCAGTGGACTGTATTTTAAGACCGTTTTTTTTTTTTTTTCTCATTCGTTGATTTTATTGTATTATTGTATCCTTCAGCTGCTTTGCATTCAATAAAGGACACAGTTTTGTGATTGATCGTCGCAAAACTCCTGAAGCTGTGCGTACATCGTAGGTTCGCGTAAGGTTGTCTTGTCCAGGATATTTCTTTAATATACGACCCATTGGCCACTGTCCTGGAGAGAATCTTTGGTCCTTTATTATGACTAAGTCTCCGATTTCCAATTCTTGCTTCGAACGTTTCCATTTTCCTCGTTCCTGCAGTCGGCTCAGGTACTCTGACTGCCATCTTTTCCAGAAGTCTTGTACCATTCTTGTCGTTAGTTGCCATCGATCGAGAAGACTTACTCTTGCATTTTTTAAGTCGGCGGATGGTAAGCTTACTAACGGTTCTCCAACCAATAAATGTCCAGGTGTTAAGGGTTCTAAATCTTCTTTGTGATCACTGATTGGACAAAGTGGCCGAGAATTTAGACAGGCTTCTATCTGGATTAATACGGTACTCAGTTCTTCAAATGTTAGTGTTGACTCTCCTACGATTCGTTTAAGATGGTATTTTGTGGATTTGACACCGGCTTCCCACAATCCTCCAAAGTTTGGTGCTCCCGGAGGTATGAATTTCCACTTAGTACCCTCTCTATCTAGCAGGGAAGCGAACTCTTCTGGAATACTAGATTTTCCTTGTTTCCACATCTCGATCAATTCTTTGCTTGCACTTACAAATGTGGTACCATGGTCACTCCACATTTCTAACACGTGACCCCGTCTGGCTACAAATCTCTTAAAGGCTGCCAAAAACGTTTGTGTTGTCATATCACTGACCAGTTCTATATGTAGCGCTTTGGTGCACATGCAAATGAATAGGCAGATATAAGCTTTGTTAGATTTTGCTCCTCGTCCTTTGCTCATTCTAACATTGATTGGCCCAGCAAAGTCAACTCCGCTTATCAGGAATGGCCTTGAAGGTTTGACTCGACTAATAGGTAAATCTCCCATCTTTTGCTCACAATTTTTTGCATTTTGTCTTAAACAAATGACGCATGATCTTACGAAGCGCTTCACGCTGTTTCCCGCGTTTATCAGCCAATATTTTCCTCTCAAATAGGTTACCATTAGTTGAGGCGGTCCATGTAACGTCTTTGCGTGTGCTTCTCGAAGTAAAGGCGTCAGTAGTGCGTTGTCTCGAGAAATGATGATTGGGTGTTTTCTCACGAATTCCATGTCGGCATGTTTCAACCGACCTCCTACTCTTATCACACCCTTTTCGTCGAGAAAGGCGGAAAGAGGTAGTAGTCTACTTTTTGACTTCAGTTGTCGTCCGCTGCGTAAGTCTTCGACTTCTTCAGGGAATTCTAATTCTTGTGCTATTTTTATGCATGTTGTGAGTGCTGCGTTTCGTTCTTCGTAAGTAAGGTAAGTCGGTAAGTATTTTCTATTTTCTTTTTCCAGGACCTTCATCCATCTTCTACAATATGCTACAACCCTCACCAGTTTATCCAGGGATGAGAATCTTAGCATCAAGGTTAGTTTTTCTTCATTTTCATTTTCTTGTGTTATGTATGCTACGATTATTTCTTTTCTTTTCTCAAATGAAGTGTCTAACGGTTTTCCTTTTTCCAATTTAACTTTCTTTTCTTTCAGAATGTCCGGACCCTGCCACCAAATGTCCAGGTTTTTCAATTTTTCAGGCATCACTCCTCGCGAGGCTGGGTCTGCTGGATTGCTTTTGGTGTTGACGTAAAACCAGTGACTGGAATCAAACTTTTCTATTATTTCTAAGACTCGATTTTTTACAAATGGTTTCCACCTCAACGGATCGCCATGTATCCACGCCAACGTGACTTGACTGTCTGACCAAGCATATGTGTTTTCTGGTTCTACCTGCAATATATCAGCTACTTGTTTAAGATGCTTAGTCAACAAAGTGGCTGCACATAACTCTAGACGTGGTAGGGAGACAGTTTTGATTGGAGCTACTTTTGTCTTTGCCGTTAACAGAGATACTTCAATTTCGCCGTCTTCGGTTATTACTCTCGAATATACTACTGCTGCATAAGCTGATGCTGATGCATCTGCGAATCCATGTAGTTCTAAAATGGATTTGTTTGGCTGTGTATAAATCCAACGATTGATGCTTATATCTTGTAACGCTGGGAGTTCGGTTTTGTATTGTAACCATTCTCTTTGCATCTTTTCGGGCAGACTCTCGTCCCAGGCTACTCCACTGCACCACAGTTTTTGCATGAAGATTTTAGCTAATACAATGCTTGGTGCTATCCATCCCATAGGATCAAACAACGATGCTATTTCTGATAATATGCTTCTTTTTGTCATTGGTTTTTCGTCAACCGTCATGATTTGTTTTGGTATCGAAAGACGGTCATCTTTGACAGACCAAGTTACTCCCAAGGTTTTCACTTTCTCTTTCTTTGGTATGTCAATTATCTGTGTTCCTTTCACTTGTTGATCTTTGGTTACTTCTTGCATGAATCTTTCACTGTTTGAACACCATTTTTGTAGTTTAAATCCTCCCAAGCTTAAGATATTCGTTATTTGCTCCTTCATTTCTATAGATTTTGTTTCTGTATTACTTCCTGTTAGTAGATCGTCCATGTAAAAATCCCTTAATATCGCTTTTTTCGCTTCTGGGTATGGAGATCCCTCATCTATTGCTGTTTGTCTCAAGGTCTTTATTGCAAGATAAGGTGCACATGACGTTCCAAAAGTCACTGTTAGCAGTCTGTACTCTTCAATTGGTCCATTGGGATTAGATCGCCATATTATTCTTTGATAGTCTGTGTGTTCTTTCTTTACTTTGATTTGTCGGTACATCTTTTCGACGTCTGCTATAAAGGCTATTTTGTGAATCCTCCACCTTAAAATTACGGTTCGTAGTTCTTCTAGAATTGGAGGACCTATCAAAAGCTCATCGTTTAGTGATACTCCATTACTTCCCTTACATGACGCGTTAAAGACAACTCTTAACTTTGAGGTCTCTCTTTCCTCTTTGATAACAGCGAGATGTGTAAGATACGCGCTCTTTTCGTGTTTTGTCTCGTCGTCTCGTGTTTCTATTTTTTCCATGTGGTTTAATGTTACATACTCTTCTAGAACTCTGTTATACTCTTTCATTAGCTCAGGCTTTCTTCTTAGTCTATTCTCCGTTGACTTCCAGACGTTAATGGCTATGTCTCGGCTGTTTTGTGGTAAAACTGGTGGATCGTTTCTCAGGGTCAGGCCTACTATGTAACGTTCGTCTATATCTCTCGTGGTTGTCTTCTCATACAGCTCTTCGGCTCGTTTCTCTTCTTCTGTCAGTTTGTCTGTCTCTTCCTCTACTGTTTCTAACTCCCAGAATTTTCGTAGCATGTTATTCAACTCCATATTTAGGTGCATACTAACGAATTGTTTTGCTCTCTTAGTTTCTTGTTTGACTGTAATTTTTCCTGACAGTATCCATCCCAGATGTGTTTGTAAGGCTACAGGAGAACCGGAAACCCCCTTGACTATGCCCGGTAGTATTACTTCGTTATATACTTCTACTCCCAAAAGGATATCGATATGGCCCGGTTGATAATAACTTGGATCTGCTAGTTTTAATTCCTTTAAGTGTCCCCAATTCTCTATATTTAGTGTCTCGGATGGCATGATACTGGTAACTCTTTTTATTATGTAAGTTGTAATTTTCATCGTTTTCCCAGGTTTTAAACGTGACGAGATCTCGATGTCCGCAGCAAATCTAATGGGTGTTCTCATTTGGCTAAGACCAGATACGTGTCCATTCACGTGAATTCTCTTTAGTCCCATCGTTTGAGCTGCTGACTCCGAAATAAATGATTCTTGTGAGCACGGGTCTAATAATGCTCTTAACACGAAGATTTGTCCTTGTTCATTAATGACGTTTATTTGTGCTGTTGACAGCAATGCTGTTATATTTCCCGTAGCTAAATGATTGATGATTTCTCTTTCTCTAGGCCCGGGTGATGTCTCTTGTTTTTGCTCTCTCTCTTGAGAATGGCTGGGTGGGTGACTTCTGTGCAGCAGTGAATGATGTCTTTTCCCACAGAGGTGACATGATGACCTATTTTTGCAAAATTTCACTGGATGACCGGGAAGTAGACAGTTAAAGCATATTCTTTGATTTTGAACAAAATCGGTCTTCTTCTCTAGTGTTAACTGTCGGAACTCCTTGCATTGATATAGAGGGTGATTTTGTTTACAAAATCCGCACTTAATATCGGTGCCATTTGCTACAAATGATCGTGATTTAATTGTGTGATGAGGTTCATTATGAACACTTCTGTTTGTGCTTGTACTTGTACTTGCTATAGGCTGCATCATCTCCAACACTCGGAATCTTTTCTCCAGGAACCTTTCTAGCTTCGACATTGTAGGTAAATCACTGATGGTTAGTGTGCTGACTTCTTCTTCCCATTCTTTATGTGTCTCTATGTCAAGCTTCGAAACCGTTAAATAAATAATAATTGCATCCCAAGAACCAGTATCAACGTTTTGAACCTTTAGTTTGTTCAAGCACTCCTTTGTAGTGTCCAGAATATCACGAATTGCTTTTGTAGTTCCATTATTTATCTTTTTCTGATTTATTAATCTGCTTAATATTGAATTCACAATCATTCTCTTGTTGTTGTACCTTCTTTGTAAAGTGCTCCATGCCAGTTCATAATTACTATCCGTCACTGTTAGATGTTTCAATAGTTGCTCCGGTTCGCCCGTTAAGCAGCTCTTCAAGTAATGCATTTTCTGAACATTACCTAGATTTTGCTTATTATGAATGAGCGACAGGAACAAATCGTTAAAAGATGTCCAGTCTTGGTAGTTTCCACTAAATTGTGGTATATTTATATTCGGTAGTTTAATTTCTTCACACTGCGCTTGTGTCCTATTTCCGGTTGCAACTAGTGGGCTCTGTGAAGCGCCTTCCAACAAATCCATCATTTCTGCTTTCAGGGCAATGTAAAGATCCTCATAAACTGAATACTGATCCTCCTTGAAATACTTTAGGGATTCCATCTCCTCCTTTGTAACAATTTTAATCAGGCTTCTGTTTATGGCTACAAACCGACTCCAATATTCGTCTATGGTTTCTTTTCTAGCTTTCACGTAACCTTTAGTTAATCTAGCCTTCGGAGTTTTTTTGAAGTTTATTTGAGCTTTCTGAATTATCCCTATTGCCTGTTCTTGTTCGGCTATAAAACCCAATAACTGTTCCGACATCTTGTTTTTGTTGCAGTAAGTGACTCAGAAGATTATGTCAAGTGTCAACAAGCCGCGAAAAACACAAGTCCTTATACTCAATGATCAAATTATCACAAGTTAATGAACTGCTACAAGTCTTGAGAAATAAATCTTAAAATTTTACAAGTCTCTAAACCACTTCTAATTATTTTTTTAAGTCCATAAGCAATTTTTTTTAAATTTTACAAGTGTTTTATTTTTACTGAATTTGCTAAGTCCATAGAATAAATATTTGAAATTTTACAAGTCTTTTATCAACTCGAATTTTTCTAAGTGTTTTTTGCACAGATTTTTACTAAGTCTTTGACACTGACACTTTCTAAATGTTTACAGTTCACTGACACTTCACTTTTATTTTTATAAAGTTGAGGGTACTTACAGTTCTTTGTCCGATCACTTACTTTTACCGCACTCACTTATCACTTCACTACTAACTGTTACTTGTTTATTATCACTGATTACTTATCCGCTCGTTAGGACCACTTTGTATTAATCAAACACTGCTGCTCAGCCAAAACTCGATTTAATTAAAAAAGTACAATGGTTACATACACCTTAGGGAAACAAACGTTATCAAGTTTGTCGTCCGTACAGCGACATCTAGCGAGAAACAAAGTAAACTTTGACTTGCGTCTTGATAAGATTGCAGTAGACAAACGTTACCCCGTTTATTTCGGGTATAGCGACATCTAGTGGTTATTGACTACAACAACTAGGTAAATTGAATTTGTAGTGTTGTATACATATAGATTGAATAAAAAATCGTGACGTCACTATCTACCTATTAACTTTATAATACTTACCTCGTATGACACAAAATATCTTCGTATTAAAGTACTGACACAAAAATTACACAATTCTGATAGATTTCGATTAGAGCTGATTATCATTCTTTCTTTTTCACTCAAATAATATATTTAATGTTATAGTCCTTAACAAAAGAATTTAAAACTTTTACTCTATGTTAAACCTTCTTGTTTATTTTTATAATATTAACACCCTGGTCACTTTTGATACTGTGTTGTATGTTTTGTATTTTTGAATACTGTTTTACTATTCTATTTCGTTTGTCTGTGTCACCTTCAGTCACTCTTGTCGTGTACTGCTAACAGAAAGCATACAATAAACTCGTATTCAATGCAACACTCTCTAGTTTTTCCTTTAATAGTCTAGACATCTACTTATTTCATTCTACAAAATTGGAACGCAGTACCTAGTTGATTCGTGTCGTGACCGCTGAAACCGCCGTCTGTTATCGTCCACACTTTTTCATTTTACTATTTTTTTTTTGCCTGCCCTTAGGAAGAAAGGGTTATGATTTTCATTACCTTATGTTTATCATGTAGCAACGCGGTAGTGCATCGTTGGTTTTTAATCTCAACCCTACCTCGTTGCAATATTATGTCGTCCAGTAAAGCAGTAAGTCTTCATTTGCAACTTGAAATGGCCGACTGATGTGCTGTTTCAGAATACCAGAATGCATTATGGTTGTCGTTTATTACTGGGATGGGTCATATAATTGCTCTGTAAACAGAAGAGGATGAAAAAGTCCAGTCAAATGTACAAGTCATGGGGCGATTTCCCACCTTGTCTGTTTTTTGTTACGCGCACAGCCAGGGCGGTCGGCGCAGCGAATCACCAATCTGTTTGCAATTAAGCTTCGCCAAAAACGAATTCGAGCCGCGTTCGCTTTAACGTGATCGTGTTTCAATTTTGATCGTTAAATTGACTGTAGAAAATAAATATTAATGTTTCCGAAAATCAGCATTTCGCGTTTAACCACTGATTAATTATAAGGTAGCCTCAGGCATCAACCGTTGTTTTTACTCATCCAAAAATTGCCTTTAATAATTTTATTTCCTCTTAGCTAATTATAGGTAATTAATCTCGACCTTTGTAATCGCAACAAGGGGGCGACAGATTGACTGTGGGTCGTTTGTGGGGATAGTCATGTCACTCTTGTGCGGTGTTCGGGACTTGCAACTGCAGTACAGTGACCTCGTGCGTACGCGACCGGGGGGCGGCCGGGAACTAGGTCAGGGCCCCCAGCCCCCGCCCCCCCGCCCCCCCCACTCGATCGACCGCCAAATTCCTAACGCATTCGAGGAGAAACAAAACGCTCTCTAGTCGGAAGAACGGATTATGGGCCATAAAATCCAGAACGTAAAAACGAAACTGGGTCGGGCTCTGCGGTGTTTAAAATTGGGGGGGGAATTCCGATTTAGGAAAATCGCTTTTTTTTCTATAACACTGAAATTTTAATAACCAAGGTAAAATAACCACGGTGATCTTCAGTTCCAGCCAAATCGAAGGGGCATCAATTATTTTACCTATTAATATAATGTAACCTTTCCGACCCGCCCTCGTATTTGTTAGACGGACATCGAATTGAAGGATTCCATAAATATTATTCGTATCACTCAGAAACCTGCTGTTGTACATCACACATTATTAAATAAATGTATTATGTTACGTATGAATGTTTTAGAAATAATGTTTTGAAACATTCTGTTAGTTAAAAGTGGCGTAATTTATCCTACTTATTTCTTGACACTAAATAAACCATTCCTTAATGATTAAAATAATCCTTAAAAAAGTTTTCATTTAGCCTCTTTCGTGAAAGAAGCACGGACTTCCGTAAGCCGTGTTAATCTTTACTAATTAGGATCTTTTCGCTTTGACACGACTTTACTAAGTATGAAAGTTCAGTAGGTAGTAAAGTTTTTTTTGATTTACGTACGTCGTCTACGCCATAATAATGACTGTAGAGTTTTTGAGCTTTATGACAATAAATGACTATAACGATTGTTACTTGAACAACTGAGGGTCGAGCACGACTTTTTGAATCCTGCGTAACGTTACGGTTATTGTATCGAGATCGAGAAACCTCATACTAAATTTTAGTTCTAAATACGCTCACGGGCGGGCGCTGTTCCAAACGTCATACAAACTCGATAAAGTTTACTATTCGTTTTTACGTGACGCAGCTTTCGAATATTCGTACTCGGCCCTCTGATTGTCGTAGATTTACGTCTCGCTCAACATTGCTTAATCAACTAGGTAGTGTTACTTTCTTTTTCATATAAGGTTCAAGCGCCAATATTTGATAAACTTAATTCCAATAATTTTATTGACACCCTGCTGCCTCTGTCACTGTGTCATAAAAATTTAACGTGACAACTTTCGGGGCAGTGTCAGGCATTGGGATTGGAACCTTAGTAAACTTTTCCGGATTGTTAGTAAAGTAAGAATCAAAAAAGAAAACCCGGAAGTGAACTAAACAAAACTGTTGTACTGAGTTAGTTTAAAGTCGACTTGTAAATTTCTAAGTTACGAATACTGGTTCACTACCAGTATCCTCAGACTACTTATATCCGGTTGTTTCCATAAATCGGACAGACGAAATGTTCATATCCATATTGAATAAATCTTGTCTGTCCTCGTGCCAAATAAACTCCCAAATATCCAAGGGGAGCATGTGATTTTTGCCAAATAGGTCATCATGTCAAAGCAAGCTTGTACTTCTGTTACTTCGAATTATTAACATCAGCTAGGAAAATAAGACAAGAATTGCTAAAGTCTGCTTTTTCTGTAATACTCAGCGGCTTATTAAGGCTTGCGGTGATAATTTACCATTTTGTTGTGCTATACTTACAGAACATTAATATTTAAGAAGTGAGCTTGGAAATCAGAACTGACATGTCCCAATGCTGGATACATTGAAGTTCTCTTCACAAAAATAATGGCTGAACTTTGTTGCTATCCAGTACTAGTCTAGACTTTAACTGGAGCTTTTCACTGGACTTTTAGATAATTGATTGTAATTAATTTTCTCTTTCAAACATAATATTTGTGAAATAAAAAAAGGTCATGATTCAAACGTCCTCTTAATTACTCTTAATTTCAGAGTCCTTATAATGGTAGTTTTACATCATGTTTTTTTATATGCTTGCGTTTGACCACAATCACGCCTGATGGTAAGCGAAGACGTGGTCTACGCTGGAGCACGCTTGCCTAGCAAATGCCCATTCAGCTTAGACTGAAACGGCCAGATTATAATGTTCAGGGAACACAGACGCAGGCAGGGAATTCCACTCGTTAGTCGTACGGATGATGAAGGTAGAGCGAAAATGCTTTGTGCGGATTTTCGGAACGCTTACAACATAAGGGTGGATACCCCGCTTAATTATGAAATTGCATTGAAATTGAAATGCAAATTAATTTCTAAATAGGTAACTTTTGGGTGTTCTTAAGCGGGATGCGGGACTTTTCACTGCTCCCACTGACACTATTGTTTTTAGACGACTAAAGCCAGCCCAAAGTAAGGTAGATTTTAACAGTGTAACTACTTTAACTGTATGTATTTTACCCGACTGCAAAACGCAAAAGAGGGCAATGTGTTTAACAAGGCTTTTTCTGGTGGTACAGGAGAACGGCCGCGCGGCGCCGGATTTGACGGCGTCGCCAGGCCGCGCGCCGCCCGGGCTGCCGCAGCCGCCGCGCGCCAACCATGCGCCGCCATGCGTTCTGCAGCCCGACTTTAGAAAGGTAACATATTAATTACTAACCCTATTATTCATAAACCTATTTTAACTAAAATTGCGTTAAAGTTTGTTCGTCCTTTCTTGTCACATTGACATGTCCGTTAGTAAGAAAAAGACTAACGGCCGTTCCCAATATTCAATCCACCGAGGGTTTTCCTTACCAATAGTTACATTTTGACACATTTTCTGTGGGTAATCTGTCAAAATGTAACTGTTGGTAAGGAAAACTATCCGTGGATTGAATATTGGGAACGGCCGTAAGCCTATTGTAACTGATTGTAACTAATGGAGGCTTGAGTGACGTTTATGAAAAATGGCATTGACATCATTAAACTTAACGTCCATTTTGAAAATCTCGTTTTCAATCACCAATTTGCCTTCATAATGTGCTATAGACTGAGACATTAATTTACTTACCTACCTTCGTCGCATTTTTTTTAAATTCGTTTACTTTGTGGACCTAGTCAAAAAGTAGTTAATTTGTAAAAAAAATTGGTTGTCTAAGTTAAGTCACATAATATTATATACATGTACTCAAAGATACTTTAAATACTCACTGAAACATGAATACACAGAACACCAGAAAAATATGACTATTCTCTCTATTCAATTATTTTCTATGTGTTATCTTCTTTCAGCGAGTATTTAATGTAAGGTATAATAATAGCATTTAACGGAAAACCGTAAAACGAAAAACATGAAAAAAAAAATACAAAAGACACTTCTCCACCATGAACTGCTTAGTTATAAAAAAAACTGCATAAAAAAATATCTTTGTAACTAAAATAGTATTTCGTACTTTACTACTTCTCTACTGAGGCCCCAGAATATTCGTTGAGAAATTTTAAAGCGTTGCCAGCGGTGCGGCGCGCAGTAATGTAGAGTTTAAGCTGATATTTTTATGGCAAAAATTACAACGAAAATTTACGGCTCGCGGCAAGTGCACCTGCGCTTAGTGGATGCTATTTTGTAAAAGGGAACTTTAAAAAAAGTTGAAAATGCGTTTACTGCCGTTCTTTACTGCATTTTAAATGCATCGTGTACCTACAAATGGGATAAGATGTTCCCTAATGGACTTCTAATTCAAGAATAATGTCTAATATTTCTAGATGTTTAGGAATCCAGATAGAATTTGAGCGAAAGTGTCTAAATAAAA
The DNA here is from genome assembly GCA_963691665.1 of Clepsis dumicolana. Lineage (NCBI taxonomy): Eukaryota > Metazoa > Arthropoda > Insecta > Lepidoptera > Tortricidae > Clepsis > Clepsis dumicolana. The sequence goes on from OY829510.1 coordinate 11,964,384, forward strand.
CCAGTTGATTAAGTCCAAATTGGCTAAGATTAGGAAAAATGTGACTGAAAACTCGTCTTAAGCTGATGACGTAGACCTCTACGAAATCATGCTACACCTCGTAGAGCCTCTACGCCTCACACACTACACACATTATAAAGTTACTTCCTCATGTTTCAGGTGTCAGGAGTTAGCAATGAAATATTCAGACAGATTGAGATGGTCGAGAACGACCACGATGCGACCACGGCCGCGGCGCTCGAGGTAAAACTCTTAAATATTTTTTTTACACAATTTTACACTATTGACATGAATGACATAAAAATGTCAATATTTTAACGTCACCTAGAGTAGTGAATAAAATGTACGGCTTGCTTTATACATGAACTGGCATTCCTAGTTCCCGAACAGGAAAAGCAGACATGAAATTGTGCATAATCTAGAGACGGTAAAACACAGAGGCAAAGCTTAAAATTACTGCTCTTGTCTTCTGATTGTGTGACTCACACCCGCCTTCTGAGTCATTCTGTATTTTACCGCCTAAGTGTGTAATATACATACAATTATGTACATTGCATGTATGTTATCTTTGTCTTTTGCAGGCGGTGGAGCGCCGCGGCGAGATGATCGTTCGTATACTTGAAATAAGACAAGTGGGCCGGAACAATATTGAGGCCGCCAAGAAATTCTTTTCACTACAGGTAAATGTCTGATACAAGAAAGCTTCACAAGTAGTACTCACGAAAGAGTAGGTATCTAATAAAAACATAAGGATTCGGGTAAAGTTCAAGGAGTTACATCAACTACAAAGAATATTAAGTGTATAGTTAAGTTGATTGGACCTAACGGATGTCTTATTTACGGAATGCGCTACAGCGGTTTTCATCTGTCACTTCTTTCACATTTTATTAAAGCAGTCGTTCAATCGCAGAAGGTAAAACAATTACTCACTTCTATCGGTACCCATGTCAAAACAAAATACATGTGTCTCATAGAATAGACGTAGACATAGCTAGCTGTCCTAAAGGTAAGCAAATTAATTGTTTACAGATAATAAAATATCTGGGATAAATATAAAAGGCCAAATTTCTACGCCGATTTCAAACACTTGAACAGTTATTTCTCTGCCGTGCATATTTTATGTATAAGGGCACATATAAGAGGGTTTGTTGATGTGAGCAGTCGCGTGTAATAAATGCTCGCAAAGGAACGTCAATACAGGGAGTTCGTGTGAATTCATGAGGAGAATGTTTTCTTAGGAATTAACACGGATTTTAAAGATGTAGACTTATTCTTCCTACTGAAATATTATACATGCGAAAGTGATTGAGTGTTTATGTACCCATGTTTGTTACTTCTTCACGCTGAAACGGCTGGATGGATTTGGTTCAAATTTGGAATGGATGTGTTCATGTGTTCTAAGTTAGCATAGAGGCCTTTCATATTTTTCCTAGATATTTTATGAACTATAGACAATTATCTCACATACATATGTATATGACAGCTACGTCTATGAGACAATACCCTAGATTAAAAGAAAAACTATCGTGTAGTTTCCGCGGAATAGCGACAACCATATTTAACGCAAACGAAGTTGCGGACAACAGCTTACCTACCTATAGTGACAAATAAAACTGTGCCCTAAGCACGACTTGTCGAACCCTGCGTCACGTAAAATCGAATAGTAAACTATAACGAGTTTGTATGACGTTTGGAACAGCGCCCGCCCGTGAGCGTATTTGGAACTAAAATTTTGTATGAGATTTCTCGATCTCGATACGATAACCGTAACGTAACGCAGGATTCGACAAGTCGTGCTCGACCCTCTGTTGTTCAAGTAACAATCGTTATAGTCATTTATTGTCATAAAGCTCAAAAACTCTACAGTCATTATTATGGCGTAGACGACGTACGTAAATCAAAAAAAACTTTACTACCTACTGAACTTTCATACTTACTTTTACTTGATAATTTGGATGGTTTTACAGAATGTTTCTTCAGTTCTGTGACAATTACGAACAGGTTAATACAATGTATTGCATTGTTTCCCCTTAATAATATAACATAAATAATCCTTTGATTTAACTTAGAAGATAAATAGATTTTAGCCTCTAAAACTTTAAAGATTTATTTATTTACATAAAACTACAGCTAAGCTATAAAGTTGGCGAGTTGTGTTCACCAATAAACGATAAGCATTATTTGATTGGAATTTTAGAGATCGGTAGGTAACCGTTTTCTTTTGCAATGTAATTGCAAACGACGAGAGACGACCGAGGATCACACCCGTGATCTAATGATCTAAAATTTACTTAACTTGCGAACCTTACGAACTTATTTATCAACAACTATATTCCAGCTGTAATAAAACCAAGGACACACATTTACTACGCTCTTAAAATAAACCAAATTCTTCATACACGCTAGAGATTAACCTTAAAACGTCACCCTCCATTGACCTGAATACTAGTGAACAGAACCCTGTGAAAGAACGCTACTCTAGTGAACCCTATTGTTCCCGGCGGTGCCCTAGATAGCGAGAATGCGAACGCAATCTAGACCGGTATTGTCGGGATACGGCGCCAGGCATGGCGGTCGATGCGAACAAGCCTGCGGGTTGATTGTATGCCCATTTGAATGCGAAAGATGGATTGGGTTTGATTGGACAGTCAATCCGATAAACAGCACCGGCCTTAGTTTGGAATTCGTTTAAAAAAAACAGGCCAAATTTTTAAAACGACCTGGAAAATGGTATTAGAAACTTTTTGAGAAAAATGTTACTGGCCGTTGATAATCTGCTAGAGCTTTGGCGGGCTTGTGAAAAAAAGGCAAATGAAACTCTTTTGTTTTTTCTCTGGTTATTTTTGGTGTTGAACGATATTCGAGGGCCTTTTGTTTTAAGATTATTATTTTATTATGAGTTATCAACAATCGATTATCTAATGACTCAACTAGTTCACTGAAGTTTTGAGGTTAGGTTATATGTTTAACTATAATATTTTAACTTAAGTCCCAATGCAATAGAAGCAGGTTACTAAGTTTAGTACCTAAGTATCAGTACTGAACCACAAATCGAATGTCCATTTTGTTTCCAGGACGCTCGCCACATAGTCCAACTGGTGGAAATCGTGAAGCGGCCAGGCCAGACCTTGGGCCTGTACATCAGAGAGGGCGATGGGGGCGCCAGGACCGACGGAGTTTTCATCTCCCGGATAGCACTGGAATCAGCTGTCTATAACAGTGGCTGCCTCAAAGTTGGAGATGAGATCTTAGCTGTGAACCTCGTGGATGTCCGGCGGATGTCACTCGATGACGTTGTTATTATCATGTCGATACCGCGAAGACTGTTGCTGTGTACGAGGCAGAGAAAAGGTAACAGAGGTACAAAGCAATATTAGAATTTGATTATTCATTTGAATTTTGCTGCCTAGATCTGCATTATGTTACAGACAGATGCTTAAAATGATCGGTTCTTACAATTTCGAATAGTAATTAGGTTACCTACTTGCTGGTTAGTGATTACTTTAGCTCATAGATCTGTTGTACTTACTAAGAGAATAATAGTAAATGCCACGGCCAGTATTATTTCACGTCTATGTATTTCAGTATGCTTAAGTGAGTTTATGTAATAAAACCTCTTTTTTACAGGTAAATCTGGCCCTGGGTCACCGTCTCTGCCTCGCACCGAGCACAAGCCACCGCCAGTGGTCGTGTTGAAGAGAGACATGAGAGATGACGACGACAGGGACAGGGATAGAGTCGACGGCCTGTATTCACAGTAAGAACGCTTTGTTTTCAACTGTGATTTATTAAATTGATGACTAAGTTCATCGTGACTTCCGTATTTATCCTGCAGCTACTTAGCTACTTTATTTTTTTCTTGTTCTAATATTTTGGCCTCTTGAACTATTCGTATCAAAAAATTACAGTAGGGTGATTAAACGAATTCACAGTCGTGGGTCCGATAGAAAGAACATGGTATTCTAGTACCTAACTAACTACAGCAAGGTGAAGATGCTAAAATTATACATCAGGAATATAAAATTGTAAGCCCTTTTCCTTTTTCGCGTGTAAGCAAGCGCCATGCAGCATCTTGTAGGTATGCTGTTCCACAGATCATACAGCCACGGCACATTGCGATCTACGGGCGGGCCGGGCGGCGGCGTGCGGCCAGTCGGAGACGGTCGCGAAGAACGCAGTCGCTTGCAACTGGGAGCTCTCTCACCGGACTCCAATGCGCTGGATATGTACTACAACTCGCGCCCGCCTTCAGACCACTCTACTTGGAGGTACAGTCAAAACTGCAAGAAAAGCTCACTTCTTCTTAAAGCAGCGTCAAGATCGTACCATGAAACACGTTCATGATACAACCAAATCTCGAAAAATCCTGTATGCGTATTTTTGCTAACCATCTAATTCAGTTCGAAATTTGAAAAACTTTTTTTCCCCTTAGCTACCGTCCGCCACCGCCCGTTATTACGGAGCAGCCTAAATCGGGAGCCACCCACTTCGTGCCCTACGAGCGTTCTTATCCCAACACACTAGAAAGTCTCGCGGAAAAGGTGCATTCCTTCTATCCGTCAGAAAGTGGAAGGTAAGGATAATGCAAACAACACTTAACACACCTGTTCTAACCCATTACAAACATTGTTTTTTTTTTGGCGAATGTTACTTCTTATAAACAATTTAGCTAGTAATGTAGTTCATAATTGATCCTAATTTATTTTAGTACGCGCTTCAACACAAGAGTTCCAAGATCTGGTTCGGAACAGCAACTGCCACGTGCTGAGACCCACGGCGATTTTGGACGACATTCGCTGCTGAGATCTAGCTTAAAAGCATCTGCTGCTACTGGTGGTAAGACTCTTGTTATGTATTGATTTAAACTTTTTCTTGTTATGTCTATCAAAGGAATTTTATCATAAATTTAAATTGAATAGGGTGCAAAGGTGCAAGGGTGAAGGCCATTAAAAATAAAAATCTTACCAATTTTCTTTCAGCTTCAAGTCTGTCAAGATACAACCAAAGATATGGAGTGGGTATGGGCGGCCCAGGCCTACCCAGCAGCGGTCTCGCAGGCAGTGGCTTAACTGGTTCTGGTCTTGGAGGTCCTGGCCTACCGTCTGGGCTTTCCACCACTGGTCTTAGCGGCCTAACTGGTTCAAGTTTAGTAGGGTCTGGCCTAACCAGCTCTGGCCTAGGAGGTGGCTTAACAGGGTCAGGATTAGGAACTCTTGGAGGAACATATGGAACAACAGGCCTGGGACTACCATCGTACAGCACTAAGTTTGGAACGAACAGAAGAAATAGAAGTCTGGACTATTCTTCGGATACAGAAGCCACAGCGCCTACCAGAACACCTTATTACTCTGGCCTCAGTGGATACAGAAGCAGTACGTTGGGAAGAGATATAAGTTCCAAGTTCAATTCACTTCCAAGGGATGTCAGAGGCACTGGTCAGAGGTAACGCAGAAAAACTCTTTTATTTAAAATACGTTGCTTGAGGCTTGCATAGTTATTGACTTTGCATTTTTAAAACAGATTGGGGCTGTCGAGGCGTGCGGGAAGTGTTCTTCAAGATGAACCCGAACCATTGTCTTCACGTTTAGATCTACGTTCTTCCAGAGGTAAGATCACCTGTATTTTGGAAAAAAAATGAAAATAATCGATTTATTGATTATTTTTATGAAACATTCATAGAATGAAATTCAACATGCAATGACAATGCAAAGAAAAATCCGTTAAGCAGGTATTTTGGGATCCAAATATTTTACTATGGCAAGTTGAATACTGATACCAACTGTAAGATCTTTAACCGCCGGGTATCCAAATTGCCATAATTAGTTTTTATGGAATGAAGGCCCACCATACTGGTTCTTCAACATCATACTTGGTGCATCAAAGTCGTTGACTCATCGTTTACGCAGCACAAAATATATGTCAAAAACGTATACCTAAGCGGCGATGTGGTCGATCTTAAGAATCATCTACAAAGTTATAGGTTCTTGAAGAGTATTTTTTATGTTCTTTCATTTATCCAGTTTTCACATCGGATGAGTACCGCGCGTGGCTGTCGCGCGCGCCGTCTACGAGCGCGCTGTATGAAACACTGCGCCCACGCCTGCCCACGCATTACTCCGCAGAGAACATACACGACGCGCTCAAAAATGTGAGTATAGATGGCGGCAAACTGTATGAAACATGCAGATATCACTTCTGTTCTTCAAGTTTTTATTTCTAGCGTTCGAACGTTTTAGAGAGTTAAAACATTATTTAGCTTTACTAATAGATAATTTCTAATTATCAGGAGGTAGACTTTTTACAGTTTATCTCCATACCAAAGATAATGCTACCAAGATTTACCGATTCCACTTCGTTGCTTTTAACAAATGGAACAACATACACAACTATGAGCAATACCATTTTCTAGGAAACGTTTCTCCAAATGTTAAATTATCTACTCGCAGATGGAAAGCGGCAGTCGCTTCGGGTCTTCCCTCGGGCTGGCCAGTCGTCGGGTCGAGCGGCCCCGGCACCTCCCCGCCCGCTCGCTCTCTTCCCAGCAGCTGGGCCCAACGGCAGGAGGCTCGCCGTCGGCGCGGCGCGTGCGGCAACTGTTGGAGTTGGGGTCTCGGTTCAATTGCCCCAACCCCAGCCCCGTGCCCACGCCGGGGTCGCGACACCATCGTCATCTAGATATAAATCCCAATGGTGAGTTGCTTGGTCTTTGACAATTTGGTTCCCTATAGCTAGAAGGATTTTTGTCCAAGGATCTGAAATAACATTGCCGGGCGGGTCGCTCGTGGCACTTATTGGATCTGAGATCTACTGCGTGAAACTTAGCTCAATTCAGTTCAAAATAGTAAATCAATTATGAATGCCTAAGGCAGTTAATTCTTCCTTCCCTATTTTATTGTACAAGGGAACCAATAACAAATAGTCTTTCTAGAGCTTCATGAAGCTCCAGAGACATGTAAGTACATGATTATTTGTAACATTTCAGAGTTCCTAAAATACAAAGTGGAGAAGCCAGGCCAGGGCGGCCTGTCAGCTTCCATGACCGGCCTATCCCGTCTTTCCGGGGGCGTATCTGGCATGCTCTGGGTACACCTGCTGGCCGGACGGAACCTGCGTCCGGCGCCGTCCGGCTCGTCGCCCGGCTCGCCGCCGTCCGGGCCGCTGGCACCGGCGCAGCCCCCGGTAGCCCCCAGAGACCTGTACTGTGTGCTGGAGTGCGATCGAGTGCATAAAGCGAGGACTGTGGTGAGTTAAGGTTTCCTAACTAGAATTTCAGTTTTGTTTCGCTGGTGCCGTTAGTTAGTGTTGAAACTCATCAGAAACAATATAGTGTGAATGTTACTTTGTCATGGGAACAGGTGCTTAGCGATTAACGCACCCGTAAGAAGCTAACGTTTAAAGTATTCAACCATTTCCTAAAACTTGGCTGGTTAGAAACACTTTACATCTCATGGATGATAAAAAAATCTTGGTACCTAATTCTAATTAGGTACTGTCATAGATCCAAAAATGCATGAAATTACACTTTTTTTTCTAGTCTCGTTTTTTAACTCGTAACAAAACCTCGAATTACGCTTTTTCCACAGGTTCGCACAGGAGAGCTACAGTTCGACTGGGACGAGTCATTCGAGCTGGAGCTGGTGGACAACCGGCAGCTGGACGTGCTGGTCTACTCGTGGGACCCGCAGCACCGGCACAAGCTGTGCTACCGTGGCGCCGTCACCCTGCCTGACTTGCTCGCTAGGTCGCCTAATCATCAGCTGGCTATTAAGGTGCGCTATTTTTAAGTTCAAGAGTACCTAAAAGGAGTAAATAAGCTGATCTCCCGCGATGCTAACGTCCATTCACTCTTTTGATTAGGTTATCGTCAGTCTCTACTCATACAGTTCTAATCTAATCTTGATGGGTAACATATGGTACCGCTAATCCTGCCTTTAAAGGTTCTCTAATTTTAACGTAGCTTTTAAAAGACTTTAGTCTAGGGATGCTTAAAGGCATCCCTAGTCTATATAATCTTCTGATGCTAAATATATCAGGCCCGTGCTTCAACTTGTGCTTCATATTTATCACGACGACTCATTTAGTCTGATTTAGCGTGATTCAAATTAGGTATATCTGAAATCCTTCAACACGACGCGCAAATCTCTCAAGTTGTCAACATCCCCTTTTTCCAGATGGAGCCCCGTGGCACCCTCTACGTGCGCGTCCGGCACACGGAGCCCCACGAGCTGTTCCGGCGGCGCCCGGCCGCGCCGCGCCTCTCGCCACCGCCTCTGTTCGGAGCCGAATTGGACGCGGTGGTTTCGCGCGAGGTGCGGCCGCCGCATGCGCCGCCCGTGCCGCTTATAGTACGGCGCTGTGTTGAAGAGATCGAGAGAAGAGGGCTGGATATCATAGGTGAGACTTCCTAGAAATACAGAGCCCCAAGCACGAATATTCGAATCCTGAGGCCCGAGTACGATTATTCGAAACCTGCGTCACGTAAAATCGACTAGTAAACGTTATCAAGTTTGTATGACGTTTGGAACAGCGCCTGCCCGTGAGCGTATTTGGAACTAAAATTTAGTATGAGGTTTCTCGATCTCGATACGATAACCGTAACGTTACGTAGGATTCGAAAAGTCGTGCTCGACCCTCTGAGTAACGTAATCGTTATCGTATCGCCATCGAGAATCTTCATATAAAATTTGAGTACGAAATACGCTCACAAGGGGTGCTGTTACAAACGCTCCACTCGACTACGTTGCGTAGCATTCGAATATAGGTACTCGTGTTTGGGGCCGTGGGAGGGAGTATAGCGGTTCCGCTCACACATTCTCGTCAGTCTCTGTGCGTCTCACTTCCCTTACAGTGGTTGACTTCACTCCAAGCCCAGTTAAGTTTGACATTACATTACACTTCAGTTCTTCTACATTCTGATAGTTACATTACAACACGGATTAGTTCTGTTCTTGCTTAACCATAATCTTCATTGCAGGCTTGTACCGACTGTGCGGTTCAGCCAACAAAAAGCGCATACTCCGCGAGTCATTTGAGCGCAACTCGCGCGGCGTGGAGTTAGCTCCGGACTCTGTTCCTGACATCAACGTTATCACGGGATTGCTCAAGGATTACCTTCGGGAACTGCCGCAGCCGCTGTTCAGCCGTTGCCTGTATCAGATGACTCTCGACGCCCTTGGTAAGTTACGGTTGCGTTAAACCAGGCGAGCAAAAATAATCTAATTCCGAGGTGCTCACAAGTTGATATTTCATAAAATATCAGTACGTCAACTTTCATTTGTTTGTTCTACTGAATAATATCAAATCTTTAATAGTATTATGTATTTGGCAGTAGAATTTTGCAGAACAGTTTTAGCATTAGACTATGTACAAGTAAAATACACGTTTTAGTTTGTGCCATCAGGACGGTCTCTACAAAGAATAATTGTTCAGTTGAGTCTTGTCTCTAACTCTAACTAAAAATATAAGCCCGTAGACTCACACACCAAACGCCGCAAAGGGTAAAAAAATACTGTGAGTATTTTATCTACAGGGGTGTGCCTTCCGGACGATCGAGAAGGCAACGCTCGATTGATGGCCTCAATAGTGGAATGCCTGCCCCGCGCCGCGCGCGCAACCCTGGTCTTTCTCCTCGACCACTTGGCTTTGGTGGTAGCCGCCCAAGACCGCAACAAGATGTCTCCACAACACCTAGCCGTCGCGTTAGCACCACCTCTGATGCTGCACTCACAACCGCCTACAGACCTAGATTACCAAAGACCGATCCATGTTCTACAATGCCTGCTTCAGATCTGGCCAGCACCTAAGCGTTCAGGTAATGTCATTTCGCATATTGGTTGTTCAAATTATTGCATTCTAGGTACAATAGCTACACTAATCTAGATAACATTGCTTATTCAACAGAAACTATATGCACTGTTAGATATTTCATCACTCTTTGACATGACAACAAGCATGCACAAAACATTTGCCACTATTAAACTATTATGAACTATTTGAAACAGTAGCGCTTATACTCCGGCCATACCTGCTCCTACTGCCACTAAAATTTACGCAAGGGGTAGGGTGTGGCCCGAGTATACACAGACACGTAGCAACGCAATCAAATGAACACATTGTGCAACGGGCTAAGCGGTACCTTAACGCATGTATGTTTGTAGACAGTTCGGCGCGGCGAGCCAGCAACCGGGCTGCGTGGAAACAGAGTCAGTGCGTCGCAAGCGGCCTCACTCATACTCCCCCAAGGTAAGACACACTGTTAATCAAACTCTACACTGTCTCGGATTACAGATTATTGGTCCCCTTGTTATAGTACTTTCCGCACGTATTCTTTAACATATAGACACACAAAATACCACTTTTGGAGCAACTTTTTATAAATGATTGTTTCAATAGGTATTTGATTAAATTCAGGTGTTATTGATTGCCGGCGTTACATGTCCAGTGATGGATATGAAGTAAAACCAATTGCTACTAAGTGACCAGAAATGCGGTCGTCGCTGAGTAGCGATGCACTTTTAATCGGTTTAAGTTAATGAATTTTGTTTGATTACTTACATTATTTTTTCACATAATTACATTATAAGTTAATAAATCAAAATGGTTTTGAATTAAAGTAAATAAGGTTCTTTAAATGAAAAAAAAAATGATTATATAGTAACGTAAAAGTTGTAGGTATAAGTGTAGTTGAAATTTGGACATGCATTACGTAACTAACTGCAGGGTGTGAGTGTGACCTCCTTACTCAAAATTAGGCTATGTTCATAATTATTATAACAATGCACTGTAAAATTGAGTAGAGCACTTGTATTTTATACGTATTGATCATTTCACTAACCGATTCCGATAATTCTGTTCTATTAAATTATTGCCAGGCAGTGATTTAATTGAATTTTTATACTTAATTCACAGTCACGTAGTTTATACCAATCACCTACTATTGAACCAGCACATCCTTGCAAAGCACTTTGCAAGTTGTCAAAAATACGACGAGTTCACTCTATAATGTCTTTATCATGGAGGAATACCGATTTCAATGTATTCCCAAAATGGTGCGTTTACAATCTGAAGCATAGGCCCGTGTCCCATAGACGCAATCACGCTATTTTTCCTGGTTATGAGTACACAAAATCTCGTACCTCTTGCACGGTTAAAGAAGTGCTCTCTTTGAATCTGGTGAGTTGGTCCCAATGTTGGTTCAAACAGTTGGTTGGTTGGTTGGTACATACATTATCATGCTTGTTCGGCAGGCCGAGTTCCGCCCTCAGTCAGTCCATATCGGCCTCAAGCGGCAGCATCAGCAGCATCTCCGCCGCCAGCTCTCTCGGCTCGGCCCGCGCCCGACCGCTCGCCGCCCGCACATGTTCGTATACACTAATGCACTGGGCGACTTGGGAAGTTCTTTTATAGTGACAAAAGGCTTAAAAAGGCAAAGCAAACTCTACGTACAACAGTAAAACTCAAAAGCCTTGCTTTATAAATATGTACCAGGTGGAATGGCTTACTTACGCATCGCATAGTCTATATCTTCTAATAGTTATATTATTATACCTACCCCTGAACCAAGGCCTGAACAGTTCAATTATTGTGCTGCGAGTGAATGCCGATTCTAGTATTGTTCATCTAGTAAGGTTTTATCGGAAATGTTTTATTAAATGACACTAAAACTAACTTCATCTTTCAATGCTTTTGCTTAATGCTTTATGCAAGCACCTTCATTTTTCCCAACTATTCATTAGCACTAACTGAACTTAGGAATATCAAAAAGTGATCAACAAAGAGTTTTTTAAACGGAATATTTAAATAATGTCTGTGGCCAAGTATTTATTCGTGGTATTATTTGGCGCAGGTTCTCTCATCAGTCAGGGGCGTCCAATATCGTCCGCAGTCGCCTCTCCGCGGGCCTCTGCCCGCTCCTCCTCGCTCCCGTCAGGTGACGGTCTCGTCGCCCGGTTCGCCCAGCAGTAGCTCGGGCAGCCACAGCCCCGCGGACACCATCAAGCACGGCGGCTCCGTGTCCTCGATCCTGCGGCAACCGGAGCGGGCGGCGTCGCCGCGCCACTCGCCACGCGCCTCGCCGCGCGCCTCGCCCCGCGACTCGCCGCGCACGAGCACGCCGCGGGACGGCACGCCGCGCGAGCTGACGCCGGGTTCGCGCGACTCGCCGCGCGCCTGCATCCCGGGCACGTCGGCCGGGCTGGCCGTGACGCTGAACTCGGCGGGCGCGCTGTCGCCGCGCTACTGCAGCGCCACCAACCCGTTCCTGCAGCAGTACGACGCGGAGGAGGAGGCGGAGGCCTGGCGCGCCGCCGACATCTTCTCCCCGCCCTCATCCACGCACACATAGTGCTCATAGCGAATTGAGATTTTCTAGTCAATTTTTTTATCGAATCGAAAGAGTGCTACGATTCCGCTGTATATTATGTTGTTTAACGAGTGTGGTGCGCGCTCGTGATGTTTGTTATATATAGAGCGAGTTACGATGTATATTAATGTGAGAATGTACACTGACGCGCGAGGCACGCGCCTCGCCGGCCGCCGACGCTCCGCCCCGTAGCCTCTATAGTGTTTATCGTATTGTAATGTACATTGTATATAATTATATACGTATATGTAGGTACGCTCCCGTTTTGTACCCTTCGGTCGGATCAGCGGCGGACGGCCCGGGCGCTACACACATCATCCCACATATCAGAGGCTTGTGCGCGCTCCCGGCTCCTCGCCGGCGGAATGTCATTTTCCAGCGGCCTCGGTCAGCGGCGTTACCGGCGATGCCGGCAGTGGGCACAAATCAGTAGCTCGAGTAGGGAGAGAGTATCATAGAGACCAGACGTACGGACTGTCTTGAGACTGAGACCATATCAGAGTAGTTAGGGGGCTCCGAGCCACGTGCGGGACCCCTCGGAGAACGAGCGATCGCCGACAGACACTTTTGCTGTATTCAGTTGCCCAATGCAGTTCCATGTTGAAAGCCAAACTTTAAAATACTTATAAATCTACTTAATACTCGAATGACGTTTAACAATAAAAGTTTATTAAATAAATATTTAATAATAGGAAGACATTTTTACGAATCGCTTCTTCTGCGAGGGAAAGGAATTAATTAGGGTTTGAGATCGGTCGCAATCTCAAGATCAGAGGCGCTATGTTCAAATTCCGGAGTTTTTTCTCAAAACATAAAAAAAATTGCATAGATGTGCGACATAAATGGTTAAGACACTGGAAAATGAATACGCCAACTTCGGCATTTGTAAATAGAGTCTCAGTTCAATTATATAAACGAGCGTCTGCTAGACATATAATATAAGAGTGGGAGAAATCGACCAATGACTGCATTGATCCACTACTTGTCACTGCCATGATTGGTCCATTTTTGATAGAAATCATAATATTGTATACACTTGTTTATATGTCTGTCGGAAGCTACATGGTTACCGATCACTTTTGAGCAACACTTCAAGACAAAAATTTGTTGTTGATAACTGTTTTATAAAACCATTGCACAAATAACGCGACTGATATGGGACACAAAATGTTTTTGATACTTGTTTTTTTTACCTGCCCCTCGTATAATAATAAATTACTTTGGAACCTCGCTTATAATGATATCGTTACCATGTTCGTCCACGAATGTCATTTGTTAAGTATGAGGTTGTTATAAATGTTCAAAAGCGACGTAAACATGTCGTGATATTTGTCCATTCTTTACAAACTTATTTCAGTACCTACCATCAATTTTCTTTCTTTTTTTTAAAGTTATTATTACTCACATAAAAAAAAAGGATCATTCGTCATGATATGTGAGAATGTAGCTAATAATAATTACTATAACAAAGTAGGTACCTACCTTCATTTAATTTGAATTTAACATGTTCCATTAATTATAATACCGAATCCGCAAGGACTGTCTATTTATACTAACCTCATTCTGTCTGTTTTCAATTGTCAGGGTTTCTTAAAATATTTAGGTAGGTAAGTATATTTGCTTTTTCTGTAACTTACTGCCAACCAGCAGTACCTAGTAGTTTATCTACAGTCTATTATTAAATAGGCGAATATCATAAGACCTTTTTTAATATGAGGTTCGTGCACGAATTAAACTACTACGATAATAATTATTAAATAATGGTACGACAAATATACCAATGTTTATCTATCTCTGTATACTGTAGATTACATGAATTGTAAATAACATTATGCAGTCATATTCATTCTTAGAGGAGTCGGTTCATTTTGTTGGATCTTGGACGATGAGCTTTATTCTTCGTATTGCAATTTTAAAATGTTAAAGTAGATAAAGATGTTTTATTATTATGGATGCAAAGAATCATCATAGTGAAACAAAACATGCATACTTCTAATTACATTTGGCGATTCCGTGCGAAAATTTACCTTTAGTTTTTTAAACGGAACTGTCTATAATATTATCATCGTAGAACTAAGACATGATATGACCGATGAGCAACTGTGTGAAGAAGTTAATATTTTTATTTTCACGCAAGCAAAAGTTGACTTTTAAATAAACAAAGAACTAAGAAGAAAATTGAATCAGGCATTACTTTGCAGAGGTCCATATTTATGAATTAAAAACATTAATCTTGAGTCTGAAATTGGCACTGAGTTATTAAGAGTCAAAAGGTCTCTTAAATACGTTAAATTTAAACTCTGTATTCAGAAAGACAAAAAATACACATAAACTCGACGAGTTGCTGCTTAGATTTTCATTAGTGATGATTCGAAGTAAAAAAATGACGGAAGGAGTTAAGGCAAGGTAAGTTCAATCCAATTGCTTCAAGGGTTTACGTTAAGGTGTCCAACGTCCAACACGCACTGATTAAAATATACGATAACCGTAGCTTTAACATTTGTGATTGGCTTGAAGTGTCGCTCGACAGTCAGTAGCCACCGCGGCAGCGGCAGTAGTGTGTAGTGACTACGGCGCACGGCTTCAGTTGGCTTCAGAGCGGCGGTCGCTTTGAGAGATCCTCCAGATAACTTTATACTAGGTTAGTGTAATTCAAGGTTTTGAGAACGTTTCAACCGCCTTTTTATCCCCTTATGAGCGGATTAGTTTCTCTGTTTCTCGTGGTTTTGTTGGTTGGTCGTTATTCCATATTTTTGTGTTATAACCGTAACTAGTTCTTTACTTAACTTGAAATTTATATTTAACGTCATTTTACAATCTCTAACAGTCTTAAGTGCTATAACAGTTGAGTTTTACTAGTCCTTATACCGCTATAAAGTGAAGTTTTGAGGACCTTAATACAGAACATCAGAGGTGCAGAATAGAGTGGCATAGAGATGTTTTGTATTAGAGACCAAAATCCCCTTTGCATCACTGAGCAGAACTCTTACTTATATCATTATAGACTTGTATTAAAATATAAATTACATGGCCTAGCATAACTTGTCACGGTTCTTGTTTCTACACCTATACCTACAAACTTCAAAAGTGTTTAGGCATCAACCAAATGTGAAATTATAGGGGTATCTTGTGTACTCCAAATAACAGAAAGTTCTTCGGTTCCATTTAAACGCTTCCGATAAACATTAGTTCACAACAGTGGGCAAGAGACTACTGAACTCCGGACTACATAGCAGGCGAAATTTACTCATATTGCAAGCTAAGCAAACCTGTGTTGCACAACTTCTTGTGTTGATCCCTAGATATTTTGAGCATTCTACCTACTTCTACGAGACCGTAACCTGTGCGAAATATATCGCTTGCTTATTGGCTAATAACCAATAAGAGCAATTGAGTATATTCATAGGTGAAACAGGGTATAGATAGGTAATATCATTATAAGTATAAGAACATTTTGCTTTCAAATCGCAAAGGGTCGTGACATATTAAATATGTTTTGTTACAAGCCATTTAATTAAGAGTACTAAGAGTATGATCAAATTGATCAATATTCGATTAAAATAGGTAGGTATTCTTAATGCTGGGCGGTTGGAACGTTGAAAATGTAACCTGAAATTCTTTAGATACTGACTTTCACCAGGAAGGAATATTGAATGTCTTAGTCAATTCGCGTGGGACTGATTGAAGCAATACTTGTATATTACTTGTCAAATTATCTTTAGTTCATTTGTTAAAAAACTATGAATCCAAATAACATAAAATGTACGGCAATAAAAATCAGTTAACCTGATTAATTGACAGCCGTGGTTTTTATGGTCCACTAATGGTAAGGATTCATGTAACGATTACAGGATTTTGAGTCGACTGCAAAGGAGGACTTAATTATCGCCTGTGGCATTTTCTAAAACTCGTACTTTAATCGTGCTCTATCTACCAAATATGGGTCCCAAATTCGAGTGCGATGGGAAAGCTGGGGAACGGGTTAGTACTTTAGCTACCTACATTGATTTCGAAACAATATCTATTGCTTCAATCTAAACTCATGCATTAATGGTTAATAATGTTTGTGCTGTGAAATAATTGCTTCGAGAGTGGAAAAATTGCATGACATTTTGTTACTAAAAATAGTCCGCCTATGTCGGTAGTGCAATATTTTCCCGTCTACACGAGTATTTTACGATGTTGTTATAATCGTCCGTTTGTATCTTGCAACGATATGACAAAAATTGAATTGAACAACGATGTAGGACATATAATTTTGATATCAAATACTATCTCTTATGTAGACACGATAAATATTACTACCGAACATTAGTGAACGTTGTCTTGAATGGAACTGATTAACAAAAGGAACCTATCAATATTTAACAAACAATGGCTTTAACTTCTTAATTATAATATGTAAAGGCCGAGTGAAATAGCTACTGTATGTTTACTTGAAATGGTCTTGTGGAAGTAAAACTGATGTATGGAATAACTAGGACCGTTTTAGACACAGAAGCATTATAACAAGCAATTTATAGAAGATGGATTAGTTAAGGGTGATGGAAGTCAACGTTATCTCATTGAATCTTTCAATAATATTTATAGAAAAAAATATTAAGTCGTTTATATATAGTGAAATTTTATTTGTAACATATTGAAATATTTATATCAAATGCATTGTAGATATTGATCAGTGATTATGTGACTCTCATAGCGACGACCGCTGTACGTTTGCGTTGCGGGGTCTTCGACCTCTCGAATAATATCAGTATTTCGACAATTTGGTAAAAGTAGCGTTACTACGTGTACTTAAGGTAACGAGTGAACGCCGCTCGTATCTGTACCGAGCGGCTTGTACACAGACGAAATAAATAATACGACGTTAAATGACTTTCATTTGTAGCACCATCATCCTCATGCCCCTTGACTTTATCTAAACGGTTCATCTTCTTTAAGTTATTCTCCTTATTTGAAATATTTCCAGGTTTATCTTAAAAGTACGACATTCATAAGCAGATGTCATCATTTTATTTTATGAAATAAAAACTTTAGATGTTCATGGACTAGACTACCTACCAACTGTGCCTTGAAACTGCGGCTTTTAAGACACTTTATAGGGGTTCCTCATGAGGCTCTACATTTTTAATTTATTAGGTACTTACACAACGGCCCAATACTTATGTTATACCTAAACACGACACGATACCATTGATGCAACTAGAGGACTGAAATGAAAAGTAGGTACCTACCTACTAATTTTTAACCTACACACGCTATCGGTATCTTACCATTGGCACCCAAACTATATCAGATTTTCTCTTAAGGCCATAAATAAATAAATATCATGCGAAAAATTGACACCAATTGACCTAGTCCCAAACTAAGAAAAGTCTGTAATATGCCTTGTCTAAGCCTTGATCAAGCCTTTATATCTAGAGTAAAGATAACAAACCATTAGGGGTTGCTAACTTAAAAAAAGAACATTCGGACGAATTGAGAACCTCCTCCTTTTTTAAGTCGGATAAAAATAGAGTAGTTTACCCTAACAGTGCGCAGGTGAATAAACGCACGGATAGGTAGAATGCTACAGCGCCTCAGCGGTGAATGTTCTAAACCAAACCTTTTCTAAACACTTGAAAAGGGTAGTAAGCAAGGCAAAAACTTGACGAAATAGTTGCGAGCAAAGATAACTAGATGGCGTGGTAGGGGTAGGGCACCTCGTATTTTGGCTGTATCAGACTATACTGCTGGGCTCAAAGCACCAATTTTACAAAACGCACCTGTGAAAATACCACTTGAAATTGGCGCAAATCCAAGTGAACACATTGTATAAGACACACAAATCTGTGTATTGCCGCAAAATGACCTATTGGTTAAGGACCATCGCTAGGTCTAAGGTTTCCACTACCTACTCGACAGGATTTTTTTTTCCATTTTCGAGTGGTACAGGTCCTATGATCCATAAAATCGACACCCAGGCCTCCTCTTAGTATTAACACTAACAGCATACATTACAAATCAACGGACCTGACTTGCACCGAAATTAAGTCAGACGATACAAATATGCAGTCAACCCCGGGTTAGAGTAGACACTGTTAGGTCCAGGTCTGTGCAAGTCGGTCTCAGCAAGTCAAGTAATTAACGGTATTTTTAAAATCGACGAACCTGCTTCCAGGTTGTAGGTATAAAATAATCCTTTGGCTGTAAATTACAAACTCTGCAATCGAAATTCTTTTCATCCCTGGTCAGTGAAGCGACGGCGTGCTCTGTCTATGTCGGAATGCGAATTGCTTCCAGCAAAGCTAGAAACTATTTACAGGTCAGGGTGAATTGAAAAAATTAATTCACGTTTCACTTGTTTATTGTACCGAGAATCGAAAAGGGTTGTTTATTTAACTTTAGTATGCTATTTACTGATGAGTGGCTTACGTGAATGGGACAAATAATGTGATTCGCATGTTTACAGATACGGCTGGTGTTATTTCTTTGTTTTATCACAGAATTTGGTGCATTAAAATTAATAATTTGGCGTTTCATTCAATTCTGGGCGGAACTACATATATTTATAATTTATTGTGCGGCATCTTAAAAAAATATTTTGAGTGTTTCGGCAAACTGGCCATCCAGTGGTCTGGTGTAACCCACATCACTAATTTTAGAAATTAGAGCAGCGAAAGATTAAGTTTAGGTCTTTTGAACTGTTATATATTTTATATACTAATAAGAATGTTTCTATCAAAAACCACACTTTTAGTAAAAAAAATAAATAGATTATAGGCAGTATAGGACGAAAAGACGTATTTTCTAGAACTCTAATAGCAACAAATTTAAGTCCTTGAAAAAATCGTGAAGCGTTTGAGCAAGTGCGTCGAGCTTTTGAGAGAACGTATAATACAAAAATATTCCTTTACTAATTTAGTTTATCTTCTTACTAAATTATATGATTTATCAAAGTGCCTTAGTATGTCTAGGTGAAATAACAGCAAGATCTGATAAATTAATCTTGTACTTTGACGGTTATCAACTAACTCGGTAACATCATGAACATTCGTTCTCTTTATGTTACATCCACGTTAATACTTTAGTTATTTAAGGTTCACGGGTGGTTACTCAAAATTGATAAATATAAATAAATAAATAAATACCACGGGACAATTTGACACCAATTGACCTAGTCCCAAACTAGGCAAAGCCTGTATTATGGGTACTAGACAACGGATAAACATACTTATATAGATAAATACATACTTATATACATATTAAACATCCAAGACCCGAGAACAAACATTCATATTCATCATACAAACATCTGCCCCGACCGGGATTTGAACCCGGGACCTCAAGCTTCATAGTCAGGGTCTCTAACCACTGGGCTATTCGGTCGTCAACTATATAATCAACTGTATAATTGGGTTAGATTCCATGAAAGTGATGATTATCACTTGGCTTGAACATAATTTAAGACTTATGTGATACTTATATCGATTTACCGCTTGCCACGTGGAATGTTAACATTGTGGTCGGTGGAAAATCGGTAGGTCAAATGTTTTGTTTCCAAGATAATAAGATATTAGCTAACCTCTGAAGAAACAAACGTGAGCTAAGAAATAACAGTCCAACAATATGCCGTTGAAAATATCTCGATTCCTTTATACGAATACAACGATCGAAGTTCTGAAAACTGTCACTGCCTTAAGTAGTTTATAAGTTTGTCTTCGCTAGGAAACTGGGCGATAACTAATTCGTTCTTGTAAGATTTCAATACTTCAAACTTGTTCAATGCAAGGGGTATTTCGTAAATAGAGATTTTGGTGGAAAAGCTGGAATACGACTCGCGGTTTAAAAGTGTTTTAATGAGAATCTTATACCTCTGAGATTTTTTACAAGTGTTTTTAAAATAACAGAATACACATGTTGATATAATTGCTAATAATTATGTTAAACCGATTCGATGACATAATTAAAACGGGATACGGTATAGGCTTGATTTAAAACTGTTAGTTAACCGTTGTAGTTACCTACTATTTTGGAATTAATTCCGAAGAATTGAATTTTTACACAAAGTATCTTAAGTACCGTTCGTTATTCACCAGTATTTCAGTTTCATAGTTTAAGGTAAATAAATCAAGTCTTATGATATTTTGAATGTTTTTAAATTTACGAACTCGTACATACCTCTCTCTTGTGAACTAATTTAAAAATTTTTGCTTACGGCCGCTGAAGTGGTGGCAGCTTGTAATAATATCAGTACATTTTGATTGAACAGGTTGATTGAAGATTTTATTAACTTTCTTTTGGGTTTTTGTGCAAGGTGGTGTTATACGAGAATACTTTAGAAGATGATTAAATCATTGAGATATTATTTTCAGACAATACAATACAAAAATATATTCTTTATTGAACACCACACAACAGTACAAGGAGATTACAAAAAAATAGGTAATTTAGACAATAATATACTTTTCTTTGGAAACGAATCAAAAAACATTTACTCATTTCATCGACTGGTAAGTGTAGAGGTAAGTTTTCTAAAAGATATTATGTGCAGTAACGAACCTTATCTTAACCTGTAGGAATCTTAAGTACATTTCAAGATCTTAGGAATTAGTATAGAACCAAGTGGTTCTAATAATTCCACCCAGTGGAGCCGATTAAAATTCAACGGCCAAAATCGCGAAATGAACGTTCCGACCTAAATCGAGCCACGGATTTAAATAAAAAGTTGCCCGAGAAGAATGGCAATCCGAATGAGACTGGGGGGACTCAAAGAAATTACTTTTAGATTTTTTTACCTTTAAAAAGCGGAATTGCAAAAAATGGCGTGCTATACAATTGTATACTTGCGGATAGGGAGGGGACGCGTATTGCGCGGTAAAATGATGGCATCGTTATTCTTATAATTTGCTTACGGTACGGCGATAGTGAAAGGTATGTACCTGCATTCGTACATTTTACGTCCGTTCAGAGATGATTATTTATTTGCTATTATTTGTTTTTGACTTTTGAGTTATTTGATACTACATATGCGTCAGTCATAAAGTTCTGTTTTTGCCTTTGAAAAGCGAAATTTATCTCTTCTCTTATAGTTAGTATTTTATAAGCTGCTGAGTCAGTTAACAAATTTAATGCTACCTGATTCAACCCCAATCGTCACGGTGGCTAAATTAATTTTTGAAGTTATAATAGCATTTCATTAAATATGTTTCTGTATTTCTAATAGGCAGCCCATTAGCGTAAATTATACCTTTCCGCCAATTTATCCATTCGCCGAAGGAGAGTTCGTCATTATTCACCGAATATAAAGAAGGTGCACAAATTTTAGCGTTATTAACGAACGGAACGTTAGATGTTTGGAGAATAGGTGTTCGTTACAAAAATGACCATATCCTGACTTATCTCAAGAACGTTACACATTTTAGATGCAACTGGCTTTGCCATACAATACGCCAGAATAGAATAATGTAGGTCGCAAAAGCAAGTAAAATAGTCTCTCCCAAATGATTCAATTACTGGCCACTATAACAATAATACCATTTAGGAACATCCAAAGAAGATATTTGGGGGTGGTTTATAACTTTGGGACAATCCACCGCTCGTGTAACCTCACCCGAGGCGACCCCGCGGGCTAACCCGCTCAATTATATTCTCCCTTTGTGCTCCTGTGTCTCGTAGAATTGTTTTTTCTCATCTCCTTCATAATATTATTTTGCCACTGAACCCTTTATCAATTTAGCTTTATACTGAGTGGCATTTTAGAAATGGAGGCGTCATGTGCTTGATTGCAACCGTACTTACCTATCTACTTTTCGTTTTCACACTAGTGTCAAAGTGTTCAAGTTAGGCCAGATTGAAATAAATTCTGTGATGTAGCAAAGTTTGGGAAACTAAAACGTATTCATCATCATCATCTTCACCAGCCTTTTTTACGTCCCACAGCAGTGAGAGGGCTTAAGCGATAGTTCCCACGCTAAAACGTATTGCTTAGAAACAAATTGACTGGTCTACCTACTGGTACTCGTATGTAGGTGGGAATGCCGCCGCTTAAATGAAATTTGTGTTGATGGCTCGAAACAGGTCAACAAGTTTGGGACGAGGTGCAGAGTGCAGTTTGATTGAAGTGCGGTCGCACTGTTTTATTTCGGTTGAATTTATTAAATAACAATTAGAAAAGTTGAAAAACTCCCGACATTGTCATTTCAAAGTTCAATATTTAGAAAACGGGTGAACCGATTTTAATGAAAGCCAGCTAAGAACCATCTCGATTAAACTAGCTTTCGATTGAAAAAACCGCATCGAAATCGGTCCATCCATTTGGGAGCTATGATGCCACAGACGGATACACAGATACACAGACACACGGATACACAGATACACGTGTCAAACTTATAACACTCCTCTTTTTCGTCGGGGTTTAAAAACGACATTGAGGAGACATTATACAAACACCTACATTTATAAACGCAAATCCTACTCTCTCTTTGGACTCCAAATGCTTAGTTCCCGCAACACACAGGTAAACAAATTTTAAGTGAACGGTTGCAACTATTTTTAAAATTCCTGCAGGAATAATTTTAAAGTCCCTAAGCTGATTCTGCGAAGCGGTTTGTCAAATCTGGACTTATGCAAAATGTAACGGTACATCAGCCGTTACCTGACGGTAATATCAGACGAAGCCGCCGGATGGCGCTGGCGTGCCTGGGATATTACAGGCCGGAAATTGAAATTGGGCGGCCGCGTATCACCGAAATATATCAATATCATCGTTCCATTTTGGATTTTAAAGGTAATAATGTAATATTGCGGAGAAATCATGATATTAAAAAAAATTAAGGAAGACGACACTTGAGTGTATCAGTTGGGATTTAACTGTTTGACTGTTGCTTGTGGAAAAAAATACGCATATCGGGATAAAAACATGTATTTTAAAAATTGATAATGAAACATAATAGCGCAATTGTAAACGTTTTTATACTGTTGTTGTTGCTTGTATTCGTATTGTATAGCATTTTTTTTTATGTTATATTATTATTAAACCAACAACCAGTCTTTTGACTTATCTTGCTGACTGATTTATGTTTATTTACTCGCGGATAAGAACAAAAACAGTTCTCGACATGGGATTATTTATGAGCAGATGTGTGAGGACTGTCTCCATGGAAGACAGTTATACTTTTGTTCTCGTGATGAAGGTTCAATGATGCAGCGGAAGGGTGCCTGAAAAGAGATTGGATCGATTAATTTTTCTACTTCTGGTAGGTACGCATTAAAAATCGAAAGTAGAGAGTTGCTACAACCTACCCACTTAATTTAAAAATAACATACCCTACCATCACAGCTTAGATCAGGTAAATATTGTACTACCATAGAAATATATAGCGTAAGGACAGCCCCTTCGGTACTTCGTTTTGTTGCCAATTTTGTAGCACTATTTAGTGCCAGCGATATGAGCTGCTCTCGTACGTCCCCACGGGTGCCGACGGCCGCGCGCACCGCTCACCGCTTCCTGTGTTCAACCAGGCGTATTCTGATGCTTATATCATTACTACCTACTACACTAGTTTTTCCTGACCTCATTCATTAAATACCTACCATTTTCATAGACCACTATCGAAAATACAGGCACTATTGTGAGACAAACCCAAGTTAAAATACAGCCATTGTCGGATGCGCGATATTTAGGTGATATAAACGGACGAGGCAGCCCGGCCGCCGTCTCCGGCCGTCGGTCCCCGGACACCGAGCTACTTGCAAAACCTTTTTAAAATATTGACTGAAACCGAACTTAGTTGGCTTTTAGCGAATGAGAAATGACTGCGGGTCGCAGGCAAAGTTCGCTATTGGAAACTGTTGGTTGAAAGCGAATGCAATGCATTAACTTTCTGGATTTACATAAAGTTTTTGGTACTCTAAAAGTGTCTACGTGGTACTAGTTAAGCAGGTACGTACATGGTAGTTACGTGGTTAATTAGTTACCTATTATGTAAAGCAGTAAACGACATGAAGGAGCTGGTTTAACAACCTAGAAGTTAGAAATTAAATAGAAGACCTGTCATATGTTACGTCTAGCTTACCCTCGACTCTACCGTCACTAACTTACAGAACCTACCGAACCTGGTTAGATCCAGTTATTTTAAGTTAAATACCTGCCATTAGCAGTCATCAAACCAGCGGAAAACATAAATCCCCGCAGCAGGTCCGCTCAAAAGCACCCGGCTTTCGGTCCGATTACCCGCAGTTACGGACCCCTCTAAACGATGAAAACTAATATTTCTCTTTGATTTTCCAATCAATTGCGTGTCATTTTACCTTTTGTTAAAATTGAGGACATTTACTTGTAGTTGCAATCTTTTGATTTGACAAAGGAATTTTATTTTGTATTTTCGAAAGACCTAACAAATACCTTTTTAAATTTTGACACCAAAGTAATTGTAGCTTCAAATCCGTTTTGGCTACTTAAGTAATGCAGCTAGTACAAGTCCGTTTACAATATAAATTAGGTTAAGAGGAAGGGCGGAAGAATGGCCGTTTCAGTAAATTAACGTAATTCTCTTCGTGGCGCCAATTGACAATTTACGGGACGAGGCTGCGATTTTTCGAGTGCTTTTTAAACTCACAAGTTAGTTTCGGTTCAGATTAGTAACGCTGTGTTAATATTCTAGGCGAGCTTTACGCGGGTATCTCATTGCAAAGGGCTCATTTTGAAACTTAAATTAAATGCTGTAAAATTGCAAACAAAATAAAAACATGTTTTTGGTTACATCAGACTCTGACAAAACTTCATTTTGATCAAATTCAATTTAATAATAAACACTGCAACTGGAAGCCTGTGTCAACGCTGAATGCTTTTTATTTGCCTCCGTCAGTACTCTTTGAACTGACGGTTAACTTGTTAAAAAACAAATCCGACCAAATTGAATTTAACCGGAGCAGCAGCGAACACACAATGGACACGTTGATGCGCGAAATATTTCCAATTTTTAACCGACTTCAAAAAAGAAGGATCGAGGTTCTCAATTCGTTGTTTTTTTTTTTAAAGTGGGTATATTGGTGGGCGCGTTCTGCTCGGCCAACAATGCTGCCATTGGCACGGCCAGCCTCAAAATTTCTCGATGAGTGTCAGAAGCAGGTCACTTAAGTACATACAGTTAAGACTGCTACCCATAAACATAAGAGAATGGAAAAACACAATCACACATTGCCAATCTAGAGAACTAAGATGCCTCATGTGCCATCTGACGGGACAGAGGGAATATTCGAAACCTGCGTCACGTAAAATCCAATAGTAAACGTTATCGAGTTTGTATGATGTTTGGAACAGCGCCCGCCCATGAGCGTATTTGGAACTAAAATTTAGTAGGAGGTTTCTCGATATCAATACGATAACCGTAACATTACGCAGGATTCGAAAACTCGTGCTCGACCCTCAGTGCAAGCTTCGTTACGTAGCGTCAAAAAAAACGGGTAAGTTGTCAGAAATGTCGTGAACGAACACTGTATGAAGTCAAATTACAAGTTTAAGTAAAAATACAATACAACACAAGAACTCTTTATTGAACACCACATAACAAACAAAACAGAAAAAAAGATACAAGACAATGCCAGGCAGCAATTGCGGCCTTATCGCTACAGAGCGAACTCTACTAGGCAACCATAATGAAACAGAGGTAAGTGGTGCTATAGAGATTTTATTTTAGGTAAGTAATTTAGAAATATGAAATCGATGCTTTAAGCCACTAACAATTTTATTATAGAATGACTTTTTTTTTTATGGAACAGTTTGACACCAATTGACCTAGTCCCAAACTAGGCAAAGCCTGTACTATGGGTACCAGACAACGGATAAACATAATTATATAGATAAATACATACTTATATACATATTAAACATCCAAGACCCGAGAACAAACATTCGTATTCATCATACAAACATCTGCCCCGACCGGGATTTGAACCCGGGACCTCAAGCTTCATAGTCAGGGTCTCTAACCACTAGGCTATTCGGCCGTCACTTTATCCCTATTTTAGTTTACACGTTCCAAGTTTTGAACTAAACAAGAGGAAAATTCTGCTGTGCTCGTACTTTTGCAAACTTAAAGCCATGTTCGCTCAACATGTTGGGCGAGCTTCGGCTGCTAAATATAACAGGTGCTGGCATGTCGAGGCACGATCACCTGAAGTCAGGGTTACCATCTCAGGATTTATCCTGAGATCTCAGAATTTTTAGGCTCTTGTCAGGATTGTGGCCGTATTTTGGAAGTTTAAGGAAATTTCAGGATTAAAAAAAAATTCAAAACAAAAACAAAAAATTACCTTCTTTATACTATGCTACCTATTCATAAAACTCATCTTAAATAAAAACAACATTTAGTAATATATTACCCAGAATTATCTAGTGCACTAAACCAGTAATTTGACTTTTTCCACAAAATTCGTAAATTGCGACAAAGTCTCAGAACTTTCAACGGAAATCAGGCTTTTTCTCCGGGCTTTTAAATTTTCCACCTGGTAACCCTCTGAAGCAACATCCGACATACATTATTCATCACGTATACTTGACGTACTTACCTACTCCTAGATATATTATGTGTTATACCTTGCTGTAGGCAGTCTTTGTCGCTTAAAGAGTTTTTAATGAGGCGTGGCGTGAGTTCAGGTTGTACAATATATGTATAGCCATCTACTCGTCATCAGAACTAATATTTGAACCATGTTGAAGATTCAGGGTTTCAAAACTGAAAAGGGTAATAAACGAATCCTTTTTAAAATCACTTTCGTGTCCATCCAATCTGTCCGCCTGTCAATTTGTACCTACATTGCTTTGAGCGCCCACGTCTAACTGATTTGCCTTTTTGCATTTTTTCAGTCACCTAATCGTTTTTTGTTTAGCCAAATTTCAGATTATTTACTTTATTAGTGGTTTATTTAGGATAAGCGTTGGTCCAACAGTGGGACACAGACTAGCTGTTAAAAATTGGATCAGTTCTATATCGCGTATTATTGTTATTTTGTATTTAAGTATCATCTTTTTTCGGATTGAAATGAAATGAAATGGTTTATTTGCTAGATACTGGTTACAAAGTATTCTTAAATGAAATGAAATGAAATGAAACTAAATGAAATGAAATGAAACGAAACGAAATGAAATGAAATTTATTTACTTGCTTTAGACATGGTACAAAAGTGATGTTATAAATAGTTGTTGTGCAGTGACATGTCGAACCGGATATATTGGCATGCAATTTTATTTTTACCTAATGATTGGTTGAAAGAATTAACGGAATTATTAGATACATTAAGCTGAATACATTATTACATTATTGAATACATTATTACATTATTGAATACATTATTGAATCCATTATTACATTATTATTGAATATATTATTAGGTTCCGTAGTCTTAGTCATATAGTTTCGTCATAGCCGTCTGTATGTCCGGTCTGCGGCATAGCTCAGAGACTCTTAATACTCGTACTAGAAAGCTGTAATTTGGCATGGATATACAAGTAATTTAAACATTTGTTTAAAAAATGTATAGGTCTTTCAAAAAAGTTGGGGGTATTTAAAAACATTTGCGAAATACCCAGTTTTAAATTGTTCGTTTTTGTTAGAGTAAAATGTCCCCCTTTCTCTACCAGCAAAACCGTTGTATTTGGCAATGTCGAAAAATTTAGGGCAGTAGTCCATATAGTTAATTTACAGTAAAACTATCACAGCTAAGTAGACTTTATAAGTTAACGAGTAATATTAACCATTTCACCAACCTAAAAAAATATTTACGTACTTAGTAGTTAAAAAAACACCTCCCTATTTTAAGTTACATAATGCACAATGCAAGGACTTTCTCATAACGGCTACGTAAAACCTATAATGTCTGACACGTTCTTGGCCAGTATTATTAATTTCTCGTCTTGTTTCCCATGCCTGTTCCATGGTACAAGTGCGATGGGTGAGAACTTAATGTGTATGCCAATATCTAAACGGATGCTGGTGAAAATTAATTCGGCATGTTAATTTGAATATGAACGCAAACACGATATCTCTATGCATCTAGTGCTGTACAGAATAATCTAAACTCTTTGTGATTACAACGCTATGACAACTCTATGCATTATTAATGCGATTAAAGTTGTTGGTAATCTATCTATTTACACTTGATACGATATTTGATACTTGATATTCTATTTTAATAATAACAATCAATATAATTATTATCGTTTTGGCTGCCATCAACTTGCTGTTTCGTGATACCTACCAAAAGGTTAAGTTACTACTTCTCCCATGGCGATGGATATCAAATGAAGATGGAAATTGAATAAATACCTTTATAACGATGAAATAGTCATTGTCATTTCATAACCCGCTTTTCAAGAATCCAGTAAATAGCGAAAACGAATATAAATAAATTTAAAATTAACTGTACGCTTCCGAACCGAGGGAGAATCACTGAATTCTAAGATGAAAATTCATTCGCGGCGTCGATTGAGACGGAACGTTATCTATCGGTTACGCGTTATCTACACGTGGCTCCCAGAGCCTACTTTCGGTGGGGGCAATAAGAGTGGGAATAGATTGATCGGTATGCCACGCTTATCTGTCGCTTATTACGGGAACAGGAATACATTATTCATGATCAGTCGGCTTCGTCGCGCAATCAACTCGTGTGATAATACATTTTACGCGTGGGACAAGTTTCCTATACCAAGGTACCGGTTATGAATAATAATTTTGCTTGCACAGGTAGAAATATGTAAGGATATTAGAATTGCCACGTGAAACTACCCTTTGCGTGGAAAAGTAAAGTAATTACATAAATGACATTATGAGAAATTGACGAAATTTAAATAGGAACATGTTATTATACTACCCCATCCGCTTTTGATGATAAGAGCCTCAAATTTGAATAACTCAATTTATAGTTCACATTGAATGCAGAAAAATGGCAACGTAAATACAAAGATATGGGAGTTTACATTACCTAAGAATGACAAAATACCTGTGTTAGTGTCTAACGAAAGCACCCCTCTTTGCTAAAGTTCTTTTAAGAGGTACATGCAATGACATTATTTTTAAGTCAGAAGTGTTCTTGGAGAATATCCAGCAGGAAGAGCCCTTTCGTTTTCAAAGCCCTTCTCTTGAATATATTGAAAAAAAAGACGTGTTATCTGTTCCTACTTAAGTGTAATTAAGGTAGGGTATGTAGTACAGTACGTACGTGACACGGAATGTCAAGATCCAGATTCTATTCGGTTCTATTCTATTCCCGGGGTAGGCTATTTTTTCTAATTTTCTCTGTATTCTTGTTTCAATAAGTATTTGAAGTTTAAAAAATACACAAAAAGAAAATCGTGATAAATAAATGGTAAATGTATACCTGTTTTATGAAAAAACTTAACTTAAACACCCTAATTAAGCTCAAAGTTATTCAACCCACAAAGCTGCCATCGCCACCGTTTGTTGCGAACAGCAAAGTTGGTTTGTTTGTTGTTAAACTAATTGTGGAGGCACCGGCTATGGTCTTAACTTTCCGCGATAAGAAATTATTAATAGGCTTTAAGAGTTATAAAATTAAATGTTCTTTTCTGGTTAGGCATCAGCAAATTTCTCTAACTTAGCGGTTATACATTGTCTCATTCTTGACCTGTTTAAGATTGGACTATGTTTATCCCATAGGTACCTACCATATTATTAAAACAATATTAGTAGGTATACTCTACGATCTGCGATCTTTTTTTGAATGAAGTATATTTTGACATGTCAAATAATAATATGTGTAATTTTCAAATCGAAATAAATGAATCTATCTATCTATATTTTTTCCTTGGGCAGTCATGTAACCTTATTTATATAGTACTTCCATTTATAAGTCAAGAACGGCTGGACCGATTTAAATGTTTATTCGGTCATAAACGGTACATTACAACTTATGTTATAATTAGTTACATGAGCCATCAACCAACAAAGTTGCCACAGGTTACTAATTCATAATAATAAAAATCATTTGGGTATTAAAATAAAAAATAACAGGACATGCAAATGAAGAGGCTACAAATTTAGAACGTAAAACATTACACCTTTATGATCTTTGATTTGTTGGATTTGTCTCCGCTCCGAATAGCAGTATAAGTATTAGACATAATGAAAACGGGATATTGACCGCGATTACCTTATAGGTTTGATGAGCTCCCGATATTTCGATGCAGTTGCATGCATCATGATCACGGGCAAACAAGTTTTCCCGTTATATCCCGTTTTCATTATGTCTAATGCAATTAACCGCGAATCATTTAAAACTGTTAGCAGTATAAGTAATAAAAGAGGGGGGAAATTCACTGATAACAAGAAGAATTATGACGAAAATTCATTTTCTCATACATTTTCTAGGAAAATGGCCTATGGCGGTACACATAGTTACTAAGTTCCCTGGGTCGTTTAGTAAAATAATAAAAGGATAGAAAACAAATGACTTACTTAATACTTATATTTATTTTAGTGTAATATTATTTGCTATTAAGCTTTGTGTTCTGAGTATCTTCACTTCATTTCTCTGGCTTAGTAATCGAATTTCAGAGGAGCAGAAAAGGTACTTTCCGGCCAGTGAAGATTTTCCACTTGACATGGTCCCTCTTTTTAGCTATTTGTTGGTATTATGTTCGCCTGTAGAAAAAATGTGTTAATATTTTGACATTATATAACTCAATTCTGAGAGGAGGCCTGTGCCCAGCAGTGGGACGTAAAAAAGGCTGGTGATGATGATGATGATATAACTCAAGAGCGCTAAAAACGGATCACTTTGTATGAAAAGTTCTATATTTATTCATCTTTTTGCTCTTGAGTGTATTATACCTCTGAGTTACGTATGATTTTGTGATAATATTAGAAAATATTTTTGCACAATAAACTAAAAACAATTAATTTGCTCATAGCTGCTGACTGAGATGGTCAACGTAGCGTTATCGCTTCCGCGTATCAAATAAGTTATAAAATACAGACTTAGCGCCCATAAATTTCAAATAACGCAGACAGCAACGTTCACGTGTAGAAAGTTTTACCCAGAATTCAAGGGAACAAAAAATTATCTTAAACAAAACTTAAGATTTATAAGAGTCGACCAACGCGCAACATAAAATTAAATTAGACAAAAGAAACCTGACTCGCTTTCTAAAAACTAAGTCGTAAAAATGACGCTTGACAAGTCGATACTTAAGAACCCATTATAGACAAAGGACTTTGTGCAATCTTTAAATTGCTAGGATACGTAAATTGCTTCCACGTGTTGCTCTAGACTCGAGTGAAACCAGTCAAAAAAATCATAGCAAGCAAAAAACATCATGATGCTGATGATGATGGTTTTAAGGGCGGAGCTTACGCTCTAGCATGACTATCGACCAATCGCAAGGATCGGTCATAGTCATTAACCAATCATATGTACGGAATTACTCGTGGGAATATTTTAAAATTACAGAGACAAGCCCACAGCTCCCGGAGAGAGGTGGAGACCCGAAGGATGACGCTGACGGGAGTGGAGGAGGAAGTTGGGGGGGTTGGATCTTGGCTCGCTTCACGACAAGAACCTAGAAAAATCTTAGCGATTCTCTCTGTTAGAACCTATGAGCTAGGGTTGTTGAAGGTCCTAACATATCGAAATTTTGTAACTAAAATCTAAATAAATAAGTTAGTTTGTAATTTAGCTAGGGAGTGAAAAGTGGCATCCAGGAGTTATTCGGTAAAGTACCCGATTTCAGTATTAATACAGGTTATCAAATGAATCCACTACTTGTTTATTACTGTTCTGTATTATAGTAAAGAATGAATCTAGACGAACTATATGAGTCTTGTTATCGCCTGATTCAGGTTGAATATAAGGGTTGGAACTCAATAGAGGCCATAATGTTGATATTGTTCGGATTAATGATCATGGTTCTATTGATCTTAATGTGTGAGAAATGTGGGAGTATTTGGAGGTGTTTGGGCTTGATTGTAGTAGAGAAGTCACACCTAGAGTTCGAGAGATTGAGATGACCGACGTTGGAAATTGAACTTATAAAGGGTCATGGATTTATTTGACAATACTGGAAAGAGTAAATTGTAAAACGTAATTTTATGTGTACTAAGTTAATCTGTGTGAAATGAATAAGAAATCTTGTAATTCCCTTGATTCATAGCTTTAGATTTACTTGCCGATCTTTGATACTGTTTTCCTAATTGTTTTAAACCTTGATAACGAATAAAGAGCGAACTTCATTGTCGCACAACAGATAATAAGTGTGCAGTCACAAGGACAACCCATTGCAAGCTATGTAAATATAGCACCATTCACCAATGTAATAAGGTGGAGAGTTGAGGCTAACGTAAATTAGACCCTCAATTAAAGCTCCTTTTCACACCAACTAAAAGCGAACCTAAAATCTTAAGTCTATTCATTGTACTCAGATGAACTAATTGTGTATATATTTTATTGTGTGATTATTTGTGTTTATTGTTGTGTGACATGTTTATTAGCCACTGTGTGCATGTGTGTTAGTGTGTAAATAGCCAAAAGGGTTTTTTATTTGGGGGTTCGTTTTCCCTTTATTAGTATGGCTCTGTAGGAACAGAATCCTCGATTTTCATTGAAACATATCATCAATGAAAATCTAAATAATTGAAATAGTTTCTTTTGCTTCCTCAAATGTATTATAAGGTAGATCTTCCTATTAAATAAATTAATTGATCTACTAAATTTCATGGTTTTCGTTATATTCTAGATAAGTTCCCTAACTCGGAACTATTTGATAATGGAGATTTCTCATTAATAAATTGAGCGGATTAAGCTACAATGAGATTTCTAAATCAAGAGCAAGTAAAGTACACTTCGTGTAATAATTAATCTCCACTATTGAAGATTTCCACACTGCATCTCGATCACAGATTTTCTATACAGTTCGATCTCGATGGCATTTTACAGATAAATTATTAACCACGTAATAAATACGGGTTAATAAATTAAATTGATTGATGAGACTTTATATTGTTAAAATTATGCCGGTACACTAGTAACTTTGCTTCAAATTGGTAATTTAAGCTTCTTCCAAGCAAACTGAGAGTTAACGTAAGGTCCATATTTTGATTAAACAGACCAAATATACATTTCTGAGACCAGAGTTGAGAACAAGAGACACAAGTTATTTGAGTAATAAAATCCTGCGTACAAACGCTAGGCGATGTCCTAACGGATTTTAGTGGCTAAATGTCACGTGTACCGGGAGACACAAATGGCAGTGGACCGAGAGCGGCGGAACCAGTGGGTATTGTTCGCATCGGTAGATGCAGTAAAGGTAACGACCCTGTAAGTCACAGCTGGTCTTGTGAGGCTGAGTTAATTGAGTTGAGACATTGAAGTAACGGAGGTTTCAGCCAATAAGCTGATTTGGGAAGGTTGACCCTATATACTCATGTACATGATTCGGTGGCGATCTGATAGCAATCCTGGGTACCCAATACACGCCATGTCTTACAGATTGACCTCCGACCTTGGTTTGGCCAAACCATATCAAATATTATTGAATTTCATAAATCCATGGTAAAAGGGGTAGGGGCCCGCTGGGCCCCAACATTGAAAGTACGCATCCTCGGATGTTGGAAATGTAAACGCTTCGCAGCGCAAAGGAGGTCAACTGTCACCCCAATAACCTGACGACAGGGCCAGTTACTGGCGTAGGGATCCCCGTACCAGAATGAGATTGGTCATTTGGTTCAGGCATACCTGTTTCTAGTATTTTCACTGTCTATCACGCTATCCGAGCACTTACTTTATTCCATACAGCCAACAATAGTACAAGCGAGCTTCACTAACTTGTATTGAATGAGGCTCGCCTCATTACAATAAACCCTTTGTCTACCCCGGAACATAAGGTTCCAGGTAAGCGGGTGGAATGAATGACAGTCGGGGTACTAGACCACTCAATCCAATGTACTGTATAAAGCCTTGAAATTGACAAATAAGCTGCCTCCTTGTTACCGAGATGTGCTCTAACTCTACGATGTTTTCCTGAATAAAGTCTAAATACATTCGATACACTAAATAAATAAATATATAGACGATCCTAGCCGTACCATCACAGAAAATTGGCGCAGTGACCAGCGATCCAATTACGTATTCGAAATAACGATACGATTGGACTTGTAATGTAACCAAATAAAAAAAAAATAAAAAAAAAAATAACACAACGTAGGAAATGAAAATTGTGATCGAGTGTGTAAGGAAATTTTCAGGAATCATACAGAAGAAGGAGAAAGATCGCTTTGTGCATGATTCATGTATTATTATGTATTAAACCTTTTAAATATTTGTTTGAGGTTTTGGGGGAGCAAAATTAAGCTATGTTATTCTTATCCATAAATGATAGAATTATACAAATTTTAGGAGCGGTTTGCATTGGACCAGGCGTTCGAGATATCACTCCTTACTAAATTTATAGACTAATTTTGAAGTAATAAAACCACATTGTAACATTTCAAAACCCATATCGAGCTTTAGACGATTGGTCTTAGACATTCACATCACGCTTATTACCTTTGTCTTAGCAAACAAACGGAAGGTTGCACAAGTCCTAAATAACTTAACACTAAACAAAGTTGAGCGGTTATTGGTAGAGCGTGTTTGTGTCAGGTAAATTGTTAGAGATGCCGGCAGGTAAAAGGGAAAATGTTCGGAAGCAGGCTAGGTCAGGAAGGACCGTTACTAACGCGGTAGACTCGGGGGAACGAACGGAAGCGGTAGGGAATGCTACTTTAGAGTTGATATTGCAGAAGATGAATGAATTCCAGGAAAAATTGCAACAACTAAGTTCGAACGGTAATGACAAGCGAAACGAAGGTGAGGGGGGTTCGTCGCGCAACACGAACGGAGGAGATTGTAGAAATAACGTTGTGAGAAATAGACAGGATTCGGCAGGTCGCGAGTCTACAAGCACTAACACGATGTCTTCGGAGACGCGAAACTTATATGTTGTACAACCCTCCACTAGTAAACCGAGTTTTGATGGGAAACCATTAAACAACCCTATTACGTTTTTAAAGCGATTAAAAAGGTATATTAGAGCGGTAAATGGCCAGGAACGTGAAGTCGAGATAGCATTAGGGTGCATAACGGGACACGCGCATAAGATTATGGAGTTATACTCTAAGGGATGGGTTACGTTCGCTGATTTTGAAGCCGACTTTAGGCGTAATTATTGGACCGAACAGATTCAGGAGTCCGTCAGGTATAGGTTGATCAACGCGGTGTATACCGGTGATTCAGGAATTTCGATGGCTGAGCATTTCGCAGAGCAGGTCGAGTCGATGCAGTCGTTAACAATTGCTTTTAACGAAAGGGATCTGGTTAATTCCATAATGCGACACTATTCAATAGATGTGCAAAGGTTATGGTTCACTAGGATTGAGGAGCCCACGATTATGAGCGGGGCAAATTTTCTAAGGAGCATGGAACAAAACGTCCTCGTGAGACAGAGAGGAGGTGCTACGGGTGTTGTTAGCGGCAGCTTTAGGAAGGAGCGGTACAACAGGTCGCAGTTGGCACGTCCAATCACCGCTATGATCTCTGCTGGCAGGTGGCAGAACAAGGGAAGTTCAGCAAGGGGTCGAGGCTATCGTCAGGGTCGGATAGGTTATAGGGCGAACTTTAACAGGGTGGCGCCACTTACAAATGTACGAGCGGGAGTTAGCAGCAGACCGGCCATCACTTTTGTAAAGGAGGGTGAGAGTTCAACTTCGTCGAAAACTGTGGGGGAGGACGAGTCAAAAAACTAATGTCCCCTACACAGGTGAAGTCCAGTTGTTTATCGATGTGTAGTACGGGGAGCAAGAGGGCTTCGGAGCGTAAAGCGGAAGGTGTAGGCTATAGGATCTTGATTAGGAATTGATGGAGAAGAAATAGAAATAGAAATAGAAATATATTTTATTCGCATTAAATGTAGTACAAAAATAAGATGTTACATTATGTGGATAGTTTAGATTCATACATTTAAACTTAAAGAGTCATGCAAATATTGTGTTTGGCTACTTGATACATGCAGGTATAATTATAACACGTTAATTAGGGTTTATCTACATCATAATCAAGTATTCCTTCAGAGAGTAGAAACACTTCATTACCAGC
Organism: Clepsis dumicolana; assembly: GCA_963691665.1. Lineage (NCBI taxonomy): Eukaryota > Metazoa > Arthropoda > Insecta > Lepidoptera > Tortricidae > Clepsis > Clepsis dumicolana. The sequence goes on from OY829510.1 coordinate 12,000,871, forward strand.
CATCGGTACAGCTGGGTTTTAAAGGATCTTAAAGGGAGTACTTTCATGGGTTCCGGTAAATTATTATACAATTTTATGCACATAGTGTGACTATTTTTCTTTTTCATAATTGTATGCATCTTAGGTAAAACTAATTTGTCAGGATATCTTGTATTAAAAGAAACTGTGTCACTTTTCTCTTTAAACTTTTCAGGATGCAGTTTGACAAATAAACAGGCCTCATAAATATAAATAGAGTAAACAGTCAGTATCCCATACTCAACAAACCCTACATGATGTACGGCGGCTGATATTACTTATAGCTCTTATACACTGTTTTTGTGCGATAAATGTTCGATTTACTTGTACAGAGTTACCCCAAAGCAAAATCCCATATCGTAAGTTAGAGGCAACATAGCCATGATATGCACTTAAGGCTGTCTTAGTATCAGTTATCCTTGTTAAGCGCCACAGTGCATAGGCAAATCAGGCCAGGCAAAATAGGCAAAGGAGGCCAGGACAGAGGTTAGGTGTCAGAGAAGGAGGGTTGAAGCGGCCATTGGAGGGGAACGCGTGTAAATCTAATTTGAATTGTAAGTCGATAGCACGTAGTGTAGGAATCTTATTGGAAAATCAGTTCAGCAACATAGCCGAATGCGATGAGAGAGGTTCTACTTGTGAATTTTGTAAAAGGAGAGGCAGAGAGGTATATACTATATTTCACGAATTCGATGAGATAGTCGGCATAGGCGATGATTATTCGTTACCTAGGTTACCTGAGGTATGCGTGTGGTTATACGGAAGAAGTATGAATGCACTTATCGACACGGGCAGTCAGATCAGCGGAATAACTAGGGAATTGTACGATTCCATTCGGACAGAGAAAGGTGATCTACCTGAAATCGCCATTCCAGCAATTCAGGTACAAGGAGCATTCGGTTCGCGGAGCGAGAGTACGAATCGGTTGGTACTAATAGAGTTCAAATTAGGTAGTACTTTAGTCGAGGCACCTGTGCTAATTATGCGACGATTACCTAGGTCGTTGATACTAGGATATGATTGGCTAGAGCGTGTGAAAGGGGTAGTAAATTGCGGTAAGGAACGGACGTTGACGATCGAGCATCTAGGAGTTAGGTCTAGTGTTAGGCTAGATTCAGATTGCGAAACTGAACGGTTAGGGGGAGAGGCAAACGCTGCCATTATCAATTCGGTATTGAGGCAAAGTGCACGACCGGAGGAGTACTGCGGGTCGAACAATAAATCGGACAATGGGGACAATGGGAAGTACCACTTAGACGAGTCAGACTTAAGTAGCGAACAGAAGAGGCTGTTGCTACCTGTACTAGACAGGCATTGCAAGGTATTCACGGAAAACTTAGGGTTGACCGACAAGTACGAGCATGCCATAAAATTAGTTGATGAAACGCCTTTTGTCAAACATAGCTATCCAGTACCTTTGGCATATCGAGAACGGGTTAAGGAGAAATTAGCGGAATTAGAAGGATTAGGAGTTATTAAACAGGAAGCGACCTCGTATTGTAGCCCACTTACATTCACTAAGAAACGGGACGGATCGATAAGACTTTTATTAGATGCACGTGAGCTTAATAAGAAAATGGTGGGAGATGCGGGTGCGCCACCACTTAGATCCGAGATATTACAATCTTTTCATGGAGTAAATTACATCAGTTTAATTGATTTGAATAATGCTTATTTTCAAATACCTTTGCATTTAGATTCAAGGAAGTATACGGGTTTCTCTTTTATGGGGAAAACTTATACATATTGTGTCTTGCCTCAAGGTTTAAAAACGTCTGTAGCAGGGTTTTCAAGAGCAATGGACACTATATTAGAAGGAGTACGGGAGTTTTGTGTAAATTATTTGGACGATATCGTCGTATTTACCACGGGAGATGTGAAATTACATTTAGAACATCTAGACCAAGTGTTGGATGAATTAGAAGACGCGGGGTTAACGGGAAGGATAGAGAAATGCCGATTTCTATGTGTAGAAGTAAAACTGTTAGGACACATAGTCAATACAAGCGGGGTACGAATGGATCCCGATCGTGTAAAAGCCATAATGGACTTTCCCATACCTCGAACCATAAAACAATTACGAGGATTCTTGGGATTGATAAATTATTACCGGAAATTCATTTCGAAGTATAGTGAAGAAGTTAGACCGTTGTGTGACCTACTAAAGCAAAACACAAAATGGTCATGGACACAGGAAATAAACGAGTGTTTTGAGGTGGTGAAAAGGTTATTTGTAGAGACCATAATTCTTGCACACCCAAATCCAAGGGAGACTTATTATCTGCAAACTGATAGCAGCAATCTGGGAGTTTCTGGTTATGTGTACCAAGTGACTAACGAAGGAGAGGAAAAGGTCATAGGATTTTGTAGCAAATCTTTGTCAGAGACTGAGCGTAGGTGGACCGTTACTGAACAGGAGCTGTGGGCTATCATCTACAGTTTATCAAAATTCGAGACGTATTTGAGGGGGGCTCGGCTAGTAATTAGGACTGACCACAAGAGTCTGATATTTTTACAGTCATGTAAGTTACTGAGCGCACGAATGATACGTTGGGTACATTACATAGGTCGGTTTGATTACACTATTGAACATGTAAAGGGTCGATTAAATACAGTGGCAGATGTATTATCTCGGCATATAAAGGGTACAACTGATGTACTAACTAACAAGATTACGGGGCCGGAAATGAATTTGTTCAAGATACCATTAGGGAGAATTGTGAAGGGAAGGTGGAAGGAGATAGGCGAACATCAGAAATGCGACCGGGTCGCTAGCGAAATAATGAACCGTATGAAGGTCATAGGTACACCTGAGGCGAAGTACTATGTACTCGAAGGAGGAGTTCTTTATAGGACGGACGCTCGTGCGAACACATTAAAACTCTATGCCCCGAGGACCTACAAAAGGATTTAATCACTAGCATACACGAGGAGATAGGCCACTTTGGACGATACAAGGTTTATGCCTTGATGAAACGACGTTATTATTTCGCGAACATGTCTCGTATAATAGGCAGGATTGTGAGGGCTTGTAAAGCGTGTCAAAAATCTAAACATGCATTAGAAACTCACACGGGACCAATTAAAACCGTTGCAGCGAGCGAGATAGGAGATTTGGTAAAGTTAAAGACTTTTGCGAAATCTGACGCTGACAAAAAGATAACAAAGAAATTCATGCGGTTATTTGAGGGACCTTTCATAGTAGGAGCCGTCCCCTATGAGAACGTATACACTTTGATTGACCAACAGACGGGCACAATCAAGGGAAATTATAATGTTATTCATTTGTTCCGCTATTACGAAAGTAATTAACGCATAGGTCCACTTTCGTTCAACCTTGCGATAAGGGTAACAAAGGATAAGGAATGTTAGCGATATCATAAACGGAGAATGAAAAAAAAAAAAAAAAAAAAAAAAGGGAGTAAATGGGATTTTATTGCCACCCCACGACAATAGGTAGGCGTGAGAAAACCGAGAGGAGCGTGAGATAAGTAGGGTTAACGTGGAAATTTTGAGTAAGCAAGCTTTAGAGTAGGAATGCTGAATTTGTATTGGAAGGGAAATATATTTTGAAACGGACTAGTGCTAGGGAGGGAGAGAGAGAGAACACTAGGTGTTCCAAAATCTATTTGGGGGAGTGTGAGATGGTCAACGTAGCGTTATCGCTTCCGCGTATCAAATAAGTTATAAAATACAGACTTAGCGCCCATAAATTTCAAATAACGCAGACAGCAACGTTCACGTGTAGAAAGTTTTACCCAGAATTCAAGGGAACAAAAAATTATCTTAAACAAAACTTAAGATTTATAAGAGTCGACCAACGCGCAACATAAAATTAAATTAGACAAAAGAAACCTGACTCGCTTTCTAAAAACTAAGTCGTAAAAATGACGCTTGACAAGTCGATACTTAAGAACCCATTATAGACAAAGGACTTTGTGCAATCTTTAAATTGCTAGGATACGTAAATTGCTTCCACGTGTTGCTCTAGACTCGAGTGAAACCAGTCAAAAAAATCATAGCAAGCAAAAAACATCATGATGCTGATGATGATGGTTTTAAGGGCGGAGCTTACGCTCTAGCATGACTATCGACCAATCGCAAGGATCGGTCATAGTCATTAACCAATCATATGTACGGAATTACTCGTGGGAATATTTTAAAATTACAGAGACAAGCCCACAGCTCCCGGAGAGAGGTGGAGACCCGAAGGATGACGCTGACGGGAGTGGAGGAGGAAGTTGGGGGGGTTGGATCTTGGCTCGCTTCACGACAAGAACCTAGAAAAATCTTAGCGATTCTCTCTGTTAGAACCTATGAGCTAGGGTTGTTGAAGGTCCTAACATATCGAAATTTTGTAACTAAAATCTAAATAAATAAGTTAGTTTGTAATTTAGCTAGGGAGTGAAAAGTGGCATCCAGGAGTTATTCGGTAAAGTACCCGATTTCAGTATTAATACAGGTTATCAAATGAATCCACTACTTGTTTATTACTGTTCTGTATTATAGTAAAGAATGAATCTAGACGAACTATATGAGTCTTGTTATCGCCTGATTCAGGTTGAATATAAGGGTTGGAACTCAATAGAGGCCATAATGTTGATATTGTTCGGATTAATGATCATGGTTCTATTGATCTTAATGTGTGAGAAATGTGGGAGTATTTGGAGGTGTTTGGGCTTGATTGTAGTAGAGAAGTCACACCTAGAGTTCGAGAGATTGAGATGACCGACGTTGGAAATTGAACTTATAAAGGGTCATGGATTTATTTGACAATACTGGAAAGAGTAAATTGTAAAACGTAATTTTATGTGTACTAAGTTAATCTGTGTGAAATGAATAAGAAATCTTGTAATTCCCTTGATTCATAGCTTTAGATTTACTTGCCGATCTTTGATACTGTTTTCCTAATTGTTTTAAACCTTGATAACGAATAAAGAGCGAACTTCATTGTCGCACAACAGATAATAAGTGTGCAGTCACAAGGACAACCCATTGCAAGCTATGTAAATATAGCACCATTCACCAATGTAATAAGGTGGAGAGTTGAGGCTAACGTAAATTAGACCCTCAATTAAAGCTCCTTTTCACACCAACTAAAAGCGAACCTAAAATCTTAAGTCTATTCATTGTACTCAGATGAACTAATTGTGTATATATTTTATTGTGTGATTATTTGTGTTTATTGTTGTGTGACATGTTTATTAGCCACTGTGTGCATGTGTGTTAGTGTGTAAATAGCCAAAAGGGTTTTTTATTTGGGGGTTCGTTTTCCCTTTATTAGTATGGCTCTGTAGGAACAGAATCCTCGATTTTCATTGAAACATATCATCAATGAAAATCTAAATAATTGAAATAGTTTCTTTTGCTTCCTCAAATGTATTATAAGGTAGATCTTCCTATTAAATAAATTAATTGATCTACTAAATTTCATGGTTTTCGTTATATTCTAGATAAGTTCCCTAACTCGGAACTATTTGATAATGGAGATTTCTCATTAATAAATTGAGCGGATTAAGCTACAATGAGATTTCTAAATCAAGAGCAAGTAAAGTACACTTCGTGTAATAATTAATCTCCACTATTGAAGATTTCCACACTACATCTCGATCACAGATTTTCTATACAGTTCGATCTCGATGGCATTTTACAGATAAATTATTAACCACGTAATAAATACGGGTTAATAAATTAAATTGATTGATGAGACTTTATATTGTTAAAATTATGCCGGTACACTAGTAACTTTGCTTCAAATTGGTAATTTAAGCTTCTTCCAAGCAAACTGAGAGTTAACGTAAGGTCCATATTTTGATTAAACAGACCAAATATACATTTCTGAGACCAGAGTTGAGAACAAGAGACACAAGTTATTTGAGTAATAAAATCCTGCGTACAAACGCTAGGCGATGTCCTAACGGATTTTAGTGGCTAAATGTCACGTGTACCGGGAGACACAAATGGCAGTGGACCGAGAGCGGCGGAACCAGTGGGTATTGTTCGCATCGGTAGATGCAGTAAAGGTAACGACCCTGTAAGTCACAGCTGGTCTTGTGAGGCTGAGTTAATTGAGTTGAGACATTGAAGTAACGGAGGTTTCAGCCAATAAGCTGATTTGGGAAGGTTGACCCTATATACTCATGTACATGATTCGGTGGCGATCTGATAGCAATCCTGGGTACCCAATACACGCCATGTCTTACAGATTGACCTCCGACCTTGGTTTGGCCAAACCATATCAAATATTATTGAATTTCATAAATCCATGGTAAAAGGGGTAGGGGCCCGCTGGGCCCCAACATTGAAAGTACGCATCCTCGGATGTTGGAAATGTAAACGCTTCGCAGCGCAAAGGAGGTCAACTGTCACCCCAATAACCTGACGACAGGGCCAGTTACTGGCGTAGGGATCCCCGTACCAGAATGAGATTGGTCATTTGGTTCAGGCATACCTGTTTCTAGTATTTTCACTGTCTATCACGCTATCCGAGCACTTACTTTATTCCATACAGCCAACAATAGTACAAGCGAGCTTCACTAACTTGTATTGAATGAGGCTCGCCTCATTACAATAAACCCTTTGTCTACCCCGGAACATAAGGTTCCAGGTAAGCGGGTGGAATGAATGACAGTCGGGGTACTAGACCACTCAATCCAATGTACTGTATAAAGCCTTGAAATTGACAAATAAGCTGCCTCCTTGTTACCGAGATGTGCTCTAACTCTACGATGTTTTCCTGAATAAAGTCTAAATACATTCGATACACTAAATAAATAAATATATAGACGATCATAGCCGTACCATCACATGACCATTTAGGTAGGTACTTAGCTATAAGTTGTGTTTGTGATAATAACTTCTATACCTATAAAACAGTACCGTGACTGACTGACTGACAGACAAAGCACAGCCTAAATCACTGGACCTAGAGACTTGAAATTTGGCAAACAATATACCTTGAGTATCTAAGAGGTGCACTAAGAAGGAATTTTTCGAAATTCCGACGGGATAGGGAACTAGCCCATTTTGTAATATGTTTCACGGGGGCAAAGCCGCGGGGCATAAGCTAGTACGGATATAATTTCTGATTCACTGAATAATTTGCTTATTAAAGTGGAATAGTTACAATATTTTTGCTGTGACTTCAACTGCATGCTTATTTTTCTTATTAAGCTGACAGCCATGGCTGCTTGCTATGCTCGTGTTACTAAACGGGAGTCATCAAAGAGTCTTTAAATTAAGTATGAAAAGATTTTCAACATCAAATGAAAGCAGGTCCCAACGTCTTTGTGAACCGTCTGACGTTTCCACTGAAGCCTGAATCCCCACTTTGACTAATGATGATGATACCTTGAACAAAAACTGAGATAAACGATGCAGAAAAAAAATGGAGTGACTTCAATAAAATATATGTAAAACAAATGCTCCGTGTAGCAAAAGCTTTCAGTTTGATGAGATGCCAGTGGAAGGGGGTTGCGTTTATTTTTTATGATCTTACAGCACATTTTATGAATTTAGAGATCGGCATAAAAGTAAAATATTACCTGAGCATAACTAACTTATATTAACTGCTTGAAAAAATAAGTATTTCACAATGATACACGACTTACCAGTCTCCTTTGGCATTCGTCTTATTCAAGTGATATACAGACGAAGAAACTGAATTAAGTAGGTACCTCTGTGTAACCTTTTCACAATCAATTACAAAGACATATTCACATATTGGTATGCCATACTTAACAGATTTTCCAGGCAATTAGTTTTTCTGTAATGCTGTGAAATTGTTTGGGGCACATTTTGGAAAACATGTAAATGTATTTTTAGTTATGTTATAGGTGTACACTTTTTTATAAAACAATTATGTACCAATCAGTCGCCAAACACGATGAAACAGAACAATTTAACTTAATTGTGCTTTGCTATCACTGGGAAGTCATTCATCTTCTCCTCTTCATCTAACGGACTCCTTTTGTTTATGCTGAACTAATTTAATTAATCGTCTGTCAAAATAACACAGACCATTACACAAGAAACTATGTTATTTAGGTAATATGAAACCTCAACAGTTTCAAAGTACTTTGTCGTTATTGTATTCGAGCTTAACATAATTTCAACTTTAATAAATAGCCGTTCAATAGGTATAATACCGTGAACCTATAATAATTTGTCGTGAAGCGACAGTGAAAAAAAAAGAAAACAAACTAACCTACGACCAAAAACTAATGAAAAAATATATAAAGTTTTAAAGAAAAATAATAACAATTTATTATTTACAAATATTTACAGGAAATTCGAAAAAAAATAAAAAGATGAGTGGTTCGGGGAAAACATGTAGAGTGGGTGATGGGTACAGGCGGTGTGTATGAAGTGGAGTGGTAGAGGAAAAGGGGCGAAGTAAGCGTAGCGGAGCGGAGTGAAGCGGAGCGGAGCTGATCGGAGCGGAGTGGAGCACGGAGGAAGGCGGCGGCGAGAAAGTGTGCTTTCCAGCACACACTGCACGGCACGACGGAGCTCGGGTACGGGATGGTAGTAGGCAGTGGAGTGGGTGCGCACGTTAAGTCACGCACCCAGGGATTGCACAGACTTGGTAGTTCCGGAGAGCGCACGTCAATGGTAGCGTGCACGTGGAGGGTGATTTCAGGTAGCGAAGTGGGGCGCGCGATGAGCCACGCACCCAGGAGCACACAGGTATGAAGTACCCGGCGGCGCACGCCAGAGGATAGTGAGCACGAGGTGGGCGACCTCACACGCCTCGCCGAGCAAGACGTGTCCGAAGGCGCCGCTTGAAGTTGAAGAACTTTGAGATGAAGACTTTTATTTTACCGCGCAGTAAAAGAAAACTTAATATGGCACTGCAGGGTCCCGGGGTTTAGCGACCCCGGGACAAGGCCTTTAATTTAGTACTTTCTTGCTTGAAAGCGGACGAGAGACTGCCGTCGTCGGGCGCTTGTACGGCTTATATAGCATTCGGCCGGAGATGCGTGCCCGACGGCGGCTCCAGAACCAGAACGTTAAAGATTTCAAATTAAAAGCAAAATTTTGTAGGTGGCCAAGAAGAAACGAGTAATTTTGGTGGAGATTAGATATAAAAACACCAGGCTGACGAGAAAAGAAAACAGAAATTGCCATGACGACCATATAAACAAAGACGTCAAAACATGTCAAAATTTACTTTCAGGTTCATAACATTGCTAACAAAAACGAAAACAAATAGATGTATCACAAAAGAAAAGGAAAATGTGTAGCGCATAAGCGCGTGCGAAGCCCGGTTTTGTAGAGTTCAGTAGAAGACTGTGAAACGCAAAGAAAGGTAAATCTGCAGATATAGGATTTTAAAAACGTTTACAACGTGAAGGGATGCTGTGAAAATAAAGTGAAATGGTGTTAATAAGAGTTTAAAACGTTCCAGGGTCCTATGGAAATGAATGTAGAGAAAATTGAAGATGTGTGTTCGAAAACATAAGTGACGTAAATGGAGTAAAAGGATGCTAAAAATTACACTGTAAGTAGCGTAATACTACGTCATTATCTTATTTATAGAGCAATATTTTATTTTATTAGTAAGCCTAAGTTTGGTACTACCATATCTAATTACCATTACACGTTGTCATTCTATACTCAAGACCAAAATAAGAGCACAACGTTGATAAGGGAAGACACAGAAAACGGTCCTCTAATTTTGGCCTTGGGTGTATTTTCGCTCGGCAATTTCGAACCCGATTAAATTCCAAAAATGGAGTTAGTGCTCCCCTGTCGTCCGACCGATATCAAAAAAAAAAATCAAATCAAAATAAAATATTTTATTTGGTATCATGCTAAGGGTTACAATATGTATGTCCGGTCCCTCCTGGTAAGTATGACAAATACTTGTGTTAGGAGGTTCCGCTCCTCCCTTCCGGTGTTGTTTTAGTATAGGTATGTACGGGTGTACTTAATCCTTTACCTGGCAATGATACTTGACATTCAGTAACTTTGGTACATGACATAATTCCAACAGCAGAAAAAATATACCATACAAATCAGAAAAGGGGATGAAGAATTCTTTTTTTAAGTCTGGCTTGGCATAATGTTCATCAGTTTGTGGAAAACCACGTCCCGCTTCATTATATTCAATATTACGATAAGTTTTATAAGAGACAATTTTATAAATCAACGAGTTTTATGCTTTCGATGTTTTCAGTATACGCATCTCCCGTTTTTAAAAAACTTGAGTTTTAATGCCCCATTCTATTCAGTTTTACTATTTAGTGTGATGGTAATGAAAAGAATAGTTTAATTACATTAAAAAGAAAATAACCTCTAGTATTTGACTACCGGATAGCCTAGTGGTTAGAGACCCTGACCATAACCATGAAGTTTGAGGTCCCGGGTTCGATCCCCTGCCGGAGCAGATGTTCTCGGGTCTTGGATGTTTAATATGTATTGTATTTATCTATAAATAAGTATGTTTATCCGTAGTCTAGTTTTTGGCTAGGTTAAGTAATTGGTGTCAATTGTCCCCTGATATTTTATCTTGTTGAATGGCAGTGTCGAATATTCCTACTGTCTATAGGTACTAACGGACTACATACGTGACGGTTCAGGCTGTATAGGCAATCAGCCCTTCCGCTATTTCCCCACGAGCGACTGCTCACTGCACGGAAATGATACTGTATGCACGAACGACGGAGCCGTGCGCGGCACATGTTTTCACTACAATTGCACCAGTCCTATATTGCGAAACGTCAAGTCTCTTTCGTATAAAACTATTCTCACGTAGGACCTCTTGATCCGTGTTTTGTTTTTATTTACTAACTGAAGGTAGGTACATAAATGTACTTAGAAATATTTTCGGTTTCAGTTGGAGAAAAATTATAATAAACAATCAAACAAACATTACATAATGACAATTTTTTTTTCTTAGAACTAAATGACCTGGGAATAGACTATTATACAGCGATTATTATAAGCGGCTCTTCTGAATAACACGAAAAAGTTTCCTAGGCCCTACTACATTTTGTAAATACATATTTTCATTCAGTCATGCACATTAGTCAATTTTGGCCCCGACATGATTCAGGCTAATTCATAGTCCATCCTCTGGGAGCTCACGACAGTCACGTCTCAGCGGCAGTGAAACGTATACACCCCCAGCGAGTGGTGTGCTCCCAGAGGAAGGACTACAAATTAGTCCGAAACAAGTCGGGGTTAAACTCGACTTGTATACATGAGTGATCCGTTTATGTCGCTATAATTGAGTCTCACGATAGTCTTTACATGTTGAAACAAATTTTCAGTACTTCAAATAATATTTGCTAAGGTTAAGATTGACATTTAACAACTGGAATACCAGCAGACATACGTTTAAGTTTTCTATAATATCACGTCAAGCAGTCTAACTCACGATAAAATTTCCTACTACTAAAAATGAATAAAATAAATTTTAAACGGTACCTAGTGGGACATCCATTCAATTTATGTGCTAAGCAGAATCATAAAATTTATACGGCTAGTTGTAAATCCGCTGCGTTTTGAGGCGGGTATAACTTGAGTCGATATTGCTCGTTAGCTCATAGAAATAGAAATATATTTTATTCGCAATAAATGTAGTACAAAAATAAGATGTTACATTATGTGGATAGTTTAGATGCATACATTTAAACTTAAAGAGTCATGCAAATATTGTGTTTGGCTACTTGATACATGCAGGTATAATTATAACATGTTAATTAGAGTTTATCTACATCATATTCAAGTATTCCTTCAAAGAGTAGAAACACTTATTTACCAGCCATCGGTACAGCTGGGTTTTAAAGGATCTTAAAGGGAGTACTTTCATGGGTTCCGGTAAATTATTATACAATTTTATGCACATGGTGTGACTATTTTTCTTTTTCATAATTGTATGCATCTTAGGTAAAACTAATTTATCAGGATATCTTGTATTAAAAGAAACTGTGTCACTTTTCTTTTTAAACTTTTCAGGATGCAGTTTGACAAATAAACAGGCCTCATAAATATAAATAGAGTAAACAGTCAGTATCCATAAATTTATTTAAGATTATTGCGACGGCTTTGTTCATAAATAGGTATGGTACTTATATTCATTTTTCAATTTAGACTAAAATGGTGCTATGGACCAATGAGGTACTTTGAAGTTATTTATTATTATTTAATTACAAAGTAGTACACAAAACTAAGCTTTAATTTAATTTACTGCAAGTACTTACGTGGGTGAAAAACACAACAATGTCTTTGAAATAATGACGCGCAAACCCTACTCGAGCCTTTTCACTCCTGCCACACTAAATCCAACTTAATAATATTAAGAAAGCATTGTTTTCTCTTTTTTCAAAGTCCCATAATCTTCATCTAAGTACAGCAAAAACATTACCATTTTTAATTTAACAAAAGGTTTTCTGTAACGATCAACACTGTGTAGTCCGCAGCTATTTGTGTCGCGACATTCTCAGCAGTAGGTATTTAAAAATATAAAAAAAACCGGTTTCATGACATTCTATAAAGAGATAAACGTACTCTGAGGCCTTTAGAAGGAAAAGGACACATTTTAAGGACACAAGGAAACTTATTCAGCGAGCGAGTCACCTTTCTACGTCGCGGGAGAACTTATTTGCTGAGCAAACTGCAAGCAAGCCGCGACCCCGTTAGTTACAAAATTGTCAAGGATCTTTTGTTGAAAATTAAGGGAGATGTTTTGAATAGAATTTGTAGAAAATGTACTACAATCTCGTGGAGTATTCTTTGTGTCGTACGAGTCGTGTCCGTGGAATATTCAGCGCCCGGCTTGGAGAGCACTTAGCGCGACGCGAGTTTCTCTACCTCTGTTTACGCGAGCAATAAAAATAACAGGTATAATAACATTAAGGTGCCTCTTCTGCGAACATTTTTTTCCAGTAGATAGTTTTTTTTTTATCGGGTAAAAATAGTCCAACTCTATGCTGGTATATTGTATATAATGTATGCTGACTTGTCAGGTAGTTAGGTATCAGCTACGTTTTTCTGGCTCAAATTGAAGTCTATTATTGTAGATTATTTACTTTTTGTTCAACTTATAATTTGCAGAAATTTGTTCCAAACCACAAGTGTGCCGTAAATCTAGCTTGATATAACTGCTGATTAGATACCTAGATACTCAAGTCTTTGCACACAGCTTCGAGCTTAATATTAGAGTTTGGATTTGTATCTTAGATACCTAATCAAATATTAACCTTGATGCTCAGTGCAAACATCATCAAAGGCATATAGGTACAACTAGGATTATAGATGAGTCAAACAAGGCAGTTAATAATCATTCAATCCGTGTAGTCTGTTGTTGTGTGTACATAGTTTGTGTAACAAGCGTAATAATTATGCATACAATATGTATCGGTATTTCCGTGACACGCACGCGTATCTATCACGATCGTGAGGTTGTGCACAAAACGATACGCGATTATATAGGTACGATAGCGTATCTGATACGCTTCGGACAAACGAGCAATTATGGCACCGGCGGAGACACGTCATGCCGACGTATCTAAAAGGGTTCTTATGTTATAATGGAGCAACAACTGAGATTGTGGCGACGACGAAATTGTAAAACGGTCTGAAAAGGCGGGTTTCAGGCGAAAATTTTAAGATTTAGGCTGGCCTCGCTACTCAGAGTTTATCTGGGCTATGATCCAAAAAGCTCCGTAGGTGAAGTTTATTTACTTATCTGAATTTGACCCGCGCTTAAACAACTTAGCTGCGTCGTATTGAGTTACCCTTAGCTACTTAGTCGTTAGATGGCTAACGGCTAAGCCGCTTATTCGACACTTCACCATGGGATTTCTAATGACGTGATTAAACTATTGATGCCTGATGGCATTCATCACATCATGGGTGACCTCTAAGCATCTAGGTACTGTGCTTATAGCTTCAATGAACAGATCAGTCTAGCTTGCCAGGATCGCACCATGCACTTGCTGCATGAAGGCTAATACCCTACAGTACACTATACAGGCTGTACCTAGGTACTCAATTTGTTTTAAGATTTGAATGAATGGTCAAATTATCACACCTTCTCGGCAATTCGAAGACAAATGGGGAAAAAATACAAGTATTCATATTTATTAAGTGGCGGTATTTATTATTTACATGTTTGCTTTGCGCAGTCGGGTGCCGTGTTGAAGCCTACAAATGCAAAAAGACGGCGACCGACTACGCAAAAGTTAACACAGGTAGTTCCTAATTGTAGGATCAGGCACCGGCCCGGCAGGCCCAGAAATTTTATTTATTTACTTTTTATACGTTTTTCTACGTTTTCTAAAATTTTCGCTCCCCTGTAAAGTTGATCATAAAATGACTTGCGCGGTGATGTTAGATAAAGATAAGCGACGTTCTAAATATTCGTTTCTCCATTAAAGATACCTATGTTTTAACCGATTGAAGGAAATTCAAGTACCTAAGCGACCTAAATCAACGGTGAAATTATATTAAAGGTAACACGCCTGGAATACCAGTCTCCCCCGGGCCTTGCCAAGTGATAAATGAAGCCGTGTTATTACATTTAATAATGTTATTATTGAGATTGTTTTTAGAGTTCCGTACCTCAAAAGGAAAAAACAGAACCCTTATAGGATCACTTTGTTGTCCGTCTGTCTGTCTGTCTGTCTGTCTGTCTGTCAAAACCCTTTTTCTCTGGAACGCATAGGTAAGTATGCTGAAATTAATATCAAATACTCGGGCCTGCGGTCCCTAGAAGCTGTAAAAAAATCAACCTTCTAAGTCAACGCAATCAAAAGATAATCATTAAAAAATCTATTTCCATACAAATTGCCGAAATCCAAAACCTAAAGGGTACTTCCAGTTGTCCTAGAAACTTGAAATTTAGTATGTAGGTAGCTCTTAGCACAACCACTCGGAAAAGTCTCAAAATCTTAAATTTTTATGTCTCTCTGTAGATTTCACCAATATAAGTTGACCCCACACTGCGTATATTTTGCTTAGGAGCAGGGCTCTGCTAACACTGGACTTCTTAAAACACTGGGGAAAAGCGCTAAAATCTTTCTACGGAACGAAAAAAAAAGAAATGAGCACACATCGATTATATCGGTCACCGCCAATATTGTTATGGAGTGGTTGGAGAATAAGACATTGAAAAAGCTCCCATAGCACATACGAGGGCTGTTTGATAAGTACCTGTTTATGGAAAAAAAAAACATCTTTTTTTGTATATATGCATTTATTTTTCTACGTAGTCACCTTTTAAATCTATACATTTGTTCCACCTATACTCAAACTTCAATAAACCATTCAAAAAGTATGATTTTGGAAAGTCATTAAAATAGGCCTCTGCGGCGGCAATGACTTCGTCATTTGATCCAAATCGCTTGCCACCGAGCCATTTTTTTAGGTTGGGAAACAAAAAGAAATCGCATGGGGCCAAATCTGGAGAATACGGGGGGGTGAGACAATAGTTCGTAGCGTAACTGTGCTAATTTAGCCGTCACAACTCTGGACGAATGAGCCGGGGCGTTGTCGTGATGAAACAGTACTTTTTTCTTTTTTAAATGGGGTCGTTTGTCCTTCAACACGGCGTCAAATTCATCCAATAAATTGGCATAGTACTGCCCTGTTATTGTTTTTCCCTTTTCTAAATAGTCAATATGTATAATACCCTGCGAATCCCAAAAAACGGTCACCATGACCTTTTCAGCCGATGGGACGGTTTTTGCTTTCTTTGGAGCAGGTTCACCCGGTAAAATCCACTGCTTCGACTGCTTTTTCATTTCCGGGGTGTAGTGGTGGACCCACGTTTCGTCCACGGTCACGAAACGACGTAGAAACTCCTTCGGGTTACGTTTGAACACGGCCAAACACTGCTCCGAAGTAGTCAGTCGGTTCCGTTTTTGCTCCTCCGTGAGTAAACGCGGCACCCACCTCCCCGATACTTTCTTCATACCCAATTTTTCTTCTAATATGTGTTGTACCCTCTCGATTGAAACGTTTACAGCATCAACGATTTCTCGAAGTTTAATTCAGCGGTCGGCTAAAATGATATTTTCAATTTTCTTAACCATATCGTCTGTAGTCACCTCAACTGGCCGGCCTGGGCGATCCTCATCAAAGACGGTTGTTCTCCCCAGCTTAAACTCGTTATACCAATATCTGACGGTTGTCATAGAAGGAGCACATTCATGGTAAACCGCTTGCATTCTTACTTTTATTTCATCACATGTTTTTCCTTACAAAAATAAGAATCTAATTACAGACCGATACTGTTCTTTCTCCATTTTAACAATTTTAAGTTCACGCCTTCACTGAATCGTTGTCAAATGAGAAAAAAAACAAAAGAATGCCATTTTTTTTTAATTTTCCCGCCTCTGAAAAATGGCTTAAAAAGGTGGTATACTTATTTGCGGCCAGTGATATTAATATATTTAGAAAACGGGTACTTATCAAACAGCCCTCGTAGATATTAGTAGCTTTATCTGGACGAATTTTTCGCAATTGCGTCTAAAGACAGGTCATCAGAGTTCTCGACTACCATAACAATTTTCAAGATAAGTTTAATTTACTTTGGTGACGGCAAATAAAGTACCTACGTTACAATTTTTAACCCCCGACAAAAAAGAGGGGTGTTATAAGTTTGACTTGTGTATCTGTGTGTCTGTGTATCTGTATATCTGTCTGTGGCATCATAGCTCCCAAACGGGTGGACCGATTTCAATGCGGTTTTTTTCAGTCGAAAGCTATTTTAATTGAGATGGTTCTTAGCTAAGTTTCATTAAAATCGGTTCATCAGTTTTTGAAATATTGAACTTTGAAATGATAATGTCGGGGTTTTTCAACTTTTCTAATAGATATTTTGGTCATACGGAGATCCTGTGGGAGACTTGTGACTACAGATATACAATAAGCCAACTCATATTGATACACCTTAGCGCAGAAACACACCACCATCCATGTCTTTTGTCTTCTGTGTCTAGAACATCGATCGATCGAGCTCTAAGTAGGTATTTTGATTGCTAAATACATTCAAGAAAAGTGAATGTAATTCGGCGTACCTACTGACTCCCGTAAGATAAATTGACACTTAATAATTATGACAGTGATTTAAGAATACGTTTTGAGCTACCTACTCAACATTCTCTATCCTCTAGGTCCATACACAACTCTTACGTACAGTTATTTTTGGACAAAATTAATTTTTAATAATGCATTGCAGTTTCATTATTTCCTATTAATCATATTTTTTCAGCGGTTCTAAACAAAATTTCTGCTTATTCTATCTGGAACACAGAGACTGAATATGAATGTAGCTTGTAGCCGTGATGGGATTCCAGTCCTGAAATATCTAAGCCGATTATACAATGTTTCCTCCGCACGATGATACGTCACAAAATCCTTTAATTCGCCTGGGGATTAATTTTAATAAACGTAGCTATTTCGGAGCCTAGATAATACGAATTTATTTCTAGCCACAGGAAGATGAACTCTGTAACTTCTGTAAGGCTGGCGTAGGTTTTTATAAATAGTTTTTATGTAAGATTATTTTACACAGGACATTAAATTTCAAAATCAACCCATGGAATTCGTTATCTGCTTATCTGGTACTCCGGAGTGGTGTAGGCGCTAAATTATGCGTGAACTTGATTATGTAATACTTACAGTCGACTTCGTTAAGGCTGTGTTCACATAATTATTTTTGAGCGCACTCAATGCTGCGATACGCGCGATGAAGACTGGAACAAAGATTCCACTACCAAACTTCTCGTGGCACGTCGTGGACTTTCTTTCTATCCAGCGTTGCAATCTGATATTACTGGCTGGCATGATGCCAATAAGCATTTCTTTCGTTTTGACAGAAAGAAGCGGTAAATGTGATTGCCATGGTGCGTATTAAAATAAAAGGTTCTTACTTGAATATTAATACCTACTAGTAACGTAAAAATAAACCAAACACAATCAGCATTTGCTCCGACGCGTAGCTAAAGAAAATATTTTCCTCTCACTACCTCGGAAAGCCGTCTTTTATCCTTTAATACAAGCGGGTAAAATCGCGTTTTATCCACTAGTGGGGAAAGTAATTTGACCTTGGAGTGGAGCGTGTTTAAGTAGCTTTTGACTGATAACAAAACGTAAACCGCTCATAATAATGATTCGTTCGATATTAATTATCATTAAATAAATGATGAATGGTTTGAAATTCAATAAAAAATCAAATTAGCTTTATTCTTAAAATCCTATAAGAATCATTTGTTTTTTTTTATAATGATGTTGAATATAACTCTGAACGCACAAGTGGAGTCGACGCAATTTCTAAACGTATCGTCAGAAATGTCAACATTGTCAACAAAATTTTTCTCACGTACTGCGACTCACGTAAAAATACACAACTTGCAGAGTTTTCTGTTATAATGTAAAAAATTGTGATTCCGGTGATGGTGATTTATTTTTATGAGCTGTTTTTTTGCATGTTGCGCTTTCCTCGCTACAGTGAGGTGAAAAGTTTTGTGTTACACACGGGTGCAAATGTATTTTACTTTTCGCGTGTTGGAACACTCGCTACGCTCAGGATTCTATTTTAGAACCACTCGCTTCGCTCGTGGTTGAACTATGGAATTCTTTCGCTTGCTTGTGTTTCAATTCCACACTCGCGGGTAAAATACAACTTTGCACCCTTGTATAACAAATAACTATATCTAGGTCACTGAAGAAACAATTTATCCCTACAGATAAAACAAAGGCTCTGTTTTACAAACTAGTGTGCGTATAATACGAAAGGTACGACTACAATACGGCGTACCGATTGAATATAAATAATTCAAGATACTTTGTGTTGTGGTGCGAGGTTTAAGCGTAAGAGGTACAATTCTCATGAAAGTTCTCGCATCATTGGTATCAACGGTTCTCTCTTACTTCAGGGGTTGATAAAGAATTATTGGGTGCGAAGAAAATGAAAGAACGACATTTAGTAAGATCCTTTTGATTGAATAACATTGTATTGTGTTTCTTTTGCGGTCGGAAGTAAAAGCAACGGATTTACCTAACGGTTGACTAGGCAAGTGTATCAGCCCGTCAATGCTTTACGCGTCGAGTTCATTTTGTCAATTATGAAATTACAAATCTTGATTGATAGAATCTTTTCACTTCTTACTTGGCCACGCAGAGAAGCATCGAACTGAAGCACAGGCGTATTCGAAGGAGTCCAAACTGTGATTTGAAACAAGATTGTAGGCGTTTTATTAGCTACTTGTTTTCCAGAGTAATATCAATAAAATATATTGTTTACGTGTGTTAGGAGATTTTCGTATTGAAACCGGGTTATTGTTTTATTAGTATTGTCTTTGTTGTTATTGACTTTTAAATATGACTTTTAACCTACAGTTATGTAGAGGTCTTAGTTATTTGCCGGTAAATAATATGTATATGAATACGAAATCAGGTAGATTACTTAGTGTTTATAGTTTTGCAAAAATATTATGACAAAATATGTAATTATTCCAAGACCGTTCGGAGACTATTTACGATCGAAATTTTCAAATAACGAAAACAAGAATTAAATTAAATACAATCAGTTCCCTTTTAAGAAAGCATAATCGCCAATCAACGTATTTATTAAATCGAAACTACCTTCTGAAAACTCACACACTGTGTGCATCACACTCTCACACACACTGTGACCCCGTAATAGCTGAAATTTATCTAATTTGTCGCCTATAGCACCTCTAATCAAGTTTGTTTAAGAGCTCTTGCCACCAACAAGTAAGTGCTAAGTGCTTAGTGCTGAATTAAATTATGTCACATGCTAGCGAGCACTCAGCAATAAGGGCTATAGGTACTTACGATATGACACGAATCGAAATTTAGGTCAAGTCATAAAATTTACCTGTTGCATTTTTTTACAGGCTGTATACTCTGCGTTGTGTATTATTATTATTAGGTGATATAATTTTAAGTAAGTAATACACGGCTATGATGTATTTTAATCATAGTTGTTATCTCTAACCTCTAACTGAACAGAGACAAGTGATGGTAGTGAACAGTTTTTTTAAGAAAATACTTAGGTATAAGTACTGTAATGTGTACAGAGATTTCATACCAATGAAAGTTAAGATTAGAAATGTCGAGATTTAAACGGGATTTACAAACTCTTTAGATAATAGTATCCAAATTAATCTAAACGTCATCTTTCGACGTTGTTACCATTATTGCTCGGTAGCTTACACGTCATACTTATGTACTTTCGTTGATGAAACCATCGTCGCCGTAGCGTCGCCCCCGTAGCTCCGTTCTTTGGCAAGAACCCATTGAAAACAG
Organism: Clepsis dumicolana; assembly: GCA_963691665.1. Lineage (NCBI taxonomy): Eukaryota > Metazoa > Arthropoda > Insecta > Lepidoptera > Tortricidae > Clepsis > Clepsis dumicolana. The sequence goes on from OY829510.1 coordinate 12,021,175, forward strand.
AGGGTCGAGCACGACTTTACGAATGCTGCGTAACGTTACGGTTATCGTATCGAGATCGAGAAACCTCATACTAAATTTTAGTTCCAGACACGCTCACGGGCGGGCGCTGTTCCAAACGTCATACAAACTCGACAACGTTTACTATTCGATTTTACGTTACGCAGCATTCGTAAAGCCGTGCTCGACCCTCAGTGCCCTAAGCACGACTTGTCGAATCCTGCGTTACGTTACGGTTATCGTATCGAGATCGAGAAATCTCATACTAAATTTTAGTTCCAAATACGCTCACGGGCGGGCGCTGTTCCAAACGTCATACAAACTCGTTATAGTTTACTATTCCTAGTTCCACAGCTCTAAACTAATTCCTTTAAGTAGTATGTGTTGTGTTCTCATGTTGGGCGCTACATGTTAATGAAATAGGTAAATGAATAATGTATTTGGAGCACACCTTAGCTGGGGTGATGCAGAGTTTTTTCTTAGCGTTGTAATAATAACGTGCACGATAGATTTTGTGTAAGTAGTCATTTCGTTTTCCAGCTACGCTACGGGATATTATTAATTGTTATTGACTATACATAAAACAGGCTATTAACGTGCTTATCATAGAAGTTACTTGTTACTGGACACTTCCATACTATGACGGAAACTTAGACGCTTATGACAATAAATATTTCAAGATAGCGTATTTCTTTTAAAGCATCCTACTTCTCGCAATAATTATTTCATGTACCTAAGTGTGTGCCATGAGCCATGAATCATAACCGAAGGCTCATCAAGACAGGCCCGTAATGAAGCTGATTCATCAACTGTTGTCGCCGCCTTCGTTAGCACCCGAGACTGTGTTTACTCGCAGGAATAAAGAACGTACGGAGATGATACTGAAATAGATGTTACGTAATGATAATGAGATTTAATAAGGGTTCTAAGAATGGGAATTCAAAGTTTAGTCACGCGCCAGCTTTTTTGTACAGTCAAGCATAAAAATTAATATCTTCATTAGGTACTTCAAACTTTTTTTTTTTTAAATGAGTTTTAATGAAAACGCGATTAAAGTAAGTAAGTATCTTGCTTTTTAGCTGGTGTGCTATTGCGTCTATCCGTTTGGGATGTACGATGCCACAGACCAACTCACAGATATACAAATGTCAAACTTGTACCCTTTGTTTTAAGACTAGGTTAAAAACGCACTCTTGTATGCACTGGAGCCCGACCATTGTAAAGCATTTGACTAGTAAATAATCATTACTCTGATTCTGATTCTGTATTCTTGAGATGTTGGCATAGTTCGTTAACAAAAAATGTTCAACATATTTTTGCAGCGGAAAACCATGTTCAATTAGGTAGACATAATTTTTCGCCGTGCGTGGGTATCTCGATTCCAATATGAATAGAATTTGAAACAAAATGTAACTTAGCTAAGCAAAGCTACCCAAAATCGTTTGATTACAGTAACGACATTCGTCCAATAAACATACTTACTTATGTTATTATTTTACGTTGATTTCAAAGTACACAGCAAGGTCACAAAGTTGCCCTGGTTTAGAGTGTCAGAACATCAGTATAAAGGCATATAATAAAAGGTATTAATAATAAGACTCGCCGCTCCGCCGCACCTCTGTATTTCGTGACTATTTAGGAAAGCAAATACCTACACACCGCAGTGTGAACGCAGTAAACATTACATACTTAGAGCGGACTTACAGTTCGAAACTGATGACATTATTTGAACATGATAGTTATGTTTTGTAGTAAGTTCAATATGAAGGCGTGAAAGTTGACAAATATTCACAGTAGGTAGGTAACTACTGAAATTACACAATTCAATTCACCGAATTAATAGTTGGCTAGTTCAGGCTTTTTTCACACGACTTCGTTCGAATAGATACAATGCTTACGTTTGGCAATAGAATGACGAATAAAACTAAGACGACTGTTATAATAATGCACGTAGAGATATCAATACACACATACACATTAAACACATTTAACACGTTTAAGAAGGTTTAATTTAGCTGACTGTTCCCGAACACACTATTTAATTTGTCATTGAACTTTAAATACCTATAATTAGTTGTTGTGCTGCTTGTTGTGGGAACTCTACACTACAAGTTACATTACTTGTTTGTAGAGTATCTTAGTAATATAATTACATTACATTATAATAATAACGTCAATCTTTCAACGTGCACCCCCAAAATTTACTAAACAAAAAAATATTTATAGCACATCAAATAATTACTAAAAGTAATATTTTTAATACACAGAAAATAAATATTTGCCTCTAGTCTTAATTAGAGGGCGAGCGGAGGAAACAATAGCCACGGAGTGCAATAAAGAATAATGATTGCGCCAGGGGAGGAAAAACAACAATTTGTCATTGTTCTGTTACATGGAGTTGCGGCGACGTGCTCTTATAAATTTTTTGTAGCATAATTGCCTTCAGAGTCTACGTTTTAATAGAAAATTATTGCTAGAGAGGCTCATAATATTCGCCACAATAATTTACTTTGCCTGAGAGCTTATCCTGTGCGAGTGTGTATTATTTACCTACATAAAATATGAGTAAGTATCTACTTAATAGAAATAGTGGCAGGTTGCTGACTCAGAATATCAGCGTTTCAATAATAGTTCTGATATCGACAGTCGACACAGAACAAATCGTTCTGGACATATTAGGTATCGTTTTCTTTACGACCGCTTATAAAATATTGCCCAATCAGAAGCAGTTTTATACACTGATTTGAAGTAAATACGGAGAAGAAATTTGCTGAAAACGGTATCTAAAATACACTTACTGCAGTGCCCTAAGCACGACTTGTCGAATCCTGCGTCATGTAAAATCGAATGGTAAACTATAACGAGTTTGTATGACGTTTGGAACAGCGCCCGCCCGTGAGCGTATTTGGAACTAAAATTTAGTATGAGATTCTCGATCTCGATACGATAACCGTAACGTAACGCAGGATTCGACAAGTCGTGCTTAGGGCACAGTAGTAAGTGTGTTTTCCCAGCACAATTAGTTTTATGATAAAAATCATTATAAAATTTAATTATTAAAAGTCGATGTCGTGCAATTTATTATTCCACTCCCAAGCTAGTTGACGAGGCCTGTTGCTGATGTATTTCCATGTAAATGCCCGTTACATGACATTGTCAATAAGTACATCTGTATATTTAATTTGTACTTAAGTCTCTGAACTAAAAGTGCCTGGAAAAATCTTGTTTAATTAAAGTTTGGATTTATTATTTCGTGCCCATTTGCGAGACATGGGTTGAACCTATGAATAAATAAATAAATATTAAAGCTTTTCAGATCGTCATTATCATTTCGTTTTCATGTTACCAAAAACTGATTAGTTAAATGAAGTTCTACTGTGATGAATTTGCATACAAAGAGTCAGCGCTAACTTCCAAAAGCTTCTTAAGACAACATTCATCGCGAAGCAATGCAAAAAACCCGGGAAAATTATTATAAATAAGAAGTCTTATTGTCTGCCTGTTGCGTACAATGCCATGAAAAATGATGATTTATTATAAAGTTCGCGGAAAACGGGCTAATGGTGGTGCCCAAGTTATTAATGGAGGTTGTACTACGCGTGGGCATAGCCACTATAATAATAAAGACTAAATTCGTGCTATTAATTTTGAGCGCGCGCACTACAATAAATGAATCCAGTGGCCTATTTTTGGTGGATGACGACGTCAGATGCGATGCGATTCTTTAGTATAATTTCATTAAAATTTATTACATGAGCCAATATGTAGGTACTGTTTCTTGGCCTTAACTTGAGTAAAATGTGTACTTAAGTACCTAGTGATTACTTCAACACGTTTCGGTAACCACTAATCCAAACAATTAACTGAATGACTAAAAGTAAATTAACGAGTTAAAGGCCAGAAAATAAATATAAAACGTCAGCTACATTCAGCGTCAAAATATTATTACTCGTTTTTAACATGAAACTACAGTGAGATTCAATCATAGCGATTTAAACGCACCAAAACGGCTAAACTTGACTTAGATGTACATACTTCAGTAATCAGTTTATCAATCTCTCTTTGCCTACGCCACAGTACAAATCAGTAGCTAATTTACAAACAGTCTGCCAAGCATTCTCTAGGGCGAGAATCAATTAAGTGACTGCGTACGGAGACTGCTTGGTTAAAGTTACCAAACACATAATCAACGCGGCATACGCCTTATCGACTAGCCGTCAACGGCGTAAACCTAACGCGACGTTGCTATCTGTCTGTGCTTATGGCCAGCAGACGGCTAGTTGACAGCTAGCAGTTAGCAGGTAGCAGTAGCAAACGTCTGCACGGTCCGCTCAAAACGTCCACGGTACGGTCCGCTTGCGGTTTACAAGCTTGTGCCGAGGTGAGATGATGTCGTTGCGATGTTGATTATTGTGCATTACAGTTTGAACTTTCATACAAAGGATACTAAACGTCCCAGGTTGAGGGGTTGCCGATTCAATCCGCGTTAATACCTAAATGCGATATGCTTTACGGCATGCGAGCAAATTCGGTGAAATGTTTGTAGATTCCTTACTGAGTATACTGTGTCTGCTCTGAAGCGATTGACGTAGCCGGGATGGTAGAGCCAATGATTGATGACAGTTTTTATTGTCATTTAGAACAAAAAGTCAATTGTATCGACATTTTTCATATGTATGCCCACGCATTATGGCGTTGGCCATCGCTTTTTGATGGACATAAAACACATCACGACGTAAAACTGTTGGCTCGCCCTCGCTTTTTAAAATATGTTCATCATTTTAGTCGAAATTTCACCATTGTTTACTTTAAGCTTTAAAATTAAAGAAGCTATAACTTCCATGAAATGTATTCCGGTACAGATTAAAGTGCATTTAATTAGGTCTCGTTTTGATGTTGTTGAAACTCTTAACCCATGACCGACCATAGCACCTAAAAATCTGGCATAATGTAGCACATTGCATGAAGTTAAAAAGTTGAACATCGTAAAATGTCATTGTTAGGCTGTTTCGATTGGTATTTCGCTGGTTTGCTGGTGCCACGAGTTTTGGGAGATCCTATATATTATACATATTATTACTTTGAGGAGAAGAGGGTTCAGTAAGGTATACCTACATAAACATTGGCCGGTCTTGAGACGTATGGTTTCGTACCCATTGCCTGTTTACCTGTGTTCAGAACAAGCTCTGGGATATTGCTAGTGGAATGATTAGGGTAAGGATCGCCGGGGTTCCAAGTATATTTTCACAACTTTCCAAGGAATTCTTTGATCTCTGTATACTAGGCACATTTATAGCACAATTTGTTCTTCTGACTCAAACGTAATGCTAAAACTAGCAAACGTATTAAGTAGGTATCTACTCGCAGTAAACGTCTTAAATTTAAAACAAAGTCGCGCTTGAACGCAGATTTTAATACAGTTCTAGAAGTATTTTAAATAAATAAACATACATATCATGGGACAAGTGACACCAATTGACCTAGTCCCAAATTAAGCAGAGCTTGTGTTATGGGTACAAGACAACGGATAAAAATACTTATATAGATAAATAGCCTAGTGGATTTAAGTACATACTTAAATACATATTAAACATCCAAGACCCAAGAACAAACATTCGTATTCATCATACAAACATCTGCCCCGACCGGGATTCGAACCCGGGACCTCAAGCTTCGTAGTCAGGGACTCTAACCACTAGGCTATCCGGCCGTCAATAAATTATTTTGTAAATAAATTAAATTACATTTGTTTACAGCACTACGAATTTTGAGCAATGTGTTTAACATATGAGACAAAAATCAATTAATTTGCTCACCCGCTACCACGTTTTTGCCCGCGTCTGTGGTCGCGGGTGAGCAAATTAGATAAATTATGGGTAACTAAATTGTTTTTAAACATAATTTCTAAGTCAATCACATCAAACTGCTTTAAACTAAATAAGAAAATGTATTTGTTTACTTGTGGTGTGTGTACAAATGCTGCCAAGCTTCTTCCATATCCCGGAAAATGAAATGAAAGTATCGTATTTCTGGAGAATACCGTCTTGCTTGTATTTACCCAACCGCCGCGGCCTCGCCTAAGTTTCGCTTCTGTTTGACCATTTAGTGGTTGAGTTTCCAATCAAACAAACGAATTTGATATGAGCTAGGTACTTGTATGTTTAATCGTAACTCGGACACTTTGTAGGCAAGCAGTCAATAATGTACTATTGCAGTTTTAAATGATTCGCGGTTATTATTATTAAACATAATGAAAACGGGATATTGCCCGCGATTATAGCTTTGATGAGTTCCCGATATTTCGGTACAGTTACTTACACGCATGCAGCATGATCTCGGTCAATATCCCGTTTTCGTTATGTTATAAATGTCTAATGTGCTATTGTTACGAAATCAGCCCAGATTTTGTAAATCTGAATGTATGTATCTATTAATTTGTTAAGAATTTGATGGATTTATAAAATATGTTCCGTCCGGTTCCCCTCCGTTTGGACTAAGAATTTTCGTCCTAATTTCATTTGAACTAATTTTGTTAAAACTAATATCATTTATCCGAATTATCAGTTTGCCGAATTATTAATTACGACTGATTTTAATATTACGATTTTTTATTACTCCTGTTTTACGAATGCCTAATTTTCAGTAGTTATATTTTCATTTAGCCATTTTTTTTAAACAACTAATATTATAATGTCTAACATTTATAACAACTATTATTCATGAGGGTTCCCCTCCGTTAGAACTAAGAATTTATGTCCTAATTTTATTTAAACTAACTCTGTTAAAACTAATATCATTTATCCGAATTATTAGTTTACTGTATTATTCCACTACCTCCACCTCCACCAATATAAGTTGACCCCACACTGCGTACATTTTGCTTAAGAGCAGGGCTCTGCTAACATTGGACTTCTTAAAACACTGGGGAAAAGCGTTAAAATCTTTCTACGGAACCCTCGTGCGCAAGTCCGACTCGCATTTGGCCGGTTTGTTTTATATGAAGCTATTTTGTGGAATGTGTTATAGATGTAACGATGTTATTTCGAATATTGCTAAAACTCGTTTTATTTCATTTGTTTTTAATGACCTGTCATGTTAATTACCTACATTCTAGAAATGCTACGTCTAAAAAACAAATATTCATATGAAGTTAACGACTTTGAGGCGAAGTCGATGGAGCTCCTTTTCCGCCTAGTAGAGGCGCTTCGCGCCTTGCCACAACTCTAACCTAACCTACAGATTAGTTGAGCATTCATGTGCTCTATGTTTTTTTTACTGCGGGGGGCTCCGCCCCCTCGTCTCCCCTTTACTATTCCGCCCATCCATGTACGTATTTCAATTTTAGAATCCCCTTCGAGAGTGCGTGTATAAGTAACTATGCCAACAATGGTTGATAAATAGTTAGTATGAAGATTATTTTGTGTGACAGGGTCGAAAGAGATCTCTTTTCTGGGTAGTTTATACTATTTTTATATTATTGTATTGTATGTTTTATTATGTTAAAGCCGTGATAGCCTAGTCGTTTGACCTATGGCCTCTCAAGCAGAGTGTCGTGGGTTCAAATCCCGGCTCGCACCTCTGAGTTTTTCGGAATTTATGTGCGGAATTACATTTGTAATTTATCATGAGCTTTTCGGTGAAGGAAAACATCGTGAGGAAACCTGCACACATCTGCGAAGCAATTCAATGATGTGTGTGAAGTTCCCAACCCACACTGGGCCCGCGTGGGAACTTATAGCCCAAGCTCTCTCATTCTGAGAGGAGGCCTGTGCCCAGCAGTGGGACGTAAAGAAGGCTGGTGATGATAATGATGATGTTTTATTATTAGTATGTTATGTGTTTGACAATTATTAGGAAATATAATGATTAGTGTAAATAATATTAGTTCACATGATACTTAGAACAAGTAATGATTAGAACGTTTGAAGATTAGACCAAGCTACTATTAGGTAATACAAATTTAGCTCTCATGATATTAGTACAAATGAAGATAAGTTCTAATGTTTGGTAGGCATAACGAAATTAACTCTAACGATATTAGTAAAATAAATATTTGATCAAATATTCATTAGACCTAGTGATCGTTAGTTGTATAATGGTTAGGAAATATAATACTTGGGGCAGTGAACGCATATAAAACATGGAAGCATTCCTGTCACTTTAAAATGACCCCACGAAAACTATACCGCGGTGGGTGGGGCTTGCAAACTGTACCGGCGCGCCGATCAGTTAGATTGCGCGAGTCCGCAATGGCGGACGCTGTTTTCACAGTTTATATAATCATCAAAAATAAGATTTATATTTTAAAATGCCATCATGTAAGGTGAAGTTGTGAAAAAATCACACGGATCACTGTCCCAAGGCATCCAAGGGTAGTGGAATCACTTTTCACATGTAAGTACACCATTACCTGAAAATTCAAAAATCTTCTTGCTTACCACAGGGATGTCATTATGCATAATGTAGCAGCTCATTTTACTAATTATTAATTGCCTGTTGGACTATTATATTTATTAAGATACAGATTTGGATTTCGGGCGAATTCAAGCGAGTGGAAATTCGGAATGTTGTCCAAACCCAGGCTCGCGGGAAACTAAGTAATTCAAATGCCCGCCAAGGCATTTGAATTTGCCCGCCAACGCGTTAATTAGCCAGCCAGCCAATAGCGTAACGCGGATTGCCGCGTTGGAAACAGTGGAAACAGGTGGAAACACCTCCAAAAAGTAGTGGACTTAAAAAATTTGGCCCAGCTAGAAAATATATTTTCAGGGTGATAAAAACTTGTAATGCAATATTAGAAGGACGGCAAATAAACAAATTATAATAGCAATACATGGTTTTATTGGATTTGCTAAATATAATATATTATAATTATTAAGATAGTGCAAGAATATTTTTTATGACTGGTCCCCTCATGCATAACGTTGTCCACGCATCTGACCACATCTGACAGACATTGACATCGCAGCAGACGCGCGAACCAATAATGGCCGTAATTTGTCATGCCGAGAACCAATCACAATGGGCCAGTGCGCATTGCCGGACGCTGACAAACGCTACTGGCCTTCTGGTCAAATCTTTGAGTATTTATAAAATGGCGTAACTAGCAAAGCACATCCTAATAGCAACCTAGATTGGTGCGTATTAACGTAATTTTTGAATGCATGGATAGTTTAGTGTATGGTTACTTTGCTGCTGTGTGTGTACTTCATCTTTGTGCGAGTTTTGGCTCTGCTAGTGAACGATACGTTGTATGGAAAGACTGCTTCCATGTCTTATATGCGTTCACTGACTTAGGGTAAATAATATTAGATAAATTAAATTTTGAACAAATAAACATTAGTACATCTGAAGATTAGGCTAAGCGATGAATTCGAGAATACAAAATTAGTTCTAATGAAATTAGTACAAATGAAAATACGTTCTAACGTTGGTAGTCAAAGTGAAATTAGCTCTTACGATTTTAGTTCAAGTGGGGGACTCTCGTTCCGTCCAATATTATGACCCCCCCTAAATAAAAACCAGAAGAACTTAAACATAACCTGTTGCTTACTTTGTTGGTATTGTATTGTAGTGTAAACTACTTAAGTCTTAAACCATATTTCGATTATACCATATAAATCCTACGAATTTACCCGCGGTCCCTGATCCCTGATCCAGAATTCCTGGTTGGCAAAATCATTCGCGTGCCTGCCTCACGGGTTCACATAGCAGACTTGATTCTGCTGATGCTGGTGCCTTCGAATAAAATGTTAATCACACCGTCTTACATCACCCACTATTCACGTGCTACCAACATGTCAGTACGATAACCACACTAACTTTACTGTTGAATTGAATATGCCGTAATTTTCGAATTCCTGGTCGCAGAATATCTGTAGGACCCGTGCCCTAAGCACGACTTGTCGAATCCTGCGTTACGTCACGGTTATCGTATCGAGATCGAGAAATCTCATACTAAATTTTAGTTCCAAATACGTTCACGGGCGGGCGCTGTTCCAAACGTCATACAAACTCGTTATAGTTTACTATTCGATTTTACGTGAGGATTCGACAAGTCGTGCTTAGGGCACAGTCATTGCGTGCCTGCCTCGTGGGTCTACGCCGCATTTCGCCCCGGAATTAATATCGGTTCATTCAAGTAAACGCCAATCACGCCGCCTTACGTCACCTTTATATTGTACACTTCCAAAGTCGTTTTTGAGGGAACCAGGGTAGGGAACCAGGGTATCAACGAAGAATTGTTAAGTCTGCAATATTAGCTTTTGGTTTTTATTTTCTCTCTATCTCTCTTTTTATTATGTTTCAAATGAGTGATACATTATTGACGATCAAAATGACATTTGTCTATATTGTGGTAAGAACAATTTGTCTAATAAATTTGCTTAAATTGATACTTATTTGGGATCGAAAACAAACCATCAAATTTCCTGTCGGCGGAGATGGAGAAGGAACGTGTATTGTACTTAGGTATTAAGAGTTATAATAAAGTAAGCGTTGAGTTTTAGAATTGACATACTTTGGCTTTGTCGAAATAATTATTAACTCGAAAGACGATAAAATTTAGTTTACATAATAAAATTAGATCTAGGCTACTTGAAAAAAGGTCAAAATAATAGAATACCAGAAGCAATCCCTACACGCTTGGAGGCGCAAGTTCATAGAATTCACACATACCGTTGGTGACATGACAGCGCCGCTCGCTGAAGCACGCAAATATTGTAAGTAGGTAACAAAATTTATTCGACAACCTTTGATGTCTGAGAAAGCCGTCAATGAGCATGCCTAAAGAAATTTGCAAGTGGCTCCGAACGTGAAATGGGAAGAAATGAGCTACATAAAGTTGCAAATTTATGTTTGAGTTGACGATTTTTGATACAAATTGGTTTGCTCGCGCGAGCCCGCCTGAGTTTATTTTATACTTCATTACATACTCAAAAGGTATTTCTTGTAGGGTGTAAAGCATTACTTTCTCATGTGTGTCATGTTAAATTTTATGTTTACGTTCCTAATTTCTTGTTGTTTGTTAAACAGTTTTTTCAAATAATCAGTTTATTGAGTTACTTAGGCATAGACACGGAAACTTAGCTAAAGGCAAAGATAATGTTATTTTTAGACATCAACACTCCTATTAAGCACCTAGTTTAGTTTGTGATAGTTAATGCTCTGCACGTCTATGGCAGCCGATTGGAAGCCGGCCGATAGTCCTCGCGCTGACATGGATGTGAGATAATTCAGCGAGTTTTTTTTTGCAGTATCGGTAATACAACATACAATGACAATGCAAAGAAAAATCCGTTAAGCAGCTGGACTTGAACCAGCAACCTCGGTAATCCGTACCACGCTCCACCAATTAAGCTATACTTAACGTTGGTATACCTAACGAATTTTTCAATGCCATGTGTCATATTTTTATTTGGAAGATCTCTCCTCAGCGCCATCTATGAGTAGCTTAATCAAGCCAAGTTAAGTTAGTTAAGTTACGAGGGGCGGCTGATAAGTAATCTCCTTGGTCAGAAATATATACAAAAATAATGCTGGCTGGTATGGAGTTTTATTCGTTTGTTATTCTATTTTCAAAATGTATTACATTCATTTGTCCGTCCGTTGTTTGTTTATTTGTTCGTTTATTTGTCTCCTACAATTGTTTCAAGCATGTCGGTAGAAAAAGTGAAAATGGATAAAATCGAGCAGCGTGCGGTGATTAAGTTTTTCACTAAAGAAGGGAATACGCCTTCGGAGATCAGACAGCGTATGTTACGTGTGTTTGGCAGTTCGTGTTCTTCCGAATTTGTTATAAAGTTTTGGTCAAAGCAGTTTAAGTTAGGTCGTGAGAGCCTGGAAGATGTTCCTCGTAGCGGAAGACCAGAATCGGCCGTCACCGATGAAAATGTAGCCAGGGTGAAAAAAAAATATTAGAGGACCGACGAGTGAAGCAGTGGGAGATAGCTAGAGATGTGGGCGTCAGTAAAGAGCGAGTCAATTAAATAATTCATGAGCATTTGAACATGTCCAAGGTTAGTGCACGTTGGGTCCCCAGAATGTTGACTGCATTTGACATGGAGAGGCGTGTCAAATGTTGCGAAGAGTTTTTGGACATGAGTCGAGGGAAAGAGGAAGAAATAATTTCTAGAATTGTAACATGTAATGAGACTTGCAGACGGCAGGTAAACTTATGGCTACAATCTTTTGGGTTTAAATTCAATATTTGAAAAATTTTATAAGTGCATTTTACTAGCAGGGGACTATATAGAAAAAAAAAAAAAATTAGCCACGAAGACTGTCGTGGTTGTCGTTTCATTGTTAGGTAGATTAATTTTCAGCCGCCCCTCGTAGGTACACCAACGTTAAGTATAGCTTAATTGGTGGAGCGTGGTACGGATTACCGAGGTTGCTGGTTCAAGTCCAGCTGCATAACGGATTTTTCTTTGCATTGTCATTGTATGTTGAATTTCATACTATGAATGTTTCATAAAAATAAAAACAAAAATAATCAATAAATCGATTATTTTCATTGTATCGGAAATATCAGTGTACCTACAGACTTATTAGGTTCCACTACCAAGTAAGTTTTCTAACAAAATAATACTTGCAACTAGACAACAAAACGATTTCTATACTAGCCACTATAGCCCAAAAACGTTAATTATGGCTAAAATAACACACTGAGACGTTGGTCTTAGTCTGGACTGTTGTGAAAATAAATGCCATTGTGACAGTTTTAAATGATTCGCGGTTAATTGCATTAGACATAATGAAAACGAGATATTGACCTCGAGTTTGCCCGTGATCATGATGCATGTAACTGCATCGAAATATCGGGAGCTCATCAAACCTTTAAGGTAATCGCGGTCAATATACCGTTTTCATTATGTTTAAATGCCATTGTGATAAATACTGAGTAATACACGTCTCTTGCGTACTACAGTATTTCTAAATGCCTAAGGCTAAAAACTATTTCTGTTCGTTTTCAATCTTTAAATAATTCACAGTAATTTGTAGTTCAATACTGTCACAATACCCGGTACCAAAACATTTTACCGCAATTGAAAATCCATTGATTATTCACGTTAACTTTAAATTACTGGTTCTCCGAACTTAAGGACTTTGAAACATTTAGGACCACTTGGTAATAATACTTACGTAGCTGTGGATACAATATGTAATCTCTGTTTATATTTTTTGTTCCAGTTACGGGAAACACCCGGTTAATATAGCACATTTTCGTATGTGAGTATACATAAATTATTGTAGTATTAACTAGAAGTATACCTAGTCTTAGCGGAATGGGAAACCAATGAACCATGCAAAATACCGATGAAATGAAGTTTTAAAGGGGTACCTAATAATAATAATAATAATTTATTTATTCAGACAACAAAGATCCATTTTTGTTAGTAGTTTACATGACAGTTAAGACTATGTTAGTATTCATACTTGACAAGTGACATTGTGTTATTAATGAAATGTTGCATTAGAGAGCACTCATTTCTCACAGCTATTGTCTTCAGGAGGCTGTTGGTGCTGCCACGTATTCTTGTCAGAAGCGATGCCATTTTTTTCCGTAGTACAGCACTAAAACTGTCTACTCTTGCTTCAGCAAACATGGCGGACGCACTGCAGAACCGCGGCAGCCCCAACAGCGCCCTGAAGGCGTTGTTGTACTGGACGCGCAGGGCGCCGACGGAGCGCTGCGTGCAGCTCGCCCACAGGGCACCCGAGTATAATGATGTGCAGTATGCTCTGAAGAGAGTTATTTTAACTGCACCCGTACACCGAGCGAACCTGCGCGCCAGCATATTCGCCCGCACCGCCAGCGCCCTGCGTTCCCGTTCAACATCGATGTCATCTTTTAAGTTGTCAGTTAAATAGTGACCTAAATATTTAACTTGACTCTAACAGGAGTCTCGTTCAGTAAAACAGGGAGTGTCAAATCCGGAGCCTTTCTGCCTGGTGCCTTGAATGTCATATACACTGTCTTGCTCAGGTTGTACACAAGTCCGTGAGAAGTAGCGTGTTTTTGACATATGCTAAGTAACTCGTTGAGCGCATTGACCGAGGGAGCCAGCAGCGCCATGTCATCGGCATAGCTAATGTTGTTTACACTAACTCCGTCTATAAAACATCCCGCATGAGTCCCGCTGAGTTCCTCGATCAATGCGTCTAACTTTCGTAATTAGGTAAATACCTTAAAGATCACCGAAGTAGCTATAGTAATACACGTAAATTCTACAAACGTCCACGAAGTTTATGTATTCGTGTAGTCCTCGTGCCGAAAGATTACGTCATGTATTTTTGAAATTTTAGTTTACAAAATGTGTAAGGACATTTTCTTGATTCGGTATAAGAATAGTCAGTGAGATGGGGCGAGCACTGAACAATGCAATGAACAAAACAAAATACGAACTATTAGTATTTTATGCAACTGTACGTAACATGACCAGTTATGTACAGTTGCATACATTACTTTTTCTATGACTTCATTGTAAAAATAAGAAATATTCGTAAAGAAATAGTTAAAACATTTCTTCATTTTCAAATTTAAAGTTATACTTTCGATAAAGCAGACTACCTACCCGGTCGGTAAAGCAGAGTGGTCGGTAAAGCGTAATAGTTTTAGAGGTTATAAAAAGATTGTAAACAAAAAGATGATGATAATGGCGATGACTAAACCTTATTTACTTAATTTAATTTGTTTAGATTATTGCAAAAAGATCTATATAGGAATTGACAATGTGAGTATAAAAGGGTAAATGTTGTTTCTTTGTTTACTTACATGAGGTAAGTTTTCTTTAAGTTCAGTGTAAAGTTTTCTCATTGAATATAACTCATTCAAATAAAACTTTACAGAGCAACACATCGTTTAATCCATTGACAATGAGAAAAATGACGTTAAATAATGAATAAGATGTAACACTTTTTTCAATTCACTCTTTCACGAAGTTGTTTATCTGTTTTTGGACTTTTCCCGCAGCACATTTTCCGTCACTGTTTGCGCCATTATTTAATTTTTTCGGTAGTACACTGTACCTATCTCATTTCAATTTTTGCATCAAAGAGAATATAATCACTACGTTTTGCATTAATAGTAAAACTCGCCAGCTGATTCTTTTTTTTTAATTTGCATCCGTACCACGGGCCATGCAGAGCTAGGATATTAGCGTGTTCTCAGTTACGGAATTTTGCTTAAAAATACTCCTTAACTATGATTCGCTTACAGCTGTTCTTACTCATGATTAAGCAACCAATCACGAGGCACATGCATGTTTAAAAAAACTCGATATCAGAATCGAACTTAGTATTATTTTTTCAAATGCTATTATTTTACTCAATAAGAGTAACTTAATGAAATTTGTATGGGTTATTAAATTGCTGTTTTTTTACCACAGAGCATAGAACTTGAAACAGACTTATAACATTAGTCATTATTTTTAACCTTTTTTCCATTTAATTGACAGATTATAATATAGGAGTAGAAAAAAACAATTACTTTGCAACTTTGCTCACCCGCGACCAAAGCTTTGCTTTGTTTTGGTCGCGGGTAAGCAAAGTAATTGTTTTTAGTTCATAAATATGGACCTCAGCAAAGTAACGCCTGATTCAATAAATTATTTAAAACGAAATACTTCAGATATTTTCTTTGATGAATTGACAGTTCAATGAACTTTTGATGCCATTACTAACTGTATGTTAATTAATGCTCGAACGAAATACCCTTGAGCTTCATTAGAATAAATGTCACACCCAGAAACGTGGGTTGTTTGTGACGTCGTTCATTACAAAGTTGCAATGATTAAAATATTGAAAGATTACTTTACTATTTCATTATCATTATCAGCTATTTTAATGCTAAGACAACAATTGCCGAGACAGTGGGCAAGGAGAGCATACATTTACACAAATTTTCTTAGCGATGCTTGCAATGAGCGATCATGTATTTATAGTACATTATTATATTACTTAGTACAGCTTAGTATAGCCACTACTTATAATTATACGTATTGTAAATAGTAATTAACCCCGACCCAAAAAGAGGGGTTTTATAAGTTAGACGTGTGTTGTGTCTTTGTGTGTGTATAATATGTGGCCATCTTTTTGGATCGGGGTTAAAATGCCCGACATTTTTATTTCAAAGTTCAATATCTTGTGAGATCTTGCTTCCTGCCTATAGGAAGTAGCCTAGTATGACAAACCGACAAACGGACAAAGTGACCCTATAAGGGTTACGTTTCTTCCTTTTGAGGTACGGAACCCTACGTTACCCTAAAAACCAATACAGAGTATTGTTTTTTCACATTGGTATTGTAACAACCGCATCCACCTGTGGTACTCATAGGTAGCTTCCCCATAACATCCCGATTATTGTCACAGAGATGATCTCCCGTTGCCATTATCGTCGTCCGATCATAGCCTTCCGTACGTGGTCTGCCTCGGGATTCAGGTGTAATGTTATAAAACTTGAGAACTCTATTTTAATAAGAAACACGTAATTGTCGAGTTGTATTCTCAGGGGAAATTTTGCCTTTACTTAATGCTATTACAATATTGCTATATAAAATTGTCGTTGGCCTGATTTAGAAATGAAAGTAAGAGTTTACATTAAGATAGCGGTAAAGAGAAATCTGTTGAACTAAGCAGCGGTGGTTGATGAGGGTAAATAAAATGCTACATTTTATAATTGAGATTTATTGTACCTACTTAGAAGTAATAATATAAGTTGTTGTTTTTCTTTGTTTGACGGGCACTTTTGAATCGAGAGTATGCGCGGGTTTTACAGCTTTTCTGCTCCATGGGAGCCGATATGACAGCATAAAAACATCGTAACCGTAGGTAAATAGCGCATGTCCGGATTTCCCCACGGCACCCTAACTCTGCCCGGCGTTGCGTAACGACAGATTACCTGAGGCAAGTAATTAATTATTGTAATAATCTATTATTTCTCAGGCGTTATCCTAATCAAACGAGATTATGTCCTTATAATTCGCGCGGCCTTTCTGCACGTTGGTGGAGCATGTGTCCACGCACGTGGCGTAATAGTTAGGCACTATATCGAAACCTACTAGGCAACGACTTACGCTAAATGAAGGCGTCAAAGCAATGTTTGACGCGCACAAATGCACACCATAATTCTGCATCTCGTTGCATATCGATCAATCTTGCGCGTATCGGAGGATAGCGACATGCATTAAACATCCTATCATCTGTCTAAGCCGGCCGCTGGCAACCTTATTGCATCAGACATTTAATATTTATGTTGCATTTTACATTTATAGAGCCGCTTACGTATTGAGTTTTTAATATACTTTCGTATATCGTGTTGTGTAGGTAGATGTAAGTCGTTTTTACGACGATTGTGTATCAAAATGTCACCTAAATGCTTAGCACAGGATCAATGAACTTAAATTGCATTTTTGATATTTCTTAATGTGCTGGTTTTCGTTGAACTTATTAAATTGCATTGGTAGAATTTAATCTTCTCTACGGTAAACCTAACAGCTTAGTGAAACATTAATAGTTTATTTTAGTATCTCCCAAACAATTGGTTGTCAAGCCATGCTGCAAAGCCATGATCAAAATGCAGTGGTTGTAGCTACCTATCCATGTATTCATCGTACGTCGTACGTCAATAGAATTTCGGTCTAGGGTCCTTGTTTGTCCAAATCACTAACAAGCAATTGTTTTGAATTTATCCATGCGGGATACTCACGACGAACTACACTTGTACGTACACTGATGATGTGGGTACGAGTATAGAGAGATAACTTACGCTCTACTAACTCGTGTTTAAAGAGATGCACTACAGCGGTAGGGTCGGGCGTAGGCCGAGTATATAGGTAACTAGTAAGGTTATCTATACATGTAATAAAATCGTAGACCCGGCGCGTCTGTACATTGAAGATATCTATAACTCGGAGACTGGGACCGGGACGAGACATCGCACACACCAGCGGACCTGGTTTGCTAGCTAGCTGTGTCAGGATGAAATGGGTTTTACACGTAGTAGAGCTTGGTCATGAGCTTTACTCATCCTCAAGGTCGATTGAGGTGGTAGAAATAACTGCAGATACATCATGTTTCACTTCTAAGCCAATCTTTATTTGATTAAGGCCTACATCAATGACTCTACCGCACGGTTCGGAAATAACCTCTATTGAGAAGATACCGGCAAGAAACTCAATGAGGTATAATCTTTTCAATAATAACACCATACGAGGTCTAAATTAGTTACAATTGATATCACAGTTAACTCGTTACTATTAACGCGAAATGCAAGTACCATATTGGAAACGTTGGAGAGTTCTGTGCTTGCGCCCATTCACGTGATCTATTGCCAAGATATCATTTAAGACTCAAAATAAGACTCTGTACTTGGGGCACAGGCACTTAGTTCATTAAATCACTAACAATTCTCATTAAAACTCAAAGCACCAAGCCGATGCAAACGGATTACATTACCAACTTGTGATCAGTCCGACCCCCCGATCAAGAATGCCCTTTTCTTTTCAAAGTTACTAAATGTCATTTCGACCTTATACCAACTACCCACAAATGAACCAAGCACAGACCACTCCCAAGCAGTATTTATTTGACAGCTGTCACCGCTTGACGTTTCGTTAAAATCATAACAAATGAAGGTAATTTATAACTTTAGACTATGATCAACACCGACTAGTGTATCGATTCTCCGACACGGCCATTCTGACGTCTCACACGTCCTCGTGGGAGGTATCTGTGGACAAGAAAATCTGAACAGTACCCAAAACTTTTCCACTCGGCCTTCCTGACCATAAAAACTAACAATCAAGGAAATAACGAAAATAATTCTATTGGTGAACATAAGTCTCTTTACTTGTCAAGCAAAACTCAAATCAGCACAAAGTTTAAACATTATCGACTCTCTCTCTCAGCATCAAATGAGTGCACAGTGCTGTGTCAGTTGCCTCTATCCAGCAACCTCTACACACAATATCACATGGAATACCTCCATCCAGTATCCATCTCACACAAAACTCATCGCCTCCATCCAGCGATATCCAAAACCAATCGCCTCCATCCAGCGATCGTGGCGACCGATTACACCCGCGAGCCAAACGCACGCCACTCACAGTCGTGGCCGCACTGCGACGGGAAATGAGGCCCGATTTTACGCCTACGCCTACGAATGGCCGAAGGTGCAATCAGTCTGAGCCAAAGACACTCACACCAGCAATCAACAACACATGACATACGAACATCAAATTAATTTTGCTTGTCAATCTTAAGAGCTCGAATTAATGGTTCACACCACGAAAAGGTTAATCTTTTCACGTTATCAGTAGCGTAACCAAAATCACGAATTCAATTTACACGAACTTGCTTAGCAAAAATGAAAACACTCGCTTCTCTTGCCTGTCCAAAACCCAAAACTATGATTTATTGTAAACTGGGTCGCGAACATACACGTACTTACCACTCAAAGCTAGCGACATGAGCGCTATGACAACATAATTAACAAACGTTACCTCTAGTTAGGTACTCAATCGAAACGTATTTTCTTTATACAAAAAAAACAAACAATTTAAAACACGTCGATTATTATTTCAACACACAACTCTTATTATTCATTGTCACTTATTAAGGGCTCCGATTAACTACACAAGAACCTCACGTGTGATTTGCACACAAACACGGATAGCTAATGTTTGTTTTATCCAAAAAATAAACTGATTACCATCGTATAAACCTCACGTTGCTTTTTAAAGTCAAACCGTTCAAACCATTTAAACAAAGTCTACCTGACAATAATGACTATTCGGTGCACTTGCACTGAACATCACGATAGCTCGATTGAAATTATGAACTTGAGTACCTATTAGAATTCGTTACTTATCATACTGCCATAGTATCGAACATAGGGCACGGGTATACCCTACCAGTTTTTTTAACCAAATCACGTAAACTCAGTAAAGAAATTTAACGGAAACCCACGTGTTACACAAATTATAACAAACTGAAAGCGACTCACCAGGCATATTTAAATCCTCCGAATGGGGTTCACAAACAACTACTTGCACGGTAGCCGGAGCAGCCAAAGAAGACTGGCATGGTCACCTCGAACAGCATCGATCGTACAATTCAATCAATCATCATCAGCATAACCGTCGTCATAATCATCTTTGTTATCTTGAAGTGGGACATGCAGTTCCATCCCACTTCTGAACTCGGAGACTGGGACCGGGACGAGACATCGCACACACCAGCGGACCTGGTTTGCTAGCTAGCTGTGTCAGGATGAAATGGGTTTTACACGTAGTAGAGCTTGGTCATGAGCTTTACTCATCCTCAAGGTCGATTGAGGTGGTAGAAATAACTGCAGATACATCATGTTTCACTTCTAAGCCAATCTTTATTTGATTAAGGCCTACATCAATGACTCTACCGCACGGTTCGGAAATAACCTCTATTGAGAAGATACCGGCAAGAAACTCAATGAGGTATAATCTTTTCAATAATAACACCATACGAGGTCTAAATTAGTTACAATTGATATCACAGTTAACTCGTTACTATTAACGCGAAATGCAAGTACCATATTGGAAACGTTGGAGAGTTCTGTGCTTGCGCCCATTCACGTGATCTATTGCCAAGATATCATTTAAGACTCAAAATAAGACTCTGTACTTGGGGCACAGGCACTTAGTTCATTAAATCACTAACAATTCTCATTAAAACTCAAAGCACCAAGCCGATGCAAACGGATTACATTACCAACTTGTGATCAGTCCGACCCCCCGATCAAGAATGCCCTTTTCTTTTCAAAGTTACTAAATGTCATTTCGACCTTATACCAACTACCCACAAATGAACCAAGCACAGACCACTCCCAAGCAGTATTTATTTGACAGCTGTCACCGCTTGACGTTTCGTTAAAATCATAACAAATGAAGGTAATTTATAACTTTAGACTATGATCAACACCGACTAGTGTATCGATTCTCCGACATATACATATAATAAAATCGTAGACCCGGCGCACATTGAAGATATTTGCAAAAAATAAATTTGGGTCGCGTGGAATAATTAATAGAACACAAAACTGATTTTGTTAAATTTTTTGTCTGTTTGTCTGTTTATCTGTTTATCTGTTTGTCTGTTTATCTGTTTGTCTGTTTATCTGTTTGTCTGTTTGTCTGTTTGTCTGTTTGTCTGTTTGTATGTTTGCTTATGGAGGCATCACGCAAAAACCACCGGATAGATTGGAATGAAATTTGACATGGTAATAGTTTACAACCTGGAATAATATATAGGATACTTTTTATCCCGTTTTATTTCATATTTTTAACCTTAATAATTATTTTAATTTGAATAAATATTTTTTCTCAACTGACCATAGACGTCAGCTGTCACACCATTGTTTTTTTTTTCATTAGGCCAAGCACACACTACATGCACACTACCGCCATACCGTTACAAGATAATATTTCGCCTTTGCTTTTATTGGCAGTCTGACATTGTCAAATGGTTGTCAATTTGTTTTAATTCGTACTTTAGGAACGGCTTGGCGGGAATTTACAGAAAAGAAAAGAAACAAAAAACTTCAGACGTGGCTGTATGGACTTAGTTCTGTAGCGTGATACCTACTTGTAGACTCGTCGACTGTGCGGATGGATAATAAGTACGACTGAGTGTTTTTGCACTATGTATATTGTCAGTCAACGCACAGGAGAAACAGTTAGCACAAGCACAAGCACAAGCACAAGCAAAGCTTCAGAAGGAAGGGAAGATAAAGCAGTAAGCAAGACACTAGACCGAACGGTACAGATCGGAAGCGGCGAGCTAGCATCAACGAGCGTGAGCTCCGCGTCGCAAATGGGTTTCGACTGGCGCGGACGCGGCCGCCCGGCCGCGGCCGGCGCGGGCGCCGGGGGGACGGAGCGCGCCCGGCGCATCGAACAAAAGATCAGATGTTTTAAATCTCTAATAAGAAACCGAGTTGTACTGTCCGTTTACAAACATTTTTCGAGCAATATTATATGATATTCAGTATAATTGGCGTTGTTTACATTGACATGTATTTAAACACGTAGTATTGGAATAAACAACGGTAGGAAAAATATTAGTTGATTTAACATGAAATTATTATTGTAATATTAACATTATGTAAAAGGAAATAAGAAGTGGCGAGTAGTTCGTCACAGGATGTGACACGGATGTCGCCACAGTTCCGTTACCCATCCCTTATAGGATGAATAGAAAAAATCGTATCGCGGTATTAAATAATAACATGAATGATTGTTTGATTGTTTTGATTGAATATTTCTTTAATTGCGATTTTACAAGTGCAAAGTGCAATCATTTGAGTATAGAAAATGAACCGGACTGTTTAAGAGTGGTGTGAGACAAAACGTATTTAAAGTTTTTAAGAAAGTTACAGTAACAGTAAAGTTATAGATGGTTATTTATTATAGTCTGACTAGAAAGAAAAAATGGTAAGTACGTGCATTTATTACATTTACATGCCTTTTCTTGACTCTTCAGTGCTTTCGGAAAGACCAAATTTTCCATGAAGAATGCGCCGCAGGAAACTGCAGTTTAACTATCAACAAGAAACTAAACTGCTAATAAATATCAAACAAAGTGTGTTAACAATTAAAAACACAAATTCGATTGATAACATTATCATTTTGTTCGTTCTAATGACTGTTCTAAATTATTGTTCTACATAGTGAATAGTTCTTAACTGACCTCAAAAAGTTTCAAATAATTGGTTAATTTAATATGGTATTTGTAAGTAAGTAAGTAAGTAAGTAAGTAAACACTTTATTGTACAAAAAATAGGATAAAACACAAGGATTTGTTATTGTTTTTAGGTGTTTCTGAAAGCATGGGAAACTAAGGAAAAATTTAAATCCCAGGAAAACACTGGACAGCCAAATAGGTGCTATATGCTTGGCAAAACAATTCGCCCAGCCATCCTGCAGGACTGTGAGGAAATTGTAGTTAAATCATATTGTTTTTTTTTAACTAAGACTTTTTTTTCTCAAAACCTTATTTTAACTTCTAGCAAAACTTATTTAGACTTTAGCAAAACTTAATTTAATTCATGTTGCTCTCACCCTACCTGGGTCTGTCATAACATCTTTATGCTGTGCATAGATTCGAGAAAAACAGTGGGGTACAGAATAACCTGTTACTCTTCACCATGTTCGCTGAGCTGAGTCCTTAGTTTCACACAGTTTTTATAATTATGTATTATACTATGCTTACTGGATAACTTTTGTGAGCAATAAATAATTTTTTTTAAATAATAAATTTTTAGGGTTCTGAACCAAAATGGTAAAACTGCTGTCTGTCTGTAACAGCTGGTTATCTCAGAGCCTACTAATGCTATTGACCTGAAATTTGGAGTAGTGTTAGATGATACTTGCCCAACAATTATGCACATAAGAAATAATTTAAATATTTGTAGCTTTTTTGCATAGGAACTGAAAACGGGTCTTAAAAAAATAAAGTTGGGGTATTAGGTTGTGTGGAGTATCAAATGAAAGAGTGTTGTTTACAAATTCTAAAACATTCCTTTCTTTTTTTAGGCCACTTTGTTTTCGACTTTTGATGAAAAATCTAAAAAATACCATTCCCCTTATTGCTGAAGTACCTATGCAAAGAGAAAAATCTGAAACAGGTAATTCTATATCGTAGATGTTTATGTAAAGCTTATGTAAGGCTTAGAAAAATGAATTGAAATTTTTATGTATGCCTGTATTTATGTTGATGACCAATATAAAATGACCCCACAGTGCATATATTTTGCTTAGGAAGCAATTCTCTGCTAACGCTGGACATCTTAACACAATCGTGAAAAACGGGAAAAATCTTTGAGACTCAATTACGAACGAACGAACGAACCAACTATTTATTACCCGACTGCCGAAGGATGGTTATGTTTTTTAACCGACTTCAAAAAAGGAGGAGGTTCTACGTTCCACTGTATGAATGTTTTTTTTATCTATGTACATTGATTACTCCGTCAATTGTAGACCGATTTTGAAAATTCTTTTTTAATTCAAAAGGGTATACTCCTGAGGTGGTCCCATTGTAACCAAGTCATGATCTGATGATGTAATCCCAGGGAAATCGAGGGCAACCCTCAAATTTTACAGGCATGTACTATGTGTTTCATATATTTTCTAAGGCTATTCAAGTATTTGCGTCTGGTAGTCATCATATCATGATGAGCTGATGATGGAAGGTACAACTCCTTAACGATTAGGAGTTGGAGGATAATTCTGAAAAATGTCAAATCAACATAAAATTGTGAAATAAAAATCTTTTAACAAAAAAGTAAAACCGCCTTCAAAATAAACCTTAGAATAAAAACGTAAAATAATCCTCTAAGGCCTAAAGTTTTATGGCTTAGCACTAAGTAGCAGAAATAAATAGTAAATGTACTGTAATGTAGTATTTTGTCTATGTCTATATAAATGTCTCTCTCTCTCTCAAATATGAAGTCGGTACTTCATCCAAAGAATATTTCGCTCGCACCGCACCGACTTCATATTTCTGCTACTTAGTGCTAGGCCATAAAACTTTAGGCTTTAAAGGATTATTTTACGTTCTAAGGATTTTTTGAAGGCGGCTTTCGAGTGTATGTATGTATGTCTAATTCATTGGTACGCTTTACAGCCTAAACCGTTTGACGGATTTCAACGTATGAGGTGTCATTAGGTTCGTTTCTGTTGTGGGAGTGACATAGGGTGTGTTGTTTCCCGGAATTACAGTCGGTTTTCTGTTTTTAATGCGAAAGTTTGTCAGGATGGGTGTGTGGATGTTTGTTACTCTTTCACGTAAAAACTACTGAACGGATTTTAATGTAGCTTTACAGTAATGTAGTTTATACATAGATCAGAATAACACAGCCCACGTTTATCAGGGAAAATTGTGCTTACCTATAGTTCCCGCAGGATAGCGATAACCGAATTCTACGCGGACGAAGTCGCGGGCAACAGCTAGTTACAAATAAACGAAACGAATGCTAGCAATATTCCTGTGACTGATTTGGTGAACTATTATACCAATCGCACAAGTCATTACACGCATACCTGAAGACAGATGTTACATACAGTGAATCATTTAGTAGCCACACGTATGTCACATAATGGCTTGGTAAAGTAGGTATCTAGTCCTCGGTGCTTTATATTTCATGCTCTCAGGGTGAAATATCTATCGGACAGTCCTTTTGTTTCATTTCAAACAATACCTAAGTACTTACCTACTTTTATACTAATAAGTAACTTAATCACGACATAAAATTCCTCATTTTTATTCAAGAATAGTAGGTAAGTATACGTTAAGCGGTTGAAATCAGGATGCAATAAAGTTTTAACCGGGACGACGGATATTAGGCTTTCATCTGCATGGAATCTGGCAATAAGATGTATCTTCCGATAAAACGTGTCGGATGTTGACCGTGTAGTGTGTTATTGATACCCGCCACTTCAGTCTACTCATGACTACGGCGGCAGTAGTGCCGTCGAAACGTCGAGGTGATTTTAAAAACATTTTTTATAGCATAGGATAAACCATGATAGCCCAGTGGTTTGACCTATGGCCTCTCAAGCAGAGGGTCGTGGGTTCAAACCCCGGCTCGCACCTCTGAGTTTTTCGGAATTCATGTGCGGAATTACATTTCTAATTTATCATGAGCTTTTCGGTTAAGGAAAACATCGTGAGGAAACCTGCACACTCCTACGAAGCAATTCAATGGTATGTGTGAAGTTCCTAATCCGCACTGGGCCCGCGTGGGAACTATAACCCAAGCCCTCTCATTCTGAGAGGAGGCATGTCCCCAGCAGTGGGACATAGAAACGGCTGGTGATGATAGGATAGGATACTCAAGGTATATGTTTGCCAAATACCAAGTCTCTAGGTCCAGTGGTTTAGGCTGTGCGTTGTCTGTCTGTCAGTCAGTCAGTCACGGTACGGTTTTATAGGTATAGATAAGGAAGGCAAACGAGCAGGTGGGTTACCTGATATTAAGTGATCTGCCCATAGACAGTCGCAACCTCGGGGGGTTTGCAGATGCGTAGCCAATCGTTCAGTTTTAAGATAATACCAATTTAGCAGTATTTTTAAAACCCGACGAAAAAGAGGGGTGCTATTTTTCAACTTTTCTGAGTAGGTTGATAGGTTATGTTGTGAAACATTTACAGGATCAGGAATTCAGGAGTACCGCCGCTCGTGACACCGGCAAAGCCAAATTGATCGCAGGTGAGTTGGCAACCTACAATATTCCTGTTGTGTTAGTAATTTCTCGCTGTCTTATCCCCGGGGAAACAATAGTGGAAGCAGTGCTATGTGTCGAAAGGATTAATGATTAAGATGGAGATACAGATGGACTTTGCACAAAATGCGCTACCACCCGACCTGCTACAATTATAAATAAAACATAATACTCGTATTAATTACTTACTTTGAATCAATTTATTATTCAACCTTGGCTCCAAATGACTGCAGTACGTAAATCAAGCATGGGTTGGAAATTACTTGGCTTAAATTTATTACTTCCATGAAATAAATGGCTCGATGATTACTTTAAAAGCTATTTTAGTACGGTTTGTTGGCGTTCGATATTATGTCTGGTGTTACGTTTTACATAAATATCCTTTAAGAGAATACTTACAATTTTCGAGTAAAATAATCCAGTAAAATTATTTTATAACCTGAAATGGTTAGCTTAACAAGTGCGTGTTACGTATGCTCACTGAGATAGTTTTTACCGTTTTTAATCAAATAAATAAAAGTCTCCATTTTGTCAAAAAAACCTTTTAAAATCATTGCATTAATTAGTTTTTTTAAACTCAATTGTTAACATTAATTTATAATTGGTCTTACTAAATATTGGACTAAACGATAGTAGTTTAAATATGTAACTGTTACATTATGAGGGCCCTTAAAATAAAAGCGTAGTTTCATAATTAGATGACGATTGTTCTAAGAGCTATTTACCTAGAGTTGCATACATTACTTTATCGACACACATATTATAAGTACTCTAAGATGGGTTCAGAAGCCGAAGGCATAATTAAACTTGTCACGAAAATGACTGTTTTAAGCCTAAATAAATCAATCTTCGATTCTATACAGACTTATAAAACAGTGCAGTGACTGACTGACAGACAACGCACAGCCTAAACCACTGGACCTGGAGACTTTAAATTTGGCAAACTTATACCTTGAGTATCCTAGAGGTGCACCAAGAAGGGATTTTTCGAAATTCCCACGGGATAGGGAACTAGCCCATTTTGAAATATTTCACTTGGCACAGCCGCGGGGCATAGTTATAGCTAGTCATACAGATAAACATACCGAGCTGACGTTTTGTATAGATTTTTTTTGATTGAGGCCTTTTAAATTAAGATGTTCAGTATTTGAAACTCATAACGATACCGAATTTGATGTCGTAATGTCATTACGTTACTGGTATAACCTACTACAACAGACCATCATCATCACAAGCTTTTTTTTTTACGTCCCACTGCTGGGCACAGGCCTCCTTTTTAGAATGAGAGGGCTTGGGCTATAGTTCCCACAACACAACACAACAGATAACACTACAACAGATAAGAACATTTTAATAGTAAAACTGGCTGTCGTAATGCTGGTCACCTAAGTACGGTTTCTGAACCTATTACTTATGATATGTGTGTAGATAAATAAATAAAAGAAGATATATTTCTATAAAATGATAACTTGAATTGGTTATAAAAATGGCGAGGACTATTTAAGTCACGCTTAAAGGGACTCTAATAACATTTCCAATCTCGCTACCGACTAGACCTTCCTAATAAATTTCTAATCTTTCCCTGGACCTTTTTCAATAAACGCCCGCTTGAACGGAAAATCGGTCAGATGTGAAATTATCTCATAAGGCGCTGTTCGTGTCCGAGTTATAACTATAACCTACAACTATATGTACTTAACTACATAGCGTTCTTGGATTAACAGTGACCCGTATAGCCGTTGAAACTACACACAGCCCAGACCTTCTCATTCTGAGTGGAGGCCTTTGGCTAGCACTTGAACTTTTTAATAGACTGGATTATTTGTCTATAGAACTGCCACGATCTTTGTTCTATGGAACTTGCTCACTGTGTAAACAAACCGCTATAGTAAATTCATCATTCAAAGACAATTTCAGTATGGCGGTTTGCTTACATAGTTCGCAAGTTCCATAGAATGACACTATACCTCTTAATTCATATTATGAATTTAAAAAACAATCTCAAAACTTATTTACAGAAAAGGGAAGGCAAACGAGCAAGTGGGTCACCTGATTGTAAGTAATAAACGGACGCCCGTGGAGATCCGCAACACCACAGGGAATAGACATAATGAAAACGGGATATTGACCGCGATTACGTTATAGCCCGTGATCATGATGCATGTAACTGCGTCGAAATATCGGGAGCACATTAAGCCTATAGGGTAATCGCGGTCAATATCCGACTTTCATTAAGTCTAATGCAATTAATCGCGAATCATTTAAAACCAAAGAGATTGCACACCACTCGGATGGATTGTTACGTTGTAAGGCGAATACGGCTCTCAATGACCTTGTGCGCAGTGGCGTAGCTAGCATGGGCGGCACCCGGTGTCGATATTGTAGTTGTCACCCCAAAAATCAATCAAAACTGTTAAAATAAAAAATGAAAGCGATAGTAATTTATGTTTTTATTTTATTAGTTTCGGTTATGTAATCTGTCAAAGTTTTACGGATTTTTATAGGTGGTACACTGATATTTACGGCCACAAAAACGCTGAACGGAACCCAAATGATATTAAATTCAGTTAATAGGCTGTTATATCTCTATTTGGACCCAGAGAGGTTCGGAGTAACGAGGCTTGAAGCTGTCAGATCCGAACGGATGAGGAAAAGTGAACACCTTTAACTGAAATTGACATCAATGTGAATTCAAGGGTGTTTTTTGGAATTGCTTTTAATTTTACTTGTTTTTCCCGATGAAGCTGGAGCCGGTGGAGACAGCTTTTGTATAGAGTGAGAAGTTGCCACTGTTGTAATCTGTAACTAGAGGTTCAAATACTTTTATTTTATCACAAGCTGGGCGTTTTAAATATAAAGCGTTTTTAATAGAAAACCACCGCAAGACTTAGACGTACTGACATAACTAATGCACGATACCGAGAAGATCTAAAACTGTCGGTCTAATTAGAAACGCGACTAATTTGCGTTAGCTATGTCAAATAATAGATAATAGGGTGGTAGGACCTTGTGCGAGGTCCGTCCGGATCGCTACCACCATCTTACTCGTTAATCCTGCCGCTAAGCAGCAGTGTTTGCACTGTTGTGTTCCGGTGTGGAGAGTAAGACAGCCGGTGTAATTGCGGGCACAGGAGGCATTTCATCTTAGCCCTCTAGGTTGGCAACGCATCTGCAAACGCTCTGGAGTTGCGGGTGTCTATGGGCAGTGGTGATCACTTACCATCAGGTGACCCACTTGCTCGCTTGCCATCCTCGTTGTATAAAAAAAAGGCACTCTTTTTGAAGACTCGTACTCGTACGTCAAACCTTTGTAAACTAAAGAGCTGTCTTCCTTTATGTAAACTAAGAAATAATACGCGTCACACCTGAAGTGAGAAATCCACCGAATCACAATCGACGGCAGACAAAAGGCCACTACAATAACCGTATTCCATAATACGTAAGTATAGAATATCGCACCGGTGTGTGCGCAAAGCTGTGGTAGGAATGGACCCGCATCAAACCCGACGTAGCATTGTATGAAACACCTATCAGTCCGGTGCCTATATACGATAAGAAGTACATGGATGTTGAAAACTGACCGACACCTCATAAAGGGACTGCTTAAAATGCTAAAGGACACGTCATAATATTGATTCGTATACTTGAGAAAAAAAATCTAAACAAAATGAAACTAGCTTTTGCCTTTTGTCAAGAATATAAATGAAATGAAGCTGCAAATATCCGGACCCGTAATGAGAATTTTTAGGATTCAATTACAATTAAGTAGGTATGTCCATAAAGTATTTACCAAATGACATGAAATGTATCTGTACTAATTCATTGATTCAGGCGTTACTTTGGGGAGGCACCCGTGACCGCGTGTAGTCGCGTTTAATAGCTTAGCTCTATTTGTTTTCATTTTTGCTTAGCACCTACCTATCCTAGCTTGCTAGCTTGCTAGCTAATAAATGTTCAGAATTATAATAACTACATTTAAAAAGACTATCTAAACTTGAACTTGAAGTGTATGGGATCAGAGGAAGGGTGCTCGAATGGACAGAAAGTTACTTGACTGATAGAATGCAATGTGTAGAGATTAAATAAATTTCAACATGTGGTTCAGATAAAACTATAATAAAACAGGTTTTTAGATCACAATTTAGAACTAACAATAAAGGTGTTCCACAGGGAAGTATCCTTGGTCCCTTACTTTTCCTGCTTTACATCAATGACTTGCCTAAAGCCACAACACATAAAACCATAATGTTTGCTGATGATACAACACTTGTCGTTAAATGTGGCGATAGGGAAACATTCGAGTCAAGTGTTACCAGAGGACTGCGTGATATTATTGAGTGAATGAATGATAACAATTTGCATATTAATATTAACAAAACGAAAATTATACAATTTAATTCATATAATTCGAATTCTGTACCCATGAATATTGTTTATGAAGATAAAAAAGTGGATAAAGTATGCACAATAAAATTCCTAGGTTTGATTATTGATAATCACCTCAATTGGAAAGATCAAATTGAACAAATATGCCTTAAATTAAATCGTTTTGTCTTTGCATTTAGAAGACTACGAGAGACTGTTTCCATGGAGGCTGCGCTAACGGCTTACCATGGATATGTATCCTCTGTACTTGGTTATGGCTTAATATTGTGGGGCAACTCTGTAGAGTTTGAAAGAGTTTTTAAAATTCAAAAAAAGTGCATAAGGGTTATATGTAATGCTTGGAAGGATGATAGCTGTATTCCACTATTTAGAAAATTAAATACTTTAGCTTTGCCGTGTTTGTACATTAGAGATGTGTGTGTTTTTGTCAAAACCCACCCAGAATACTTTAAAAAACGCAGTGAAATTATACAGAGGCCGACGAGGGCATGCATTATGTCTCTATTGTACAAACCCCGCTGTCGTAAAGACATTTACAAAAGAAATATTTTTAATATGTGCATAGTAATTTTTAATAATTTGCCGGATGAATTGAAAGTATTACAGGGAAAGATGTTCAAACGTAATCTGACGATATGGTTGATGGAGAAATGTTTTTATAGCGTTAAGGACTACTTAAATTATAAGCAAAATTGACATTTATATTTGTACATTTTTTTTCTGTGAATGTAATTATAACTAAAATAATATTATTTAAGTAATTACCTACGTTTAGTTTATAATAATGAAATATTTGTACGCATGCTTGCATGCTGAATACCAGGACATCAATAATATTACCTTAAGACCATTGTATTATACTATATTCTAACAAATAAATACATTTGAATTTGAATCTTTAGCTACGGTGCCCATCACGCTGGCAACGTTCCCACGCTTGTTTAGGGCAGCATGAAGTCCACGCGCGACCTCGCCCCTAGATATTGTATAATGTACATTACAAATAAATATATAGACAGCGACTCCGTCAAATATTGTTTAGATTGTGTTGTGAAACGCCCTAATGCTGCTCGCAAGACCAAACTTGGTTCTAAGATGCGGTTAAGTACATGACGCGGTATAGCGTTGCCCAGCTAAGTTGTAGGTTTACAAATAGCATAGCAGTCTTGTACTGTGCATTGAAACCTATTGATGATGCCAAGTCGGGCCGAACAAAGCTAGACTCACCGTGATAAGGGTTGCCATTGTTAACACAATTGCAAGTATGTTTGTCGTTACACAAACAATTTGGGCTAACTAGCCATTCATTTAAGCGCATACAATTCCAGCTGAGGGTCTATACGACCTAATAATTTCAGGTTTGTGGATGTTGATTGTTGACCATTTAGTTGATTCTGCTAATATTTTTCAACGCTTTCAACATCGCAACTAAAATCTGCGGGCAGTACCTATCTGACTACCTACCTAAGTCGATTTATGTGTAGCAGATTTTTTCTTTACAAAAAATACAAATTAATTGTGGCAATTTGAATGATTACATTACGGACCTATGAAGGCAAAGGCCTTTAGCAATTTACACTAGATCTTCTTCTAAGTTGCATTACAGTGTGGCGCTCCATCGACTACTTCTAGCTCATTTATTTCATGATCTAAATCTCCCAATGTACCTGTGCAACTTGCACACAGTTTTTCTTTTGAAGTTTAAATTCCGGATTATAACCCCCCGGGTTGGTAGGTATACCGAGAAATATTTTTTTTCATTCCCTTCCTTTTTTCTATACCCACTCAGAAGGGTCAACAGCGCGTCAGATTGCTGGTACTTGAAATCATCGCCGGTCAAGTTGTCGTATCGGAAAAACTCATTTTCCTCTCCTGATAAAAATAATAATAATTCGCGCTCCTCAACTGACTTTTATGCGACGGATCTATAACTGTGAGGTAACATAGATAACTAAATTGGTAAGTTACCATTACGTTGTTATTTTTTTGAGTGAAGCTCCCGTTACATGGGGTTGTTCTGAGGCAATGCTGCTGCAAGCTTGTCGGCGGCTTTGGAATGAAATACTTGGATATTATCAGACTTTATGAAATATTCATTTAAGTCAATGGGCCTTTGTATTATTTTTACAACGTAGACTATTTTTTAAGTTAAACACTGATGCCATTATTCATAAACACAGATTCATAAACGTCACTCAAACCGCCAGTAGTTAAAATAGGTTTTGTCTTCTTATTACTAACGGAAATATCAATGTGACAAAAAAGGACAAACGAACTTTAACGGCATTTAGTTAAAATAGGTTTATGAATAATAGGGTATTTCCTTCAAATATGTCAGTGGTAATATTGAAATGGCATTGAAACCGTTAGTTACGAAAAATTATTGAGTTAGGTATCATTCTGCTTGTTTTCTCTTCTAACTACGCCGGCTATGTTACTCAAAAACCTCACATTTACTTAAGAACTTTCAACCAGCAAAGTGAAAACTCTCGTAAAATGATAGTACCTACACACGGCAAAACCTCTGTTTCATAAAGGCGAGTCGCGAAGATCGATGGTCGCCGGGGGACGTTCCATCATCGTTTGTTTGCGCATTCATCGTCCCCAAACGTCAAAACTTGAGGGTGCGCCGCTATTTGACGATGTTTACCTGTTTGCTACGAGTAAAATCGTATTGTTACCTTCACTTTTCTTCAGATATATACCTTTAGATTTCATCATCATCATCTTCTTTAAGAGTGCTACTCTTGTCGATACAGTTGTCTCCAGTCCGTTCTTTCCAATGCAAGTTTTTTCACCTCCTGATACGACACAACGTCTATCTTCTTTTTTATTTGATCTAAATACTCTATCCTCGGCCTTCCCCTTCCTCTCTTTCCTTCTATAATTTTCAGTATCAGATCGTTGTGTCGTGTGAAATGGCCTACCTTCGAATCGAATCCTCTCAAAACATTTTTTATACGTAATGCCGTCTCAGAATGCAACGGAATGCCAATGAATAAAGTTGGGTATCGATCTGAATTGAAATACTTTTAGTTGCCTCAAACTTATGAGTCCACCGATCTCCTTATTCCAGGGAAAATGCGTTTCTGGTGATCAACAATTTTATGATAGATTTTGTCCAATGAGAGGAAAGAAATTGTGTAAAGTACTTAGTTACGCATGTCTTTTTTGAACTGGCTGCTTATTCGCGATGCAACACGTAAGCGATTCAGATAAAAATTTAGTAGGTACTAAATCTGTACCCATAAAACAGTACCGTGATTGACTGACTGCCAGAAAACGCACAGCCTAAGCCACTGGACCTAGAGGATTGAAATTTGTCAAACATAATATACCTTGAGTGTCCTAGAGGTGCACTAAGAAGGGATTTTTTGAAACTACCACGGGATAGGGAACTAGCCCATTTTGAAATATTTCACGGGGGTAAAGCCGCGGGGCATAAGCTAGTATAGAATAAGGGTACACATGGCACGTGACACGGAATGCCATATTTTTCTGGTCTTTTGTCTATCCTTGTTTCAGTGAAAGTATTTAAAGAAAGCTTTTTTGTCCTGTATTATAATTATAAATTCGTGTCTGCCGTAAATAGATCAAAGGAAACTGAGGATCATTGAAGACTTTCTTTTGTGTTCTAAAGTTTTTTTTTTATTAATAAAAAAAACATACGATTGAAATACGTTTTGTAGAATACGTTCCCATGGTGGGTATTTATAACTGTTGCAAAGCTATTTAATATTCCCGATATTGGCCACTGCGATCGGCTTGACAAGTTAGTTGGCCGGGAGTTGAAACTGGAGCAAACTGCGATGGATTTGCTGGGACATGCTCCACGGCAGATCAGTTACAAAGTGACAATAATGTCAAGAGTGGTCAGTGTCGGTGCAGCGACAAACTTGTTTGAAACAAAGTGGTAGGTAGAGTCAAGCATTAAGTGCAAACATTAAACGTTACTACGCGATTACGTTACGCAGGATTCGAATATTCATACTTGAGCCTTTGAGCTTCTAAGTTGAAATAAGAGCGATGTCGTCAATCAACAAAACTCATTAATGTTGCGGTATTAGGAACAATAAGTATTCACTTTTTAATACATACCTAACACATCAAAAACAGGTAAAACGGATGTATGTACAAGTATGTATACATGGTGAAAAAATTAAACGAACCGAAAGCTGAAATTATGCATAACAATAACATAACTGTTGCGTAAGCTACATTAAAAAATTGTTGTTGTTTTGCTTTTTAATGTTGTTTTTTATCTCACATGAAATAATAAATTGCCTTACATAATTTCCTTAAGAATTAATGTCAGCCTATAAAGATTAAAGTCTTGGAAACAAGTCTCAAAAGCCATTACTGCCGGGCCGCAGCTTTTTTTGACTGTCATATTTCTTCCGAATTTACTTTCTTTGTATAACCTGTTGAGGCCTCACGCAGATCATGAAGATATCAACGAAGCTTGTAAAAAGTATTATAAGAATAAAGTTGGATGGATCAGACTTGGAAAATTAGCGCGGATTTCACCCTAGTCATCGTAAAACAGGGGTTGGACTTTTTAACAGTTCTGTAAGAACTCCATCAAAGTCGGCACTTTTAGATTGTTTCTGCCGGTATTTATTAAACCTGGTAACTAGGGCGTAACTTTTCCATTGCCCTAAAAAATGGGTTTATTCATCTGTAGATTTTTAATTAAAGTGGTTAGACAAATGATTGAATGTCTGAAACTTAACTGGCATATTTTTCTATCCTCCAGTTTATTCTTTGTTGTAAAAACGATTTCATATTTTTAAACCTCAATTATTTGTAAAATCTCACACAGCAGTCTCCTTTTGGTCTAACCAGGGTCGAATAACACAGCGAAACAAAACGATTTTTCAATGTCATTTCCAACAAGGAAAGTATTTACCGATACTAAACACAGATATGGTACTCGTCTTTGTTCTGTGTAGTGTTTCCGAGTGTTCCACGGAGTCTTGGTTTAATCTCTACTCGGATCTTATGAGTCGTTTAACTTGAATGAACCCGATACTTGTAGCACCTATAATAGGGCGCCCTTGTATTTTTCCGTGGCGGATACAAGTCCAGCGGCACGACCACGACTCAATGGTTAGCGAAATTTGACGAAAATCGTACGTTCAAAATGCAAACCACACATTAATGACCACGATCCTCAGGTATGAGGGAGCTGACTATAGTATAAAGACTGCTAAGAGACAGCAGCGCAATTATACCAAGTACGTAAAGAAGATGATTTATTTCGTCATCATAATTACCACTCCATGGCCAGATATGGACTTGAAATGTTCAATTAGTGCTGTCATTAAAAAATTAAAGTCGTTTTTGAATTTCGATGATGAAATAATATATTGTCATTATCACATGACTGCAGTTTAAATACTTTTATATATTCAAAACAGTGTATATTAAAACAATGCGCTTGGTTTGTTAAGGATCTTCCACAACCAAAGCCTAGTAATAATAATTGTTAGACTCTACAACTTGCTAATATTCCCGTACAAAGTTCTCTCCTTCTTTAAACTCTATAGTATGTTCCTGACATACTTAACGTATAGGCTTAACAATAACATTATAGGGGTATGAGCTCGTTCCACGCTAAATATTACAACACAGGTGGAACAGATATGTATAGGCTATACTGTACCTCTAAGCTCAAAAGCTTCCTGGGAGTGGCATTTCCGCACGCTTGCTAACTTTTTGATGAATTGATTAATCTGAGTTTCTGATTAATGACGGTGTGCCGAACCCACGGCATCCCCCGAGATTTTCATGAGATTAAGAATCTCACGCATGCATTGTATGTGGAGTTAGAGGTATAATTATAATTATGGAGTAATTTGGTCGAGAAGTTTGAAGCGTTTGTTAATTGTCTAATCTTTGTCGTCTCTACGGAATGGGAATGTCGGTGTGAATTTCGTTTTCCTGTGTATTTTAGCTATGAACAGTTATTAATATTTTTTTCTAAGCTTTGTGTATTCCCCGATTAAGCCTGGTAAGCGACACGATGCGGCACTTCATCTTTTTAGATCATTTAGGTACATTTATTTGTGGTAAATTTTCCTTTCCCATGTACTGTCTCTTTCAACACTTAAGAGAAGCCAAGCGGTTCCAATCAAAACAGTTTTTTTATCAAAGCTTTGGATATTCTATGTATCGAAACGTTATAAGTCCTAAATAAATATTGCCACAGAAGCAGAGCTACCGTAGCTTTTCGTTCCCGTACATTTAGCTAGTTCTTAGAGCAACCTTAAAACCGTACTGTAAAGTAGAGCCACAATGGGGTGGTCAGGGCGGCAGTAGGTCGAGCATTTCGAGGAAACGCTTAGCCACAAAGGCTTTTGCGGCGTTTCAGACAACAAAAGAAACTTGTGGCGGTCGGGTGTCGGCAAGGTGAACAAGCTACTGTTCTGAGGGGGACAGTCTTACTTCCGTTTGACGTTACCTAAAGATCGTAAATTTGTGAGGTTTCGTAGTCAAGATTATAATTTCGCCAAACTGTAATCTATCCATGGGTGGCATGATTGCTTACCATCAGGTGACCTGCTTGCTCGTTTTCCTCCTCTTGTGTATATAAAATAAAATAAATAACCAACTTACCTACATTTATTTATTGATATATGTTAATAACAAGATTTAAAAAATACAATTTAAAACAACACGTCATTATCATAAGGTAATCTAAGGTGTCGTGTAAAATGAATAAAACTTACCTATACATGAATAAAATAGCAACATGAAACACACTAAAATACTGAACACACATGAATAGTAATAACACATTATAGCAAAACATGAATAAATCCGAACACAAGAAAACGAAATCACAGTCATGGGCACACCCTAGCAGTGCAGAATAATAGTTTTAGATTTTTACGTTACAGAAAGGGTAAAAAGGTTTTGAGGCACGCGGTGCGGTTTCCAAGAGAAATAAAATACTTTTTCTAATATATTGTAGAGAGAATAAAATTAAATGAAGTATAGAACATGCCTAGTACCCAATAAAAACAGTTCGCATATATTAACGTTCTCATAAAACTGTACCCTTGTTTGGAAATCATAATTAGAAAATTTATGTAGGTAAGTTAAATTTATAGTAATTTTACATAATGTAACCGCGTTTATTTGTCTTTTTCTTAAGTTTTGTATTTTACAAACGCATATTTTAAAATTAGTGCCACTGCAAAGAATCGTTGGATAAATTGGAACTGGAGCTGGAAGGCTTACCCCAATAATTACATGCAAATTAATAAATTAAGCCTTTTGATACACCCTAATGGTGTCCCGCTAAGATAGAAATAACGAAATTCGCTAATTGTTAAAATTATGAAGTAATTAGTAGGCAAAGTAGGGCAGCCCAGCGCCGCGGCGGAGTTACGCGCCTTTTCATTTTTGGTTATTTTGCCAACAAAATTCGTTATAAAAGGGATTGAATTATGTCCACTTTGTTCGTCTACCAAAGTCATGATTTGATTTTCAACTTTGAATAAGACGCCTTTGTAATTTAATATGGTAATTTTGTTGAAGATATTAAATGCAAGCCTTTACTCGCGGCTTTGTTAAAAGTCTTGTACTCGTGTGATTATTTAGTGAAGATTAAAAAGTTACTTCCTATATTATACTTATTCGACGTAATATTTAGTCTAAAATGAAGACACCAATCGACTTTGAATACCTTTACCTGTAATATTTTTCAATGAAAAAAGTCATAAATTAAAAAGACTTGTTAGCTATTAAGTAGTACTTCCAATCGAAATGGATGGTGTAAGTATGAGTCAGTGGCCTGCATCAAATGCACAAAGAACAGGCAAAACGGACAATAAAACACGAATATTGTAAATAACATTCTGCAAATGAAATAGTAGTAATTTGATGCGCATGGCAGAGATGGCCACCTTCCTACCTTATAAATGTATTCCTGTTACTTCATTGTATTGTATAATGGAAATACATTTAAAGCAAGGATTGTGGCCGACATGTATATGTAACTCTAG
Organism: Clepsis dumicolana; assembly: GCA_963691665.1. Classification (NCBI taxonomy): domain Eukaryota; kingdom Metazoa; phylum Arthropoda; class Insecta; order Lepidoptera; family Tortricidae; genus Clepsis; species Clepsis dumicolana. The sequence goes on from OY829510.1 coordinate 12,059,830, forward strand.
GTACTCTATTACCTTCCGTCTGTCTGCAGATGCGACGTATCTCGTCACCGTTCGACGGAGACGTGCAATTCGGGCGTAACGTAACGGGTAAGACAAATCGAGACACGTTGGTACTTTATTGAATTCTATTGGATACAAGTTACCTGTACAGTGCGTATGAAATTTATTAGTGGGACATAAGAAGCACTTTAGAGATAAAACATTTGTTATTTATAAATTCTACGTTTGTTGATATTCGTAACTAGTAGTATGTTAACTACACAGACGACGACAGACGACGAATCGTTTAAGTGACTAATATGCAACTTAACGCAATTAAAGTCTGTGCAAGTACTTTGAAAAATATTTTTTAGGATTCAAAACCTTTTTGGCTATTGGCAGCTGAATGATGCGCTATGCCCATCGTCCGCGCAACCGATCGAAAAAACCAGCATCTGCCAGCGGGACATGAATTCGGTGGTAGTTGTGAGCGAGTTATTATTTGATACAATTTCGTAAAACTTTTAAAAATTAACTGATGCATTGTTAACTGGTGTAAACAGTGTATACAGACGGTATCATAACATTTCTGTATCGATGGCAGGTTTTACGGATTTCGGGGTCTACAGTTGCTGAATCAAAAACTAGCTCTATTATCGTTTGTAGTTCATGAATTTTATGTTATACCATAATACTGTACACGGGACAATTAAACCACAGCTTGGTAACCAGTCTCTGTGCGCTTATCGAAGGATTTATTGTACAACGTCATTTTTTAAAATACCTACCTAAAAATATATTGAAGTCCTAAGACAATCTGTCTCCTTTCAATCAGCTCTACCTCACCGCGCGTGATAAACCCTCGCTACACAAAAGGTGGAATCTATCCATCAATCAGGGAGCCTGGGATCCTGCATTGTGCTCGCTGAAGTAATCTGCGCGATGAATGGCTGTTGCCAGTTGCTAGTTCTGTGACGTCTCATTGGACTGGCTGACGTGTGGTTTGTTTTCAGTTGACGTGGAAAATAACCATGACAATTCTACACTGCACAATAAAATTTTAATATGTACGTAAAGCTGAGTCAGGCAATAGCAGTTTATGCAACTGTTAACTGTAATTATGTAGAGTTGCATAGATTTCTTTATCTATACATAATATTAGTAATCTAAGTAGTACTCTAAGATGGGTTCAGAATAAACCTGTCACGAAATTGGCTGTTTTTTTAATCAGAGACAAACATTATCGAGCTGACGTTTCGTATCAAGTATTTTTTTCTATTGAGGCGTATTTTTAAATTGTATTAGTTTTAGAAGACGAAAATTGATTGTTGTAATGACGGTCATTACAGGACTTGATATTTTCGCTCGATCACTCACGTATGTCAGTCGAGTATAGCTTGACATGTTTCGGACTAATCCGTAGTCCTTCCTCTGGTAGCATAGGCCACGCCGGTGGCGAGACGTACACTGCGCGCCGCGGCTCTGCTCGCGCGGCTGCTCGGCGCAGCTGACGGCGGCTCACAACTACCCTCATTTTCATCGTAATTTTTACATACGTGAGTGATCCGTTTATTTCACTATGATTGAGTCTCACGGTAGTTTTATGTTACAAGTGACTTGATATTTGTTTAGATAAAAGAAGTAGAAGAAACACTGAAGACTCAACTCTCGTCGTTTTTTCGACTCTTTATTTTAATGTCGCCTGTGTACTTTTATATGGACTTTAATAAAGCAATACGAAAATACACATTAACGCAATAGATTCAATTATGTACTGGAAACCAATAATAATCGCTAAAACGCTAAAGTAACCCTTTGGGATGTTAATGTCACTCACTGTCTTGTTATTAAGTGTTCGCTGTTATGTATTTCAAGCGTAAGCCTGTCTCTTGGATATCCCACAAGAATTATCTCAAGGTATCAACTTAATGATTGACATTGTTACTAAACTTAAGATACAACTTAATTTTGATAACATTATAATACTCATATTTTAAGAACTAAATTGAACCACTTAATAAAATACTCGTAAAAACATTAATGTTTATAAGTCAATTTAGCTTTCGCCCGCGGCTTCCCTCTCGTAGCAGAATTCTCTATCCCGCGGGTATTTCGTAAAATCCCTCCCTAATATCCAATAAGTACATATCTAAGTTTTATGATCACAACCTTAAAAGTAACGTTTTTCTCGTACAAACTTTCATCCCCCTTTTCACCCCTTTAGGGTTGACTTTTTAAAATGGTGAAATAGGTACGTGTTCATTTACTTATTTTGAAAAACATTTTCACTAAGTTACGTGATCGAAATTTTAAAAATAACTTTTTTGCATTCAAAGTTCCACCCCACCCTTAAGGGAAATTTCGAAAAATTTAACTTTATCCCCAGTGTACGTTATAAAAGCAACCTGTTTGCCAAATATCAACTTCTAAGCCCAAGAGTTTAGGGTGACCGTTGATCAGTTCAGTCAGTCAGGACTTTCTTTTAACATATTATATACTAGCTGTTGCCCGCGACTTCGTCCGCGTAGATTTCGGTTATCGCTATTCCGCAGAAACTATATAATTTTCCCGAATAAAAAGTAGCCTATGTTATTCCTGAATATTCAAACTATCTTCTTACTAAATTTCATCTAGATTGGTGCAGCGGTTTTCCCGTGAAGAGGTAACAAACAGACAGACAGAGAGACAGAGTTACTTTCGCATTTATAATATTAGTTAGTATTACATAGATATAAAATATGTACTATCCACCTTAGAGTATATCAATAAAAACAGTGATATTCTGTGTACATTAGGTATACAATACAATTGACAGATAAATTATTTTTTTCTTGAAGCATAGGTGGGTACCTTTTGTGGGTAAATTTTTGTATTGCACCACAGGTAAAATTTTAAATATGGGCAATGGTGATCACTTACCATCAGGTGACCCACTTGCTCGTTTGCCTTCCTTGTCGTATAAAAAATATGCGTCATGCTGTTTGTTCTAGCGATTAAATATCGAATCACGGTATTCTTAAAATTTAAATATTCAATGTATATTTTTTCCACGGCTGAGAAACTTAAGGCGTTTTATAAAATAAATAATTCAGCAGGCGCCGAGAATAAGGCACGACGTCCAAGTTTTATCCTTAAAGTTAAGTATATTACTTTCATATTTTATATTTTTTATACTTTTATACTTTATATTTTTATCGAAAGAATGGCCGAGTGGTTTAGTTACCCCGACTACCAAGCTAGAGGACCGGGTTCAGATCAAAAGTTTGTTTTCTTGAGTCATGAATTTTGTTTTTACATTTACGTAGGCCTATAACAAGATGGAGCGACGACCTGGTAAAAATCGCGTTACCGCGGTGGATGCGGAAAGCACAAGACTGGTCTGAGTGGAGAGCTTTGGGGGAGGCCTATGTCCAGCAGTGAACATCTTTTGGCTGACATGATGTGATTCGATTTAAATAGGTAAGTATCTATGTATGTTATGTATTGCTTACCCATAATAATAAAAAAATGCGCTCAACCAGACAAATCCAACTTTCCCTTAACATTACTGACCTACGGCCAAACTGGTTCTCCGAGATTTTCTTTACCGAGACAACTTACAAATGCTTTTCGGTCACCCAATGAGAGGATAAGCTGTGAGTAAAGCGGAATAATGCGATTTGCGTAACTAGATTCAACTTAAGTAAACTCGGCTGATTCAATTCACCTGTTCAGGAATTAAATCATGACGTAAGTAAACCGGTGTTCTTCCAAGTAAACCCAAAACCGAATATGGATAAGGTTTATCCAGAATAGAGCTGCGCATCCATCAGAGATGTGCTAGGAAAAAACCACCAATCGGAGAGCTGCGCTGAGCGAAGCTAGACAAACTAAGTACATTGTATTTTTTCCTAGCTCAACCGCCTTGGTGAATGCGCGGCCTCAAGGCTCGAGATGAATACTTATTTTGTCCCATAAAGCTGCTCGTATAAGTTCGGCCTATAGGCCGAACTTATACTTTCGAGGTATACCTCGAGGAACTAATCTGAAGGCATTACGGGTCCCTGGGATATATTAAATTTGGTATTCGCAGCGGACACAATGTCTGCCTCGTATGTATCGATATTCTGTCCCATTACAAAGATACATTGTAGGATTTGCTTAGAACGTATTACCCCGACCTACACTCGGCGTTATATTGAAATTGAAACTACTTATGGATATTTTTGTTATTTTCATGTAAACGAATCTTTAACTTACAAGATTCGTTTGATCCACTTCCAGTTTGTGAATTGTCTTGAAATTTGGTATGACTGTTCTTGATGTTTGATGTTAATTGGATGACAATGCGAATACAAGTAGGTATAGTTAGATTGAAAAAACTGGTTTTAAAAATGCCAATTAAACAAAAAAACGTTTTTTCGTCTAATACACTTTTGATATCTGGGTATAAAATTAGAATGACCTAGTTATAATAGGTATTTAGTAATAGGGAACCAAGTGCTAATTGCTATTACGTAGGATAAAATATGTCCTTTTTCTTACAGCTTCTCGTTGTATAAAGTATTATAGGCTCCAATCTCAAAACGAAAAACTTAATGGAGAACTAAATATAAATAATTTATTCACCGGACACCACATGTTCCTGCCGCCTAAGTACCTACCTCCACCTAACACTACCACACGTACCAACACAAACACCTATGTCAAAAAGACCCAACTATCACCACCACCACTAAGTACACTAATCGCTGACGATGCATTTCAAGCTCTCTAAGAGCCCATTCACAAAGCACCAAAACCACCTTTCAACTTGCGGTAAGTACCTAGTACCAGTTATTCTACTGACAAGTATACCATAATCTCTATTGTATCAAACCAAACCAAAGTACTGACATTATTTTTCTCTAACAAACCACCCGGAAATATTTTACCAAATGCCGCAGTACTATTTTTAACTAATGCTAACTTAATTAAGCGCTAAAACTTACCTTACGCCTTACGAACATGGCACAGCACGCACAAAGCTTGTCTCAATTATCTCTAAATGATGACAATATTATAGCAACGGCATTTCATAGAACTACGAATGGCTAAATGTCAAGCACACTTCTAATGCAACCGCATTACCAGAGCCTGTATTCTAAAATATCTACTGCGTTTCCCAAAGGTCACAAACACCAGTACACACAATATAAACACACACAATGTAGACACAATATAAAGTTCCAAGTTGAGAGCTGAGGGTATGCAGTTAACCTCATTAAGTTGGAAACAAAGGGTTGACAATTTCTAAGTGATCTAATGATCCATTTTTCTCCAGCAACTCGTTTGTCTGCCATTTTGTGTTGGATAAAAAATAGAAGTCATCAGTTCATTGTAGTTCATTGTAGAAGGGGGCATATGATGGGACACTTGATACGACATGACGATTTCTTTTTAAACCTGCTGGAAGGAAAAATAGAAGGAAGACGAGGCAGAGGAAAGCCAAGATTGACCTATTTTAACCAGGTGAAGGAGAAAGTGGGTATCGTGTCGTATCAGGAAGTCAAACGGCTGGCCGAAGACCGCGCGGAGTAGCGCTTACTCCACCGACAAGAGCATAGCTCTTAAATTTGAGAAGAGAGAAGAGGAAATTCACCCCGTGTCTAGGTCACGAAATATATTTGCTTTATTGAGATATAAAGGGATAGTCAAATCCAAGAATGAACGTTCTCCTTATGTTTTAAGTTCGTATGCAGGTCTGTAGTAGATATAGGTACTTAGACATATCTCGCACAAACAAATTAATTGGGCAGGTGATGTAGTAGAACGGCGCGTTCAGCTTTAAATGAAATTCAAAACTCTTCTTCGAACCAAACTTTATCACGCAATTCGCAAATATTGTAAAATTAGGCTTCGTGATTTTCTCATTTCGCTGACCTTATTATGTTCTTATGTTCCTTTTTTATTAGCCGTGTTGTAGTGTCCCACTGCTGGGCAAAGGCCTCTCCTCTGGATCTCCACAACTCCCGGTCTGGCGCAATGTCAGGCCAGTCCTTACGACGCGCGTCCAAGTCGTACCGCCATCTTCTTCTTGGTCTGTCGCGTTGTAGCTGGCCGTTTCCTGGTACCCACCGAGTGGCTGGGTGAGTCCTCCTGTGTGGGTATATGCGGCATGCATATTATTATTAAGTTAGTAAAACCTAGCCTAAGGTAGCACTTTAAAAATCTGGCTCAAGGTGGCCTTTAATTAATTTGCCAATCCGATCGTATATAAATTGGTTCGGGGTAATTTCGCAGCTGACTGTACCCCGATGAGCAGAATCCGTCAAGTATGAAAACATCCAATCAATCAATATTACGCAGGCTTTTATGCCCGCTTTTGTCGGCGCATATGAAATTATTTATTTTTCCCTCTCTTTTCGGATTTTTGATACATCGGTGCGATTTTTTTGACAGTTAAAAATCACAGGACGGTAGCTTGTTTATTATTAGATTTTTTTATGCGAAGCACTTTTTGGTATTTAATTTCGTGGTTCTATTGAAGTAAAATATTTCTAATTGGATTTCAAAAGAGTATCTTTTTGTATGATTTTCGCAAATCTTTTGTTTTTACGGTTTTTCCGTTACAATCTATTGTTATATTTGAAATACACACTGAAACAAGGCACAGAAAACCAGAAAATATGACCAACCCAGGGAATCGAACCCGGATCCTTGACATTCCGTATCACGTGATGCCGTACCACTACACTAAAGTTAGTAGGTACCTACTTATACCTTTACTGGTCTTCTGTGTATTCTAGTTTCAATGAGCGTTTAAAATTACATCAATTATGGACACAAAAATGCATACTTTTAGCGAAAAAGCAATTAGCGGATATGCTGGCACAGGTATAGGGTAAGCAAAGCTAGCAGGTAGGTACTTAATTATTATTCTAATTCAGCCCATATACTTACAGTAATGATTGCATAATACCATTAAACGCGTGCGGGGTAGTACTAAGGATCACACATTACAGAACATAAGTTTGAGCAAGCTTAAATTTTATTGCACAATAAAAGTACCTATTGCGCAATATTATTGTAGGGTACAGAAGGTCGAGCACGACTTTACGAATGCTGCGTAACGTTACGGTTATCGTATCGAGATCGAGAAACATCATACTAAATTTTAGTTCCAAATACGCTCACGGGCGGGCGCTGTTCCAAACGTCATACAAACTCGACAACGTTTACTATTCGACTTTACGTGACGCAGGTTTCGAAAAGTCGTGCTCGACCCACAGATCGCCACAGGATCGATTTTACTAGGTACTACACGTATTATTAAAAAACCAGTTGAATCGTGACCCACTGTGCAATATTTTCACAATAAGTAAATGTCATAATGACGTCGCAATTTTTCGAAAGGAAAATCATAACTACGTTAGCTGTAAGAATATGCTAAGGTGCTGTATAATCCAAATGATTAGAATACCAACATACCAAGCTCAATATAGTAAATTCAGTTTATTTCTGGATAACTAATTGAGTATACATAAGTAGGTACGTACCTATATAAAATATCTTAAAAACTTGTTAAGAACACAACAATACAGCCGTGTCTTAACTCTGAACCGTCATCTAATCCGAAAAACTAATCGCACGAGTCACCAAAAACGCAAAACGGCACGGTAAGTAGGTATACTAATTGCGTCAGACCGCGAGCCCTGAATTGCACTCAAACAGTCCAATGCGTGGTCGAAGCATTATTCCTTGGGCGGGCGGCGTCCCCGCACCTTTCCCCCCACTTTAGTACCCGAGGGGGGGCGGCAGTGTACCTCCGGACGCCGGCCGCGACGATCACCTATCGACGCTCGTAACCGCATCTCCCGCGAAAATTGAATATGCAAAACATGAATTAAAATAGACGTGAAAAATTCTGATAAAATCTTGACCCAGTGTAGTACCGGTGTGTGCTGTGGTGTGGTAGGATTTTGTTTCATTTTTGTTGATTGGTGAAAAGTTTATGTTCTGTGACGATTAGAACGAATTTGCCTTTGTGATTCTTGTTTTTGAATTATGGTAAGTTGATTATTGATTATTAATTGTAATTACCTGCTAATTATAGATTAATATCAAGTGCTATTGAGGGATGCATCAAATGAAATTAGATAGATACCTATAAAATAGGCATGGATAAGTTTTATATAAACATTTTTGCATTAAAAAAAGTAAGATGTGAGCTAATCATCGTTATTTAATTAGACACTTACGCTAGTTAAAAAAGGCTTGTCCAATACATAAATTCATTAGGTATCATACCCCCAGGAAGTACTTAACTTAGGTAAATGCTGAAACCATCGTTTAATCTCAACTTAACGTCATTGTCACGTTAACCTCTTTATCAAAACTCCATGAGTCCGAAGCCCAATTTCTGGTAAGTAGGCCACTCCGTCAGATACGAAACGAAACACGTCAAAAAATTTTGTACGCGGGTACTGTCAGCAACAATAAACATTAGCATGCTCGTGGGTACTGATAACCCAAACATTACAACTGAAATAAAAGCGGTGTTTTTGTTATCTGCACGTTATCTGAACGAAGTACATGAATAATTAGAGATAAAACTTGACAGTGTAACGTAAATAAGTTGTAAGCGTGTCGTGTTGAAATATTTTGACAAAAGAGGCAAGTACTATTTTGTCCAAAGAGGCAAATATTTTGACAAAAGAAGCACGTATTTTGAGAATTTTGCTCGATTTTTTTTAGTTTATCATGTTCAGGACACTGGCGCGGCGGGGCACTTATTTTATAACACGTACCTAATGATTGTCAATTTATGAAGCCTCGTGTTCCTACACAGGTATTTGCTGCAAACATTTTTTTTTTATAATTGAAAATGTTGACACGTCCCACGCTTTGTTTACCAGGCAACAGGCACCACGCAGGCACACTTTGCCGACAATACAACACATCATCAAGATGTGATCGAGATAATTAGGTTAAATAATATTTACTTTTTGCAGAGATCGCCCAATCTCGTATCCGGGAAACAATGTTATTGTTAACTGGGTCGCTTTGAAGTTTTTGAATCAGTTGATTAAAATAACTGCCTACTTTGTGATAAAGATAACTGTTGAATATTTATTCAATTACAACAAAGTCGTAACGCGATAGCTGTGTTGAAGGATCATTAAACTAAGGAAACGCTGAACAAGCCAGGCGTAACGACAACGTATAATTTTACTCAGCCTTCGTAGCAACTCAACACCTGACAATGTACGTGGACGTGGAACATGAATGACAAGTGCAAATATTCCGTCATTTATATTATTACGCTGTATGTATGATTAGATTACATATACAAATATTGGCAGCGAAGAGCAACAGAAAAGGCAATCTTTTAAACCCCAAATGCGATTCTGCGCGTCGAACTGAAAAAGTCGTTTAGTGTCAAAAGGGGTTAGAAAAATGCGTTCCTGGCTCTGTCGTTGCGGCGCAAAATCGAAACCAAAATCCTAAACAAGCAGGAGGATCACAACGGAACGCTTTATCGACATTAATCCTCCATGAAAGCGGCAATCTGTTAAAAGTATTTTAGCAAAAATTTACCCAGAATGTCGCAAAAAATAAAACCGGGAAATGTTCAATCGACGTAATAGGTAGGTACTGTCTGCACAATCATGACGTTTTAAAAAGCCTTAGGTATTGTCAAATTCTTCATTCCTCTTCCTACTTAGTCTTGATATTTGGAAAGTAACGTATACATTTTATTACTCACAAAATAAATGAGTTGATTTTAGTCGAGGTAAATCATTTGACTTGGCTATATGTAAGTATTTGGCTTACGTGCACTCCTAACTTTTAATATTAATCTTATTTTTAGCAAAAAAAGTAAACACGAAACTTGGACATAAATTAGTTCAGTCGCGTGAGACTTTCCAGTTGAAATGACGGAGACAAAAATATCTAACGAGGGAAGTTCGCAAGCTCATGACCTCGAGGTTTAAATTGTATGCCTATATGTATGTATAAGTATGTTTAAATAAACTTGGGTATTCTTTACTGAACAACATGATACTGGTGGAATTCTCGTGCTTCATACCGCAATAGCGTGTACTGTAGTTTTAGTAACGCTCTTGGGATTTAAGTTTGAAGATATTTTACCACATATATATCTTACACTTTGGGGATATTAGCGAAGTTAATAAATAGTTAGTTCATACTTACTTCCAAGCTAAGAAAGTAAACTTTGTCGCATATCGTGCCTATTACTAATACAAAGGTTTTTTGTACAATAAAGTGTTTACTTACTTACTTACTTACAAAGGTAAGTGAACTACACATGAAACAACTTTATAAAATCTGCACACAAAAAGCTTATTTTTCAGATGGAGTAAAACTAATTTTGATTAATATCATGGAACGTAATTTACGCAAATGAGTAAAAGAACTAAGCATATTTTCTTCGAGTTATTTGTTGAGTTATTTACTACAAAGAAAAAAGTTAGTGCCCGTAATTTTTAGGGTTCCGTATCTCAAAAGGAGAAAACGGAACCCTTATAGGATCACTTTGCTGTCCGTCTGTCTGTCTGTCTGTCTGTCAAGACCATTTTTATCTGCAACGCGTGGAGGTAGCATGCTGAAATTAATATCAAATACTCAAGCCTGCAGTCCCTTGAAGTTGTGAAAAAAATCAATCTTCTAAGTCAATGCAACCAAGAGATGCAGTCATTAAAAAGGTGGTTTCCATACAAATTGCCGTACCCCGAAAACCTAAAGGGTACTTCCAGTTGTCCTAGAAACTTGAAATTTGGTATGAAGGTAGCTCTTATAGCACAACCACTCAGAAAGTTCTTAAAATCTTAATTTTTTGTGTCTGTCTGTAGATTTGACAGACCAATATGAGATGACCCCACACTGCGTACATTTTGCTAAGGAGCAGGGTTCTGCTAACACTGGACTTCTTAAAACACTGGGGAAAAGCGTTAAAATCTTTCTACGGAACCCTCGTGCGCGAGTCCGACTCGCACTTGTCCGGTTTTTGGTTGTAGAGGGAACTTAGGCTGAGCAATCTCTTTCACATTACAATCTTCGTAGAGCTATTAATATAAAGTGTTGACGATTTTATATTCAAATCCAGCAATCACAACCACGTTGGAAACTCCTTTAGAGATAATATCGTGAACAAAGGCCTTGTTAATACTTACGCATTTAATTCTAAGCAAGGAGGAATAATCTAAGGGGCGAAGTTCAGTCGACTTCGAATGGAATCCGATTATCTTCCTGAATACAATTTGCATCTGAATCACTGAATGTGTTTTCACCGAGACGATTCCTCTTAGAACTTCACTTAAACGGTAACTTTAAAATCGAGTTCGAGCCGGAATACTAGGTGGTTTTACCACCCGATTGACACGAGAAATGAAAACGCATGTTGATTAAACATGCCGTATCAGCGTTTGTATTTTACTTTACTTTTCTTAGTATTAATATTTCACATTCGATAATCACGAAAACGGCAACTAAACAAGCTACTTAAGTACCGACATTAGAAAATCTACTCAAAACAAAGATGTGAAGTACCAATCCACGTTTGACAAGCTTTGTAGTTACAATTTGAATCAGTTAATTGACTCATCAGAATACGAACGAGGCTTGTATTTTGCAGTGGAATTAGTATCGAAAATCAATCTGAAAACCCCTCGAATTATCATGACAATGGGACAAACCCCACGTCTTTGTTCAAGCAAAACGAACGAGAGAAACGACAAACAAACTTATTAAAGCAATAGGCACACGATCGAATCAATAACATTTTCTCTTAAACGGCTAAAGAGAACACGTTTAATTAGCTTCGTTTTTTTATCAGGTTATCATAATTTTAACTGTGTTCTTTAGTACCTATGTTTTTTTTATAAACTGGTATAACTGATTAAAAATGCGTTATTAAATAGTACCTACTTCAGGGTTTTTATTTAAATACACTACACAATACTCTTAACAAGTGTACACGATCGCACTGCCATGATTATTCTTTTGCATATTCATAAGGTATTTGTGCTTGGTGTAATATTTTTAAAATCTCACATGATTTGAAAAAGGTATTTAGTCATTTTTTAATCATGATATTAGTCGGATACATTCACGCCATTAGTATCAAGTGAATATTACGTTTGTAAATAACCTGAAAGTAAAAACCAAATAAACTGAGTTATCTGAAATATCAGTAGGTATATTGGAGTAGCAAAACAGAAGTCATTATTGTAATAAATACATCATGAAACTTTTTTACGATACCTCACATCCTGGCGTGACGTAATAAAATTTTCAAGACCCATTAGATATGAAACATGAAGTACGACATAAACGTATTATTAACTACCAGAAATTGAACGGTCGGTTCTTATGTACGCAATCCTAGTTGCGAACAAACTGGAACAACTTTTTGTTTTTGTTATTAATGTTCTTGTTAACAACTTGCGACTCAACTTATGATTTATACAGGCTTCGACAATGCCTACAATTTTTTTGGTGATATCTCTATTAGTCCGCACTTAGGATAAGTATTTATTTTATGTTTTTGGTTTAGTTTAATTTTAGTTTTTATTTATTCAATTTGTAGATGTAGTTTAACGTAGGTAATTTTCTTCATACATATTTTTAATATAAATATTTCAAATTGATTTAAGCCTTGCCGTGTGATCCATACTTACGTCCATACTATTATTATAAAAGCAAAAGTAACTCCATCTCTCTGTATGTCTGTTTGTACCTCATCACAATGAAACGGCTGGACGGATGTGGATGAAATTTGGAAAAGATATAGTTTTACATCCCAAATTAAAATATACGCTAAGTTTTGTCACGGAAAATTGCATGGTTCTCGCGGGGTAGTGATAACCGAATTTTACGCAGATGAAGTCGCGGGCAACAGCTTGTGTTACTATAAAAATAAATAATAGATATTGACACATTTGATCCCTTTCTGTTCCAGGTTAATAATGTCACAATTATTAAATACTTAGTTACAGTTAATTAAGATAATTTAATTAGGTGAATTTAACATTCAAAATCGAGACATAATTATTATAATTGAGTACCAATGTATCCTCGGAGAAGTATCCCGTTGGGGTAGGTATAACGATGTAACAATATCTAATACGTTTTGCTATTATGACTAAACCCAATTTTAACATTATTTTAATAACAAACCAAAAGTCTCACCGTTGTTTTAGTTGCTCAAACTCCACACTCAATTGCTATAAAGATTGTCTTATTCAATTACACTCTTTTGCGTAGCGCAGTCGGGTAAAAAGTAACCGGGCGGTTCGATATCAAAAAATCTTTAACATTTATAACCAACGAAATAGGGCCGAGAGCGTTTTAATAAATGATTCGTATAGTCAGGCAGAGCCTCTTCATTATTAATGCACAGAACGAGCCCGATAGAAATGTCAACTATTTTCGGCGGCCGCCGTGCCAACATTCGGTATTTTTGGAATTAAATTTTCCGCAACTTTGTTTTCTATAATATCTGCCAACTGACAGGCCATCAAGTAATCCGATCTCAATTCGAATTCCGAATTTTGCTCAAGAATTTCAAAATGGCATCTTGCGGATACCTAATAACAAACGACTTGTGAGTTGTTATGAGCCTATGACGATGAATTATCAATGGTGTCATCTTGTGAATTCACCCTGTTTATCTAATGGTAAAATTGCTAATTTAAATGACACATAAAATAAAAATAAGCGAAAAGCTGTGCAACAATATTAACGTTGCGTGAAAAAAGGGTTTTGGTTAAGGAAAACTTATACAGAGAAAGAAGATAATTCTTAGGAAATAACCATTGAATAAAAGGCCCAATTCGTTAATCTGTTAACAGTTAGGTAATCTCTAATTTACTTAGTTGTTTAGTGCACCTGCATTCTATACTCTGTGCCATGCTTGATTTTGTTTTGCGATCAGCAATTTACAACAGATAGCCGTTAGATCTTATCTACTTACTGATAATTTTAAGCTTCTTTATCAGTGCATATTCCGTGGTAATCCTCGAGTTAGAATTACTTACTAGGCTGATCTCCCAGGCGATGTGTGTCTAGGTAATATGTATTATATTATGTGGGGGCATTTGTTAGTCTCCATATCAATTATCAGGCATAGCTTAACATTTCCAATTGTGTTGTAATGGATGTATCTTTAATCATGATCCGATCTTTTGATCTCGTTGCAGTAATTTTTACTAAATGACAGGAGTGTACCTAATTTCGATTGTTTATTTAAAGAAGTTCTTTAGAACGGTCTATACAAGCATACACTTGTAAATTAAACTTCAATCAATTGGAGCCGCTGTTTGTATTGTGTTGCGTTTTTGGAAGTAATTTAGAACTAGCTGTTGTTCGCGACTTCGCCTGCACAGAACGCGGTTATCGCTAGCCTGCGGGATCTTTGCAATTTTCCGGGATCAAAAGTATAAACTGTTGTATAAACTATAACTATTACTGAAAGGTTAAATAAAAATCCGTTCAGTACTTTTTATGTCAACATCCGTCCTCATAAAATTTCAAGTTTATAATGTATTACTTACTAGGATTTCTGTTTTTGTTAGAGAAATAAAGGGGAACGAAAAATGAAATTGACAGAGTTCCGTGTACGCGAGCACAATAGCTCGGTTTCAGCCGGGTTCCAGCCGAGTGCGACTGTTTGCGGAAACGGTGCGTTCAAATGACTTTTCGGCTTAAATTACGACTTAAAGTTGTTGTGCGCTTTCTTCCTGTTGTCTCTAAAACTTTGTTAGAATTAAGTTACTTGTTCTTGCAGGAGGAAAGACAAGTTTTAATTCATGTCTACAAACCATACGGGAATCTTTTGATATCTCGTTTAATATTGTGTGACTGTGTCCATTTAAAGATCTGCACACGGCATGAAAGGATTATTTGCGAGATGAGCCAAACTAGTTCCCTTTCCGAATCCCTAGATAAGTTGACATAGCTTTTGCTATTTTTCTTTGTCGGCTGGAAAACGTCACCTGCTAATTTTAAGGCCACTTTATTTTATGATCTCAGTAGGAGTATCTTTTTGTACTTTTTCTCCCAATTTTTTATTTTTACGGTTTTCCCGTGAATATCAATTACATTTTTTTTATAAACTCACTGAAACATGAATACACAGAAAAAAACCCAGAAAAATGCCAACCCCGGGAATCGAACCCGGATCCTCGACACTCCGGGTCGTGTGCTTTTCCCCTACACCACGATTGGACATAGAGGAAAGGCCGAATTTTCTCTATGTATTAAAATTTTAGCTTGTTTTTATCACTTTTTGCAGTGACTAGCGCCACACACTTTATGTTAGTTGATGAATTGATAATTATCTTTAGGTAAGGTTGGGTAAGCTGCTGTAAATAAGCGTTGCAAATTTATAATTACTTACATTTGAATAAAAATGACACGATGCTAGTGTAGGCATTTAAAAAAATGGGTCAACATTCGCCTAAGGGCTCCCTTGGGTGTCATTCTATAATACACTTTCAGCTTATTACTACGCAGAAAATAAACAAAAGCTAGCATCCAGGAAATATTGTATACTTATTTACCGAGCGGGCCCGAAGCGCGAGCGAAGCGTCTCAGTTTAAGCTTCAGCAAAAATGTTTTGGTATAAACTTTATGTCCGTCTGGTTGTTCTCCTCTACAGGTCGCATTTCTCAACCGATTCTCGTGAAAAATTGTGAGCTGTTTTTTTTGTCGATTCGCTATTTGGAATTGAAAAAAAAAAAACTAATTCGAAAATGTTTCAAAAATAAGGTCGCGAGGTGTACATGTCGTAGAGCCACGGCAGTAAATTTAGAAAGGAGATATATTAATGCAGTATATGACGATTTAAAACTGATCTTGATCTAGATCGTTGACTTACGTCATATATCCTTTAAGAAAGTTAATAATGATCTAAAGTGCCGATAGGAGTCACTCTGCAGGCTCAAGATATTAGAATCTTGATATGACAAACTTAATGCACATATCCCACGAAAAGTTATTTTAAGGGAAAGTGCACAGGAAATAGTTAGTAGCGGGGGAGCTCTCTCCACAAGATGGACAGTAAAAATAGTAATCTGTGTAAGATCTGGCATTATAATTATAGTACCGCACCTTTTCAATTTGGTTTCAAGAAGTTTCGTCACGAAAATCGAGAGTATGTAAATCAAGTGCCTACCTACTCCTGATGAATTAATTATTGAATTGTTTGTCAATTCGAATCAACTGCAAAATAAATTAGAAGATATAATCGTATTAGTCTGAAGAAGCTGTTTAATAGCCCAGTGTATTTTTTTTTATTTAGCTGCATGCTGCAAAATTACAAATGGCACGGCTTTTTATGAAACATGCAGTTTATCGTCTGATAAAATTTCATTTTATCTTTATTCTCATTAAAAAGTGTGCGATCAAGTATCGTTGTTTTTTTATTACATTTTCAATCAAGTCTAATTAACTTAATGACTGACATTGAGTTGTGGCGATAGCATTTTTGGCAATATTTAAAAACCGTTATTAGGTAGGTATAATAGCATTATTTGTTGAGCCCATAAAAAAGCTGCTTTTTACGTAATTCTAACTCTCTTTCCACAGTTCAAGTATTATGTTTCTTTAAAACTCATTTGCGACAACACTAATTAAGTCTCAAAATTTCAAATCATACTCGAATATGAATTTACTCTTTTAAACTTATAAAACCAGCAGCGCAGATGTGAGATTTTAACGAAACGGCTTAAAATATTCACTCAAACCTTGAACTTTCAACTTAGAGTTTTGTTACTTTCGTCGTCATAAAACAAGACTTTGGTACATATATCGCTTTCCCGGCCAAAATTAATGAAATAACTCCCGCAATAAGGCTCCAAAAGGATTACCTCAACAGAAGATTTTCGTCCTTTGATAGACTTCTATTACAATGGAAAGATTTCCTTTCAGAAACACGAACTTCAAGACAATGTTAATCTCGACTGTCTTAAACTCTTATAATTAGTTGGAGTTACGATCAATTCTTAAGTGGTTTTTGTATTGAAGTTTTGGAACAAATTCCTTTGGACCCGTTCCCGCTTGATTGATTATCAAGGGTCAGATAATGCGCTGCGGAACCCTCGGCCATTAAAGTTGGAAGATCCGTGGACCCTGCTAAGTAGGACTGCGGTCGAGACCCTTGTGTCAGTTTTTGCTAGGCATCTATAGGCTTAGAGGCGTGTTTGTTTGTAGTTTGTGTTGTTATGTAAAAACTAGACAGGCACTTACGATATTTTTTCTGTCTGAGAAATTTAGTAAAAGCGATGTTACATTGCTTTTCGCATCTTTTTTGCCTTTGCTCTAAAATTGTTTCGTCGTTTTCGTATTAACAGCTCTAGTACAATTGTAATCTATTCCGTCATTTGTTTTATTGTGGCAACTACCGAGTTCTTGTTGCGTGAATTTAAAAAGGCGACCATTTCGGTGCGGTCGGTTAAACACGTCAGGTACCTATGGTGTAGCCCTCAGCAATAAATTGCCCAGCGAGAGAAGTTATTATACGCAATTTTTCAGAACGTCCTCTTTTGTGGCTTTTTCATGTGATAAAAATAAATGGGCGCCAATTCTACTTTTTTTCTTTCAAACGAGAATAAAGTTTATATTTTCATTTTTTAGCTTTTTTTAAAATTTTGGTTTACTTGGGTTCTAATGATTTATGAACTAAACCTCCTCCGCAAAGTAACGCCTGATTCAATAAATTCAATAAATTATTTCTAATGATTTCTCAATTTTATTCATTTTAATAACGATGAGTGATTCAGGTGACTTCATGACTTTTATTTTTTATTCTTTGTGATCGTGATAGCAAACGATTGGTTACTGTTTATACCCATAAATGTTTTAAACTGGGATCTTGTTTATCTGTGATTATATTCCATCAGGTAGAACACCAACTCTTTACATGCTAAATCTGTTGTGTTTTTTTTTTGAAAATATGTACTTACTTAAATATTACCTACTGTTCTTTTCAGGATTCAAAATCAAAGTAGGTACTGTGGTCTAATTAAAAATCGCCAGTAGAATATTCATTTCAAACTGATGCAACTTGCTATCTACCAGGCCAACAAAAGATACATCGAACTCGTAGTCCAAATGTACTCAATAATATTGATGTAGGGAAGTTTGTTTTGCAATTGTGAAGGCTCGTCTCCTGCAATGAGTAGAGAGGGACTTTGACGTTTGGGCTTTGTCTATGGTAAAGATAGGAATTAAAAACTTTCGATTAAAAACGTTATTATTTATCAGCTTTTGATCCGTATCAGTCTTAGTATCATTCGGAGTTCTTTATGCAGCCAATAAAAAATATGATAATTGATAAGTTAGTGCGATGGAAAATCTAATCAATCGGAATATATTTAATTTTTTTTCAAACCGTCTTAAGTAAAAGTAAAAGTTTTAACTTAAGTTGTCATAAAATAATAGCCATAATTTTCTTTATAGGTGAATGTTAAATTAGAAAAGTATACCTAAGCATTCTTAGCGAAAATTTGAGGTCTCTAAATTGAAAATTTAAATGAGAATATAACGAATTAATAATAGAATTCTCTGAGAACCTTTGCACGTAAAGTGATTGAAACCAAAGTACTTATTACTTTGAAACTCCTTTTAAATGTAGAGTTTGAAATTGTTTCAAACCGCTTACGAAGTTAAGCAATGATCATTTGTCCCGGCCGTAGACCCCGGAATTGTACTATTTATGCTTTAATTTATCATCTTTTACTATTAATTATAGCAGCAAAAGGAATATAATACCGAATTATTAATTAATATTTTGATAGACTTAACACCTGCTTAGAATCTGAGGGCACGCGTAGCCAAATCCCCTTCAGAGCAAAATGCACAAAACGCAAAATGTGCACCACACGCAAAATGTAACCAATGGCAAAAGCAACAATACGCACAATGTACACAACGCATATTGTGAAACACGCGGAACGTACACAACGCATATTGTGAAACACGCGGAACGTACACAACGCATATTGTGAAACACGCGGAACGTACACAAAGCAAAAAGTAAATTCGCAAAATGTGCAAATCGGAAAATATACACTAATTACGTACACCGTTTTGTACATTCTGTTTACCTACGTACTTAGCTTACCTTTCCTTAGAATAGTTAGATATTTAAGTTAGTCATAGTCCTGGTTGGAGACTGAAAACCAGCGGGCTCGCTGAGTCTCATTCCCTGTTTGCCTCATACCTACTGTACCTTTTGCTATAATATCTTTCTGTGAATATCTGTGTGTTGGTAAATAAAAATGTCTTTTATTTATTTATTTATTATTAGTGTACATTTTGCGAATGTACCTTTAGCTTATTGTACATTTCGCGTGTTTTACAATATGCGTTGTGTACATTTTGCTTATTGTACATTTTCAGCCGAAGCGGCCAAATCGAGTCTGAAAAAAAACGAGGGCTGTCTATCTTTTTTGGAAACGTAGAATACAGAATGGTAGTTATGGCTTAAAGCAGTAAATCAAATCCATACAAAACATTTGTGTGTTATGTATATAGGTAGTTATTAAAAATGTTGCGGCGTGTTTTGAAACACACGCCAGTTTGTGGTGATTGTTAACGTGCCTACTTTGTTATCATTAAAATAATAATTATAATATATTGTATTCAATACGCATGCTACCTCTATCTCGAGTGTTTAACTTGTTGAAAATATCTTGTATTATCGTATCTATACTGTTCATTCATATTTATCTGCACACATATCATAAGTCCTCTACAATGCGTTCAGAAACCGTAGAAAATGACCAGCATTGCAGTACATCGTCGCCTCCGCCCGCCCTGCAGGTCCTGCGGTAAAGTAATAGTCATTACGACATCGAATTCGATGTCGTAATGACTTTTCGATATCGAATTCGATTTTCCGAATTTGACAACCAACGTAATTTACAATCATAGTGAAATAAAACGGATCACTCTCGTATATAAGTCGAGTTCAGTCCGACTTGTATAATTAATAACGTGATATTGTTTTTTTTTTTACAAAAAAAAAACAGTTTACGAAACGTCAGCTCGGTACGTTTGTCTATGATTAAAAAAAACAGTCAAATTCGTGACAGGTATGGGTATGATATATGCCTTCGGCTTCTGAACCCATCTTAGAGTACTTATAATATGTGTGTAGATAAAGTAATGTATGCAACTCCACATAATTAGGCCTTAAAACACTCATTATGTAGCAGTTGCATAAACTACTATTATGTTACCTATCGTTTTTTAGTCGTAAACGATTTCTAGACGCATATTGGCTAATTCGTGAATAAAAAAAAACATTTATAAATAAACAATTGATAGTGGCTTTTGTTTTTTAACCTACCACAAAAAGGAGGAAGTTCTCAGTTCAGTCTGTTCTCCGATTACTCGAAGGCGGCTGGACCGATTTGAAAAAATCTTTTTTCATTTGAAAGGGTGATTTTTCCAGATGGTCCCATTTTTATCAGGTCAAGAGCAGATAGATGGTGTGATCTAGGAGAAATCGAAAGAATTCTTCAAATATTATCACACCTATCGCGATTTGGATATTTTTTTATAGTAACTCGTATATTTGCTCTTGGAAGGCACCATTATTTGAAGTGGAACTGATGATGAATACCGCAAATGGCCACCGGAAATACTCTTTCTGACATAAAATTGATAAATAAAAAATGTAAGATCATTTAGTACGGAATTACGGATTCCCTCATCATCCTATATCTATTCTTTCCACTTGTAATATCCGCTTAATAATAAGTGTGTCTCGCTTCAGCTAAGGACGACATTCATTCATTAAGGACAACGCAGGAAGTCTCCGTTGATGTCACCAGTATTGAGTCGAGAATATCTCAAGCATACCTCTTGCTGACCTAAATTAATTCTTCCAAGAAGATAATGCAACTAAATAGGCACCGAGTCTAAGGAAGAAACAACAGACTACTATCCAATCCCATAAAGTACATTGTGAAACTCCGGAATTTACCTTGCACGTTTAAATTTACGTTAGCTGCTTAGTTCTCATTACAGTGCCCTAACCACGACTTGTCGAATCCTGCGTCACGTAAAATCGAATAGTAAACTATAACGAGTTTGTATGACGTTTGGAACAGCGCCCGCCCGTGAGCGTGTTTGGAACAAAAATTTAGTATGAGATTTCTCGATCTCGATACGATAACCGTAACGTAACGCAGGATTCGACAAGTTGTGCTTAGGGCACTGTAGTCAGTTTGTAAGACAAAGTTTATGATGAAACTTTTGCACCTGCCTACATTATAAACCTATACATATAGGGTAAATCGGCTATTACTGGCCACCTCCCGGCGGCTGCCGCTGGGTCGTGCGCTCCCAGAGGAAGGACTACGAATTAGTCCGAAACATGTCGAGCTAAACTGGACTTTTATTAGTGAATTATCCGTTTTATTTCACTATGATCAAACGTTTTATTGAAAGTCGTTTAAAAAACATTGCAGCATGATTTAAATGCGAAAAAGATGTGTGTGTGTGTGTGCGTGTATATGTAAGTGAGTGTGTGTATGTGTGTGTTGGTGTGTGTGCACGTATGTGTGTGTGTGTTTGTAGTAAAATCTCTGCTGACGTTGTCGTTCAAAGTTATGGAGTAGGCTTTAAATTATGGAAATGACATTCAGTCCGAATGGGATCACATTATTTTTGTTTTTTATAACAGCGTAAGTCCACATAGTGGTTTTTCCCCATAGCTACGCCTTTGCCTCAAAACTGTCAAAAATTTCGCACCGCTGCTCCTATGCTACATCAAAGGTAGATATGTTATCCCACTTATCTCGGCGTTATTATCTGCGGAAATAATGACACTTCTTTGTTCCTTTTCCGTTGGTTTCAGAGTCTAATGACGTGTGAGACGGCAAAATAACCTCTTACGGACGCGGACATGCCATTTGGTTTAGTGGCTTGTGTTCAGTTGATCACGGCGAGTTTGCGTTATATAGGTCAAATCTGTTATACCCGTACTTGCATGCAAGTAATTTCTGGTTGAAGAGTGATTGGAAAAAGTTTCGAAAATTGGTTTGAAGGAAGTTTTATAAAATTCTTCTTTCCTTTTTGTTTGTCTTGAAACATGTTAGGTGCTTATTAAATGCTTTTTATACACATCCTTAACATGAGATGAATGCGGTAGTCTGAGCGAAAACTCATATGTACAAATTGTACTAACACGCATTAGCAGCTAATGCATACAACTTACACAAACAGAGCTCGTATCATTAGTGCTCAGAATACAGAACTAACCAGAAGCCGCATTCAATCATATCCGCACGCCGCGCACTGTGTTCAAAAACACTAACCCATATTCATAAACCTATTTTAACTAAAATACCGTTTAAGTTCGTTTCTCCTTTTTTGTCACATTAACATTTCCGTTAGTAAGAAGAGGACAAAACCTATTTTAACTACCTAATGAAGGCTTGAGTGACGTTTATGAATAAGGGCATAAGTACTTATTTACACTTGAAATGTAATCCTATCCTGATTTTAATAAGCCCAACGGCAACGGCATTTCTGCGTACTGGGACGACACAAGACAGCATAATGATAATTATTCTTAATTAATATTGTCATTTAGTACAATACGTTAGGATGCGCTGTGTGCACAAAAAAAGGAACTACACTATTTAAGTGTAAGTAGTTAGTATTGGTGGTGTAACGAATTCCTTTGCCACGGCTTTATTTTATAACCAATATGTTTTTATGCCGAAGGCGAGATTTTATTGAAAAACAGATTTAATTAATTACAGGTGGCTTCAATTTTCGGCGCGCTCACAGGTTCTGGTTTATTCTGTATTCTGACCATTAGTGTTAAGTAGTGGCGTGTCCCTACAATGTTTCAATGATTTGATTCGAACAATACGTGTCGCTCTGGGAGCAAAACAGGCCTGTATTTGTCACATCACATGCGATCTCGCTGCACACGCTGATTCTAAAGTCTATCCAATTGCAGTTTTAAATGATTTGTGGTTAATTCCAGTTTTCATTATGTGTATCCAATTGTCTAATCCGTGCTCATATCAATAGCAATCGCATTCACCGTCTCCTATCAAAAGGTAAGAAGATGATACATATAAGGAAATCGTAGATGTGATTATTACGGTAAATTTAGTTAGTCTGGCGGAGGTGGTGTTGTTTTTGGTTGAATCTACGAAGGATCAACATAAAGTATTTACGCGCGGGCGTTAGACGGAAGGCAAAGTCAAGTTTCCAAGTATAGCGAAAGAGGACTCGTGGCAGATATACATATAGGCGATACATTTTGTAAGAGATAATTGGTACGGAAGGTGGAAATACTCTTTACTTGCTTTTTGAATTCGCTTTTGCTCACCACTGACAAAAACGCAGCCTCAGTGAGATACAATCTCGCTCGCGTCACGCTTTAATAACGTACAGGCGTTGCAGAATAAAGACCCCAGCAGCAGTGTTCTCTCGGGATTTCGATCCATTTGAGTAATTATCGTGTAGCTAGCTTTATAGAATTTCAACCACATTCTGGTCTGGCTTGTGGACTAAGCTGTTATCTGTGAATCCTAACCCACAACATGGTCAAGTGTTGTGTAAAGATCAAGATGGTGTGGAGAGTAAGACAGCCGGTGTAATTACGGGCATAAGAGGCGTTTTTTCATGTTAGCTCTCTGGGTTGGCAACACATCTGCAAACCCCCCAGGGTTGCGAGTGTCTATGGGCAGTGGTAATACTAATAACTTGCTAATAACTAACCACTTGCTCGTTTTCCTTCCTTGTCGTATAAAAAAAAAGTTACATAAAGGATATGTAAAGAAAACCAAACTAAAGCTAGGAACTTCATATGAATAATCTTTTTACAAGATTATATTTAGTTTCACCTAGCCAGGGCCATGTTTTATAAACCTACAATTTACGGGTTACAAGTCTACAGGAAACAGTCACCTGTAATGCACTATGTACAATTACAGGTGTTTTATAAAGACACACGTAAAGCTACACTTGTAATACGGTATTGTAAATCTCGACTACAAGTAAATTCTACAAGTGTAATGGACATCACTAATTAAAAAAAAGTGGCTGCCAAAAAATTACAAATACGTAGAGGTTTTTTATCTATTACGTATTAAAAATACCCATGCAAAGTTGATAAATAAAAATCTATCTAAGTACATAAAACAAAATCGTGTTAATTGCACTATTTATAAGTCAAGAACGGCTGGACCGATTTTTATGATTTTACATTTGTTGAATTTATGTCTTTGCTTCGAATAGCAGGATAGGTATTAATAGAGGGAAAAATTTCACGAGAAAAAAAATAAGAAGTTCGTTTTCTCATAGGTACATTTTCTAAGGAATGAATAACCTATGGCGGTGCGAAGTTCGCGGGTCGGCTAGCAAAATATATCTATTCTAAACAATGGCAAAAAACGGCCAAAAAATGCATGCCAACGATTGCATGATACTGCATTCAAACAAACACAGACAGAGAATTGAAGCTTCGTGCTCAATGAATCATTTTGATTACTCGACGATTCTAATGAGCTCCCAATTTCTTGCAGGATCTAGTCTATTTGCGTACAGTTCATTCTGGACTTTTCATTATAATATTGAAAAGGTGTGTCAAAATCTATATTTATTCGTGGCCAAAACTCCCTAGTTCTATGCTGCCGTGGACTCTCTTCTTCCGAGTCCGACTCAGACGAGTTCCTCAATAAACGAATCATTCCGTGATGACCTTGAGTTTAATAACTTGGAGAAGAGATAGATAGGTAGACAGAACGATTGATTTGATACTGATTAAGACACCTAATTGAAAAAATTGTGCACCTGTAGCCATTGTTACAGGTCTCAAGACGTACGTAAGTTTTCGTTACAATTTTACAATGCTACATTTGTATTTTACAATATTTTTATAAAACGCTTGTTTGATTATGAATTTAAAATTATTAAAGGTGCACTTTTTGTCTATGATATGGCTACAGGCGCCTGTAACTTGTAGCTTGTAAAATTGTAGCACAGTACTTTTATAAAACGCAAATTGTAAAAAACAGGACAAATGTTGCCAATAAACGCCTGTAAAATTGTAACTTGTAGGTTTATAAAACACGGCCCAGGTGTCTGATCCTATTCTGAGACGCGCCGTAAGCCCAGCAGTGGGACGTAAAAAAAAAGGCTGGTTATGATGATGATGATGATCCAGGTGTCTATCTCTAATCAAATCTTGCAAGTTAAATTAGACCCACTTCTAGTGCTTGGATGGATTTGAAAGACTAGGAATGCGTAACCTGATGACACAATATCAGCAGGTACAGTCAGAACGAAAAACCATATTTTTGAAAGAAAATGCCTAAAATAAGTATCCCAAATCTATTTGCTTAGGAAAAAATCAAGAAATAACTCTAAAGGTTATACTTAAATAATTAAGAATTTTCTTTTAGCTGTACATTTTTCGCAGCGTTTTTCTTAACGTCACGCTTTTACCTAGTCGGGTTTATGTAGCTACGGAAATTAACGAAACTTCATTCAAAGTGTACATTGCGAGCAAACAAAACAGAGAACCGTTCCGGGAAATCGAACTCGTTCTCGTTTACAAAACACACTTACCCTTTCATTGGCTCGAAACCTGAGGCTTTCCTTATTTGCTCCGGTCTAGTGTGGCTGGGGGAACAATAAATACACAGACAAGATGACAATTTCGACTATTTCTTTTGCATGCGACATGCCGGCTTTTCGGAGATCACTGTGTATTATTTTCACCATACCCTATTTTCCCTAAATACTGTAAAAACGGCATTTTTTTTTAATAAACAAAAATCATAGGACAATTGACACCAATTGACATAGTCCCAAACTAGGCAAAGCCTGTACTATGGGTACTAGACAACGGATAAACATACTTGTATCAAGGAGGATAGTATACGGAGTGTCAAAGCCCATATACTTCGAATCAAGAATCATGGAAAGTAAACGGATTGACAAAGCCCATACTTTAAATCGTTCTTATTTACAGTCAGCGCCATCTACCTTGCTTGAGTGACACATTAGAACCGCTGTTTTGTTATTATTTGACCCGCTGGCTACGACCTTGGCGCCATCTAGAAATTGCCTGAATTTTAAGATAACTGCAGGAACGATTCGAAGTATGGGCTTTCGCATGTTCGTAAATTTAAAAAAAAAGAGCAAGTAGGTAATAATGCATAACAATATTTTGCTTGAAACGTTAAAACGTATAGTCGGGGAATCTGTTGATACATTACATAAATTTGCACTACTATACGAAACTTAATACGTTACATATTTCTCGTTATCGTAGTCGTGTAGCGTCGGGAATCATAATACAGCACAAATTTACGTAATCTGTCAACTTGCTAAACATTTCAGATTCCGTGACTATACATTAGTGCGCGTTGTTATTACATAGCATTACGCTATGCGGCACTAAACAGGTACTACTGAAGCAACTATTATTTAACTAGACACATCGCAAGGCCTTTTGCACCTTAAATCGTTTTATTTTGTAACAAAATAGCATCGCAGACTGTAGTTTGAAACTTTTGTCTATTTTTATACAGAATAAACATAAACAGAGTTGCTAGGACTGACTACTTCTGGGCCGGAATCACAATAGATTTATGAAGATTTAAATTGGGTCACGAAACAGAATTATCTTTTAATCTTTTGTTTGAGTTGGTCACGAAATTAATTAAGTCCCTTACAAATGTTTTGTCTGAAAATTAATTAAGTACTTATGTCTGAAAATGGATCAGCTGTGACCAAATTTTGAAATCAAAAAATACCAAATAAACTTTTATTATATATTTTCACACATTATCATGACACTCGGGACTTAATCACGTAAGAAATATGTACTATTTAAATACCTCGACGTTTCGGACGCGACGTTGCGACCATCGTCTCGAAGGGACTTTTAATTAATTGCCAAATTTAAAACTGTCAACGAAATCAATATAAAGTTACATAAAATAGAGCTTTCATCAAAATCAAAGATAGATTCGATATCTATTCTCAAATCAGATCATGCTGTTTGACGTGCGCTAAATAATCTCCTGCGAACCAAACCATAGTCTGGAGATGTAACACACAAAACAGATACATATATTAATTCTGATATACTTAAGCACTGTTTGATGAGATGAATTAATTGGCAATAATTATAATCCAGATATTGCGCCGGTACCTAGTTACCGATATTTGGATTGCTCTGATTGACATTTAATTTCGTACCTATACATTTCAATCAGTTAATCAGGTATATTATGTGCTTTGCATGTAACTCTGATAATTGAAATGTTACCCAATGAATTTAGCAATTATCTAGACCGCATTCTCAGTTAGTTGACACATGCACAAAACATAGGATGTATTAGTTGTATAACTTCGCAAACAGTGTATTCTCAAGATTCCAAACAATTTATAGGAATTTCTAAAGGAACACTTATGCATGAATAATTAATCCATATAGGTTGAAACCTGAAACAATAGAACGCTGCTGATCTGTAGGCGTGAGCGTACCTCTAGTGATCGCATCGTGAGTATTTTTGTGCCTGACGCGATTATTATAATTATTGTGCTTCGAAATACTCTAGGTTGATTATCTAATGCAGCCTCTAGTCGGTCATTCTACGACTTTGCAATATTTGAATTTATTTTTCACTTTTTTTTAAATCTCGTCTTTTTGCCAAAATTAGAACGAAAATCTATTACGGCCAAATAGTTACCCAAGAAACAAGCAAAGGCATGCATTGTTTGCCTTTTATGTTAAAGTTTTCAAGTCCCAAAAAACACGGAAGGTTACGGTAATGAAAGCACTTCACGGTAATGAAATGTAAGGCTTAATAAGGCCACGGCGATGATACATTTTTCATACTTTTTTTCACAGACAAGCATAAAAGTAAAATAATGCTACAATGTAACGATTAAACAACTTTATTATTGACGACATATGTATTAAAAGTCAAAACATAAATTAATCTTCTAAAGTGATTAGTTTTGTAGCCTAGCACAAATATGAAGTAGGTGCGATGCTAGCGGGATATTCGTTGAATTAATCACTGACTTCATATTTGTGCTAGGCCATAAAAGTGATGGCTTTAGAGGATTATTTGTTTTTTTTTAATGCGGTTTTTATTTGGTTAAATGTTTTTTCATGAAGTGCTTATTTTATGATTATTTGATATTTAAAGTACTATCCTCCAACTCGCAACCATTACAAGGAGTTGCACCTTCCATCATCACCTCATTAACATGAGATGATGACTACGAGACACAAATAATTGAATTGCGCTTTAGAAAATATATGGAACATATAATGCGTGCCTGTAAAATTTGTGGCTTGTTCTCGACCCCATCCCATCATCACATTCTGACTTGGTGACAATGGGACCACTTACGAAGTATACCCTTTCAAGGAAAAAAATATTTTTCAAATCGGTCCAGCCGTCTTCGAGTACTCAGGGAACTTACATTACAAAAATTCATACAGTAAAACAGAACTTCCAAGTTGGTTAAAGTTTTTCTAACAATTTTAAAACAAACAAAAAATTCTCTTCATCAGTCACAAATACAAAAACGGAAGTAAGGACAAACAAACGATAATTACGAAATGTACGTACTCATCTTGATTAATCTACAGTACTTCCTCTTGCAATCAATTTTGTTTGGCCTTTCTATCAAAAATTTTTTTTTTTATTCTTTCTTCCTACCTTTACCTAATGCTGTCTTATTATTGTTTGCTTCTTCTTTTTATAATATCAGAGTAATGCTCTACTTGGTTTTCTGCCTCTATTGGTGTCTCTTGATTTAAACTCGCAATAAAAAGCTAAAATTTTAATACAAAATTTACTGTGCCCACTAATTAACGTCAAGTTTTGGTAATTATCTGTCATTGATTGATTCCTACAATTTCATTTTCGTCTTTCTTTGCAAGCATCTTGGAGTTCCTGTTCTATACTATATTGCATAAAATCCTTCATTTTCTTTAATAACGTATTCACTAATAATAAATAAATAAATAAATATCATGGGACAAATTGACAGCAACTGACCTAGTCCCAAACTAGGCAAAGCCTGTACTATAGGTACTAGACAACGGATAAACATACGTATACGGATAAATACATACTTATATACATATCAAACATCGAAGTCCCGATAACAAACATTCATATTCGTCATACAAACATCTGCCCCGACCGGGGATCGAATAGAAGCGTAGCTTGAAATTTTAGGATGCCCCATGTTTAACTGAAATAGTTACTATAAATTATATATTATGGGTTAACAATGCAACCCTGAGAACACATAAATGCAAATTTTTTTTGAAGTAACTTTTATGAAATATACGGGAAAGTCATAATTCATTTTAAAATATTCATTACCGTGATTTTAACATCATTGCCGTGACCTGTAAAGAGCTACGGTAAACTACGGTAATGAATGAACCAGGCCCGGTAATGAATATTTCGTACATGATGCCGAATAGCCAACCATTTTGAGTGCATATTTATTTACAATTAACAGATTTGCATAGTATTTAATCTCTCAAAATGCATCAATATGTAAATAAAGTACATTAGACAATACTTATCAACAAAAAGGGCTACCCGGCGATGATTTAAAAATTGTGTCAATCTCCCGTTTAGCGACTTCGGGATAAGTTTTACGGAAAACGGGGCGCATGTCTTTTCGTCGTGGCATTGCATTAAAGACTTAGTATCCTGGGCACACGTCTGCCAGCGTTTGGTGGCGAGATCAAAGAATTTTGATGCTACTCCCAAAGCGTTTAGTTTCGAGCACGGAAATGATTTTTTTACGGTGACAAACTTTACATTTGTTTTTTCTGTGCATTATAGGATTATTTAGTTTTCATATTTAAGCGTAATCGATTGCTTATGAACGTAGCTTTTGTGGAATATATTCTTATTGGCGTTCTACAGACGCGATTTTTGTACACGTCAATTAATATCTAAATTAATACATTGGAACAGGGTCCGGTAATGAAAATTTCACTACTTTATATTTTTTTATTAATACGATATAAATAAAATCATGAAATTGTTTATGGCAATACATAAAAGAGATCATAAGCCATTTGTGGCAATTTTTTTTTCCTGCATTGGTTAATACTGGAATATTTTAAGCCCCGGAAATGCAAAAAAATTTAAAGTCGTAGAATGACCGTAAGTGCTACTTTTCGGAGCTATTATGACGACTAATGTGACTGTTCGATACTGAAACAGATATACTTAATAGTAGTTTATGCAACTGTTACATTAGTGTTTTAAGACCTAATTACATTACGTAGAGTTGCACACATTACTTTATCTACACAGTTATTATAAATAAGTAAGTAATCTAAGATGGGGTTCAGAAGCCGAAGGCATATCAATTTTTATGTCTGTCTGTAGCAGACCAATATAAGTCATAGTCATATATCTTTATTCCATTGACACAAAATTATGCACTAGAACAAGTCTTAAATTAATACATGTTTGATTCTTTAACATACCTCTAAAATTAAGACATTGATGAACAAATTACCCCACACATTATAAGTTGACCCCACACTGCGTACATTTTGCTTAGGAGCAGAGCTCTGCTGACACTGGTCTTCTTAAAACACTGGGGAAAAGCGTTAAAATCTTTCTACGGAACCCTCGTGCGCGAGTTCGACTCGCACTTGGCCGGTTTTTTTATCATAGACAAACATACCGAGCTGACGTTTCGTATCGACTGTTTTTTTATTGTAAATTATGTTGGTTTTTGAAGATTTTTCTAATTTAAAACTCTTAACGACATCGAATTCGATACTTACTGCTGGCGACAACAGTAATCAAAAGCTGGTCATTTTCCAAGATTTCTGAACGCATTATAGAGGACTTATGATAAACACTCCTGAATGTACCTATGCCATTTTCAGATAATTCTAATGCCAATAACATACCATTTCCTACGCACCTGTTTCCAGATTAGCGGAAATTCTTGAAAGTGTACCGCGGGAACAATTAACACGTAACATGGCGGATTACACGTGACGTGCTATTTCAGTTTTATAGCTTCAAATTCGACCGGCTTTGTTATGATTCGGCAACGTTTTTCTTGTACGCTCTAGGTCAGACGGCTAGCTGGGAATGTGATGGTAATAAACCGACCGAAAGTTTCGTTTGTCGTATTTAATTACCAGCCAAGTTAGGATATCTTGATGTCTTTGTGATTGTGATTGCATGTCTCTTTAGTTTTGCACTCAGAACAATGCAGTCACGATTAAGTAATCGTGTAAAATCGAACCATTGGATTCGTTACCCGCTGTGGGACTTCTTAAGAAAAAAATCTAATTTCCTTCTTTTCCATTCTTCTTTAATTAATTCCATTGCTGAAAATAATCTACAGCAATACAAAAACTTACACGATAACGCAAAATAATACATTAATTACCTTTTTAATGCCTATTGTAACAACAGCCACCTACTTGACTTTTATGCGTGCCTATCGTAAAAATATACATAAACATTTTTATGCCTATAGCAAAACCGTTACTGTCTAATTAGTTAGTTCTCACATCCAAACAGCATCGGCCTACTTTTCGCGTCTCACCATCCATCAATAATAGATCCTCTATCAATACTCGAAGTATCTTGTTAAGCGGTGCCTGGCGTGTGAACCATTCCGCAGCGTTCGCAAATAATGTAAGTGCAATCATAATACCTACAGCATAGCAACGAGTTAACGCGGCCGCTGGATCAACAAAGGCAGACAGTGTTACCCTACTGTTTTAACAGTAGATTAGCTATTTATTCCTTGATATCCTATTTTCATTTAGTTTTTTTTAATAAACGACATGGCAATTAGCAAAGGTACTCAACAAAAAGATTAAGGAACAAAAACCGACTGTTACTCATTTAACAAAAGCACATTAATTTCTTTACAAATATGCACGATTTTCGTAAAGTTAACAACCGGAAAGTGCTGAAGATGAGGCAAATATAGAGTCTCGCTTCTTTTCTTTATGGCTCGTCTTTTGTATTTTTTTGTGAAATCTTTACTTTTGTAACCTTGCTATACGTTGAACAACGTTACAGTTTTCCTATCAGTAAATTATATCATAATCTACTAGACATGATAAGTAGGTATTTTAGTTTACCGCTAAATCCATTTTAACCAAAGGAAAGTAGAGAAAAATAATGTAAAGTCATCTCAATTTTTCCGCTTGTATAATCATGCTACTGCTGTATTCATTTATTATCCGAAAAATGTGAAAATTCACAATCTTCTATACAAAATAACGAACAGTAACTCAGTTTCAATACTTTTTTAAGTTTCTTAAAAAATTACCTAATTTCATGCTGATTTCTAAAATATTCCGTCCAAGTCCCTATCGCTCCTCCTTTTTCTTCCATACCTACTGGCAAGACTGTAACCTTAATTTCATTAAATCAGATTTCATATTATGAACTTAACGTTTTGAAGTTATGATTTAACTATTCTCGCCTGTTTTCTTAGGTAATCCAGTGGGTCTAGCACAACACACTGCGACTTCTCGCGTCAGAACAACTGTCCGTCCTTTTAGAATAGATCACCCAGAATGCAATAAGACGGGTAATATAATCTCGCGCGACAATCAAAGTCGCGACCAGTCGTGCTAACCGTACAGGCTTTTCAGTATTGTAGGAAAGCAAGACAGACCACAGCGCATGTGTGACGTGTCAATTAAGCACAGACGGCCAGAATTGGGTCATCGGTGGTGAGCCCCTAAATAACTGCGAGGCTAGTTCCATAAGCTTTTGTGAATAAATTGTACCTGAAAGTTTGTGGACACAATGTAGGACAATACAAAGCTTTGTTTTCAGTTTGTTTGTTTGTTATGTTCCAAAAGTCAATAACAGGGGCAACAAGTAAAATATTTATCAAAACTACTTATAGTGAAATCTCAAAATTTCATGTCGTTGGAAAAGGGATGTCAACTTATCAAAGCCTGGTTTCAGACGTAAAGTCGAACAACGAACGGTCACACCTCTTGCATGAAACCACAAATATCTCTCAGAAAAATAAAGGTTGATACGATCTAGCGTTTGATCTATATATCTCTTGCTTTAAGTAATCCTAATTTATCCCCATCATACTTCTTAAATATCATTTTGGCTTCTCATGTAATAGCAATCTGCCAGCCAGTCTGCAGCAAATGCTTTTTAATATAACCCAGCTGCGCGCAAAATCGTATACTTACGGTCTCATACGAAATGCTATTGGAGACTAGATACATAATACAACAGCAATTTGCAGCTGCAGATGCTGGATTGAATTAACGTTCAACTAGAAAAAACAACACCACTATATTAAAGCTTAGTTTTTTTTGCACAACAACATTCCTAGCCTCTTCGTCAACCTTAACCTTCCTCAAACTTTAAATCAACTGTAAAAATAATAAGAGCTACATCTGATTTATACATACTCGCAGTAGTCTATGAGATCGCTTCGATGTAACGTTTCAACGCTTGAGAACAATTTATTAAATAATACATGCTTCAATTTATGGCGCATTGCGGATTGTATGCCACAGCCTACGAGGATGTCATACTTGTTAGACCCTTATAGTCAGCGGTAGATGAACCGGGTCGATATTAGCAGGTGTTCGGTTTAGGAGACCCATCTGCTGTGGAGTCAGACTGCAGAATTATTTTAATATTAATTCTACAGTCTAACAAATTATGGACTCTGAGTTCGAAATAAAAGATTTTTATTTTTATTTAATTTTAATTTGATTTTAATATAGCACCTCGATGGTACGAGATGAGAATATAACTAGCGGTGTATTTACTCGAAGATATTTAAATTTTATTATGGTAATGACCTAATGACTTTATGATTTAGGCGTCCGTCTGTCAGACAGTTCGACAAAATGGTGGAATAACATTAATATTGGTGGTGCCAGGTGCTGAAGCCATTTTTCGATTCAGGAATCGGTTTGCGAAATATTTAACTATAAAGTCGTTGAATCAGTAAGTACTATTTATTCTGAAATATACAGGTATCCAAAATGTAACACGCTCGGTTCTCATACAAATCGATACTCTTTCATTCTATCTGTATAATAGTTCTGTGACTATCATTTAAATTTTCCAACAGTTTTCTTAATAATTTTGCCTTGTAATATAAAAATATACCTAATATATTATTAAGTTTT
Organism: Clepsis dumicolana; assembly: GCA_963691665.1. Taxonomy (NCBI): domain Eukaryota; kingdom Metazoa; phylum Arthropoda; class Insecta; order Lepidoptera; family Tortricidae; genus Clepsis; species Clepsis dumicolana. Next base: position 12,093,992 of record OY829510.1, read on the forward strand.
GTATTTACATCCATTATTATTGCCTTCTAATAAGTATCTTATATAGCAATAAATACATTGAAACATCTGCATCCTTATTAATCATCTACTGATCCTGCCCAACCATCTACCAAATCCGGGCTTCCGAAATAATCCACCAACTCAAAAAAATTCAAACATTAATATGAAAAGAGTGAATTGAAAATTTAAGGTAACTTTCAGTCAAGCAAACCTTGTATCCTAAACTTAAACGCTGAACGAAGAAAAGCCTTACATTTAATTTAGATAATTAAGTTCAACCCTTCACGCAAAAAGGGCAACGCTTACAGTAGGTACCTAATCCTTTGATTTATGTTTGTTTTATTCATACCAGCTAATTCCAACGATGCTGAAGAGGATAATCGAAAACGAGATCGGCAATGCTTATCTTTCATGTAAGAGTTATCAGTGAAAATGATGAGAGAGCTCATTTGTAAAGGCCGCCGGGCAGCAATAAGAAAGAAACCGTTCAAGAGCGTGTCGGACTCGCGCACCGAGAGTTCCGTATCACTATATAGGTACTTAATTATATGTATTTGTGTTACTGTAAGTGCAGTTCTTATACAGACAAGGCGCACAGCGCCATCTCTAGTTTTTTAGAAATTAAAAAATAACGTTACCTAGTTCCACTATCGGAACTAATGCTATTTTTTAATTTCCAAAAAACTGTGCTATTTAGAGACATCGTTTTATTTTTCCAGTTATCTTTACTCTTTCTTTGCAATCTTTTGCTCGAGGAAAATTTCGGTAATAAGAGGGGAGGGGAGTGAACGGTATTTTTTTATCAAAAGTCGAAAACTATGCGGTCTAAAAAAAGAAATTTCCTACATGACCAAGTAGCCTAACTTAAAGTTTTAAGACCCCCTTTCTGTGCCCATTAAAAAAATCTTATTAGCAAAATAGTTGGTATTTTGTCCAACTATTTTACCATAATCATCTGAAACTAGTTATTCCAAATTTCAAGTTGATACTATTAGTAGTTCCCGAGATAACCAGCTATGACAGACAGAGTAACACCATTTTGGTACGAAACCCTAGAGACATTTAGTAGCCGAAGCCAATGGCGTAGTTATTTCATTCCTAATTCCTTTATCGCGCTGTGATGACATAAGCTTATTCGTTATTTGCTTTTAGTTCCTTCTTAAGAAAATACGAGTATTTTCTTTGAATAGGTATGTGAGGGTGATTATTTTCGGTAGATGAGAAATTTTTGGTACCCACCGGCGACCACGTCAATTTTTTTTTCTGAATGGTATCAAAACGGATTAGTAAATAACTTTCCATTTCATTTAGTTCGTGATATTAAATTTCTAGACAATACTTGAGCATTTTACAAGGACAGCTTTTGTACAATTTTTCTTCTGTCAATCCTAATCCTAACTTCCTAATCCTAACTAATATTATAAATGCGAAAGTAACTCCGTCTCTCTGTCTGTCTGTTTGTTACGTCTTCACGGGAAAACCGCTCCACGAATCTAGATGAAATTTGGTAAGAAGATAGTTTGAATATTGAGGAATAACATAGGCTACTTTACTAGGCAAGGCTTTACAGGATGACATGACAAGAAAAAAAATTAAATTTAAATGTTGCTAAGTGTCATGTCATCACTTTTACACGAAAAAAGGAGAAACATATTTATGACTATTCCATAAATGGAAAATTATTGGGGAGAAAATATGTCATTAAAGACTTAGGAGTTTATCTGGACAGTGGATTAACGTTCCGGGATCATGTGGATCATATAAGTGCTAGGGCTTACCGGATTTTAGGCTTTGTCTTGAGAATTGCTAGGGAGTTCGAAAATGTTAGAACCATTGAAATTCTCTTTAAGTCTTTAGTTAGGCCTGTTTTGGAGTACTTGTCTACTGTTTGTAATCCCCGATACAGTGTTCACATAAATTCACTGAAAAGGATTCAAAACAAGCTTCTGAAACATTTGTATTATAAGGCATCCCGATCTCAGCAAAAAATTGATTACAAAAGTTTTGTTTCCCTTGAGGACCGACGCACATTGAGAGACCAATTATATTTGTTTAAATTGATTAGTGGCTTTATTGACTCCTCTTATCTTCTTAGTGAAATAGGTTTTAGAGTTCCTCGATTTAATAGTCGTCGTATTAATTGTTTATTCCGAGTTCCGTTTACCCGAACCAATTATGCAGGTAATTCATTTATTAGTAGAGCCTGTCATAGTTATAATGATTCATTTTCTGAAGTAGGAATATTTAATGTTTCCTTGCCCAAGTTTAAACGTTCTATTGTAGACCTAAGTAGTAGTTAAGCTTAAGCTTAATTCCTATTTGTCCAATGTTCACGTTCCTCTTTTTTTATTTTTATTAATATATGTGTATTTAGATAGGTTGTTGTGAAATTTATGATGTAAAGTACAAATTTTGAGAACACCATCCACCCAAATTTCATTTATGTACTAAGTAACAGTGGCATCTTTATTGGTTAATGTTAGATATAAATTTATTCGATTTAAGTTAAATTGTACCGTTTGTGCCCAAATAAACATTAAAACATTAAAACATTACTATTTATTCGGAAAAATTGTATAGTTCCCGCGGGATAGCGATAACCGAAATCTACGCGGACGAAGTCGCGGGCAACAGCTAGTATATCATAACTGCGAAGCACGTTCACTGTATTAAAAATCCAAATATTACTTCTTGTTTTATTAAAAGTGTAAGTACTTTTAAAAAATACCGTAAAAGACTAAAAGTATTTTTTATCTCATAACCAGTTGGTTACGAAAAACTTAGTAAAGTTTTTCCGACGCTTTCACGACGCGTCCAACTTTCACAAGGCAAACCTTCGTTGCTAAGGGTTCTGGCGTGTTAAAACATGCCGGGTATAATCCTCCTCCCAGCTCTGTTTTTGCAGGAACTTTTACACCCGTGTTTATATTTCATGTCGCTGACAGGGAGTTCATAAAATTCACAAATGTTTTCGTGCACACCGCTAAATATAAAATGTCGACGTGGATAAAAGGGAAACTGGGTAAGGCTCCTCGAAATAATAATCTTAAGAATACCGCACGCGACCGCTAAACTCAAGTAATGTTCGAATCCGGAAAGCCTGGCATCCCTAAAGGTTGCGCTAAGCATGTCCGTGATTCGAATATTTCGATAACTACAACAGAACTTATACATGTTTTAGCTTCAGCCAATGACAAGAAGAACGTGGCCGTTGATTTGTATATTTTATCAGCTTCTCCTGTGCCCAGAGGCAAGGCTTCAAATGTCACCAGGTTAGGAGGTTACATGAAATATCTAATTTTTTCTTGTTACAAAAAAAAACGACCAAGTACGAGTCGCACTCGCCCACTAAGGGCTACAATAACAATTTGTAGGCATGATAAACTGAATTGCGGAGCAAAGTTAATTTTGCCATTAGAAAAGTGCGGTAATGGTGCATCGAATATGTAAGTTTTTACAGGCGGTCAATACGAATAAATCACTCGCTGTCCACAACTTCCGTGTTCAACGTATTCGGCAATATCAGAGAAACCATTCAGTCTAAAGATTACCTATCTGCTTAAACCTCCTAATGCGAAGGCAAGGAGCACAAAACGAAGGTGTAGCAGGTCGATATAGCAACAGGTGCTGAGGCGGCTGTGTTACGTCCAAGGGTGTTAGCAGGCAAACCTAATTAAACCCTAATAAAATAAAATTAGTTTATTCAAAATGGTTTGTTGTTTTTTTCTTTATTGGAAAAAAAAGGATACTTACACAGGCACATTTATTAGGTGTATAAAAAAGGACATAATCGAGATTATTGACATGAATGCGGAACTAGTACTTGAAGTTTAATTTCTGTAAAGACCCGACTACTTACTCAGGATTTAATTCTTAAATCAGTATGCCGATTATCAGTGTTTGAAAAAAAAAAATGTTTACTACCTCAAAAAATACATTTCACAAAGGGCTGGGAGTTTTCTTTCTCAAAGAATCAGCATCGCTATTCAGCGTGGCAACGCTGCCAGCCTTTTGGGCACCATGCCACGGGGGCCTTATTTAGATTTAATTTAGTTTTAAGTTTTAGTTTATTTGGATTTAGCTTAGATTTAATGTCATTGTAAATTGCTTTTATTATGTAAATAAGGTTTTTTTTTTCACAAAAAAGAAAATACACGCATCGAAAAATCTCACACACATTTATTTAATACTTACTTAACTAGGTAGGTAGGTAGAATCAAGTACTATTGCAGCATGAAAAATATTTAGGTATAATACGAATGTTCTACTTTTGCAAATTTAAAAATAGGACATATTGTGCCCTTAAATACAGATTCTTGGTGCTACAGCTGGACGTAAACTCATATAAGGAGGTTATTTTTAGTTCACAGTGTATTTAATTCCTTACTTATTGTGACATGATTCCATCAAGGTTAAATTTAATGTTTTCATTATGATACGTTTAGAATACGAACATATCTTATCAGCATTCACTGTTGTTTGCTGTTAGACAAAGAAACCATAAGCCTTTTGTGGATTCAGCAGCAATGCGCTGATTACATCGTGAAAAACCTATACCAATGGAAAATTATTTAACTCTAGGGCGTCCACTGTATTCAGTTAAAGATCCGTAGGTAGAGTTATAAAAACAAGAGACACTAGAATATTATTGTTAATCTTTTTGCGTACAGTCAGCAGCAGAAGTAGCTAAGCAACCGACGCGTTCACAATGATTTAAGCGCGACTCTGTTGTTATAAACACAAGAGCTTGTACAGATCATTGTGCCTGCTTCAGTTACTTAACTACTTCTACTGCTGACTTCACTTGGAAATAACTCACTTATAATAATAACTGATCACAGTAAAAAAGTAACAAGTTAGAGATAAACAATTGAAAAATATTAAAGATGTTAAAAGGTAGGTAATAGGTTAGATTAAACCATTCCGATACATCACCTACCTAGCAACGAAAAAACACTTTTCAAAATGAATAATTAATTTATATTATATGCTAAAGCTGCTGTACCTAGTTTATACATATCTTATCACTGGATTTCCTGCGTGTTTTGCTGTGAACAGTCTACACACTTTAAACGAATCCTCTGCGGAAGCCCGAGTCAAATTTCAAGCCTCTACACGGACGTGACAGCCGCCGTCAAAGCAACATTGTGAACTAAAAACACCGAGAAAAATAAAATAAAGAAGATAAATCTGTGATAAATCTCCGTATTCTGATCTAGTGCATCGTTGTAGTGGCCTTCTGGTCTTCCCGCTCCGAGCACTCTTCACTTCTAGACAGACGAATATTACACGACTACCTATAGGAAGTGAAATTTGCGATTTAACAACAACAGCAATCAACAACAACAATTTTACAATTTTTGTAATATTTTTAACATGTGTGTTATTTGTAAGTATTTAGTATAAATTCTTTATTTCTAAATTATTTATTATAATATTTAAAATTTAATCCGGTGCCTGTTGCCTCCGATGGAATGCTGTGTGTGCCAAAGGACCTTTTCAACACCCAAAGGGCTACATATTCACCAGGGACGTGTCCATCAGGTCCGTATCACTCCAGTACTCACTGCATCAAACCACCCCAGCTCTGCTCTTCCTCTACCATCTTCCAATTCTGCCACGCCACTTCAGACTCTCCTTGGCCAACTCAAACAATCTACTTCAATCATCAAACGCATACCACGCGGTGCCCGCTCCACTGTATCGCAAGAACTGACAAACGTCGTAAACAATTGCGTCAAGAACAACAACTCCAATTCTTGGCATGAACTTCTTACTTTTTCTTTCAAAATTCTCCACGTCTCAGAGCAATTTCATAGCAATATATCCCTCACACAAAAGATAAAAAATAACATACTACATCCGACTGTACCTAATCCTACCTCTCTTCCTAGAACGCACAGAAAGAAGTACGACTTGTTTGCGAAGGTCGAGGAGAAAATACACGACGGAGACCTTAAAGGAGCAACGCGCCTTTTATTCTCGAACGACACCTTAGCACCCGATACACCGGAGACCGCAGCCGCATTACAGTCAAAGCACCCCCCAGGCCCTTCCACCCCCATTTTTGTTGATCCCTCATCTGACCCCTCAGCCTGCCTACACGCCACCGAAAGAGACGTACTAACAGCCCTCGCCTCTTTCCCAAAGGGGTCGGCGTCAGGTCTGGACGGCATCTCCCCGCAGCATCTGATTGACCTCACCAGTCACGGCACAGGAGTTGCTGGTGAACAGCTGACTACCAGCCTTACAAAACTTGTCAATCTCATGCTGCTGGGAGATGTTTGCCCGAACGTGACGCCGATAATCTATGGAGCTAATCTTATTGCCCTGGCAAAAAAAGATGGTGGCGTGCGTCCCATTGCGGTAGGCTCAACGTTTCGACGTTTAGCAGCTAAGATCTGCGTCCGGCTCACCCGAACAAAATTACAGGCCCTTTTTGAACCCACACAAGTTGGCTTCGGCACCCACGGAGGTTGCGAGGCGGCAGTTCATGCTGTACGCACCTTCGTACAAAGTGATTCGTGCGAGGTTCCTCTAAAATTAGACGTAAAAAACGCATTTAATTCGGTTAATAGGGACACCCTGCTTAGCGAATCTAAAATGCATGTCCCAGAAATTTATAACTTTCTTCTCCAGTGTTACCACTGCCCTTCAAAACTAGTACACAAAAGCAATGAAATCCTTTCGGCCGTAGGTTGTCAGCAGGGTGATCCCCTCGGTCCAGCGATATTTAGTTTGGCTATTAATCCGATAATCCGCAATCTAAATTCGAAATTGAACGTTTGGTACCTTGACGATGGGACCCTGGGAGGAGACGCACAGACTGTCCTAGCAGATCTGATAAAAATTAAACATCAATTCAATGGTATAGGTTTAGATTTGAATTTTGATAAGTGTGAATTATATATTTCCGATCGAATAGACCAGCACACCGCATCCCAAATTATTCAAAATTTCGATAACGTCGCTCTAAATTTAAAAAAAGTACCCAAAGACAGTCTGCACCTCCTCGGGTCCCCCGTCTGGGACGAGGCCATCCCTCTTCTCCTCACTAAATTGACTTCAAAATTTAACAATTATTCGGACCGCCTTGTCAAAATTAGTAGTCACTCCGCTCTATTTATTCTAAAATTTTGCTTATTTGTTCCAAAATTTACTTACCTGCTCCGCTGCTGCCCAATTTGGAAATTCCCCCATTTGATCCTACCCATCGACAATCTTATGAAATTCCAAATCGAAACTATTTTGAACATCCACCTTAGCGAGCAGGCATGGACCCAAGCCGCTTTACCGATTAGGCACGGCGGTTTGGGTACCCGCAAAATTTCTAGTATTGCTTTGCCGGCATTCCTGTCTTCCATCCACAGCACGTTAGATCTCGCAGGTAACATACTGAACACCCCAACGGGTATAAACTGTGAAATCGCGTGCCTGAATGAGGCCACGAATGCCTGGCTAGCTGGACCGAGCCCAATTATCCCAACTAGACCCAAAAGGCAAAGGGCCTGGGATACAATAGCCTCTTTCATCACTTTCAACTCACTCAAAGACACATCGTCGGGCAGGGATCTGGCAAGGCTGCTAGCAGTGTCCAAGCCAGAGTCAGGTCACTGGCTCCATGCCTATCCCTCGCCTAACACAGGAACATTTTTAGATCCCGCCACACTCCGCATAGCTGTCGGTCTCCGGCTCGGTGCTGGAATTTGCACAAGCCACAGCTGCACTTCTTGTGGAGCCCCTGTAGACCGACTCGCTCACCACGGCCTTTCCTGCTCCTCGGGCGCCGGCCGCCTGTCACGCCACGCTGCTCTCAACGACATCCTCAGAAGGGCACTCGTCAGCGCCAACGTCCCCGCTGCTCTGGAGCCCCAGATTGCGCGGGGTGATGGCAAGCGCCCTGATGGGATGTCGTTAATCCCCTGGAAGATGGGCCGCGCGCTGGTGTGGGACGCCACTTGTACGGACACCCTGGCAGCGTCCTACGTCCCACTAACAAGTAAACGGGCAGGAGCGGCAGCGGACGCCCGGGAGCGCCTCAAGGTCAGCAAGTACAGCTGTCTCGGCGCCCAATACGAGTTCTTGCCGTTTGGCGTCGAGACGCTGGGTCCTTGGGGTAAGGGTGCGCTCGGGCTCCACAAGGAGCTGAGCAAACGCCTGAAAGAGGCAACAGGCGACCCTCGCGCGGGCAGCTTTCTCGCGCAAAGAATTGCTATTGCAATTCAGCGCGGGAATGCTGCCTGCGTGATGGGTACCCTGCCGAGAGGTCCAGGTTTGGTAGGTATTTAATTTTTAAGTTAGTTTTAGTTTTAATATTTTAATTTACTTTGTAGGTAGTGTTACACTTAGTTGAATTATATTAAAAACCTTTGGTTATTAAAGAAATAATTCTAAAACATGATTATTTTTCCCTGTATTCACATTCAGTGGGACTCGTAATACATAATCCCATATTATGAAAGGTCTACAATTTCCAATAGATTTCTATTGCCGGTCACTGGACATTTGATGCACACAACAATACAATGCAAATTCTTTTGTTAATAATGTAATTGTGATACATAGCTGGAGGGACAGAGTAAATAAATGATTTTTTGCAAAATTTGAATCTTTGCATAGAACTACATTACTTTTTTTAAATATTAAGGACTAAGTGGCGGGTCAGAGCTAGTGACGTGTGTTTTACGACTCTACAAATTATACCCTCCAGTCACGCTAGTATGCGGTGTACGTACGAATTACGACGCCATGTAAATTATGTAACATTTCCTTAACGCTCCTATTTTCCGATAGCGTTTATTTAATGACTGTATTAATATTTCATTCATTTATTCGTGCGGTACCTATTGAAATAGATTGCCGCTTATTATAATTATGGTTAGTGTTAAAGATACGGTTTGTAATGTTCCCATAATAAAACTCTGTGATCTCGCAAGTTTTATTTAGAAGTAAGCAGATAAAAATGTGACGAATGCATAAACAAACAATTTGAAATAGAAATCGGTGAATGGGATTAGAAATGTAAACAGACGGAGTTACATAGGTGGTAGAGTCGGAAGACACAGGCATGTTCACGTCTGCTTACAGTGCCCTAAGCACGACTTGTCGAATCCTGCGTCACGTAAAATCGAATAGTAAACTATAACGAGTTTGTATGACGTTTGGAACAGCGCCCGCCCGTGTGCGTATTTGGAACTAAAATTTAGTATGAGATTTCTCGATCTCGATACGATAACCGTAACGTAACGCAGGATTCGACAAGTCGTGCTTAGGGCACAGAAACCTAGACTGCCTTGATCATATAAAATTTTTAGTTTTGAATTTTATTGGCGCGCAAACTTCTTGATAATTATCATGTCTTTTAACTTTCGTTTGTTTAAATTTAAAGTGTGTACTGGGTAAGTGGGTATTCAAATTCCTAACCAATTGATCACATCATTTAGAATTTTCTGAATAGTAAACCCTTATTTCAAAGATTTTTGTCAATGTGTTTGCCACTAACATCCACAGCCAGCCCTCCTAATCTCCTAAAAAATGATGTCAAAGTTTTAATGATTGCGGAAAAATCTCTCTCGAGATTTCACGGCTCATTGAAAACGCCAACCTCTTTACTTTTTTTTAAATAACACAAAAATCTTTTTACATAAAAGACTTGGCCGTGTCCTTATAATAACTTTGTAAGCAAATTGTCTTTCGTGAAAACATTTTTCTTTTCCCTAAATATGATATTGTGTAAAAGACTAGTGGCGCCAATGTGAATTTAAGATATTTATGTACTTTTTATTTTTAAGTATTGAAAAACCTGTATATTCAGCGAATATACATAAGACTAAAAATATATTTTCAAAATGAATAGATAAACGTTGAAAATATTTACTGGCTCAAACCTTCGCTTCAAAAGTGCTTCTTTAAAATATTCACATTTTACATTCCATTTCAGAGTAATCCTTCTTACCTATGCCGCCATTTTGTCATCTTATAGGATTATGGGAATAAAGTCGCCTCACTGTGACAATCCGGAATCCACCTGAATTAGACCATAGATTAAAGGTTTGGCGAAAACTTTCGTCATGCATAAAAAATGAGTTAAGTTCGGGTGAAATATTTCAAGGTGTAATAAAAGATTGTTTAATTTGAGCCAGTACGCGAGCAGTGACTGATATTTTGATCTTGTGTCTTCTTGTATATTTAGGTATGTAACTACATAAGAGCTTTTCGTCCCAAAGTAAATTGATTTTGATTCGCTTGTGTGTCAATAGTGGTTTGTCTTTTTAAATGAGCAAAAGAAAAAAAAATGTGTTCATAAAAGACAGTATCTAGGTAAGTTCATAATGCCTTTATCTTCAACTAATGCTAATTTTTAACTAGTAAATTATCAACATTATAAAAACTAAAGAAGTACCAGCTCACTGCGTAAGCATTCTCGAGGCGTTATAGATTAAAAACGAACCTAACTTATCCCTCAAGGAGCCGGCAACGCACTTGTGATTTCCCTCGTGTTGCGGATGTCCATGGGCAGCGGTGACTACTTTCCATCAGGCGACCCGCCTGCTCGTTTTTCCCCTCTTATAATAACAATATATCTGTATAAAAAGTAAAATTTTACGTATTTTAATATTACCATCAAAATATAATAATTACCTATTAATTGTCCCCGCCGTAATGTTCTTTTAATAGCCCTACCACGACATCAGCGTGCTATTGTTGACACGGCCGTAAAACACCACATTGTTGTTCTAATGCCGGGCCGCAACCCATACTTACCGGTTTACGGCACGGCAAAACGCCCGTGACTCACTAGTTCTGAACACGCGATCTTACAATAACCCCAATTACGGAATAAAGAGAACATTTATTATAGCTTAGGTCTATTGATAGGTCTGCATTAATTAAACGTAACTACGACGGTGTCCTATATTAAATCGTTGAACGCAAACAAAGCTGGGATATAACTTAGTTTTCAGGTAATTGCCTCACAAAAATGCTTTTTTTATACGATAAGAAAGGTAAACGAGCATGTCATCGCCACTGCCCATAGACACCTACTACCCCTGAGGGATTGCGAATGCGTTGCCAACCTAGAGGCATAAGATGAAATGCCTACTGTGCCCGTGATTTCCTCGACTGTCCTTACTCTCCACACTTGAACACAACAGGGCAAGCACTGCTGCTTATCGGTAGGATTAGTGAGTAAGATTTTGTTAGCAATCTTGACGGACCTCGCACAAGGTCCTACCACCCTGCCGCAGTGTTTAACACAGTCTTATTCGTTTTTAACTGACTTCAAAAAAAGGAGGAGGTTCTCAATTCGTCGGATTTTTTTTTAGTTCCTTAATTCGTATATTATGTTATGATGTTTAACAAACCCTCCCATTTCTGGTTCGACACTCTCTTTTTAATCGGAGTGCCTTAAATAATTATTCTAGACTAGCTTACGCCCCGCGGCTTTGCCCCCTGGTGAAATAGGTCCCTTCTTCGTGCACCTTTAAAATAGGTACTCAAGATATATGTCTGCCAAATTTCTAGTCTAGATCCAGTAGTTTAGGCTGTACGTGGTCTGTCAGTCAGTCACGGTACTGTTTTATAGGTATAGATTAAACATGATTTCTTTGATACAGTGATTATTGATTACAAACAGGCACCCAAAAAGCATTAGAAAAATAGTTAGTTGACCCAAACTGATTAAATCTTGAAACAGTTAAAACTTCCACAATTGTTACGGTTACTTACGGTCGACAGCTAAAATCTATTAAGCAGCAGTTTATGTTTGGGATGGATAGTGTGCCAACTCAATTGAGCTAATGGTAAGTTATCTTCTGCTAAATGGGAAGTATGTTATGGAAACAAGTATGTTGTAGAAAATAGCAGTAAAGAAGATGTGTGTGTGTGTGTGTGTGTGTGTGTGTATCTTTGTGTCCGCCACCGATTTGGACGTGACTTTGAAATGAAAATGACGAGAGATTTCGGATTTTGAATGTAACAAAAAAATTGGGAAAGACTTGATAGCCTAGTGGTTTGACCCATGGCCTCTAGCAAGCAGAGGGTCATGGGTTCAAACCCCAGCTCGCACCATCAGTGGTGTGACACATAAATATCGAAAAACTCAGGTTTTTCGAAATTTATGTGTGAAATTACATTTGTAATTTATCATTAGCTTTTCGGTGAAGGAAAACATCGTGAGGAAACCTGCACACTCCGGCGAAGCAATTCAATGATTTGTGTCAAATTCCCAATCCTCACTGGGCCCGCGTGGGAACTATAGCCTCTCATTATTAGAGGAGGCCTGTGCCCAGCAGTGGGACGTAAATAGGATGATGATGATGATGATGATGATGATGATGATGATGAAAAAATTGGGGAACAACAACTTTGGGTAGCTAATAGTCTAAACAGTTTGTGAACAACATCCCTAAGTGAGGTGAGAAAAATCCTCTTGTACGTTTTTCTCCCGCACCTGGACCAGACAAATACTGACCCGGGTTGAGGCAGAGGCAAGTCGGCCTATAGTTATGTGAGTTCTATAATCAAATAGTAACTTATTTTGAAACTGACAATACTAGCAATACTGTTTAGTAATAATCTGAAGTGCATGTTCTCAATCCCTATAAAAGGAATCTCTGAGGGTAAATATACGGGTCTCTCGTTTCAACAAGAGTGGGCAGAGCGTCGCACCCCTTACCCGCGGAACTGTTTGATGTGGTGTACGGGTTGGTGATGCGAGTAAACCTCACATAGAACCATACTTAATTGTTGTAAGCATTATCGTAACCGAGAATGTTCCTATTTGACACAATCAAGTGAAATGAAAACCAGTGCAGTTGCTGTAATTTGTTGCGTGCTTTATTTTAGATGCATTATCTTTACGTAAATGTTTTTTTACTATAATCATTTTGATTATGGGCGCGCCTAAATATTGCGTATTAGGTATACCTGATTGCACTTTAAAAGCAATTAGATTATTTGAACTAAAAACATTGTCTGGCTCGGTTTATTTTAACCAAGGACCAAAAAACCAAGAGGACTGCCAGTGTCTATACGATGTCGCGTTCCTTTGAAATAATAAGCCTGCTGTAGGTAGTTTCACTACAGAGAGGTCTCTGTACCATTAATTTTGTATGACACTTAGACCTCTGGCTAACACAATAGCGTCATCTATGAACTGAAAGAAAAAACTACTTTAGATGGCGCTATTGTGTTAGACAGAGGTCTAAATATCATACCAGATGAATGGTACAGAGACCCCTCCGTAATAAAACTAGCTACAGCAGGCTTATTATTTCAAAGGAACGCGACATCGTATAGACACTGGCAGTTCTCTTGGTTTTATGGTTCTTGATTTTAACTTTAAAATAAAATAAATGTAAGTACTGCATGTATTTCTTCTTCTTTTATTTACTTTGTTGTTTTTTTATTCGATTTTGATACACGATCTCAAATTTTGTGCTCTATTTTTATACAAATGCAAAGTAAGATTTCAAAAGGACTACGAAAAAAAAGTTAGGTAACTATATAAACTAGTTTTGCCTAGTTACAAAATATTTTAAGATTTTTATTTAATAAGCTATGAATGCAGACAAAGGCTCTCTTAAAGTGGACTTGCTGTGAACAATCCTCACAATTTTAATTAAATGCAGCGTTAACGTGAAACACGTATAAAACAATTCTTTCAGCGGACTTCGCTATCCCGGTCAACATCCGCTTCGCTGGGATTTATTATCTCCTTCCCTTGCCTTCGGATATGAACTAATGTAGAAGTGTTGCCATAAAAATCCTTTTAACCTATCACAGAAACAAATGACGCAACATTTTTAGCAAAACGTAGTGTTACACTGTGGTACTATTGGTATCAATACTAAAAGCTTTCAAACAAATCTAGACTAAGCCAGGATTCCCATCGAACCCAATCTACCTACTTTGTTAGTTGGAAATCCGAACTCCGATTCTGTTAATTCCAAGCTGTGCAACGAATTACATTTACACACCTCGAATTATCGCTATTTCAATTAAAATGAACATCCAATACAAATTAAGGACCACGCTTATTCGGCACCCACATTTGGTTCAGCCCCGAAGTGTATATTCCCAAATCGTCCCCTCGGGAAGGATAATGACAGGTGTGCCTACAGCCGGCTAAACAAGTTAAGCCTTTTGAACCTTGTGGATACACTACCGAAGGTGGAAAGTGTTGTCGCGGGGTGTACATATGAGGGCATGTATAATACACGTATTTAGAAACAACGGCCCTTAACCTGGTTTGCGCGGGTGACTACCCATAACGCGTTTACGGGTAGATATGCGGTCACTGCAAATTGTCTGCTGACGCTGGGATTACTGTGCCCTAAGCACGACTTGTCGAATCCTGCGTCACGTAAAATCGAATAGTAAACTATAACGAGTTTGTATGACGTTTGGAACAGCGCCCGCCCGTGAGCGTATTTGGAACTAAAATTTAGTATGAGATTTCTCGATCTCGATACGATAACCGTAACGTAACGCAGGATTCGACAAGTCGTGCTTAGGGCACTGGGCGGTGGATAATGTGCAGCCACATGCGGGACTAGCGAATGGAGTAGAAAGTAACGGCCGGTTTTTCAGAGAATAATTACTGCGTTACAAGTAACGGATTAAATTAATTTGCTCCTCCGCGAAGTAGTGCAGTATAGTCATGCAAAATAGCCTCGTCTGCACTGAGTATTTATTTTCATGCACTAATTTAAAAAAAATTAAAAATAAAATAATCAACGCAAACGTTTTAAGCCCACAACCAAAACTGCCACCACCAGTAAAATAGTACCGGACACGTGTTTCGCGTGTACTGCGTTACGTTTGTAGTGTCTACTTGTAGTACAATTGTATACTTATTTGCTCAATATTTTTGTTTTTTTAATGTTAATATTATGTACAGGGTTAGTTTTAATAAACCGTCAAGATTTCAGCCAGGGTTTGAGTAAGTCTAAGTGAGTACCCCTGTGCGTTGCGTAAGTCTAAGCTTTTTTTTTAATAGAACTTTTAAAAAAACTCCCATAAAATACAATATTGTCAACCAGCACGGGCAATTAATGTATGGGAGAAAGATTTTTATTTCAAAAGTAAACACTTTACAGGGGTGCTTACGAACCCCGGGCTGAAGTCTAGACGGTTCATTAAAACGAACCCAGTATAGTATTTACGTAACTTTGGCAAACCACCGTTTCTTTATGTCATTCTCGATGTTAGCACGCTGGTACTGTCAAGTAATAATAGTAATAGAATAGTTATTGGAAATCTGTTTATTTAAATATAAACATAATTAATTATCATCAAAAATAACAACAAACATTACTACGTAAGCATTAAGTATTTCAGTTTTGCTAAATTCGCACTTGCATGCTCCAGGTTTCTTCAGAACCATTTGGACAAGTCACCATAAAATTCATCATATATAAAGTACGAGTACAAAATAACATAAAATATTCAATCGCGTAATGTACCGCATGAACTGAACAATGAGCACGCAATACCGAGACGACGCAGGTGCGTCACGCCGTCACGCGTCACGGCCAAACATGTTCTTTGGATTATTCCAGCTCAAGCTGCAAAGTGTATGTCGTACTAGCTTTCGCCCGCGGCTTCGCTCTCGTGGCAGAACTCTCCATCCCGTGGGAATTTCGAAAAATCCCGCCTTATCCCGGGCGTACATTATAAAAGGAACCTCTATGCCAAATTTCAGCTTTCTAGGTCCAGGAGATAGGGCTGTGCGTTGGATCAGTCAGTCAGTCAGTCAGGACTTGTCTTTTTATATACCTCTATTTATACGGATTTTCTTGGTTAATTCATGGTTTTCTGGCGCGCGTGCATGAAGTAAGAATAAAACATGTTTTAATTTTTTCTCATGAAAAACGCCTGAAATTTTTAAGTATCATATTCGCAAACGCGACTAACTGAAGCCCAAGCACTATTATTCGATTCCTGCATAACGTAATCGTTATCGTATCGCCATCGAGAAACTTCATGTTACATTTTGGTACCAAATACGCTCTCCGGTGTCGCTGTTCCAAACGTCATACAAATTTTCTCAATAACGCTCCATTTGATTCCGTTACATGGCATTCGAATACTCGTGCTTGGCCCTCTGATATTCACACTCTCATTCACGTCGCTCCCGCACGTAAAGAATATGCTTAGGAGGCATTCATCCCATCCCTAATTCTGACGTTGAATAATGAATAATTCTCTAGATAATCGTGCCGGTAATGACACGGAGAATTATGTATGTCTTCTACGT
The DNA here is from genome assembly GCA_963691665.1 of Clepsis dumicolana. Lineage (NCBI taxonomy): Eukaryota > Metazoa > Arthropoda > Insecta > Lepidoptera > Tortricidae > Clepsis > Clepsis dumicolana. The sequence continues at coordinate 12,110,256 of OY829510.1, forward strand.
GCGTAAACCGCGATAAACAAATGGGATAACTGCCAATGCATTATTGATGTGAATCCGAACACAATCACACTTCGTAAATATAATAAAATATGTAGACCCTGAAGCTTTATGGTCAGGCGGAGACAAAGGATTTTTCGAAGCTTGGGCGGAACTATGGGGATTGAGGGATAGACTGATAAAGTTTTTAACCGACTTCAAAAAAGGAGGAGGTTCTACGTTCCACTGTTTTTTTTTTTTTTTTTTATGTATGTATATCGATTACTCCGTCAATTATAGACCGATTTTCAAAATTCTTTTTTTATTCGAAAGGGTATACTCTTGAGGTTGTCCCATTGTCACCAAGTCATGATCTCATGATGGGATCCCAGGGAAATCGAGGGCAACCCTCAAATTTTACAGGCACGTACTATGTGTTTCATATATTTTTTAAGGCTATTCAAGTATTTGCGTCCGGTAGACATCATCTCTTGTTGATGAGCTGATGATAGAAGGTACAACTCCTTAACGGTTAGGAGTTGGAGGATAATTCAGAATTATCATTCTGAAAATGTTAAATCAACGTAAAATTGTGAAATAAAAATCTTTTAACAAAAAAGTAAAACCGCTTTCAACAAAAAAACCTTAGAAAAAAACGTAAAATAATCCTCGGGCTTCATTCAAAGAATATTCCGCTCGCAGCGCACCGACTTTATATTTCTGCTGCTTAGTGCTAGGCCATAAAACTTTAGGCTTTAGTTTCTGTTGTCCGAAATAAACGCATTTTATTTTATTTTATTTATTTATCATTATTTTAGAGGATTATTTTACGTTGTTTTTCTAAGGATTTGTTTATAAAATACATATTTTATCGACTGGAACAAGTACCTGGGTCAATCAACTTTTAAGTGTCGCTCGTTGCCATGGAGATGTCCCCTGGCCAACTCATCAAAATTATGATTTTATAAGACCCCACTCCCCCGAAAGTCAGGATTTGCATGCTTAGGAGATAAGCATGAAGGAATTGGCATATAACGTCGAACATCTTTTGATGGATTAGAAAATCTTATTTTCGACGAGTTACTCAGGGGACATCTCCATGGCAACGAGTGGCAATTAGAGGTTGATTGACCCACCTACTAGTGTGTCATTCTTTAAGGTGACAGCGAGGGTTCTGAGGGTCGAGCACGACTTTACGAAAGCTGCGTAACGTTACGGTTCTCGTATCGAGATCGAGAAACCTCATACTAAATTTTAGTTCCAAGTACGCTCACGGGCGGGCGCTGCTCCAAACGTCATACAAACTCAACAACGTTTTCTATTCGACTTTACGTTACGCAGCATTCGTAAAGTCGTGCTCGACCCTCCGTTCACGGCTGTTCCAGTGTTGAAGTGTCAAATTTTCGATACATCCCGACCGACTTACGTTACGTGTGAGTTTTGTTGGAAAGAGAAGGAGCTGGAGTACTGTGTACACACAATGAACTTTATTTTGCTACGATGTTATATTATAATGCTTGCAGTGGTTAATTAAAATTTAAGTTGTTAAATATATTTTACTAATTGGATTTAATGTGCCTAATCTAAAATCTTGAATTGGACTCAATGAGAGCCTCAGACTCATCGCGAACTGAAAATAATTACTTTTCTCACCCGTGACCACAAATGAAAAATAGTTATACCTGTGCGGCAAATGTACGTATGTTTCCATGCAACACCTCCGCCTCCACTAATCGCGATATCGCCAGTCAAAAATCCGCTAGAATCGCTAGCGTCGAGTGAGGTCTATCTGTCATTCTCCACCAATGAGAGACAAGCTACTGGCCTATGATTGGTGGAAATTGACAAATAGAATTTACTCGACACTAATAGCGATCCTAGCGGAATTTCGACTTGCGATTGCCCTTATTCCAGTGATCGCAATCTACTTGAAATTTGGTATAATTATATGTATAATACATTATATACTTAGGTTGAATGATATTTTACGTAGTCAGCTAAAGCAACTTTTTTTAAAATTATTATTTAATAAAAGCTTATTTCTAGGTGAACTCCTGAAATAGTACACCAGCGCAATTTTTCTTAACTGTGCCCTAAGCACGACTTGGCGAATCCTGCGTCACGTAAAATCGAATAGTAAACTATAACGAGTTTGTATGACGTTTGGAACAGCGCCCGCCCGTGAGCGTATTTGGAACTAAAATTAAGTATGAGATTTCTCGATCTCGATACGATAACCGTAACGTAACGCAGGATTCGACAAGTCGTGCTTAGGGCACTGAAAAATACGCTCAGAGTTTTTTCGTACCCCAAAATTTTAAGTGTAATAAACTACAAAAAGATAGTTTTAAATCATATATGTACCCTGTACATTGCCAATTTAAGAGAGAGCGTAATGCCAGGAACATGTGCAAGTAATAGAAGCAGGTGCCTCGTACGACCATTACGGCCTTAAGTATATCGTATGGCTTATAAATCTCCGCGCTGAATAGTCCCTACAAGGAGGTATAATGGACACTCCGAGTGTAGCTTTTGATTAGAGCCGCCTTTGTTAGACCAGCTGCGGTGAGAGGCAATCATCTTCTGAAATATTGGTGCTTCATTTTGATTAATACTCGAGAAAAACTTACTTGCATTTTTATGAAACAAATTTTTAAAAAGGCCGCTCCCCTTCCGGATGGGATTCTTTATTTCTTAAGCGCCCCGTTTTCGTAGAAGACGTCTTTTACTAAATATTTTATGTTTCCTGACGATTTGATATCTACACAGTTTCAATGAATCTCTGAATTATTTTTGAGAATAGAATTGTAAATAATGCTGGAGAGCGGCATAATCAGTGCGTGCAGCTGGTTCGCCGAATATCATTTACATGAAGGGGCCTGATTCTTAGCTCTCCGTATTGTTGGGTTGGAAAAGAGACCGAGACGACAGCTGTCGGCGTCCGTCCTTTTTTTATTTTAACAAGCAATTTAATATTTTTGTGCATTGCGAGTACCGACATAATAACATTAATAACAAACCCATTCAGAGGATTTTCGCAAGACTTAGCTTGGTCTTCAGATTCTCGAAAGACTAGAAGCCAGCTTGGCCTTAAAAAAAAATCCGTTTGCGTGTCAGACACGTACCTAAGAAAACGTTTTTTTTTATTAGGGAAAGTGATGTCCGCTAGACCTAGACTGTTGAATTATTACTTACTGCGCCGTAACTAAACCATACGAAGAATTTGTGCACTTATTAAAATCTTCAAAGGCTACATAAGAATTTATAAGGGTTAAGGCAAGAAGAGTTACCTTTTTGGGTTTATCATTTTTCTTGTAGTCCTTTCCTGTTCTTTCGAATAAACAACACCTCACAGTTTTACTAATTTGTGTTCTTAGTCAACCCTGACTAAGTAGATGGTTTAATTTTTAGTGTGGTATTTTGCACCATAACATTACTATCCTAACTAAAATTATAAATGAGGAAGGGAGTTTGTTTGTTTATTTGTTTGTTACGCCTTCACGCCGTATCTACTAAACCGATCTTGGTGAAATTTGGCATGCAAATAGCCTTTGACACGTAGAAGGACATAGGCTACTTTTTATCCCGGAAAGTTGTAGGTATTGTTCCCGTGGGATGGCGATAACCGAAATCTACGCAGACGAAGTCGCGGGCAACAGCTAGTATACTTATAAATACAGTTACCTTTGTTGGCTTATACTTATACGTACAGCAAAACACACATCATGTAAAAATGTACTACTTAAACTCGTACCAAACCCTCATTCAACATTTCCTGGAAAACCGCGTTAATATCTACTATAGGTATTTAAGTAATTTGTGCCTTTAAATAATAATTATGTTATAGCAAGTACCTACACTTGTTTTCTTGCTAAAGTTCTCGAAAAATCTAATCTAAGTTCTAGGTAAAATATACTTTAGCCAATCTCAACTTCTGTATACACATAAAGCGGTTTCAAATGAGGCGATCATTCATAGTTCGACGGGAAACTAATGCATCATACCGCAGTTACGTTGTTCGGGAACATACTCGTAAACAGGCTTCTTGCTGTGATTTATTCGTAAATGATGATAATCAGAAAGCTTGCCGGCGCAAGGCTTGCCGAATTATGAAACTTGAGATATTATCTCGGTATGGTACGGCTAAGATGTCTAATACAAAAACAGTGTAAGGCTTATTTCGTATTAAACTATAGCATAAGCGAAATAATACTACAACCCCAATATAAATTGGGATTGCCTACATTTCGACAACAGTATGATCCAGCGATACGTCAATCATTGTGACCAATTATTGATGGTTTAGTTTTAGTAGTGTACTATAGCGACATTGGGACTCTACGTGTTAGGTATTCATCCAATGATCAGATTTTTTTTTTACGCTAGGTACAATGGTATCCGATCCAAAGATGTACTTTAGTTTAAACTTATTATCATTTAAGTAAGTAAGTAAGTAAGTAAACACTTTATTGTACAAAAAACACTTTGTTGTATTTAGTATGATAGAGTCGAATGGCTTTCTTAAGGTCTGGTTTGAGGAATATCTTTGATACTTGGTATTCAATTCGTTACAAAAACAGACCCCAGGCAGGCATCTCGTTTCCAATAAGGAGAAAAATAGATCTTTGTTACACAAGTTATCTTGCTTGCGTCTCAAATTACGTATCTTAGGCTGAAAGTTATGTAGTTTTCTTTGGGTTTGATGTTAACTGGCTAATATAAAGTCAACATTGGTCAGCCATTTCTTAAATGTGGAACCCGTTTGGAATAACTCGTTTAATATTGTGTAAATTGTAATAACAAAACGTGGGACTAAAATGTTCCACAAAAACTAAGATATCTGAAATGAAAATGTCCGTAAACGGGTCACACAATTCACAAAAAATTTGATTTCTCCGTGTGAACTATTTGTTCTTACTAAAGTCATACTTATCTTGTCCACAGAATGAGGTGCGCGGGTGGCGGCGGATGAGCGCGGCGTGATGAGCTCGCCCGAGCCGGCCGTGCTGCAGGCGCTGCAGGGCCGCACCCAGAACTGCGCCAAGTGGCCCGGCCCGCGCGCCTGCAAGATATACGTCGCCTCCGTCTACAATGGTGAGTGCTGTCTCAATGCTTGGGGCGGTCAATATCCTCCAGGCTGCATCCAAGACCCCGTTTCTCGAAGCTATTAGACTTCTAATATTAGTGTTTTGTCTCGAAAATTACACGACAAGATGGAACAAAACACAAATATTATTAGTCTGATAAGCTTCGAGAAACGGGACCCTGACCGGTAGCAACGCTTCTTTAAGATAAACGTCACCTCATAATAACAGGAGAAATTCTGTGAACAAAATCCTCTGAGTTTTCAATGCATCATGTGTATCGTTATCTAAAGTAGTATTGCCTTTACAGATTTCCGCGAGGAGAGACGTCAGATCCTGGAGATGGTGGGGCCGGAACTGCAGGCCACGTACGACGATCGCCAGATTGAGGTATAATTATAACTGAAATACTTACAACTTATCTGAGCAAATGTTTTATTTAAAAATTCACAATTCAAACTTTTCATACAAGTAAGCAAACGAACAGATATTATAGCATAAAAACGTATTATGCCATGCAGCCTACACATTGTCCAATCAGGTGTGATGTAGCCTAGTTCTTATTATTCAAACACTTAACAGTAGGTACTTTACACGCTTACAGAACCTGTATTGTCAGTAATAGGTATAGCGTTATATTATATTTTATGCTTATATAGTCCTCAACCCTCTATGTGCCCTAATATGTAGAAGCAGATAGCTGTACATTTTGTGGACTACAGTCTTCGTGTACGTTGTTACCATGTTACTAAACTTGACTACACTACAGTCGCAAGGGAACTTCTGCTCGAAAAAAGGTTTTCCACAAAAACAACATCTACATCGTATAACTTGAACAAGCCTCCTCCATATTTTAGCGGCAAGTTCCCGGCTTCTATTCAACTATAGCCTTTATTTAGGCATCAGCGGAGTCCGAACAACTTAGAAACTCCGCCGGGTTACCTACACAAATAACTTTGGTCTGCGGGTGTCTTCTGTTAACTTATGTATTTGACACAAGTGGCCGTTCTGAGCAGGGATTGTCAAATATTACGCCGACCCACATTTGAGGATGACGTTGAAATGTACAGTTGCCTAACTGCCTACACGTTGCAGTTAAGCACCGTTTACGAATGAGTAGTCAGGTTTAGTTGGTACTCTAGGTTTTTAAAAGGAGTGTGCGAGTTACTCAGTTGTGGAAATTAGCCCTGTCTGCGGTAATTACTTTTTATTGGGTAGATTGTAAACAAAAAATGTCGTAAAAAATTGGTACAAATACATAAATAAGAATCACCTTTCGTTTCACGTACTTTACTAGGTACATTCTTATTAGAAGGCTGTCTACTAGAATCGATAAAAACGAAGAAATCCTAAAAATCAAGATGAAATAAATGTATTTCCTAACTGGCATATTACATAAGGAATTTAAGTAGTATTGTAGATAAACTTATTAGTGCTGGTTTTTAGTTTGCTCTCATTGATAAGACACTGGTTTCAAGAATTTGCGTCTTTCGTATAATGTATTTTTAAAGTGTACTTTGAATCTTGCATGTCATTTTATGCGTTATTAATAAAATGCGGTTTGTTATCCACTTTAATTGCACTTTAGTAACGTTACAAGCGTTAATTGTTACGTACATGCATTCGTTTAAGTATCTTAGTTTTTACGTTGAAGTCTCGAAAGTGATTTTTTGATTAAAATGCGTTAATTATAATATGAAAATTCCTTATTAAAAGCGGCTGCACGAGGTATAAATCAAACGGCGACAAAATTATCAATACCAGAAGGTTCCACTGGTGCTTAACTGTTCATTGATTATAAGGAGAATAGATTGCAGTAAGTATCACTCAAGCCATGGCTTTTAGCTCTTTGAAACTTTGCAAGTTGAAAGACAGTTCCTGTCAGCTGAATGTAGATCGATCGTGAGATGCAGAAAGTTCTGGAGTGTGACTAAGCCGATTGGCTTAGTCATATTTAGCGCTTACTTAAGCACTTAATTAAGACGAAGAAAATAAAGTGTAAAGTGGTGCTTTGCAGCCAACGTCACACCTCTGCTTACCGGAATCTCGCCAGTATGTATATGTCTGTCAAAATTCTTTTTAGATAAGATGTAGGTACTCTAAACACTGAACAATTTTAAATTTTGCAAACGTTATCACACCGAAGCCCGAACTTTGCACGTTTGACGTTGCATATCAAAATCATTAGAAACATGGCGGACGTGAGTGGACGTGAACACACCAGCTAACGTCGAAAACGCATCACTGCGTAGCCTATGTCAGCACATTTTAGCTTCAGTCGGGTGGATGCTTAATGCCGAGTGCGTTCCGTTGAAATGCGGTCGTCGGCAAACCAGGCCAAACTATTCGGTTGCAAATGGATTGACGCGGTGCAGTGAATGCGGGAGAATTGCACTTACAGTGGCTGTAGAATGCGGTGGAATGTTGTGTTAGCTCTTCGCTAATAGTTAGTGGCGGTCAGTCGCAGCGAGACTGATGCCACGTGATGATGGGAGATTTACTTGGTCCAATGTTTGTTTTACGACTAGGATGCACAGTATTTATTGATTTAAAATAATGATCACATTACACAAGTCTTTTGATAGTAATATCAAATGGCATGGCCACCACTGCATTGAAATAGTAGTTTATGCAACTGCTACATAATGAGGGTCCTTAAAACGAGTGTTTTAAGGCCTAATTATGTAGAGTTGCATACATTACTTTATCTACACACATATTATAAGTACTCTACGATGGGTTCAGAAGCCGAAGCCATATATCATACCCATACCTGTCACGAATTTGACTGTTTTTTTTAAATCATAGACAAACATACCGAGCTGACGTTTCGTAAACTGTTTTTTTTTTGTAAAAAAAATCAATATCACATTATTAATTATACATGTCGGACTGAACTCGACTTATATACGTGAGTGATCCGTTTTATTTCACTATGATTGTAAATTACGTTGGTCGTCAAATTCGAAAAATTGAATTCGATATCGAAAAGTCATTACGACATCGAATTCGATGTCGTAATGACTATTACTTTACTGCAGGACCTGCTGGTGGAGGTGGTTGGCTGGGGAGGCGACGATGTACTGCAATGCAGGTCATTTTCTACGGTTTCTGAACGCATTATAGAGGACTTATGATATGTGTGTAGATAAAAAAATATTATCGTATATAGGCACATATTATTTTTAAGTAGAGGTACTCTCAGCTCTCCGAAAATAAAATAAGTGTGTAAATTAGAAACACTATGAAAAAAACTGTAAATAAAGTTATGTGTATACTATAACTACTTACCTAGGCCGCCTATTAAGAAATAATAAAGAAAGAAAAATAGTTGTATTAAATTGCACCTCTGTCACAAACTATAGCTAAAGTGTCTTCCAGATCGAGTTCCTGGACATGCACTACGGCTCTGACGGCGGCGACGAGGCGAGCCCCGCGCTGCTGCGCCACCATCTGCAAGAGATACGCTGCTGCAATGACACCTCCAAGGCTGGCTATTTTCTCGTAAGTGTTGACCACAACATAATTAATTGGCTATAGCTCGTACATAGTAGCTAATGGAGTGCAGGTGGCGACGAGGGAGCCCTCGCGCTAATGGTATATCTGCAAGTGATCCGTTGTTGCAACCACAACTCTGAGGCTGGCTATTTTCTCGTAAGTGTTGACCACAACACATTAGCAATATAGCTCTTACAATGGTAGCTAATGGAGTGCAGGCCTCGACGAGAGGAGTCCCGCACTGCTGTGTCATCCGCAAAAGATTCGTCTGTTGCAACGACACCTCCAAGACTGGCTATTTTATCGTAAGTGTCTGACCACAACACACAGAGACTTGAAATTTGGCAAACATATACCTTGAGTATCCTAGAGGTGCATTATAAAAAGGTTTTTTCAAAATTCCCACATAATAGAGAACTAGCTTATTTTGAAATATTTCACGGAGGCAAAGCCTCGGGGCATAAGCTAGTTGAATATATAGCTCCTACAATGGTAGCGAATGAAGTGATGGCGGCGGCGAAGGGAGCCTCGCGTTGATGCGATATCTACAAGTGATCCGCTGTTGCAACGACAACTAGAAGCAGGCTACTTTCTCGTAAGTTTTGAAGATGAATAGTTAGCTTTAGAAAAGTAGCATGGGGCGGGTAAATTCCCGAGTGGAGATCACGTATTGGGCGTTGCCTCGTACGTAGCAGGTGCGACCTATGAGTTAGGTAGATCGACGATTTTTTTCAAACACTGGAAAATCTGCAGAAAGGATTCAATTTCTTATTTGCCAATTTAATTTATGATACTGCAGTGTCTACCGAAACGGCAAAAGGTTATGACACAAATTCGTTTTTTTCACAAAAGCCAAAAGTAAATCCGCTTCAGGACCACCAGACAAAGTCAGCAAAATAAAAATAAAACGCTATTTACCTACTTTTAAACCCGTAAAAAAGAAAGCCTGTTTTGTCATTTGAGCTCCGTACCGTAAAATAAGATTAATTCAAATGAGACGGACTAAGCTGAATGACTCAATTTTTCCTGCTCTCTTTTTGGGAAAATTAAAAAATAACAAAGGGATTTTTTCAATTGCCATCCGAAATGAACCGTTACGGTTCAACGATTTGTAAAATTAAAACTAACTATATTAATAATTAATATTCTTTAAACCCTCGTTAAGAATCACTTGATTTAAATTAGGTCGAATCTGAGTTCTGGTTTAAAGATGTTTTGGGTAACAGTTTTTTGTAGGTCTTCGTTTTCAACCAGTATGTTACCCTTGTTGTTCCCTACAGTCAATAAACACTTGGTAATTTGGGGTTCATGTACACACAATCCGAAGTTTAGTGATACCGAGCCATTTATTTGTTGGGCAGTGTTGATAAACTAGTATGTCCTGGTTAACATAATAAATAATATTTGCATCATAGGTCGTCTATTCAACGTACATAATTGGAGATGCAACTCGGCAATTTTCGGCATTGCCATGAAATTTTCCTGCTGAAATAACTTTGTTTGTGCCAGTAAGTTTTAACAACGTTTTTTTTATAGTGCCTCATCGGAGGCGACGCATCGTCGTACCTGCCTGTACTTCCCTTCACAATCAAAGAGGAGACGTTCGAAAACCTGGTCAAGTCTGACTCGCCGCAGGCTGCGCTGGTCCAAGCCTGCTACAGACTTCACGTGGATGGCATCTACCACCTTGAAGGAGATGATAAGTGGTAATTATATTAGAGTGGTCGGTAACTTTTACTAGACAATATTACAAGTACTTTTAGTCCGTATAAAACTTGCGGATTGTTTGAGGCGGATTGCTACAGTAGTACAGTAGTGTAGTAGTAGTGCAGTTTGCGGGTGGTAGGACCTTGTGCGAGGTCCGTCCGGATCGCTACCACCATCTTACTCGTTAATCCTGCCGCTAAGCAGCAGTGCTTGCACTGTTGTGTTCCGGTGTGGAGAGTAAGACAGCCGGTGTAATTACGGGCACAAGAGGCATTTCATCTTAGCCCTCTAGGTTGGCAACGCATCTGCAAACCCTCCGGAGTTGCGGGTGTCTATGGGCAGTGGTGATCACTTACCATCAGGTGACCCACTTGCTCGCTTGCCTTCCTCGTTGTATAAAAAAAAAAGGAGTTTTTTTTTTAATTTGCCTGATTTGATGTTACGCGACATATAACGTAAAATAAATACGTCATTCAATGACACAGAAAATATTAAAAAAAGGTTTCACTTTGTACAGAGGCATAGGGTTCACAACACAAATCTATTGATCGTTTTTTTATAAAATTAATAAATATCGTATTTTAATCTTATTTAAAGGTATTTTAAAATAAGGCTCCATGAACACGAAAGCCAAACAATGACATAAAAAAATATAACATACCTACCTATAAAACACTGGCCGTCACTGTGCCTGCATTGAGGAAAGCCACTAAAAAATAATATTTTTTTATTTATCGAATGGCTTGACCTTGACTGTCGAGATTTTCACGCCTGCTGGCCAGTATCTTTTTATTAACTTGGAGGTTTGTTGTTAATGAGCTCCTATTAAACATTTGGATAGAAAACGAGATGCAAGGTACGAGGAAAAAATGTGAATAAAAAGTAAAACGTGTATTTAACCTAAAAAATATTTGTTATTCAATTAAATAAAAATCAAATAGTAAAGTTGTGCGTTTCTTTAGTAGCTAGTGAGAATTTATTAAAACAAGCCGTAAAAAAACTTAAGTTTGAAAGTGTTTCTCAATAACACCAAACCAAACGTCAATATTTAGGTTTTTTTTTTCAGCGTCGTGAATCTCACTAACTTGTGAAAGTCATTCATATTTTAAAAGTTAAGTCGGGGTATAATAGAGGGTATCCATCAGGGGGTTGTTAAAAAGCTATTGTGCTCAAACTATTCATAACTTTACTGGATGTGACGAGGTTGCTAATGACTTCAGTAAAACCCTGGGGTACGTAAACTAAAATATATTAAATAATAAAGAAAATTAATTCTACAAGTTACGTAGAAATACAGATAATAAGGTTAGTAACTATTGAGTGAATTAATATGACTGGACTTTGAATAGGTACCTATAGACATTTCGATATCGTTTGGTCCTAAAATTTTATGAACATTTTCGTGATTAAACTTTGAAAATTGGCGTACTGTAGTGAAAAATATTTATGCAACAAGTAGCTGCAATACTGAAACCTCTTTGATTTTGTTTTGCACTCGTGTCTTGCCAATAAAACTCATAATGCATCAAAATTTAAGCAGGTTGTGGGTTTGAACCCACAACTTACATTTTTTATTAGCTCTGATAAGTCGTTCGTAAATTTAAGATTTTTCTCCCTCAGCTACTTGTCCTCGTAGCGTTACACCTGCTCCAGAGCCGAGTCTGATCTCAAACCCCAATATTTACATGGCAGCTGTGAGGCCGTGACCTAAAAACAATATCAACAGGTCCAACGACACGACAATAAAATATCTCATTCCCCTCTAAGGAATATACCCCTCAAGTGCGGATAAGCAAAACCTTTATACTCCCTCTATCTAGGCTATGACAATTTATGGCCATTCCCTCGGAACGAGATCCGGACACTCAGTAGGATCGTAAAATAAATAATTTAGCGGATGGAAAGAGGCGTCCTTGCACATAAATATCGCTACACCTGAAACGGCCTACAAGTTATCGTTTGTTGTGAGAGGGACGACGGGTATTGATGGAATGATTACATCTATTCAATTTATTTCCATCATTGTTGCCGGTTTTGGGGGAAATAGGTAGTAATGTCGGGTTTTTCGGATGTCTAAACTCTTAAACTCATTAAAATATTGATTGGTTGAGTAAGAATAGTTATTTGTTATGCAAGGCTGCAAAGTTATTGCTTGGTGCGAGTGGTTGTATTGAAAGTCGAGCAAGCGAAGGACTCTAGAGAATAGAACGCAGCGAGGGTTTCAAGGCACGTGATGCAAAACACAACTTTGGTGCCAAGAGAAATGCATAACTTTTCATCTGACTACAGCGAGGTGAGGAAAATGGTAGATAAAAGAAATACGTATTATAATGGTAAAAAATACATTAGGTACGTATTTTTTTTACCCAAGATAGCATATGATCTTAAAAAAATTGCAACAAACAATAAGTGTTATTATACTTTTCGTGTCAAAAGTGACGAACTGTAATCTTCATCTTGGATCCAAAAAAATTACATGTCCGAGCCGACCGAAGACAAATGTCATAATGAAATTGACATCCATGACCATTTTTTATATCAAAAGCGGCAAACTGTTATCCGCCATCAAATTCCGTCTTCGCGCTCGCTCGGATAATGAAAGTGACTGCCTCATTTTTGCATCAAAAAAGTCAAACCGTTACCCGCCATCTTGGATCCAAAAAATAACAACAAAAATTATGAGCATACTTCTTGCCAATACAGTAAGGGTGAAAGCCATTAAAAGTAAAGCATCAAATTGAGCTCATCGCAGCCAAATGACATGAAATCAACGATGAACTTCACATTAGAATTTCAAAAACTCTTTCCTCGCTAGCGTAGAAAAAGCGCTTTTGCCCGCAAACTTTGAATGATAATCAAAGCCTTTCCGAGCAAATAAAGTGAAAAGGAAATTTAATAATGCCGCGCCCATGCGAGATCTTATCAAATAACTTCGCCATATAACCGAATTGCTACAATACTAGCGCCTGTATAATGAATTTAGACATTCCGCGTTGACATTTTTAGCATTTACGATTGTTAATTTACTGCGTGTAGGTACCTACGTTTAGTTATTTCTAAAAATCACATTGTTTTTTAATCAGGTTCTGCGATCTCGTGGAGAGAGAAGAGCAGCGAAGTCGCCTCAGCGAAGTGCAAAAAGCGTTCAACTCGTTAGCGCTCGAGGCGCATTCGAACGGAGCCGCCGTCGCTGACCTACTCCGGAGCCCAGTGGAGATGCAGTGTGAATTAGCTTTAGGTAAGTTCAGTTTTTTTTGTTGAATATCTTGAATTTGCAGTGTGTCTAGAATTCTAGATTAGAATACAGTCTGATAACGAAGGCTAGAACTTAAAAGCAAATGCTTGAACATGGCAACAGTTTTATACAGAAAGTTTTCATTTCTATTTCATCCTAATTACGCCTTTTTTCGGTCTGTAATTACCTCCTTAGTTGATGTAACATATAGAAACAATTTATTTAGTCACAATTAGAATGTTTGACAAACGTGCAAAGTAAATCGTGTGAAAACCTATATCCGACTAGCGCCTTCAAAATCGTGTGAAAAGCTTATAAGTATTCGAATACCACTTGTTCCAGCTTTTCTAAAGTAGGTAACTTATGCATAATTTGTAACAGGGGAAACAAAATAATTTTACGTAAGTAAGTACCTAACTTAAAATTTTGCCATAACAAAGTTCGTCCTAAAATACAATCTACGAATCGAAAAATATTATGTGCTCCAGTTTTACGGCGAATAGTAAACTTTTATACAAGATTAACCGACTTTCGGATTTCGGAATGGAAATTACAGCTGTTACTATTTTTCATCGTGGAAAAAATTAACGAGCCGTAAAAATGTTCTCAGTAGAACTGGGGTTACCGACATAGCCCGAAGAATTGCGAAACTTAAGTGGCAGTGGGCGGGGCACATAGCTCGCAGAACTGATAGCCGATGGGGTCAGAAGGTTCTCGAATGGCGTCCACGGACCGGGAGACGAGCTGTCGGTAGGGCTCCAACAAGATGGAGTGACGACCTAGTAAAGATCGCGGGACCGCGGTGGATGCGGAAGGCACAGGACCGGTCAGAGTGGAGAGCCTTGGGGGAGGCCTATGTCCAGCAGTGGACGTCAATCGGCTGACATGATGATGAAAAATGTTCTCTGACAATAAATGTATTATATATAGTAAGAATAAGGCAGTTAACATAACTTAGACCAATTAGAAGTTTTTAACACGCGTTTTCATTCGGCTGACTGGACGTTATGTTATGTGACAATGTTGTGTTGTACGTTTGGCGTCTGTAATTTAGAAAAGTAGCTTATGTACCGGGAAGTAAAAAAATACAATATTTTATTCCTTTCTGAGTTATTTTGGAGTATTAAATTTGATTTACTAAACGTTTATCTCTGTTATTTGGTTAAAACGAGCAAAATAATTATCCATGTATAAAAAGGGATGATGGTTTAAATTAAGTAGGTACCTATCCAATCAAGTGACTAATCCTTTAAAACAATGCTTTTGTCCTGTTCCCTTTTAATAGAATCGTTATCATAATTGTATGTTGAATTTCAGCAGCGAAATTCGTTATGCAATATTCATTACATAATTTTGTTAATTTGATTTTATCACAATACTAGCTTTTGCCCGCGACTTCGTACGCGCAGAAATAATTTGTGTTGAAGTTCTTTCTTTACTCATCATATTTAATCAACATTAGGTACCTACGTCATCATCATCGCCAGCCTTTTTTACGTCTCACAGGCCTCTCAGAATAATACATCTATATCACATTATCATAGGTAATACACAATTCTGTCGTGTGCAACATCGCCTGCGTAGAATTCCGTTATCGCTATCCTGCGGGAACTACCTATACAATTTCACGGAATAAAAGATAGCCTACATCTAGTATAAGCTTGTTATTGTTAAATTAGTTAGCTACAATCCTTTTGTATATTTTATTCTTTCAAATGTATTGTTTTATTTTTCTATATGTATCGAATGCATGTGAATCTCTCTCCCTCTCTCAAATTTGAACCGAATCCGACCAGCCGTTTCAGCATTAAAAAGTAACAAACATACATTACTCAAACACTTTAGTCCCTCACTCACAAACTCTGGCATTTATAAAATTAGTAGGATGTGATAATATTGTTAATCCTATGAACACTGTTAGCCTATAAATGGATTAGTGGTCGGCATTAAAATACGGTCTAAATGAATCTGTATTATGGCTGGGCCGTGTTTTATAAAGCTACAAGTTACAATTTACAAGCGGAAGTCTTATTCTAACAAAAGGTGATAAAATGAGACTTCCGCTTGTAAATTCTAGCTTGTAGCTTTATAAAACACGGCCCTGATTGCATTACTGACAAATGAGAAAGCTTTACGGCTAGTATTATTTACTGAAGGAAAAATACGATACTCCGGAGCTATGGAAGTAAATAGTGTAGTAATAATAATTTAGCTGCAGCAGCTGTTTACACTGTTAAGTCATTCTTTATTACTTTTAACAATTAGAAGCTTATACTTACCTACTATATTTTATAGTTATTCTGACATTTTCCTTCGTCAAACGCGTTGTAAGGTCCACGTTAAGAATACATCATATAAAAAGTCGAAAAAAAAAAAAACTACTTTACTGAAATGTGAAAAATATAACCCGTAAAGAAGTTTTTTTTCTGTTCGTTATTGAATCGTTTACGCAGACCGATCCCCGAACTTAAACTGAAGCCAAACATTTGAGTCGAGCTTTTATCGCAGCCCCGATGAAAATAAGGTTCGCCATTCAAAAAGGCGTTTTTTCAAACATGGAGGGATCGGGTACATCGTCAAAGGCGGCTATATCGTAAAAACTGCATAAAAGCCCGATCTAATATCACTAAAAAGCTTTGTGGCCTCGTGCAACATTTCCCATTTATTAGCCTTTCATTTGTAGTAAAGTTTAAAATTCATGCCCCTATTGTTTGTTTTTATGGGAAAGCTATAGCAAGCATTTCAATTAAAAAGGCGTTACCATGATTGTGATATTGATGTTCGCCTTAACTACCAAGTAATTAAATTATAACAATTCAACACGTGGGTCTAAACTAGGTCGCTGCTGACTATAACACACTATTCTAAAATTTATTGGTGACATTCCGTAGGTATCCTCAGATTCACTTTAGATTGTCAACATTGCTCTTTTGATTCTGGTCCAAATTCAGTATTATCTGAAAGCCAAACATCCTTAATAATAAGCAGTTAATGTTCACAGTTTTTTAAGTTCATTGACCGGTGACAACGTGCACTTCTATCCAATTAAATATGAAACTGACAGTTAATCTAGCACTGATTGTGAGTTTGATTGAGTTCTGATTTAATCCTATTATAACATGGCCACGCACACAGGATCAACTATTGTCATATTATTTTTCTTTTAGATCTTTTATCAAATGGAAATCATCCCAAGGGAGTGATAGCGGTGTTCAGAGATTGCTCGGCCTTAGAAGCGGATGACTCGAAACTTGCGGTGATGGCGCATTCTAGGTTAAAAGCCCTCAAGAGGCGGCTGGAAGATGCTTTACCTGAGGGGCATATCATTAGGCTTGAGTAAGTAAAACGTGGTGTCCACAGCATAATGTATCAACATGTTTATTCCATTAAGGCACTTTCTGAATGTGCTACTTTTTTGATACGACAATATAATATCATAATGGGAAGTAATGAATGTCACTAATCAGTAGCACTGTGAGGCCAACTTGCGCCGATTCGGGCTAGATAACTTGATGTTAAAATTTTAGGTCAGACGGTATAAATACGTCAAGTTAATCCTGAGCTATTCTCTAATACAGGTTGGAACAAGTCTTTCTAAGACATTTAATAATCAACATTTTAATTGTAATCAACATTTTGGGTGATTTTAATCAACATTTTCACAACTCCTAGAGACCGACTTCCAGCAATTCATTGCAATAGGTTCACTCTACTAAAAATCATAGAGCTAAGTATCCAGGGGTCTGCATTGACAGCATCGAAACAATCACATCAAATGGCTTCAAAAAGTCGCGCTGCGCTGTAATTCAAACCTATGGTATCCGATGCGGCACAATTCACGCAAACCCTAACTCATTACACAGGTCATCATCAGAGGAGTCGTCCCGGACAGACGCTGCATCAGATAACGAGGAAAGGCTAGCGCCGATGCGGGAACAAGTGCAGGCGGCAGTCAGTTCGCTACTCGACGAGAGCTTAAGCACAGAACCCGATCAGGGCAAGGGAAGAAAAAAGACTGTACAGGTAAGATGGAAAAGGCACTAGAGACAGTTTGATTGATAACTAGAAATAAAGGGAAAAAGAGGAAGTACTGACACTTTGAATGACCACTGTGGTTTATAGGAGCACGGGTTCGAATCCTTATGTGATTAGGACGAAAGTTAAGAAACTTAAATTAACTGTACCGTTCATTTTATTTTCAAAGTAGTAAAAATTCATCGCAAACTACAGGTTTCATAGAACAAGATTGTCTTCATGTTAAATTTGACGAAATTGTGTTAAATTTAAAGTGTATGTTTATGTAAGCCTAAGCAATATAAATAAGTTTGGAACTCCACTTAAACAAAGAATTTATTACCACCAAACGCGAACAAATTGATAAAGTTTTGACTCAAACTCTCCCCAATTCGAACTTCTTTAAAAGGCTGGCGGAACCATTAATCAAATTTTTCAGCACATCGTATATCTTTCAGGAAGTTTTCCTGGAGCACATCACTCATCTTAGGATATGTATAGAGCATAGACGTCGGTATAAGGTAAACGTTAAGCAAATCGAGGATGCAGCGAAAAGTATACTAAGCAACGCAAAAGAAAACTACGAAAACCGGACGCGCCACACCCCCGTTCTAATATACGGACCGGACGCCTCGGGGAAGAGTACTTTATTGACACATTTATATTATAAATGTGAGGAAGTTTTTCCCAAGCCTGTTCTGAGAATAATAAGGTTTTCGGCTTCCACTCCGAGATCGGCCTACAATTTGGAACTTTTGAGAGTTATGTGCCAACAGATATCTATTATCTTGAACATTCCCGAGGGCTATTTGCCGAAAGACGCCAGTTTTGATCCTTTGTATATTAATAATTGGTTTCAAAGTCTCTTGAGGAGATGCGAGGAGATGGAAAATGAGATTTTGCTTATATTTATTGACAACGTGCATAGGGTGAATCCGCTGGAGTGTGACATAGTGACGGGGCTGTCGTGGTTGCCGATGTCGCTCCCGCGCAACGTGTTCCTCGTGTGCTCAAGCGCAGTGCCGCTGGAGCAGCTGCAGCTCACGCCCGCACAGAAGGAGAAGTTCAGAGTGCAGCAATGCTACCATCTCCTCGACCCCATCGCGGAAACCCCTGAAAACAAAAGCTACGGAGACTACATCGACAGTGCCTTTGATAACTTAGAAGCCGTCTTCGGATCTAAAGCCTTTAGTAAATTAGCAGGTACACGGTTTGCCATCCTCAGTTTACTTTCCTGGATCCGCTGTGGCACAATTAACTTTGTCCATGATTTCAGGTTACATAACTTGTTCCGAGTTCGGGCTCACGGAGCTCGAGTTGCTGGAACTTCTAATGCCGACGAGCAATAGCGACGCGGTTATAACTCTGAAGGATGCCAACTTTAACTTTTCTACTTTGTGCGTCGCCAAATATATGATGAGTGAGTAACAATTTGACATCAACTTTTCTTTTACGCTGCTAAATTAAGTTGCAAGTTCAAAATTAGAAGTTGGGGATGCTGCGCAGTTTCGGAGACACATATTTACTTGAAAGCGTTCGTGAGGGAATATTGTAACTTTATTAAATGCTGCATGCTATGAATCGGTATTGTTCATATAAATTTTAGTAGTTGAGCATAAATTTGTAGCATCTGTTTCGGCTGGCTTTAATCTCAACCCGCATAATTGCGAGTGTTTGTGGTGAAATTTAATTTCGATGGCAACCTACACCTCGATAATACTTAGCGCCAAACACGCTTTTCAACAGCAAATAAAATACTGCTTCATTTATTCTGTCAATAACGACGACTGTATCTAGTTACTAAATTCGAATATCAATTACGATTGAGGTTGCTTTTATAATGTAAGAGTATCTTCACTGCTTCGCAGATTTTGAACCACTTTGGCTTTAATAAATTATTACCGCTGAAAGAAACACACGAATACTTAAAGAAATGGTCATCATTTATTTAAAATAAAATTTAACATAATATGTTACATAATATTATAAGTTGATTGCACTGAATCCATAAATAGGTAGGTAGACAACGATGTAAAAAAAAAAAGATTTGTTGCACACTTTTTTTTATTAAGAACTCTTTTTTACTAGACCCTAATTCAAACGTAAAAATATGGGTTAAAATTCCTATCTCACCGAATTAAACTATAGTTACCCATTGACGTTAAAATCTTCGTGCCTCCCAACTACCACATTAGGAAAGTTTAAATATCCCCTACATTTTAATTTCAGATTTCAATAAGTATCTCGGGAATGGCTGAACCAATTTTAATTAAACATAAGCTGGAATCAGTTTTCCATAGTAAAAAAACGCATCTAAATCCCATTCGTTTGGAAGCTACGGTACCGCACACATACACACACATCAAACTTACGTTTACGTTTAAAAATATCCAGTCATCTTTTCCCCAGAACCTCTCATACTGGAGAACGTGGTATCAGGTCGGAGCACGTGGCGATGGCGCGCAGCTGCGGCAGGAGCGCGCGCGCGCCGCCGGTACGTGCGCGTCCAGAGCGCACTGCGGGATGCGCACTCGGACCTAGCAGCGCTGCACTTTGCCAACTTCCTGCAGGACCCCGATGACACGGACACTTCAGAAACACAGGAACCAGGTCGGTGATTTACTTTTGTGTGATGCGGTCAAACATTACACAAACGCTGGATATTAACGTGCGCGTTCAAAGCGCACTTCGGGACATTCGGACCTACTTGTAATAGCGCTACACTTAGCCAACTTCCTGAAAAACCCCGATGACACTAATCCTTTGGAAATGCAGGAACCAGGTTGGTAGTTTTCTTTTGTCTGTGTTTTTTTTAATCTGTGGGCAAACGCTGTCTGTTTACGTACACATGTGCGTGTTCTAAGCGTGTTACGGAACGCACACTCGGGCACAGCAGCGCTGCACGTTGCCAACTTCCTGCAGGATCCCGATGACACTGATAATTCGAGGACGCAGGAACCAGGTTGGGGCTTTTAATTTATTTGTGGCGGTAAAACAACACGCCAACCATGCCAAACGCCATTTAAGTATTAGGTAAGTACGCGTTCAAAGAGCGCTATGAAACGCACACTCTGAGCTGGCTGCTCTATACCTACTGCCAATTTCTTGCAGGACCCCGATAACTTTGACACTTCGGAGACGCAGGAATTAGGTTTGTTTGTTTGGTCAAATGCTGGCTTTTTACCTATAGGTAGTCGTCTTTTTGATATTATTTAATCACTAATAAATTCTCAAATGCATCCCTATCAAACCCGCACCTCAGGGAAGTGTAAATACTTCATTTGTAATAAGTGTTTTATTTTAAAGTTTCTTCATCATGCTGTCCAACTCTGCATGCTAAAAATAGCACTCAGCCCTTTCGATCAGATGCCACATAAACGGGTTACTTCTAGTTCTAGTAATCAACTAACGATCGAAAAAATCCGATATCGAAAAATTGACGCGAGCACTGCATCGCATATTGAATTAGCTGGTCTAGATATCGCGTTTTATGCACTGTTTTGGCGCAGGAACGCGTTGCATCGGTCGCATTCATTTATGCAGCGGCATGTTCACGTTAAGTATATCCACTATGTGCAATGTGAAAGTTGCTTGTGCTTTCGAAATTTGCATACAAAATATGCAAATTGAATTGATTATGAAAATAGTGGGATTACTCCGGTATGTTTGTTTCGCAATTGGTGTGAGATATTATAAATACACACAACACATTAGGTGCTTAATAAATTGGAAAAATCAAGATAAATAAAAGTATGGGTTCTATTCTTATGAACTCAATAATCTATGGACGGATAGCTGGCCGTATAGACATAACATCATAATTATCTCAAAGGATATCTACGGGTAAACAAGTAATTTTTAATAATGTTACAACAATCGATATCAAAGCTCAATCAGTCTTACAAAATCACACTACCAATGCTTTTGATTTCACTATAAGATGTTGGTACTCACCAGGATGTGCGGACGACGACGCCCTTCTAGACTCGACACCATTCCACTCGGGCACTCGCACCGCGGCTGCCTTCACCCAGAGACACGTTGAAGAATCCTGGTTACATCTCCTGCTGGCTGGCGACTTCTCCAAGCTGAAGGACTTGACTGTCTGCAACTTCGATTTTCTACTAGCAGCAGTAAGTATTCTAATCATTATGTAAGTTTTGTACAGTTCTTTTCTGAGTAACAAAACCGCTGCGATTCTTGCAACGCAGTTGAAACGTCCCGACATTCTTTTAAAAAGACAAAGTACCTACGGTGTATTTTTTTTTATTACCTACTTGTTTCATTGTTTTAGGTTCATAAACAAGAGTTTATCAGTTGGTCACTCCGTTTTGAATTAGGTATTCGATGTAAATAATTTGGCAGTTAGTCATACAGAATACCGTGCCACTGAACTTTTATCGCATTATGTTGCCAAAACTGAAAGTTTGTTCCCAGGAAAAGCTAAAACCTGTTTGTTGAAAAAAAAATCCTTATCAGAATGTATCTCAATGCAAGCCTTGTTCAAGAAGTCCAAACATAATTGAAATAATGGTCAACCCTAACTTTCTTTATAAAATGCAACACTTTAGACACTCTGTTGTTTATAATGGCCATTGGGCTTTGTCAAGGCTTTATCACATTTATTTTCACTATATTTCACGTAATTATTATCGTGCTGCTTTAATGTTACCTTACTTTGAGCGAATGGGCTATTCCTGAACCAGTGAGTTACACCTTTGAACTTTACTCCACTTTCATGGAGTAGAGTGTAGCATGGGTTAATCGCTGGTATTTTTTTTTTGTAAAAAAAGCCTTATAAATGACGTTTTCTTAAAGACCAAGATCCAATGAACTTGTCTTTACCAAACAATAGGTACACGCTAGCTACATTTTCCCTCCTTTTCAACTTCACTTGTTTGCTTTTACAAGACGTCCTTATAACCAAACATCGTTTTTTTTTTCTACATTAGAAAAAAGGTAAACAATCTTTTTATCGAAAACTACTTGTATAAAACAAGTAACGGCACGGTCACTTATTTTAAAAAGCGTTTTTTTTTAATACATGTCAAGATTGTTCACCTACTTTCTAATGCTAAAAAAAAAACGAAGTATAATTTATCTATGCAGGTGCAAACGGTGACCGTATCGTATCTCCGCTGCATATTGGAACACGTTCGCTGCTACATACTGGACAGAGACGTGGAGCTGGTGTACGGGGCTGTGAGGAAGTCCAGTGACATACTGACTCGAGATCCTATGCAGTTGGGTGCACAGGTAAGGCGTTAATGTACTCACCGACATTAGATTTTTTTTTTTCACTGGCAGTTCTGTCTGCTCACCGATCGAAGATGAGATTTCCATTATTATAAAACTTTGCAAAAATTATAACTACCCCAGGGGATACTCTTATTTGAACATTTTATTTCGATATTTAGTATTGCCTCATTTTTGCAACTAAGGAGCCACTATCACTCAACCCATGGACACATTATCTACTTTGGAACAATCATAACTTGCTACAATTTCATTCAAACAGGAATAAACCCTTAATTGACTTCCATACAAACTCAAATCTCAATCAAAATAGAAAGAGCCGACGTTAACAAAGACATTAATCGCATCAACTGCCTTGCTGAAAGGAAAAGTTTCGGAGCTGTTAAAATTAGTTTTCAAGAAGCCCGCCGGCTGTAACGAAATATCAATAGTCGCTTTTGAATGCCAATTATCTCACGCAAATCTTTCTACATACATGCATAGCTGTCTTTAATTTCATAATAATCACTATTGTAACAAATCAAAAGTAAAGTAGGTATAGCCTGCTCGGTTGCGCGTCATTGATAGAGGCCGATATATTAGGCACATTTTAATGTCCGTCATTGATAGAGGCCGATATATTAGGCACATTTTAATGTCCGTCATTGATAGAGGCCGATATATTAGGCACATTTTAATGTCCGTCATTGATAGAGGCCGATATATTAGGCACATTTTAATGTCCGTCATTGATAGAGGCCGATATATTAGGCACATTTTAATGTCCGTCATTGTTTGTAGTTTCTGTCTTTAAAGCTTTTTCCGTTTTTTAAGTCCTAAAGTTCTCAAACTCAACTATTTAAAAACCTAGTTTCATTTCAATGTGCTACCAGTCTTTAGAAAAAAAATGAAACTCGGGCGCTTCATTCGCTTTCCAGTTTCTCACCACGTCCCAGATATAATTCAGTACTTTATTTCTGTCGAGCGAGAGACAAACATCCCGTCCAAAGCTCGGTGGAGTGTAAAGAGAACTTTCTTTACAACACTTTATTCACGACAAACCGTCCATTTATCCCCTTCTTTGTGCAATAAATGATGAGACGTGCGCGTCGTAAATTTTCAATTATTTTAAGGCATTCGGTTGTAAATCCTGAAAGTATTAGCGACCTGATGAGTTGGGTGGGGTAATCTTACTGGTACTGTTATTATTTCGGGTGCAAGGGTGGAAATAAAATTTGCATGATCGCGTTTAAATAGTGATTACTTACGAAAGTTGCGCGTAGCTACTAAGTATAGTATATTATATTGAAATTACCGCAAAGCATGAAATATGTCTGCCATGCTAAAATTTGGCGTATAATGAGGATCATTGGCCAATGTGGTTTTTTTTAGGTATTACTTATATTTATACCCCTTACTCTTCATAACGCTTTGAAATGAGAACGAAAAGCACGTGAGTATAGTTCGATAATCTGGAAACAGATTTGAATTGAGGTATTTTCCGGCAGATTATAGCGTGGTTGCGACCAGCGGTGGCAAGGCGAGGCGTGCTCGCGACGCTGGTAACCGCTGCCATGGCTTGGTGCGATGGCTACGACAAGCCTCTGCTAGTTCCACTCAACGGGTGGTAAGATTATCTATTTACACTATTAGTAAGTAGCTCACTAAGAACTTGTTGTGTTGGTGTGGGCAGTGAGGACTTTTCTCTTTTTCTGACTTAATAACGCTAAAGAGGTTGAATTGGAAAAAACAATTCCTTTTCCCAAAATCATAGACACGGTGACCCGTTAAATTTTATTCAAGTAAACAAATATTTATAAAAAAAAGCTTAATAGCTCTCCCACAAAACGTGCGTGGAAAAAGTAACAAGTGGCCAATCACGAAATTAAAAAATAGTACTTTTACGACTTTTTAAAATACGTTTGCGAAAAAATTACAATGAAACCAAATTCGGTGAGCCTGGCGTCAGATTCCCTATCCCCCCGCCGGGCCGGCTCCATCGCCCTCCTCCACAGGCTCCTTAGAAAAGTAAAAAGCACATTTTTGACGACCGAATAGCCTAGTGGTCAGAGACCCTGACTATGAAGCTTGAGGTCCCGGGTTCAAATCCCGGTTGGGGCAGGTGTTTTGTATGATGGATACGAATATTTGTTCTCGGGTCTTGGATGTTTAATGTGTATATAAGTAAGTATGTATTTATCTACAAAAGTATGTTTATCCGTTGTCTAGTACCCATAGTACAGGCTTTGCCTAGTTTGGGACTAGGTCAATTGGTGTCAATTTGTCCCATGATATTTATTTATTTACTAGTACACTACAAAAAGTACCACTTTTTAAGCAACTGTTTAAAAAAAAGGATCTTCAATATTCTTATGTTTTCCTTGTCTAGCTAGTCGTTTTCAAAGTTAAACTAGTGTCATGAACAGGGATCGTGAAATGCGAGCAAAATTCATTGAAGTGCTAGGATGAAGTGGTTGTCATACAATACAATACAAATATCATATAAATGTCAAATGTCATATGGTCATTTCAATCGATTTTGCTCGTATTTCGCGATCCCAAAACACAATTAACCTACCAAAAAATCGTAATTCTGTTGAATCTATCCGATACTTTCCTAATCATCGTAGCGCCGAAGCTACCGATCAGATCGATAACACTAATTCCATCGTAGTATTTTATTCAATTAGTTCGTGAGGGCGAGCTCCGCCGCACCTGCTGTTCCGAGCGCCAACACACGTAATCGCGTTACTCGCTCTATTGTGCTCTCAGGGAAAGCAATCATTCGCCCTGAGGATGCTTCGTTCATCGGCTTTGCTTCAGTATCTGATACGTCAAAATTTGGTGGAAACATGCTGGTTACAGTAGGTATATCCAGTTAGGTATGTCTCTCTTGGCATTATTTTATTTTTTATTTTTTTGGGGTCATATCATACGGAGTTAGTTGTTGATTTAAGTAAAGAAGTTTGAACATGGAATTAAGTACTTTTAATATGAAACTCAATCATAATGATATAAAAACGGATCACTCCCGTATATAAGTCGACTGTTTCGGGCTAATTCGTAGTCCTTCCTCTGGGAGCGCACGACCAAGCGGCAGTGAGACGCACACTACGCGCCGCGGCTCTGCTCGCGCGACTACTGGGCGCAGTTGACAGCGGCACACAACTACCCTCGTTTTCATCGTCATTTTTATTATTGTCAAAAGGACTACGAATTAGTCCGAAACAAGTCGGGCTAAACTCGACTTGTATACGTGAGTGATCCGTTTTATTTCACTGTGATTGAGTCTCACAGTAATTTCATGTTAAAATTGGCAAATCTTTAGAGAGCCATTTAAAATCCGCATGGTTTCACCCTGTGCCGTCATACTATTACGGAGTAGGCTCTTTTGTTGGTTTATAAAACTTTGAATATGGCATTATTTTGAAGGACTAAAAATGTAGCCTGTGAATGTAGCAAACTTCCTACTTACTCGCAGATAAGTACAGTCAAAGTCAAAGACATGGATCCGCGCAAAGTTGCAAAAATATGTATACTTACATCAACCTTTCCGTCGCAGTAATAAGGTCTGTGTACATAATTTTGGGACTCTGTACTATAAAGTTGTACTACTTAGTTCCTTCCACACTCGTTCTGTTGCGAACATAACGCAATTATATTCTTTTTATTTCTTGAGCTACTGCGAAAGGATAGGACGTTTTATATCTGGGATAAAAGGAAGAGTGCCCTTGGTGACTTAAGAACTATGAAAATACGACGAGGATTTAGGTTTGTTGAAAAGTTTTGTAGCTACTGCAGCTGGCAATATTTAATTGTTTGTCAACTTTTTTGTCTCTTTTTACGGCTTAATCGGCGAACTAATAAAATTCAACAAAAGTAGAATTCATACGAATCGTGTGTGTATTTTTACAAGTAGGTATAGGTACTCAAATCGCTTTATTTCTAGCACAAAAAACTTCTAAAGCATTGCCATTGACTGAAATGGTACCACTAACCGTTTCAATCAACTTTTTTCTTTTTCATAAAGAACTCTGAAAAGTTTGATTGTTATCTAAAAGTGATTGATTTCTGTGACAACTGTGCTATTCCAACTTTAAATTTCAAAGGGTGTTCGCTGCCTAAAAAGCGAAAGGGATAACATTCCCAGAAAGCGGTCGAGATTTCGTAACAGAATTTAGTGTTCATTAGCCGACCGTATCCCTGTTTACTGATCGTTGTGTTTATCTTCGCCATTAACTCCCCGCCGATATATTATTGCGATGTTTTGGGTCCCGGGCCCTGCACTGGGACCCCGGGAACGTTATCGCTAATGAGGAAATCCGAGAAATGTACCAACTAATCGGACTTTCTTATCATTTTACTTTATCCACTTAATGTCCCTAGTGGGATGATGAATTGTTGCGGGGTAATGGAATTAGAGGGTCACGGTGCAAATTTAATTAAATTTAATTAAAGTTTACTGGCGAGTCATGTGGGTCGTGTGTACACGTTTGTTCGCGTTGTACGCGGCTAAGTTAATTGTTTGGGAGCGCTGCCGTGTATGGCATGTTTAGAAGTTTTATGTTAAAGGAAAACGTTTATTTCTTTTATTATGCAGAAAAAATCACAGTACAGCTCGTCTCCCGGTCCGCATCTCATACGAAATGCTAAATCAATTACCTTACTTCTAAACCATCATCATCATCATCAGCCTATTGACGTCCCACTGCTGGGCACAGGCCTCCTCTCAGAATGAAAGGGCTTGGGCTATAGTTCCCACGCGGGCCCAGTGCGGATTGGGAACTTCACACACACCATTGAATTGCTTCGCAGGAGTGTGCACTTGTGGAGTGTGTGCGTGTGTGAGGTGTGTGTACTTCTAAACTGAAATAAAACTACCTTGTAACCATTTATTAATAATAACCATTATATTAACTATTAAATTAATATGGTTTCCACCCAGGCTCCAGCCACCAATAGCGTCAACAGTGCGAGTGGTGTCCGTGGGCGCCACGAGCCCTGGCACCGGCGCCCGGTTGCTGCAGCTGGCGCCATCGGGCCAACATCTCGTGCTGGCGCCATCTAGCGGCGACCCGCAGCTGTGGCACGTCATGTCCAATTCTAAAGTGCACACTTTTAAAGGTTAGTAAGCTACATTCTTGCTATATTATTCTTATCGAACCTCTAAAGACATACTCAGTTGGCTTTTAAAGACGACACTGAACAGTGAACACAACAATGTTTTGTGGTCATAAAGGATTGATGACAATTGGTCATGCTTCATATTTTTGTTGTATGGTTTTTATAATTTATTGGACAAATATAGACTATTTTAAGAAACTGATTTCGGTATTTTTTTATTTAATGAATCCTATCTACATTAAAAATAAATATTAATTTATTGCTGACGTGACGTCATCAAACGCATAATGGATAATGTAGTCTTCGCCTGCACAAAAAAAAATTACAGAAGTCTATGGTAAAGTCAACGTCAAGGTGTTAACGTCACTGCGGACGGCTAACCTCAAAAAAAATTGAAATCACTAACACTAACTGAACTTGTTTGAAATGGAAGGCTACGACTGTTTCGTCCCTTTATGTCCGAATAACAACAGGGATAACCCGGGTTTGTTATTCGTACCAATCCCAGAACGACGGCGAGAGGAATAGTGTCGTGAAGTTAAGCAAAAATACTTCATGAACTATTTGCAGTTTTGTTGTGAAGATCATTTAAATGTATGTACCTAGTTAAAACAAACGCATTAATTTTACACAATGGTTTAACAATAAAGTATTGACCATTGAGTACACGAATAAATTAATAAATTAGATTGTATTTATTATTATAATATTGTTTTATTTTGCTTTAGCTCCTCTTATTCCAGCGATGTTGTGGTTGCTAGAATTCGTCATGAACTCCAGTATCATGACATTGTCCACTTGTGGCAAATTGTGAGAGTCGGCTTTTTCGATATTAGCCGTCCTTTTTGCCATTTTCAGTGCCGTTAGAGGATAAAATGCTGCTGGTTTTACTCTTTGTGCTTAAATAACAAATAAACAAACTACAAAACGAAACGACACGTCAATGTCAAGTTTGAGTTTGTGTTTGATATAGACTAGACAGACGTCAGTCGTTTTTTTTTAAATACCTAAGCCAAAGGAATCAATATCCATTAAGCGTTTGATGACTCACAGAAAGGTCATTTGAAGATCAAAACATTTCAACGAATATCTTAATAATGTAAGACTTTTTTTTAATCTGATATACAGAAACTGTACCTAAAGCTCGTTTCTCGAAATGGTTTTGAGGTTTCCATGCATATATAAAAAGTTAGCATGGCTAATTCAAAGTATTTACAATGTCCATATACAAGCCAGTTTTATACAACATAAAATGCGTTAATCATGGAAATGGATACAACTGGGTATTACATCGCGAGCGAATACGTATCATGGTTTCAGCACTATTGATTTTTTTTCTGACTTAATTACTCCATTTTGAAAAAAGCCGCTGGTTTTTGTAATTATTTGCCAAATTTTGCCTCACAAATTTACATCAGCACGTAACAAGTTGCTAACATTTTATTATTAGGAGTGTAACGTAATAAGTTCACTTCCCCCACCTATGTGCGAGTCCTGATTGATGGCTATTTTATAGCCAAGAGAGCGTGATTGGCATTTAACGACCGTCTCCTTCCACCTTCCATGCTTCATACAACGTGTGAGATTGGGTCCATCTTTGCATTTGTGTGAAATAGAATTCGCGACACAAGTCGAATCACGCTCTACATTATCTGTGTGCACCCACACAAGCGATTCGCCTCGCGCATTGGTCGTATGACTAACACTCTACACAAATGCTAGTGCTCTGTAGATACTAAAACAAGAAATTCTACTAACGGTTCACTATCATAATAATTAGGTCTTATCTCGGATTATATTGACCTTTATCTAGCGAGGGGTGATCAATGTGAAGGCTGAATAGCCCGGTCACTAACTAGTGTTTCATAGCCATAACTATGAAGCTAGATATACCGGGGGGCAAATTTCGTTGTCTCCGTTGCGATGTTAGGAAACGCAAAAAACGCAATTTTAAATTTGAATTAACGGGCTAAACTTTACCCGTAAATACATATATTTGCTGTCTCGGAAACAGCTTTAATAATTTTGATTGAAATTTGCTGCTTGGGGGCGAAAAGTCGATCTAGCTTTGTCGCCCTAGTATTATAAATTGTAATCACCTATTACAATTTATTTAATTATCCGGGCTTATGCTTACACCAATGCTCTGTAAAATTAAACATGCGCCCTTGTCAACAATATATAGCTCAAAATTATTTCTGAAAGCCTGTTCAAAGCCCGGAACAGTTTTCATTAACATAACCAGTTTCGGTACTTTTTTGACAAAGGTCAACGTAGACTCGACGCTTCGCAGTCGAGTCAACAAGGCTTTTTGCTGAACAAGGGCCAATCTGGTACAACTTTGTGTAATTATGACAGGGACGCGTAACTCTAGGTTATCTGCGGACACGGTAGCGCCCCCGCCAAGTCGAATATAGCCGTACCACCCATGTACCACCCCTTTCTCGAAGCGACTCATGGCACTTTTGACCTTCCTGTAACTTCGTTGTGAGTATGGTTGGTTTTTACCTAAGCTTCAACAAAATCGGCTTAGTCTTTTGTGAGGCGTTGGACTTTAAAAAATGTCGGGAGATTTTCCACTTTCCGAAGTTGTAGTTTAGCATTGATATTAACAATTTGGCTACGTATATTTTCATAGAGTTCATCATCATCATCACCAGCCTTTTTTTTACGTCCCACTGCTGGGCACAGGCCTCCTCCCAGAATGAGAGGGCTTGGGCTATAAGTTTCCACGCGGACCCAGTGCGGACTGGGAACTTCACACACATCATTGAATTGCTTCGCAGATGTGTGCAGGTTGTAGATTATAGAGTTGCGACATCACAATAAAATTGTTCCACAAGGTTTCGTTAAATCCCATGGGTCCAATCACCTCGTCTACACCCAAAGTGGCCAAATTAACATTTAAGATTTCGGAGAATCAGCAGTGGATTATACATCCCGCCTATTCGCCTCCTCTACTTTATACAAAAATTTAACTATTAAGGAGTAACGTGATAACTAAACATTCTCCGGAACTAAGCACGCTCACCAGGGTCAATCACCTCGGATCAAGATATTCAGGATGGAGTATAATAATAACATTAAGATTCTGAGTAGCGCCAGTGGCACCGCATGATTTATGGTACCATCGCCATCCGTTGATGTTGATTAATGGTATCCACGCACTGAGGTTGGACTAGGATTAGCTTGATTGCTGAAATTCAGCAAATAACAGGAAATTGCACAATTGTAACTGAGACTGTTTATTATGTATTAGATTTTACAGTGAGTTCTGTGAATTTCGATCAAAATTGAATGATGTTTCGCTATCGTTACCTAGTGTCGTAGTCCTGTTTTTTTCCAAGGTAATCGATTTCATAAGAAGCTGTGAAGAATTAGGTGGCGAATTTTAAGCAAAATCTTTTCTGTGTAGAATTTAATTCTAATTCCAACCGTAAAATAAATAAAACCGCGTTGCTGATTGCGCAGTCTACAAAATACGGGGCAAATTCTAACACCTTTTTAAATTGTAAATTGTACTGGGATGACCTGTCAAACCCTGCGTGGAGATTTTATAAAACACTACAGTCTATAAAATAACTAATATGTTCCATAAGAGGGCTTTCTAAAAACCCGCGCGTGCAATTGCATTACACACGTGAGTGAGTCAGTGACTGATTTTAAATCGAATGGAGCAAATGATAATACTCAATGGCCATTTGACAGCGCCTTTTCCCATGTCAGTAGCTGTGCAGCTTTTGTTTACCAGTAATTGCAATCAATTAATGGAATTTTACCAGGACTGTGCCTTAATGGAATTAATCGTTTGCTTTTGTTATTTTTGTTTGCATAAGTTTCTTTTTGAACTCTAAATAAATGACGGACAAACTTTCTAGGAAAAAAAAAGTGATCTATTCGTTTAGTTTTAATATTAGGAGACGATTTGTACAATGCATTGCATAACCTACCTACAAAAGAGTTAAATTTTTAAAGTTTTTCTTTAAGGACATAAAAATCTCCACAGCTCCACACTGACCTAAAAAATGTTAAAAAGTAATCTTTTAAATTTTGAGAAGCCAGAACAAAGCAAACTTTAAAACCTGCAATGTGACTTTAGTGACAGTTTTCCAAAAATTCGTTATAAAATCGTCGACAAAGCTCACCGCGTTGTTAAAATACACACAGCGTACAAAATTCGAAACCCCAGTCTTGTACGACATAAGACGTATATCATAGAACACGAAACCGGCTACTCCCCCCTCATAAAGTGTATGCAAAAGTACACTTGTAAAACTTCACCTCTAGTTGTTACGGGCGCTCCAATATTTGTCCGGGGAGGCCAGATCAATGTTTGCCGGGCCTGGGACCGGGTAACGACTTTTAATTTGTCAAGACCATGCTCCACGTCATATTTGAAATTTGAAGTGTCTGGTTTAATACGAGATCGCGAGGGACCTGTCGGCCTTAGATTAAAAACGTACGACAGTCATGATTATTTTTTTACCAACACCTATAATATCAGAAGTCCTCTATAATGCGTTCAGAAACCGTAGATATTACCTAATGATTAGTATTGCGACAGTTTTCATCTTCAAAAATCAATACAATTTAAATAATTAAAAAATAAATAATAGCTAGTCGATACGAAACGTCAGCTCGGTATGTTTAATTATGAAAAAAAATAAATATTTGTTAGGTTTATTATATAGGCTTCTGAACCCATGTTAAAGTACTTTTATGAGTGTAGATAAAGTAATGTATGCAACTCTACATAACTAACACTCATGTGATCCTATTATGAAACTCGGCCTCGCCTCGTTTCATAAAAATACACTCTTGTTTTAAGGACCCTCATTATGTGACTGTTGCATAGACTACTATTAGATGCATGCGGCTAATTTAAGATGTCTTTACCCATAAAACAGACAGACGGAAAGCACATGCCGTATTTAGGCACTTCAATTTTTCTGCCCATTTTCAAGGGTACGAGGTACACACGTACCTACAGCACACGTCTACGCTCATGTCAAAATTTTGTTACATTTCTACAAACTCATACTACTTAAAACAAAACTGTCACACAAATGCCAAAAAAACACATACAATCAAAAGGTACGGCATTTTACACAAATTTTTGGCAGAGGGGAAATCGCACGTTCATATTTCCTTCCCTTTCCTGTTCTATGTCTTTACCTAAGGTAATCTTCTGTTATAGGTTAAATCACTTTTTAAGTACACATTTTGCCTGTCCATCAGCGACTGTCTTCTCCCCTCACGAATGTCCCCAACAAAAACTATAAACGCCAATGTTTTTAATTAAATGGCAATAGCAGGGTATAAAAATAATTAAACTTACAAAGGAGCTTGATTGTTGTTGGTATTATTTGGTATAATTAACATAGTAAATACAAATTATGCGACTGGCAATAACCGTTTTAAGGACCAAAATAATTGCTTACCTACACAACACCACTGGTGGCAAGTGTGCCACCTAATAACAAAATCCTAATAGTAATAAAAATGTTATAGCCTAGAAATTAAATAAGTAAATAAACTATTAAGGGACAGTTGACACCAATTGCACTTGAAAAAAAAAACTTGTGCCAAAGTACGATCCATCACGATGACATTTCATTCATAGGGTAGGTAGGTGAAATAATGAATATATATGAAGCGCCGTTTTTCCAGGTCACTCGGGCAGGATCCTGTGTATGTGTGTGACTAGGGAGTCGCAGTACCTCCTCACTGGGTCCGAAGACACTAGCGTTATTGTATGGGATCTGCACACGCTGGCTGTGAAGGCGAAAATGACGTACGTTCTGTGCACTTGCCTACTTAAGTAATTATTTTAGGTACCTACGCATTGTAACTTTAATCTTATTTTGTAGTCTTATATTTTCACGAATGTTATTCCATAGATTTAGATTTATTTATTTACTCAACATTAAAATTACATTATATAAATACTACATGTCAAAAATATAAGAATTTCTGTTGAGATCTTTAATAAAATGAAATAAACAAACGAAAATAATAAGTCATAAAACAATGAATAATAATACAATGTCAAAATAGTTTCGTCCCCAGAAGAGAGTTGTCAAGGCAAAAAAAAAAAAAATGTTATAAAAACACCACAAATAAAAAAACATATTTTTGACTTTCTGCTTTAGTTTTGTTTTTCAGCGATTCATTATCCGTAGTATAGAGTATCAATAATTGTGTAATGTTTTTTTTATCTATATAAATAATAATAATAATAATAATAATGGTCCTCCACATCGATTTCGATGACGGCGACCCGGACTATAGCAAATAAATAAATAGGTAGGTACCTACTCTTGTTCGTGTAGTACTACACGAACAAGACCATGCCATGGCCTAGGTGTTCAATTTGCTCGCGTATAAGTATTACCTAGGGTACTATTATTGATTTTTGATTACGTCATCTCAAAAAATTAATTGCCGTAATCGAGGCATGTTTGAAATGAATATTTATACGCTTCCAAAATTTAAGCTTCAATATTGGAAAAGAGCTCGCAACAGGTGTCCTATTAGCTAATGGTAACCTAAACAGCCTGTTATTAAAATTCAAAACACGTTTCCATAAGGCACATCCATTTTATTGCGATCATCTAACCGGTGAAATGAGCTTTATTTTTATTTAATAATTTGAGATCAAATATGACAGGCTTTTTTTCTGATG
Organism: Clepsis dumicolana; assembly: GCA_963691665.1. NCBI lineage: Eukaryota > Metazoa > Arthropoda > Insecta > Lepidoptera > Tortricidae > Clepsis > Clepsis dumicolana. The sequence continues at coordinate 12,144,814 of OY829510.1, forward strand.
AGCCCTACTAAAATAGATTAATTTCTATAGAATCTTAACCAAAAGTAATCGCTTACGTTAAAAATTCAAATTTCCGTGTGCTTACAAGATTTTAATATTATATACCTATAACAAAAAATATTCCGACGAATTGAGAACCTCCTCCTTTTTTTAAAGTCGGTTAAAAATTTATTACCTACCCAATCCTTAACGTTTTTTTGACACTCACACTCAACCGCAGTTTAAACAAATTAGTATACTAGACGCATGTAGAAAATTAAGTTTCCCTCACAGTTTCTCTACATTACGCTCAATTCATTAAAAAAAAAACAATATTTGTTTTCCATTTCTAGCTGAATAAAAGATCCCGGGGCCGAAACTAACTTATCCACTTGTTGTACTATTGCTCACTTCTGCTCTTACTGCCAAACATACATAAGTATAGTTTAAGGAAAATCGTACAATTTTCCTCTTGAAAGCAGGGTTAGACACACAAAAAGGGTGAAGTTATAGATATAACTTTATTATGTACTCATGTTCACTCATTTCAACTGGTTGTTATATACAAGCATTGCAGGCGATATAAGTAGGCATAAAGCCTTTGATTTTGACAACTATTTATTAAGTACTGGCCATTAGTAAAAAAAAAAAGCCGCCGCGGCGCAAATTAAAACAAAAAATGTAGTCTTTGTCATTGAATAGTACGAAACTTTGTTTAACTTAAGCACATACTTAATTACAGTTTAACAGTCTACAAGTGCCACTTTGTATATTTTATTGTTTCCTTTGAAACGTACATAAAATTTATTTGTCCGTAAAGGGAACACATAGCACCTGTGCTGTGTGTTGCGGCCATCGTGAATCGCTCATTGGTGATCAGCGGTGGAGAGGACTCGGCTGTCATTGTTGCTTCTTTAGTCGACGGAACACTAGTAAGTTATTTTCTTATTTAATAACTGTACTTATACTTGCACGAAGTCAAGTTAATTCACAACAACGCTCTAACGAGTAAGTATTGCCTAATTTTCCACGCCACCTGCTCAATGTTGTGTCACTTTCATCTATAGCTTTACCATTTCATTGAGTTAATAGAAAAACAAGCTGACAGTTCACTTTTACTCAGAAAGCAAGACCATGAAAACAAAAAAGTACCTACAGTAGAGCGAAGTCTTGAAATCCATTATTTTAATGAAGCAATTTATTTTCCAAATGATAACACGGTATGGGTAGACCCGACTTCGCTGACCTATGTTCCCGCCGACTGATTTTCAATCTACTTCATTTTGCGCTTTAACAAAATCCATTTCAGACAGACGCTGGCCGAATTCAGAAGAGACCAGCCTTGGCAATTTATTTTCTTTTTATGTAAATAAAATAAATATTCAAATTGTTAGGTATTTGTAAAAGGTTTAACTTGAATAAACTTTACGTCTGCGTTAATTGAGCCTGCATGCAAAGGGTAATACTCCGTAATCACATTAACAACCAAGATTCATTGCACTTGTTGCTGTTTCTTAATCAACTGTCTTAACTCTGCTTTTACGTTTGAGAATATTTATTTAGTTCCATTTTCTGCCCTAAACTATGAGAAGAACTCAGTTTATTACTTTGTTAAGTACACAGTTCATTGTAATAATTTTCCCCTCACTACGTCGGAAAGCCGTCCTTTAACCTTTAATACAAGCGGGTAAAATCGCGTTTTATCCACTAGTGGGGAAAGTAATTTGACCTTGGAGTGAAGCGTGTTTAAGTAGCTTTTGACAGATAACAAAACGTAAAACGCTCATAGTAATGGTTCGTTCGATATTAATTATTATCAAATAAATGATAAGTGGTTTGAGAATTTAATAAAAAATGCCAAATTTAGCTTTATTTTTAAAATTCTATAAGAAAAATTTGTTTTTTTATAATAATGTTGAATATAATTTTGAACGCACAAGTTGAGTCGATGCATTTTCTAAACGCATCGTCAGAAATGCCAACATTGTCAACAAAATTTTTCTCACTGACTCCGACTCACGTAAAAATACACAACTTCCAGAGTTTTCTGTTATAATGTCGTAAAAAAAAAATTACATTCCAGTGATGAAGATTTATTTTTATGGGCTGTTTTTTTGCATGTTGCGCTTTCCTCGCTACAGTGAGGTGAAAAGTTTTGTGTTACACACGGGTGCAAATGTATTTTACTTCTCGTGTGTTGAAACGTTTCAATTCCACACTCGCGGGTAAAATACAACTTTGCATCCTTGCATAACAAATAACTATTATCGAATGAAAAATTTACTAAAATACTTACTGTGTGCCCTTTGAATAGAACTTTCACTAAAGGTGTTAGCTAAATTGGCTTTCATGCGGCGGGTTTTATTCCGTATAGCTATAACAAAAACACAAGTCATTCCAGTATTGTGGTGGAAATATAAAGCGCTTACTCAACGATTCGGATCGCAACTTGTTTCAGAATACAAGCATTGGCGAATATATAAAAAAAATCTGAATACATTGGAACCTATTAAGCAAATTTTGTTTAAATTTTCGTGACGGCCTTTTATTGTGGAACCGTAACTCTATATTGACATGTAATACAGGTAACAAAGCTGGACCACCATCGAGGGTCTGTCACTGGCGTGAAAGTCCTCCAAGACGGCGAAATCCTGGTCACCTGCTCCCAAGACGGGACAGTCTGTACTTGGAACGTGGACAACTTCACCCTACTCAGCACTGTCACAGCTGGTGTGCCGGTGCACGCTATGGAAGTGACGGACGACAACGTGTTCCTTGTCACGCTGCAAGGAGACAATGAGCTACACATTCGGACATTCATCACGGGAACATATCTGCACATGCTGAAAAGGCATAAAACAAAGGTTAGTCTAGTCAATGATATTATAAGTAAAGATACGTCATAATATTTTATGCTCACAAAACAATCGAAAATCATGTTTCGAACATGTTGACATTTGCGCGCAAGTTTGAACATAATTCGAGAGCGACTGATGTCAAAGTGGCTACAATTGTAGCCTTTTCTGCTCTTCATTTTCGACGTGTTGATGACACGTATCTCTTTTTACATGTACCTCATATTATTGAGGTTAGTGCAATATTTCTGCAGTCATTTTAGACCAGCCTTTCGATATTGTCGCCGAAACGAAATAGTCGTATTCGTGGAAGACAACTTCGTTTTGCTCTAGGTACGTATTTTGCCGGTATTTACACAATATTTCAACAAAACACTTACACTTAATTCCAACACACAGTTTCCATTTTGAAAATACTTTATTTCTTCTTAGTAATGAATATGTAAGTTATTTTTTTGGCACTAGTCAATTCTAAGTAATTTCATAATTAAGAGTAAAGTAAAGTTATAATGGTGGTATAGTGAATGCGGTCGAAAATAAGAAAACATTTCAATCCCCACTCAAATTAGGCTGAAGTGCTACAATTAATTAATTAACGTGGAGCGTTATCTAAAAAGGTCAGAATCCAGATATTTCAAACAAAGGTTTCCAGTGAACAAAGTAGGTTCAACACAATTTAATCAAATAAGCCGCGGCAAGATGAAGCTATTATTTAAACCGCCCTGCAACCGCGGGCGAGTTATTACATCGCGAACAAACATTTAAGATTAAATACGTGCCTTCTACTACTATGGTTATTTTTAGCCAGCTTTAAAACGAACAACTTATTACATATTCGTTAGTAGGTGCTAATAATTTATGTGCTAAAAATAGAACATTACATTCGAGTGTGTCTTGCATTCTAAATCCTGAAAAGGGGGAAAAACTTCTATGTCCTCACTTCAACAGTCAACTCTAATTTTTAAAGAACAATTAGTAAAAGGTAGAACTGTCGAGGTAAATTAAATTAGTTGTGCAATTAACGTTTACAGCTGGGTTTTAAATTAATCCACATAATTATAACCTGAGCAGCACCTTAAAAGGTCATGTAAAGCCAAGTTTTCTTTTTCACAATTTTTTGTGTGAATGTCTAGTCACGTAAGCAACTTTTTGAGTTATCGCGATTTGAAAGTTTGGAACGACGTAATTTAGTTATAAATATAGGTATAATTTTCGTACTTATACATCTTTCTTTTAAGTGATAAAAAAGACAGGTTACATAAATATTTGTCTCTGTAACTGAGTGGGAACTTGTAGTCTATTGAGTGCTCTACATTTTGAGATTAAAATCTAGTTTAAACAAAGTGACTATAGACAGTCATGTCCTTTCCATGTACCCTTCATATAAAAATTTCACCCAACTAAAAACATAAATAGTTTGATAAACTAACTAGCTACATAACTGCCCGTTTCAAACCGGCAAACGACAGGGTCTATCTCGCAAAGATAAACTCCAAGTTCCACCTGGCCTTCAACCCCATCTACTGTCCAACAATTACATCAAAGTTACCTTAGACCATAAATCGTACTATCGTCGTTCCGACCAACTTCGGGATTGAATGCATCACCATAATGGCTAGAGTTATTTAACTGGTAACCTGATAGTGCAGTACTGCGACAATTTGCTCTGAAGTAGATTGCTTATTCAGGATTGTTGGAACTTTGTTTCTTTGAAGTTTGTTACAATGTCTTACAAGGTATGACGTTAATTAGTTTGTCAATTGCACGGAGTAGTGCGTCAAATTCAAAGTGCGGCAAGTATATGGAAAGATTGAAACTGACACCGCTGGCTCTGATTTTCTAACAAATATCCTTGGCGATATTCTCACGTTATAATAAAATAACTCGTCATTATATACTTACTAGACTCTTATTGCCATACTCAGATGTATAATTGCGATTAAACTTAATCGGGCTCTCTCTTCGAGCTATGATTGCGTACTTAAGCTAATAAATAACGTATGTAGGATTGACTAAACGTAAACTTTTTTCAGCAGCGATTTAAATTCAGTGCCCAAATGAATAGCCCACAGAGTTAAATGTTTAAGATAAAGATAATGAATTTGAATTACTCAGTCTAAAAAAAATCAACAAGACCTCTGCACTAACTCCTAGTACTAACTTAATTCTCCAAACAAAATCCAAGTCGTCGACAAGTTTAGTATCACCCGCAAAAGGCCTGCGTATATCTTGCAGTAACTTTCGCGTTCGATGTAATTGAGGGATCTATAAATTGCCTTAGCCCTTATTTACTGTTATCCCGCAACAGAAAATAAAGTACAGCTGATTTGCTGTAAGTTTCTTTTGAGCTCAGTCTTATTGTGTTACGGGAACGTGGTGCTAACTAAGTACCATCGCTTAAATGACTATCAATATTGTTGATATCTATTTTACGTCCTACGATGCAGTGGTTAAAATAAGGCGTAGCTTTTACTTTTGCTTTCTGTCGTTTAATGTCCCTGTGAAAAAGAATAACTAGACCAAACTTAAGTGCTGTTGAAAGTTTTTTGATTAATTTTGTAGTAAAGAACTAGATAATGTGTTATTATAACCTAGGTATTTAAAGTTATAAATGAAACCAAATGTAATGATTGCAAAACGCAGGTGTAGAGCATTGATTATGATCACAAAAAGAAAGGAAAGCGGTCGGATTTCTTAATAAGCTCGAAGCCTCACAACAGGTGGGGATCGACAAGTAGATGTTTAACGCTTACGAAACAGGCTAAGATTTTATCTCGGAGGTTGAATAGATTTCGCCAGTAACAGGTATTATCTTAACAAGACGCTTTCGTTTCAATTCAAATAAACCGCTCTTTCATCGGTATTTTTATTCACCAGATAAAATGTTTTTGCGTGGCTCACGACTCTTCGCGCGTAGCCGTCGGGTGCTCCGACCAGCGAGTTTACGTGTACAGCATCCACACCGCCCAGCTGCTTCGGACGCTGGCAGTGGCGCACGATTTGGCTGCACTGGCAGTCGCTGACAAAGATCACTTCCTTCTGGCTGCTGGTATAAACCGCCCCTACTGGTCCTAATGATTTTCAGATGATAATTCTTGGTAAAAATGAAATAGACTTAGAACGACTGATGAGTTTCAGTACTTCGATACTTAGGCCAAGTTGCACCGACCTGAGTTAGACATTATCTCGGGGTTAGCAGAACATCAGACGGCATAAAAATGTCAAGTCATCCCCGGATAGTGTGTAAGTTTAGAGTTTAGTGAAAGTAATTTTTTTCACAGGTGGAAACCGAGTGACGATATACTCTTTTCACACGGAAGACAACTTGACCAACTTCCGACCTACAAAACAGCTGAAAAGACGTCAAACGAAGTCCAAAACAAACATCAGCTTACTGCAGGTAACTCGCTAATCTTTTTGCAAAAAGGCCCTTTGTACGGAGCAATCTACTTAGTGAATCCGCAATCTCAAAGTTATAATGAAATATTCCGCTGAATTTTACGGCGTCAGGTACTTTCAGCCCTCTTGGCAACATTGCGTGATACTCCGTTTAATGCTTGGAGTACGAAATTAACTGTCAGCAGATTTTCCGCCAAGCCGAGCATGTTTAAATAGTGATTGATTAACTCGAGCTAACTTTAGCCATTCCTCTTTTGTTTTATTATTGGAGCTAGATGAATTTTAGAGCGTCCAACGGTGTGATGAAATCCACAAAGGAATTCCTATTTTCTCGGGCGCTGTGAAATTGTAGTTGCTTGTTAAGATCTCTGCGCTGCAAAAGGCGTACAAATTTTCTGCCCTTACCTGCGCTGAGGTGTACTGTAGCTGTTTAAAGTTAATTTAATTTTCTAAGTGGTGTTGTGTCTGATCTTTCATGTTATTCAAATTAAAAACAATTTGTCCCTCAAGGCTGAGCAAAGTGAGCTAATTCCAATCAGTTGTCTGGAAGTGTCTCGGGACGGACAACTGGCTTCTAGTGGATGCGCTCGCGGCCTGGTCCGCGTGTGGCAACTGTCCACCCACAGGCTACAAGCCACCCTGAATGGACACATGGGACATGTGACGTGTGTCACCTTCTCACCGAACAACCTTCTGGTCCTGAGCGGATCTGAGGATAGAACCGTCGTTGTGTGGCAGCTCGCTGATAATTCTGCCACCTTGACGTATAAGGTATGTTTGAGCTTATCTTAGATGGTGATTAGGTGACTTGAACGATTGCTATGCCTCCAACATGTTGAGTTAGAATCGTTGTTACTTGTATATCATAAGATCAGAGAGCTAGTTGTGCATATTCATATTCTAATTATGGCGATACATTAGTCTCACTAATCCGGCGCTATTAAAAAAATAGATGGTGCCAGATTACTGGATTATAAATAGAGAAAAAATCATATAGTTATACTGATACTGGCGTACGAGTGCTTATCGGAAATCTCGGACTGTTGAAATACCGGATTAGTAGACTGTACTTTGATTTAAACATGAAATTAATCTTTTAGCTACGTTCATTGCTCCCAATTTCAGCATCAGCTATCAGTAGAAGTTTATTGCTTAACGTAGCCTTTTTCATGGCAGTGTCATGTACGAAATGTAAAATGTAGAGGCATGTATCTCCGTTGTTTCTGAGATGATCCTAATCCCGTTCATCTCCAGGGTCACTCCGCCGCGCTCCAGTCCTTACTGATGATGTCCGACAACCGGCGCGCGATGACCGGCGACCGCGCGCGAAACGTTCACGTGTGGCTCGTCGACTCGGGCATAGTTCTACATTCGACTACTGGACCCTCCGCCAGTATAGAAGTCACGCTTAATATGAAGTTTGCGGTAGGTTTTTTTTCTATAAATGTGTAATGTGTTTGTCCAGCAGTGGGATAAGGATTTATAAAAATGTCTGCATTGTTTGTCGTCAAGGACTCCAATATCTTTACAGCCAACCGTTCTTAAAATCAGAGTCATCTGCTGCAAGTTAAATGAGTATACGACCTTTAATAGTTTACACCAGCTGACTGTATTCGTATTAGATTAGGTAAATTACTATATTTACGAGTAGGTACAAGGACACAAAAGTTGATGTAGATACTGAAAAGAGCCAATTGAAAAAGAAGAGTGGATATGGAAGAAACTTAAGAAAGTGGGTACCTACCTATGTCAGATTAATAGTAAAAGTTATTTTTGCTTTAAGTAAATTTTAATTTTAAGGTTATGTTTGATATTTTTTGAAGTATGGATTGAATAGAACGGACAATTTTATTAATAACAGCTTTACCTTTTGCTGAATTATTCAAGTACTTTTAAAAGCAGCATCGATTTGTGGTAGACAAATGTCCCGGAATGTGTAACTAATGCGAAACTTTTGCCCGAAAACACGTTATATCACTTAGGACTCCCGATTCACTGAAACTCCACTAAACTTGGCTTTTAGAACTTCGACCTGTCGATTGCTGTTGGCTCCGCTGACGTTTAATTGACGTCTAAGAATAGCCGTTCATTGATCATAAATAACTTATCGACAGTTCCTTCCAAACAAACGTCTAAGTCACGTGATATACAAAATTAATTTCCGTGACAGCTCGTATAATGTATTGTATTTGTCGGTATCGTAAATGTACAACTTATCGTAAATCTACAATTACTATCTCGCGTTTCCATCCAAAGTTCAACTACTGTTTGTTGTATTTATAAAAACGGCACGCGCGTTTATAATTATTTAACATTTTTACAATCTCTCTTCTTACGTCCCTACGGTAGTTTATTTGCACAATAGAATCCGCCGAGTGGATAGTACCAATGAATGGACCCACATGTCCTAGTTTACAGAGGGATCGCGTTTATCGAGTCCTAAATAATCTGATGTTGTTCCATTGAAATGATGAAGGAAGTCTTCTTACAGCCAGTATTGAAACCAAAATGCATAGGTACTCTATTTTCTTGTAATCCAGGTGTTATCCGACGGAGACAACTCAGTTCGTATCTGGGCTTTGACGGGTGTCGACAGCGGCGACGAAAGACGATCGGTCTCCCACGCAGAAAGAGTTACTTGCTTTGCCGTCACGGCAGACTTGCAGCATGTCGTGACGGGATCTATGGACATGTCGCTCAAAGTATGGAAGCTGGATGGAGGAAAGCTGTCACAGGTATGGAATGGCATGGGTTGATAAAATGAATGGCTAGCTTCGGGAAATTTGCACCAATGGTCCTAGTGCCGTCCCAGATAAGGTTCAAGCCTGCACAAAATGAAAATAACATTGACATCTGGTGATGCATCATTGTTGGTCCTCAACAACCTTAATTATAATGACTTAATGACATCGTTTAGCTATCTGATTCGCACTAAAACAGCAAATTCAATTACTGACTTATTTTAGCTTTGATAAAATGTTAACACCAAAACATACCTACCTTTTTTTTAAATAAAATATCGAATGTAATATAATCCACGCAAAACAGTATCACCGTTCCAATTATTTTTCGTTTCGCCTTCTAATTCGTTTCCATTCTCGAAACTAATTGTCTGACGAACAAATTGTGCGTTAAGTCTTAATTAATTTTGTACGGTCTTCATTAAAACTGAGAAAACTCAAGTATCACTGAAATGTTTCTGTGCTGATCTCAGAACGCATTAAGTATGTATGAACGTCACTTGCTGACTAGCGTATGAATCGCGTGCAGGGGAACAAACCGACAATTTTTATGTACAAAAAGAGCAAGTTAGCCAATAAGCTTGCTGGTTTAGGTCTTGAAGATTTTTTTTTTTTTTAATAAACCGAACTGAGTATCTTCAGACATGATGCGGGCTGCGATCGCTCGGCTTTGACCATTACAAGACGCACTCAATTCTTACTATAAATTCTCAATATGCCATTTTCACCCCAACAGGTGTTAGTTGGACATTCGGACATAGTGACTTGCGTAGCCGTGGCTATCACGAACAAGACCCAAGTAGTATCCGGATCCTGGGACTGCAACCTGATAGTTTGGGATATGAACACTGGCTCCGACTTGCATCTACTCTCGGGGCATTTGGGAAAGGTCATGTGTGTTAAAGTCACTGGAGATGGATCCATTGCTGTTTCTAGTAAGTAATTATAATTATACCTACATAATATAAGATTCTAGTAAGTAATTATAATTGCTGACAAATTTTGATAATCATTGTAGTTGCGTGCAAGTGCCCCTTCTATTATCTATCCTAAGACTTCGATCAATAATAAAATCACGATTATATGACGGGTCTTAGCAACGAAAACAGCTACGGCAAATTTAATAACGACTCGCATGCAGAGTGGGGTCTTATTTATTGCACGCAAAATTGGACATTATTGTAACTGCTTGAGATTTATAATTTAGCATTAGACACAATGAAAACGGGATATATTGTCCACAATATCTCGTATTCGTTATGTCTAAATCAATTAACCGCGAATCATTTAAAACTGTCAATTATGATTAGATTTGATCAAAATAATTAATAGTATTAAACTGACACTACAACGTTGCGACATTTTTATTTCGTTTTTTTCGTGATTATTGATCGAAGTTCTACGAAAGAACATAGGGTTGATAAATGGCGGTCGTCTAATTTCTGCCTGTTACTCTAATCGACATTAACTTTTTTCTATTTTTGATTCCGATTATAACTAAATTCTCATTCATATGAAACCATGTATTTCCTCACTGCTGAACATAAGTGCTTCATCGTACTCATTCCCCTTTCCATCTGTGCGTCCACCAATCGAATGTGATGTGACCGCTTGCTTCTCACATGCTCTGTTGAACATGCTTAAGCCAAGCCATCTCGTCGTTAATCTACAGAACCAACTTAACTTGAACGCTAGGTACAATAATAAGCTCTGTTTTTTGTCAAGGTGCGGAAGACAAAACACTAATAATATGGGAGACGAAGCGAGGTCTGGCGCTCACGTCGCTGGCACTCCACGTGCCAGTACTCGGATTGCAGATCACCAGCGACTGCGCACGCATCGTCATACATCTATTGGACAGAGGTACAGAAGTTCAAGTTTGCTTCTTTCGTTTTTTATAAGGCTCAGAATACAGAACAAACCAGAACCCGAGAGCGCGCCTTAAGCTGAAGCAGCTGAAATTACTCTTAAATTGTGTAGTTTTGCGTATCTAGTCCTTTCCGTGAACGCACGGTTCGTGACATGCTATAGGTACGAATGATAATATTAAAATACTCCCTTCTCATGTCGTTCTTACAACAGAAATGCTGTTGGGTTTAAAAAACAGAATACATTATATTTTATTGATTATATTTTAATTAGTGTAAACAAGTAGCGAAATTCACAAAAAACGGACACAGTGCGCGGCGTGTGGTTATGATAGAACGCGGCTTCCGGTTTATTCCGTATTCTGAGATATAAGGGTGTGATCGACCGGCGCACGTTACCGCGAGGGTGGCTGCCCTCTCTCAGCCCGCAGATTTGCCGTGATCCACGGACGAGGTTTACCGGCAAGCCCGTAAAACGGCGGTAAAACCTGGCCGCCGATCTCGTAGAAGGTTAAAGACATCATGGTGTTCTTACATACCTCGCAGGTGTTTAAATTACCTGGTTCAACAGACTTGTTAGCTAAATTGTTTGCCCTGGTCTTATGGTATTTTCCCTCAGATTTTATACTGGCTATGTATACAATACAAAGTCATTATTTTATTTATTTCTCAAATAACAGTCGCCCCACTTTTCCACGTTGAGAGTACACACTTATTCGCGTTCCAAATGGGGAAAGTAAGTATGCAAAAGGGAACCAAGATAAAAATGAAGTTACGGGAGTTTGACTTCATAATAGCCCCCTTATACTGTTGTATTGCGTGCTCACGTGTTTACAATGACACTGAATGTGTTACCTACTTGACCAGATCAATTTTATCCGAATTTTCTACGCATTTTTCGGCATTGTTATGTTTTTTTTTACCAAAGGCTATCGAAATATTTTAATAAAATAAAGCTTCCAGCAGAAATGAGCTTCGGGCAAAGGAAAATTCGGGCGATCATTACTTCAGCCAAAGGAAATTCGATGAAGTGATAGCGTATCTTCGCATTCTCAATAACTTTCTGTTTTTGACAGGTTGCCTTCCGATAATATGTCTTCACAACACTCCCGCTACCTATGTAAAGATACCTACGTACGCAGCTCCTACTAAAGATATTGATGGTAAGTTTTATGTTATTTATGTAGTTTAATAATAATTGTAAGTGATCTTTGATTTAATGATGTACTGTAATGTTTTCAGTTCTTTACAGTTTCCTAATAAATCTAAAACAAGTTCTAGTTTGGAGAAAATGTTTCTGCTATAAAATGTTTTTACTAATTTTACGCTAAATTGGGATGTGCTTACCTACTTTTTTTGCCACTTGGAGGAATAGGTTTTTTTTATTAATTTCTAGTTATTCAGTGTTATCTTAGCGTTTTTATAAGGTACTAGCTGTTGCCCGCGACTTCGTTTGTGTAAAGTTTGTTTATTACTATACCGCGGAAACTAAGTATAAGTTTTAAGTAACAAAATAAGTAGGTAAGTATGTCCATTATCCCAAGCGATGCGGTGCCCTCGTATAAGGTGTTGCTAAGTAATTAGTTTCAGACCATTAGCATTTTTATTTGAAAGCTTTTCTTACGTCGCTTTGACATTTTATTCATGCCTACCTACGCCATTAATTTGTTTCCATCACACTTGCACGTAATAAGGGTCATTTACATGCAAACTAACTTGGCTGTTATCCCCTAAATAAAACCCACGGTCTTTTTAGGGTTCCGCACCTCGAAAGGAAAAACGGAGCCCTTATTAGGATCACTTTGTTGTCCGTCTGTCTGTTTGTCTGTCAAGTTTACGCTAAGGCTTCACGTACTATAAGACAAGATTTACTAAGCGATACCTTTGCGATAGTATATTTTGCTGAATGTTAGGTGCAATCATTTGTGTAATAAGGCACGAAATACCTACCTATTTATGTTTGATGCGCAATCATGAGGTGACATGATAGACATGGCATGATAGACGTGACACATGGTTATGTTATATGGAAGTGTTACCATCTAAATATTGCTAAAAGTAGTATAGTTGGATGCGTTCAAGAGTACGGTTCTCTTATCTTGAACAAACCAGCGCATGGTGACGTCTCGTTTAAATAAGAAAAGAAGAAACCCTTATCTTTGTTTTGACCTATTCTATTACAATAAAATATAAAATTAATAAAAGAGAAGGTTTGATTTTTTGGTGCATCCCAATTCTTATTTCTAAAGCGTCAATTGCAAACCGATATATTAAATACTTACTTACTGAAATAATATCAAAAAGCCAGAACTTCGGACTTTATTCGACTTTTATTATAAAGCGTGTTCCAAACTGCTTTGAAATTCACAAACAAATAAACTTCACACAGAACTGCGGCCATTGGCTCCTAAGCGGCCAATGAGACGGCTGCTCAAAAAGGAGGTATCCCTTGACACGTACACGTGGCAAAAGAAATATGGCCACCTGACATCCGCAGCCATGATGGCCCAAGTCGACGAGCGGCTGAAACGAAGGTAATTAATAACAACTATAAGTACTCTGCTCCGAATATTTCCTTCGGCTCGTCTTGAGAACACTATTAGTAGCGCAATTGGGTATATTACACGACTTTTGTATAAATAAAATAGTATTATGTTAGGTAAGTACTTACATACTTAATGAAGCTTTTGAAAATAATCGTAAAAACCGAGGCTACACCAATGATTGCAATTCAGACGATTTTTGATTAAAATGTACTAAAAATTAAGCAATTTGATCCCTATAAATCATGGTCATGGTTGTCGAATAAAGTTTTTTATCTATCTATCTATAATAAAATTATGATGTCGCCATAATTGAGTAATTCAGTTTTTTTATTGCTATGACGTAATTCACTAAGCGATCGTTATGATTATGACATTTTAAAAATAGTTGCTGATTTGACCACTGGCACGGCACTAATAATCAATTAATTCAATTTTAATGAATAATTTTGGCTTTTCCTTGTTACGAGTAATTCCCTTTTGTATCCGAATACAAAGTAAATATAGCCATTTTCTGATTTTATTAGTAGCAAGATAAATATTGTTAACGTGACTATAGACGATTAAGTCTATGAAATTAAAGATCTTAAATTTCAGAAGGCAACAAACTTTAGACAACATTTAAATAAGGAAGCATTCAAAAGTTAGTAACGCCCCTAATTACTTGGATAAAGACATTCCTAGTACGTTACTTGATTAGAAATTTAATACTTGTTTCAATTCAAAGTTTCTGTAAATACCTATTTCAAATGCAAAGTTAAAAAGCAAAGTTTTCATGAAATGCTATTTGCTAGGTATTCTGACGTTCTCTCGTATGCTAACTGTACTGTTGTGTCCCATTCTTGTTTAGGCAGTATGTCGCACATAAAGGGCACATCATTGATCTCGTAGCAAAAAACTATTCTAGTTTATACCTAAGCATGTCACGTTTTTACTTCGACCTTGGGTATACCCATTTTATTAGCGCCAATTTTTGCTAAGCGAAACCAAATAAATGTTTGTATATGAACATTTTAATTGTTTCTAGGTTTTCCGTATCTGCTTCCATGGAGGAAATCTCGAAAATACAAGAAGCGAAAAACAAGGACTTGGGATCGCAGGTAAAGTTCCCCTCAAGGAAAACCCAATACGCTATGAATATGAGTTAAATATTAATAGCAATGCGAAGTGGAGAGGAAAACGTAATTTTTTAAGCTCGAAATTTTTAAGAATTAAGTATTTATTCAAGTAAAAACCATGATTTGTTACTTTTATTAAACATAATTTATTCATGAACTAAAAAACAATTACTTTGCTCACCCGCGACCACCCGCGACCCCGTTGCCCCGTTGCTCGCGCGCGCGTGTGGTCGCGGGTGAGCAAAGTAATTGTTTTTTAGTTCATAAATATGGACCTCCGCAAAGTAACGCCTGATTCAATAAATTATTTAATTTATTCATGATTTATTTTATATAAGATTTTCGCTTAGCTAAATGAAAATAAAAGAAATGTTGATATTATGTTTTCAACTATTAATATTTCTGGGTGGAATATTTCAGATCATAACTAATAAAATAAAAATCGAAATAAATACGTTAAGTTATTTTAGAGACGATCTTAACTAAAATAAGCTTAGACTAGCAAAAATACTTACCTAGATTTTTGAGTTATTTTAGGTACACTTTCGGTGTGTCAGCCTTATCAGGCCTGCTTTTAAAAAAAAAAGAACATGTGTGCTCGTATGCTGGGTACTTTATTAAGGTCCAATGTATTGGAAATAGATTGATATTATACCGTATTATTCAGATACTAAGGTTGAATTTCTAAGTAAATTTATGTGGTCGTTAAATCGCCTCTGCCTTATTAAGGGTCAATATATTTATCGGCTATCACTTTTACCATCTTGATGTATCAGGTGAGCCTGGGCCCGGAGGAAGCGGCGATTGCGCAGTCGCAGCACTTCGACCAGCTGGAAGCCCTCTGGAACAAGGTGTCGCCGCCGCGCCGGCGCTCCAATAAGGTAAGCACCACATTACATTACAATACAATACAATATCTACAAAAAATCACAAAACAGTACAAGGAGATTACAAAAAAATAGGCCTTGCCTTAAAAGCGATCTCTCCCAGATAACCAAAATACATAGGTACACTCGGCGAGTCAAAGAAAGACAATACGGTAGACGATTGACGTCAAAATAAAATTGTTTTACAATATCACTTGATCAAGCTTTCGAAAACACTATGATTCGCGGTTAATTTCATTAGACATAATGAAAACGGGATATTGACCGCGATTAGGTACCTTATAGGTTTGATGAGCTCCCGATATTAACCGCGGTCAGTATCCCGTTTTCATTATATCCAATGAATTAGACGATTTTGAATTTTCCAAAAACTAAAATAGGAGAAAGTTACAAAGCGATTAAAATAAAGTTGCTGGTTTAACCAACTAAAACACTACCGTAGTAAGTCACGCTGTTGCTGCACCAACGTGCACAGAGGCCCAAAGAACTCCCCTGCCTTTTCTTTACCTAAACGCCAGCAACGAGCCTGCGAATGCCTCGATTTCGATGAATAAAGAAATATAAAATATATAGTAACTTACGTTTTCGTGTTGAGACTGAAAAAGACAAAGCATTTGTCTGAGTCAACTTTGAAAAACTGGGGAGCTCGCATCGTTTACATATATACGAGTAACACAACCACTTCTCTGTCAAAACATAAATCTTGTTACTTTGCCAACGCGGTGCAAAATTGCTGAAATATTGGGTGCAAGTTGCAACTACGTTGATAGACGCATTGACAAGATGCATTTGGTTTTATTGCGTCCATACACTGTTGTAGACATTACATTACCTAACAGCCTTGTACCAGTCCTATTTATAAACCTGCATCATTACGTATGTTGTGTTTTTTTGTACAACCTAAAATATCAGTTTAGTTAGTCATAGTGTTAAGTATAAGCCTCCGAATGTAATGTTTTCAGTACCTACCTATGACTTATTTTAATACCTAGTTCTAGTTTTCTGGATACCTTAATCAGTAAAATTCTAGCCTAATGCAATTCTCTAGAAAAAACAAAACTGACTTTTTCGGTCTTAGTAACGTATAAAAAGCTTAAATAACAGTTAGAAAAAATCTTACGGTAAGAGTGTTGCTACAGCCAGGCTGGAATTTACACTAAAGTTTTAAAAAAGTCTCTGGACAACAGTATTATTTTTTTCTACCTGTTGAAGAAAGATTTCTTTAAGTACTTTGGTATTTTTTTATCTGAATTTGTACACTTGCATATTACACATTTATACTTACATAAATAAAATTACATTACCTTTTGATCCACCATGACAGGATTCTATTTATTAAATAATTATTCTCAGTACCTAATCAAAGTCAGTCGTGTTCAGAATTTATTTTATACCTGTTGTGTATTTTTCTTGTTGCAGTCTCTATCGAAGCAAAGCTCCCTGATAGAGAGGTTAGATTCTTCAGACGAAGAACATACGCCTGTTGAAGAACAAGGTTAGTTGTTTTCATAAAACCACAGAAATCTCACAATTTTGTTGTACCTTATGTGTGTTTTTTGTTAATATTATTTTACTACAGTTATTTTTTTGTTTTGTTTAGTTTATCTGCCCAAAGCTACGCACTAACCCGAGCAATGGTTTTCCGCCCACAGAGCACATGGTGGAATAAAGAAGAGGTATTTATGCACCGGCTTGATCATCCTCTAGTCAGCTAAAGCACAAATATCTACTACTATCCAAACTTATACACTAAAGATTATTTAAATAATGTTTGTAAGAGCTGGTCTCGTTTTGTTAAACAAAACTAATTTTACTATAGAAATCTCACCAATTTGTTACTTGTTCTTTTTGTGAATTTTTCGTATAGGTAGTAGGTATGTATTATAATAAGTTGAAGATGTTACATAATTTAAAAACATTTATTCAGTTAAAAGATTTTTTCAACAATAATCGTAGGTATATTAGCACGTAGGACTCCTGCCTCTTGCAATGTGATCTTCTAGGTGTAGCTTCTGTCGTTTCTGGACCAGTTTCATTTGTACATCGAATAATTTATCTTAAAGAACGAAATAGCCATTAAATAAAAAAAAAACTGTAATCAACGTCACGTCTTTTTCTCTTTGCCTGGCCTTGCCTAAGTGTAAGCAGATGTGGTAAAGATCTTTATTGCCTCTTATTATTTTGTTTTACACATAATAAAGGTGGCAAACGTCAAACCAAATTGTCTAAAGTTTGTTTTGTAACTAGTGAATAGACCAAAATACATACGAAACAATAATACAAGCTCTTATAATTAAATTTGAAATGGTGCAAAATGTGACGAACATTTTCATTTCTATTTGCGACTATTGTCTTAGCGAAAATCATAATGAACTTTGGATCAAATCGAAATGAGGAACTGGTCCGTTATAGCTAAGTCTAGCTTAAATAATCATAACTATGTATTAAGGTGGAGTGCCGTGGTTGGACTCTTGTATCTTAGGGGTAGGATTTATTTCACGTTGTGATACTTTCCGTTGCTATTGTGTAGAGTAAAATATTCGTTTTAAGAGCTGTAGAAAATAGCTTATTTCAATCTTCGGTCAAATTATTAACTGCTTCATTGCAATTCTTGAAATAGAAATTTTTAAATGTCCTTTTTAGCCCGCAATCATTTTTAATTCGACTAAAGACAAGTGTGTTTAGGGTTCCGTACCTCAAAAAAAAAACAGAACCCTTGTAGGATATTTTTTTCTCTGTCAAGACCCTTGTTCTCTGGAACATGCTGAAATTAATGTCAAATACTCAGGGCTGCATCCCTTGAACCTGTGGAAAAAAACTTCTAAAACAATCATTAATTGGGCAATTTACAAGACATCCGACAAAGCGGGAAAATCTTCGAGACTCGATTCCGGTTTTAGAATATTTACATAGCTATAGGTACCTACAAATTTGTACGGGACCTTCGGTGCGCGAGTCCGACTCACACTTGGCCAGCTTTTTGTAATGATGTCACCACATGCCATGTACAACCTAATATCACATTTAAGATATAAGTTGTTGTAAGTAAAAGTAAGCTCTTATAGAATAGAGGTGTACTCTACCCTTCAATTAAATTCCCATTGGCCGAAGGGAAATGTGGTAGGTATTTATGGAAACAAATTTATAATTAGGTACTTATTTAAATTTATTATTTAGTTCCGTTTTGCTGAATTATCAGTAAAACTGGAACAGTTTGTGAGGGAGTAATCTGTTACTGGACATCTACTATCTAGCAACGCAGTTGGACACCGAGTGTTAGCATCTCTTTTCCCCTGGGTTAGGTTTTTGGAAAAGATCACAGGGCAAAAAAACGTTCATAAATAGTTTTGTAGGTGATATTATTTGTAAATATACAGGCACGTGTCATAATTTCCCCGGCCAATGTAAATCTAGTGTTTTCCAAGCTGTGATCCCTTATAAAGACTTCTACATAAGTACACATATTATTCAACATAAATATAATAAACATAAATACAATTTAACGTGTATTTGCATAAAATAGAATATTTAGCATACTCGGCATAATAATAAGCACCATGTCCAAGCGAAATTTAAATACCGAATCTTTATACCCTGTAGCTTTAGAACCCTCTGTGGCACTCGGAATGCTTATTTCATAACAGTTCATTAGCGCAATTTCTAAACTAAAGGACATTGAGGAGAATCGATGTAATCGAATATAAAAAAAATAGTTTTAGAATTGAGTAAAATTACACGTCAAAAAAACTTGTTTTTGTAGGTACGAGTTTCCGTAAACTGTTATTAAATTAAACTACAGCACATTACGTCAGCGTCAGGTCTCTGATTGATTTTTTCTACACTAACACTTTGTTTTACCCATAATAAAGTATATTATTCATGTCATGACCTTCCAGTTTTATATCTGAAACCGTCTCCTAAAAGGGGACATTGAAGCCACCCTGCGTAAGCAGATTTACGTCAGCATGGCACAGTGACGCACCTAGCTTATGCAAAATTTTACGCACGTAGTACAATCTTACGCCGAACAATCACAAAATATTACACTGCCTTTTAAAATAAATTACAACGCAATAATTTAAAGTAAATGACAAAAGAAAGTATGAAGTATGTCAGCTCATATTTTGTGAACTAGTAAGTGATGGCAGTAATAATTCTTTAATTTAAATACTAATCGTATATTTATTTTTAACCCTCGACGAAAAAGAGGGGTGTTGTAAGTTTGACCTGTGTATCTGTGTATTAGCTCTCAAACGGATGGACCGATTTCGATGCGGTTTTTTTTATTCGAAAGTCCGTTTAATCGAGGTGGTTCTTAGCTAAGCTTCATTAAAATCGGTTGATCCGTTTTTGAAATATTGAACTTTGAAATGACAATGTCGAGGGTTTTTCAACTTTTCTAAGTTGGTTAGGTTATTGCGTTTAAATTTGTGGTGTCAACTAAGGAACTTTATTGTCATTCTTACCTAAACTAAATTTACAGATTGCTTTTTGTTCTGTTATAGTGTAAGCTACCCACCGTTGGCACCCAGATTTTGTCGGATTTTCTCCCTATTTGCTTTGATATTGAAGTGATAGTGAAGATGCCAAGCATGTTTGGGGAATGCAAGCATTACAGTAGTTTGCCCTATATATAAATATATACCTACTTAAACCAACATTTTGCGTTCCTAGGACGGAAGACTCAAAAGAGAGCGCTTCACGCAATTCACCAAAAAACGGGTAAGAACAGTTAGAGCTGGGTCTGAGGGATAAGGATTTACAAAAGAAAAATAACTCTGAGCGTTTCTTTAAGTACAATTTGTGAAAATGCTTATCTCAATCTAGATTCATTTCTGGGTCATCATGTATTACGTGCACCCGATTTAATACCAGGTTAAGACTCCATAAAGATTATGTAAAGTGCCGATTCTTTCCGACGAGACGCTCATAATTTTCAGGTCATTTCGTTTGGCTACTATAATACTGCGAGCTAGGACGACTAAATCATAATGGACCTAGCAAATTGTATATCACTACAATATTACTGTGAACGCTAACAAAGAGCCTTTAAGTTTAGGGTTGATTCGAGTGCATTTTTTTTGCATTTTAATAAAAGTTCATAATATATAGCACACTTGAACAGCATACCTAGTAACAGACAAAGTGTATCTTAATTTTTAACAGACTTCAAAAACGGAGAGGTTCTATGGTCCACTGAATATTTTTTTTTATATAACTATGTACCTATACCGATTTCTCTGTCAATAATTATGGACCTATTTTCAAAATTCTTTTTTTATTCGAAAGAGTATACTCCGGAGGTGATCCCATTGTCACCGAATCAGAATATGATGATGGGATCCCAGGGAAATCGAGGGCAACCGTCAAGTTTTATAGGCACGTATTATGTTTCATATATTTTCTAAAGCTATTCAAGTGTTTGCGTCTGCTTGTCTTCATCTCATGTTGATGAGCTGGTGATGGATGGTACAACTCCTTAACGGTTATGTTATGAGTTGGAGGATAATTCTCTAAATAGGTATGAAGTAAACATAAAAATGTGAAATAAAAAAACTTTTAACAATAAAGTAAAATGGCCTTCAAAAAATAATCCTCTAAACTAAAGCCATGAGCCTTATGGCCGTGCCTCATCTTCATAATATTTGTGCTAGAGCATTAAAACTCATGGCTTTAGAGAATTATTTTTTGAAGACTGTTTTACTTTTTTGTTAAATATTTTTTTATTGACTCTGCTGATGCATGGTAGAGATTCAAGTAAAATTTGTCTTTTTGCTTTTCAGTTTATAAGCGTACGACTTATTTCTGATTTTTTTACGTTGTTCTTATCTAATTGAAAGTTTAATTCATAAATCTGTTACCTATGTTAATATGAACTATTATTATTTCTAAGAATTTAATGATTAGCGGTTTTAAATTACTTACTCCAAATGTTTTGCAAAAAAATGTTGCATTAGGCTAAATAATAAGTAGATTTAGTTGCATTTAATTAAATGTGTAGTTGTTACTGTTAATTAGAAAATGCAATAATATCTCATAAGTAGTTGCACCTATTTGTAGAACAAGACTTAGATTATTTTTTAGGAACTGAATTCTTCGACAATGTGCAAATAAATTTATTTTAGGGCAATGTTAAACCAGGCTTATTGTTTGGTTTGTTTAAAGAGTTAATGTCCTATGAATTTAAACAAAATAATAAAATAAATAACAGTGTACTAATCTAGTCAAGCATACTTGAGAAACAAAATGCGTAAGAAATAAAATTGTATCCCGTGGAAGTGATCTGACAAAATGGTAATTACTATTTCATTTGCAAAGGACTTTGGTTAACAGCATGATGATGAAATCTCGTATGTGCCCTACATAATAATATACCTAATAAATATAGTTACGGTTGGAGGCTGTCACCTTGTTGACTATTTGTATAGAATTTGATATATTTTATTGTTTCGTATTCCTCCTATATGAACATTATTTTTGACCTATCGTGGTGTTATATCTGAAAATATATTCTCTGTGTTTCTTAACTGTTCTTTCATTTATATACTAACTACATCATCCAGTTGTTTCCAAAACCACAATTATTATCAATTCTCACAATCGATGATTAATTTACTATCGAAAATGTTTTAAAGTAACAGTTCGCAAAGCACCATCATAATTAAACGGCTAATCTAATCGAACCACGATAATTCCCATGTTATCAATACTACTACCTGCCCTTAATATCAAATTATAGGAGATAAAATACATCAGTACGCAAAATGCATTCAAACTGGATGCATCGTGCCAATTCAACTAGAAATTACTAAGTACAGAAGTATCTACCAACCACGGTTCTGTGTGCGGTGATGTACAAGAAGAAGAAAATAAGACATTATCAAATAAAATTAAAGAAACTGACAACGTTGCCAAGGTAAATGTTCCTTGGCTACTACTTCGAAGAAATAAAAGTGGCCCATCTGATTGGCGATGGAGGAATGCATCTTGGAAATGCAAACGTGTTCGATTTGGACACGGGACAAGTTATTTTCGCCCCGTCGAACGAGACGACAGTTGCCACTATCCTTACTTTGGCCCTCAGTAGTATAGGGATAGGCCTTTCGGCCGTCGCCTTAGTACTGTTACTTCTGACTGCTATGCTCTTCGCTGAATGGAGGCAGAACTACAAGAATCAACTACTGATTCAGTTTATAGCAGCTAGATTTATTTACGTCCTCCTAAGGTATTTCAACAACATTACTGATGTGTTCGGATTTTACGAATTGCGTCAAGAAATCGTCATGTACAAGTTATACATAATTTTGTACACTGAAATAGCGTTTGTATTTTGGATGTTTATCTTCAGTAAACAATTATACATTAGCTTGGTGAAAGTTTTCAATGTCAAAGAGAGCCACATGGTCAGGGACTCTTTGTTGGCGTGGGCTCTGCCTGCAGTTATAGCATTCGCGCTAACCTTTTTAACCATTTACTTAGAAGATGCTTACATATTAGTTAATTCTTTATATTTTTTTATCCTCAAATGGCCTTTATTAATATGTAATGCTGTTCTTTTGTGTGTAACTTTACGATCAGTATTGAAAAACAACACGAGGTCGAAAAATAACCGAAAAATAACATTTGTGATGATTGCAATGATTTTTGCATTTTGTTTTCAACAGTTGCTTATGGACATTTATACGATTATTTATGTGTCTCTGCTTCGGAAGAAATTAAATGTACCTGAATCAGTATTTGCTGCGCAAGTTGCATTCAACATCTTCTCGTTGTACCAGTGTGCGGCGTCTACAGTATTCTGGGTTTTCGGAAACGCGAAGACAAGAGACTTGTGGAAGTTTATTCCAAAGAACCAAAGAGTGTTAAGTCAAATAAGTAGTCAAAACCAAAGGATGTCCACAAAGTTATAAACTGAAAGGAGTATTGTTCGACTCAGGTGTCGTTCTAATTTATAACCGACTTCAAAAAAGGAGGAGGGTTCTAAATTCGACTGTATGTTTTTTATAAATCTCATTTTTGTAACAATTAAAGTTTAAGTCATTTTTAAAAGAAAATTGTTAATGTTTTATTTTGTAAATCTTTTTATTTCAACGAAGGAACAAACGAGCACGTAAAGTCAATGATAATATTTTAGAGTATTTGTTTTTTTTTTTTAAGTTAATTCAATGTTATTTATAGTATTGAACTTACTGCTTACAGATATTATGTTTATAAATGATACATCACATAATCCGACATCGGATAGTAATAATCTGAATTAGACATGTATCGTAAACAATCTACTGATAATTGCTTTCGAGAATATTATCGGCGCTTACGTACGGAGGTACGATGCATAGGTATTCATGTTTTATCAACTACCTAATTACTTTACCATTCTTTCATAATCATAGATAGATAGATAGATAGATAAAAACTTTATTCGACAACCATGACTATGACAAATGCAGCAAAACAAATATCTTACAAGCTATACACACACGGAAATTTGTCGCGGCATAGCCGCGAAAAGGCGCCGACTCAGCATGTGCTGCCGGCATTTACTGCCGCCGAAGAGTAGTGCTGTAGTAGTAGCGCTGATATTCTGCCGGAACCTACAGTTGTAGCTTATTCGGTACGTTACGTTGCCAAGCAGATTTAGTACAACACTTATTGCATATTTTGGACACAATGCAATTAGGCTTGCACATGAACACAGAAGAAATACTTATAGACTGGGCACAGTAAAAATCGACAATCATCGTATTATTGTGCTACGTAGGTACGTGTGGTCTACCAACCAAGCAATCTTCATGCGTCATAATTATTATTATTATACATTAAATGAAGTCTACCTACATATTCAAAGTAAAAAAAATTAGGATAGTTGCACTAATGTCATGTAAAGCTCCAAAGCGATTTGAATATGGACTGGAGAATACTTCGTGATAGCAATTCAAAATGGCATGCACCTAAGTAAATAAATAGGCTGTTAAACACATTACCCTCCTTTGTGTTTCGCAGTCGGGTAAAATCCCTCAATCCAATCCCTCAGGTAAGGTAAAAAAGCACAATTGTATCTTAAATTTTCCTAAAATATAGGTACCTAAGCCCCACCGATATATAAAAACATCAATGGTAAACCCTGAAAATAGTTTCAAACTCCAACCCTATTAAATTATAATTTGGCGCTAATATTAATATAGGTATTGAATAACGTATCGAGGATTAACCGTCACTTTTAACATGACAACTAATCCGCAGTATTATCGAGAACAAATTATATTGTAAGAAATTAAGAAATACAATCGACATTTTAATTGTATATTTATTCAAGAAAAACAATCAATCACAAAAAAAAATATTATTAATGATCAAACTAAAGGTCAGCGCAAAAGGCTTCGTCAATAGGAGTAATGACAAAAATAAGTAATAGAATTAACATAAAAAGTGATCCGCAAATGGTTCGTAATGGTATCCGCAATCGACATTAATAAAGAGTTAAGACGCACCGAGCGACCAGTGAGAAGATAAAATTGATTTAATAAGGCGTTACTTTAAGATTGTCCATATTCATGAACCAAAATTAATTAATTTGCTCCCCCACAACTACACGTGCAAGTAGTAGGTATGCGAGAAAAGTGTGTCGTCGTTCAGTTCCCAACCACCTCCATTCCCTCAATTTTTTTTTATGTCATAAGCGAAAAAAATATACCTAGCTGACAAGATAAAATATACCAACAAAATGGATTTATCGATACTTAAATACTTCTCAGAGGTCTAAGGAATGGCACCTACGCCCAAGCCCTACTCTTACAAGTGGGATATAATTTGGCCAACGGCATTTACACAAGTAGACGTCTCATCTAAGGACCACAGAAGATTTTTCTACACTAGTATTCAGAATGAAATTTAGCAAAATCGGGGGTTGATTTCGAACATTTTCGAACAGGTTTCCGAGGCTCCGCAACGTTTGATTGCTCAAAGGATCGCTAAGCAACCACCCAAGTTCATACTTCAACATTATTTTATTTTCCACTTTTCATTTACAGGTGATATCAGCTGGGTCGGTATTTTTTGTAAGGAGTCTCTTTCTTTTTTTATGTTGGTGAAAACGAGCTACTTCTGAGGTTTTAAACAGAGTTCCGTTATACTAAGGTAGGGAAAAATAAAGTCTACGTATTTCCAAAATGTTTTTTTATTATTATTTAAAAGAGCGATTCCTTAACTTGGAAAACAACAGAAAATAAAACTCCAACCAAAAAAAGGTGATTGTAACAAAATTTATATTTCCATTTCATTTTCTAACATCAATTAGGATTTTTAACTAATCTAGAAATATTCCGTGCCACATAATTAAAACATGACATGCGTTATATCATTCTCTAGCACAATTACGTATCTATACTTACTAGCTACTGAACTTTAGTAATTAGGTTTAAAACCAGCTTAACAGCGGTCGGAATTGCGCGTAATTACCGCTAGGGATAAGCTTCACAAATTTTGACTTAATCTTGCCACTAACATACTAAATTCCTTAAGTTCTGGAGCCCTTGGATGTAGTTTAATGTCACTAACTGTTTAATTAACGTAGTAATTACACTTTCGATGTTGACATAAATTAATTCCAAATAGAATAATGAGAAAGACTAACTGGGACGATACCTTAACCAATCGCTTATGCGATAAAACAAAATGATGGCTTCAAAAATATTCTGCTTTACCTACAATTTCTCAAGCAAGCCACAAAAGAGCCTTTTTACAATAAAAGTCTACGAGCCAGTTATGGCTAATGCGGCATTGACTCATTGTTACACGGCACAGTCGTGTACTAGATGCTTTTATTGAATGGAGTCCTAATAAGGAGCTCACGTCATCATAATGTCACAAGATCCCCCCTCACTACAGAATCATTCCCTCTTATAAAGCAAAAGGAACCGTTCCCCACTAGTTCTAAGGCATAAAGAGGAGCGATCAGCATTATGAATATTTTTATAGGCTATGGTTGAAGTTCTCTTAATGAAACATCGAAGCCGGATTATGGCGCGTAAAAATAATGATGGGGCATAAAAACCGAAGGCGCTTACTATAAATACGAGTTACAGATTACTTGTTCACGGACCGGAGATTTTACGGCGTGAAAATAGCCCAAAAAAAGGAGAAAAAGTTGGTTGAATAAGTAATCTTTCGTTTGGCATCGTGATGTTATTGACAAAAGTGGCGATGAATATGGTGGTGAGGGGTCATAATCCACGCAATTCAATGTGGGCAAAAGTATCTAAAACTTGTTTTTAAGGACTTGATGGTAACTCACAAGGTAAGTTTAGCATTGCTACGAGTATGAGGTAGAATTTTGTTAAGTTATGTTTGTAGTTCTGGTAGGTACATCACCTGTGTTGTTAATTTATAATCGATCAAGGCCAGCCGAACTTAGAGCAGCGTTGCCTGATGCCATTTTCACACTATTGCATCCTATCCAACAACTACTAAAGCACGTACAGACATACTTAGTGATAAATCGGGTCGCGGCGTCTCGTACTAACTGTCCAGTCCTACTAGAGAGTTTTCAATTAACTTTTTGCTCGGTGATCAGACAGCGACGCGCACTTGAGTCAATTTGGAGTGAAGAGGATATGTAATTGAAGAGTATACGTTACGGGTGGCGAGCTCTCTGAGATTGATTTTTAAAAGTATGGTTGTGCCATCGACGCGCTTTTCAAATCACGATAGGTTTCGATGTAATGGGAATCAACCTTGGGTCTTTGCTTTAGTAAAATAATTTATTGAAGTATATATGTATTTTTAACATCAAAGTTCTGAATCAAAAAGACATTTAGAAGTGTTTGAAGCACTGACACTGAGATCATTGCACAAAGGTGACAGCGCTATCTTGGCCTTAGGGTAAAAATATTATTGAGTTGTCAACCCTTGTCTTACCCGATTTTGAAACATCCAAATAGGTACTTAAACCATGACAACATTTTTTAGTGATGCTTTTGAACTTGCCTTAAAAATTGTAGCAAAGCATTACATCACATCTTTCGCATAATTTGCTTTCCAATTAGGCACTGTAGAGACAATTCATCCGTTCATAGAATTGGTAGAAGTGATCCTTCAAAGAGATTTTAATTGGTGTCTAGGTCGAGACCGAGACGAGACGGCCGTAGAAAACAAAAAACGGTCTTGCAAACTGATTGAATGTTTTGTTTCACGACATTTAAAAGTGCTCTACAAACGGCGTTTGACCTTATTGTAGGTTTTTTTGTTGGTGAACTTTAAAAATAAAATTGAACTGTGATTTTGCTTGACTAGCCTTGCCAACCATAATACACGATGGCATCTGAACGATTTTCGGGTTAAAATTAAAATTAAATAAAAATTATTAAAATAATACTTTTACGACAGATTAGGACTACCAGATAATTTTTTACTTAATGTGGTTTGTATTTCAGTTATCTTCTTCATATTTTTGTTTCTTCTTCATTGGTTTTTAACCGACTCCAAAAAAACGAGGAGGTTCTCAATTCGTCGGTTTTTTTTTATTAAACATAAATTATAAGTCCGAGTTTATAATTTATCGCAATGCACGGTTTCTGTAACTCGACTGATAATGCAATGCGTCATATAGATTAGGTGAGTATAAAAAATAAATACCGTAATACCATATTAGCGTTCTAAAGTAATATCTTAATTCCGACAGATTATAGAATTTTGAAAGTCATTTAATACCTATTACTTACTACCCAGGCTCAGGTGGGTGCGACTTATATTTTAATTTGTCGTGATAGTAAGGGTCCGTGTCCAGTTGGCGTTTTCCAAGGTTTGTTTTGAAGTCCGTTTTATGTTTCACGAGAGTTGTGAAAATCTCCCGCCTCTCTTGTAAAATGATAGAAAAACTGTAATCCAAAACATATCTATTTAAAACTACTCTCAAAACTAAAAACATCCTATACTCAGTTATCACATTAGAATGTTGTTAAAAGCCACCGCATTTGCACAACTAGCAACAGAAGCAAAGGAAAGCAACCCCATACAAAGTTCAGCGCCCGTAGCACAAACTTCTTAATGGTTTCGCCGTCAGCTTGGAACTATAATTAGAGGCTAACTCGTGCATGTACGGAACAATTTCTGCAACGGTAATAGAATTAAATCCAGAACCTACCCAATTACTTCGGAGTCAGCGACCGTTGAAGGTTATGTTTGAGAGGAAATCAGCGAATATGTTGCGGAGTGTAAGTTCTACAAAGTCGGCAACGGTCCCTCCGGGCTCCTGTGAAATACTTTTACTAAGTAAGTATAATTTGATGATGACAATTGTCATATTGTGACTCTCGGGTGCTAAAATTGTTTTAGATACGATAGACGCACTAGGATAGGATGGATCCTATTGTCACCCTTCCGCCCGTCCAGCGTTCAGAGGGTTGTATCTGTGTCTTTAAAATAGTTCATAGAATGAGCATTACTAGGAGCGCTAAAACCAAACAAAAGTACAAAACCGGACAATTAAATATCTTACAGTGATACGAAACCCTTCGTGTGCGAATATGCACTTGGCCGTTTTTTTTACATATTCACAGAAACTCATTACTGTTTCTGATTCAACGTGTCGCGCAAGCTTTTCATGTCTATTAAACACGGGCAAGACGCAAATATCGCGATTCCCGAGCGGTTCCATAAAATGATATTTATATGGCTCTTGCTTCGCATACACGTACTTATACTACCTATGAGACCGACCAAATTGCCTTTGCCAATGTAATATTAATTTCAGATCACAAGGGAGAAAGTGTTTCGTTGTTTTTCATCTTTTGAAAGGACTGGGTATTAAGGTCCATTGGTCATCATTACATTGTCACAATGTGTAAGGTGAGTGTCACTCACCATCATCATCTTAAGAGTTCTGTTCTATTCCTCCTTGACTTCTTCCCACCTAGTTAACATTCGTGACGAGTCCTAAATACACATATTTGTTACTACATTTTGTTAAACAAGTAGGTAGAAATGCATTCCTTTCTTGCGTTCTGAATTCCACGCCACTTTTCATCTTGGGAAATAGCACAAACGAAAGTGAAGACAATAGCTAGCTATATTAACTTTATTGTCACGCTCCCTGACGATGACACATTCAACTTTACCGCTTCGTGAATTCGTAAGCAAAAGAATAAACTTATCGCTTTATTCTAGTCATAAAAATGTTTTGGTACTTTTGCACAAGATACGATATTATCGGTTTTATTATTGCAGCCGCATAACACGTTACGTATTACTTTTACGTGACCATGCGCTAAATTGGTACAGATACCCGAAAATTAGATAGGTAAGTATGAATAATCTGCAGGATCGGACAGGGGTTTCAAATTTATTTCAAAACGTCCTAACCTCTGGAATGTAGTCACATGATTTAGACCACCCCCGTTTAACTGATATATCTGATGGTGTACGGCTCTGCTAACAGCGTATGGGTACTATAGTGAAATAACTTTTTCCACGGGCCAGGCAAAAATCACTCTTATGACAATGTCATAAAGATTTTGACAGGGAAAACTTTCCTCACTTTGACTATACGGTATTATACGTCGAGTGAAAAAAGTTTTTCCTTAGGTTAGACAAAAATAAATCTTATGTAAATGTCATAAATACCTTGACATATAAAAACATTTATCAATTCAACTGTATTTAGTTTCACCTGTCTTGTGGTGTCTGTTTGTTTGTGTGTAGGTAATCAAAAGTTAAATTCGACTGAATTCCAATAGACGGAATGACTTGATATGAAAGAATGTGCCAGGATTTATGCTAAGTGAATCTTTTTTTTTTTCTAGTGATCCAATTCCTGAATACTTCTTGTAAATTTTACACTTACTAAATCACCATTGACAGAAAAAAATGTAAAAAGAACTTTTAATTTTTTTTTATTGACTTCCACGTTAGATGCCGCTGCAATGTTTTCGCCAGTGATACACCCACCAACGAGCCATAAGATTTTTTTCAAAATTATAGCTGTGGGAAAACATGGAGACATACTCGTATTATAGCGTAGTGCTCTTTCTATATCTTTCTTACTTACCTATGGTTCCATTTTAATTTACAGTCATACAAAAATAGAAATGAAATGTATGTACAGACATATTCGTAAAGCAAAGCCAAACCGATCTCTGGTTTGAATTTTCCAGTCACCTAAATAAATTGCATGATAACGTAAACACCGTCGAAAAACAAGTTCTCAATTATCCCTGGATCGACCTGGTTATGTGTTGACCTCATCCCGGGACTTAGTGCAGTCTACGGCGGTCAATTAGGTCACAGACTGAGCTACTCCTCGGCTGAATAGCTTCCCACTGAAAGCCTGACAGAAACTCATGACCCTGTCATAACAGCGAGACATACGGCGAGGCAAGCGACTTTCTAATGCATTGCGTGTATTGACAATTATACGTTGCGCGGTGAGAGTCTCGCCGCGTAATGAACAGTCAAATCGCCGGATTTTCTCGCATAACACCCACAAATGAGGAAATAAATACGCGGAAATGTTTACGTAAAATATGGCTCCTATGTACTTCTATTTAGGTACCTACTTACGTTAAAGAAGGGGTAAATGAGCATGTGGAATGCAGAGCTCAAAGTTACGATGCTCCGGCAAAAAATAACATGCTAGCTTTTCCTCTGTCAAAACTGGCATCTTAATGAGAAAGTCGTCAATATTTTATCGAGATCGAGAGTGATGGATTGACGGATTAGGAAATATTATGGCGACGGAACGCTTGAATTTTCAGAACGATATTTATCGTGGTGGAATTTTATATGGGTGCTTTATCTATTATGCGTTACTCGTATGTCTCAACTGCATGAAAATTAAGCTTTTTAACTTATCTATCTATATCCGCAACCACAGAACTATATCGAGGTAGAAGGAAAGGGCTTAGAACCTTATATTGCCCGCCACGAAGTTAAGCCAGCTCCCGACCGCTCTCCGCGGGCGACGTCAAATTTTAAAAACTAAACTTTTGTTGCTCAATAATTTTATTAACTGTTCAAACACCACCTAAAAAGTTGGAACTGTTAATCGAGGTAAGCATTTACTTTTATCGGCAAGTACTCTTTGTTCTAAAACAATCAGACATGCAAAAATGTTATGCGCTCGGTTCCCATATAAATCGATAAACTGTTTCCTTCTATCTCGATACTGTTCTGTGTTCGTATCTATAGGTACTAATGTAATGAAGAGATAAAAAAAAATGTGCGTAGGAGGTACCTAATCTCTGAAATTACTCAACTAAACCTAAAAATACTTTATTATAGAAAGCTACAAGTAGGTTCGTATATTTACTACACATATTGTGTGATTTACATGGTGTACTTATCCCAGATGACGTTGTAGACAACAGCTAGGAAGTACACTACAATTTCATTTGCTTCTGAAACACGCATTTTTATTATTTCATCATCATCACCAGCCTTTTTTACGTCCCACTGCTGGGCACAGGCCTCCTCTCAGAATGAGAGGGCTTGGGCTGTAGTTCCCACGCGGCCCAGTGCGGATCTGGAACTTCACACACATCATTGAATTGCTTCGCAGGAGTGCGCAGGTTTCCTCACGATGTTTTCCTTCACCGAAAAGCTCGATATATTACAAATGTAATTTCTCACGTAACTTCCGAAAAACTCAGGTGCGAGCCGGGGTTTGAACTCACGATCCTCTGCTTGAGAGGCCATAGGCCGAACCACTAAGCTATCACAGCTTTTATTATTTATTTAAACATAAATTTATGGATATTGAAACTTTAAATAGTTATTATAATTACACTTATAAATAAAGAAATAAAGCTGGCCCTAAACTATGAAGTGCAAAATTCGAACTTCGTGTCGTGCCGTCCCGCTCACGCTAATATTATTTAATACGAGAGCGAGCGGGACGATACGATACGAACTTCGATTTTCGAATTTCGTAGTCGTCCCCCTGGAGATTCAATCATAGTGAAATAAACGGATCACTCTCGTGTCAGTCGAGTATAGCACGCAATTTGCGTTTCGCTGTCGTCGAAGCGTGTGCTCCCTGAGGAAGGACTACAGATTAGTCCGAAACATGTAGTGTTATACTCGACTGAAATAATAATCCGTTTACTTCACACTAAATAAAATGGTGACCATTTTACGAAACGGATTTCATTTAGATACCAAAGTGTAAGACTGAATATAATCAATAAAATACTTTATCTACACACATATCATAAGTCCTCTAAAATGCGTTCAGAAACCGTAGAAAATAACCAGCATTTCAGTACATCGTCGCCTCCCCCGCCAACCACCTCCACCAGCAGGTCCTGCAGTAAAGTAATAGTCATTACGACATCGAATTCGATGTCGTAATGACTTTCCGATATCGAATTCAATTTTTCGAATTTGACGACCAACGTAATTTACAATCATAGTGAAATAAAACGGATCACTCACGTATATAAGTCGAGTTCAGTCCGACATGTATAATTAAAAATGTGATATTGATTTTTTTTTTATAAAAAAAAAAAAAACAGTTTACGACACGTCAGCTCGGTATATTTGTCTATGATTAAAAAAAAAACAGTCATATTCGTGACAGGTATGGGTATGATATATGCCTTCGGCTTCTGAACCCATCTTCGAGTACTTATAATATGTGTGTAGATAAAGTAATGTATGCAACTCCACATAATTAGGCCTTAAAACACTCGTGTGATCCTATTATGAAACTCAGTTTCGCCTCGTTTCATAAAAACACGCTCGTGTCAGTATGTAGCAGTTGCATAAACTACTATTATTTATTTTAATCGACGTCATTTGGAATAATAGATTAAGGGATTGTGTCGATAGGAAGATTAAAAGT
This sequence comes from Clepsis dumicolana, assembly GCA_963691665.1. NCBI lineage: Eukaryota > Metazoa > Arthropoda > Insecta > Lepidoptera > Tortricidae > Clepsis > Clepsis dumicolana. The sequence goes on from OY829510.1 coordinate 12,178,040, forward strand.
GAATTAAGTAAATCAAAATGAACAGATTGTATCGAGAAACGTACGATAGGTTCTAATATCATTTATTAAACAACACCTTTCTTACGACAGCTCTTACATTTACACCGTTCTATGAAAATTTATTTAAATTAGTCTGTGAGTCACATTTATAAAATCCCTTAATAAAGAAACATAGCCGTGTAAACAAGCATGTAACTATAATATAAATAAATAATAACTATCGTGGAATAATTGACACCAGTGTCGAATGAGGTATAGGTAAACAAGCTACTGGCGTATAATTGGTGGAAATTGACAGTTTTTTTTTTATACAACGAGGAAGGCAAGCGAGCAAGTGGGTCACCTAATGGTAAGTGATCACCACTGCCCATAGACACCCGCAACTCCGGAGGGTTTGCAGATGCGTTGCCAACCTAGAGGGCTAAGATGAAATGCCTCTTGTGCCCGTAATTACACCGACTGTCTTACTCTCCACACCGGAACACAACAGTGCAAGCACTGCTGCTTAGCGGCAGGAATAACGAGTAAGATGGTGGTAGCGATCCGGACGGACCTCGCACAAGGTCCTACCACCCGCAAACAGATAGACCTAACTCGGATTTTTGACTCGCCATATGGCATAGCCCTCGTTGATCTCGTCCCAAACTAAGCAGAGCTTGTGTTATGGCGACTAGACAATGGATAAACATATACTAACTTACTTAATATGTAGACAAATACATACTTAAATACAAATTAAACATCCAAGACTCGAGAGCAAACATTCGTATTCATCATACAAATATCTGCCCCCACCGGGGCCGGGGATCGAACCCGGGAACTCAAGCTTCATAGTCTTAGTCAGGTTGTCTAACCACTAGGCTATCCGGTCGATAGACTATTATTATAACTCTGCGGACTAACCAAAATTAAGCCTAATGAAACACTAAACATAAATTAAACTGTACGTGAGATAAATGAAATTAATGGACTTCTCAAGGAAAGCGTGGAATATGGACATAACTTCAAATTAGTGGGAAATATTACGTTTTTACTACGGCATTTAGCTATAAACTGGGGTAATTTAATTTTCATCTGGCAACACCGAGTGCATTTCATATGGCGTATTTTAACGGCTGAATACGAAGCATTTGAGGTATTATCTGCTCTAGCTGCAAAATCGCACACATTGTAGTAGCTATTTTCTAACTTTTTACAACTTTGTGGATCATCTCCGCATCTAGAGTCGTCTATAAAAATAAGGTCATTTTGTTAGTTTGCTTAGAGAAGAAAAAATTGCCATTAATAAAAATAAATAATTAAAAAATAGGTACCTATTAATTGCCTAAGTCGCTGTACTTTGGTACGGCCGTCAAGTTTATCTCTTTACAATTTTAATACTTGTTAACTTTTCCAGAGCTATAATATTATAAACACAGGATAGTAGAAAATGAACGTAAAGATAAATGTTGGTATTCACATCCCAAGATTATAAAAAGAAACGTAATTTTCGAACCCTTTTTGGTCCCGGTTGAAGCTTTTATAAAGTTACTTTATAAGATACTGTTACCTTATTGACAATTTAGTGTGCAGAGACACGTGTTGCCCCGACAGCTTCTAATTTTTCAGTACCTACGTACCGTAATAACAAAAAACTAACGTATTTGTATATTCCAAAGAGCTGGCGGGATCCTCGACCAACGCATGCTACATAAAGAGAGAACGCCGCCAGCCTTTTGCATACCTTTTCCATCAGCGATCTTCGTGTGACCTAAAATTGTTTGTCTTAATGTACCCAATGTTTGGTCGAATGATCATTTGACCTAATTTTACTCCAGCTAAAACTGAAAATATTCCGGAAAATCTTTTATATGGGCTATGTATTCGGAATAGGTTAGGTTAGGTTTGTTTCATACCTTTGCTGAAAAGTGAATATTTTCAGTGTAATTTCAATTAGGTCAAACGATCATTCGACCAAACATTACATTAGGACAAAAATGTGTAGGCGAAGCGATATAGACCCCTTTTCCATTTTATAGACTCTAGTTTTAATTGTGTCTCTTTTTTTCTCGTTATATTATTTTGTTTATGTTTGTTTCACCATTGTTCGTCAGGTGTCGCAGCTTTAAATACCTGTGCTGTTGTCGAAAAACGTTTGTACTTAGTGCAAAATTATAAATCGCCAACAAAGACTTTAAATTTACTTGCTAACTGAAATAAAGTCCGGAGTTTCATTTTAAAATAATTTCTGATTCCATTAGTAGCCCTGTAGCTCCGCAAAGGTTTCGCCCTCAAAACTCACTAAACACCTAGTAAATATAATGAACACCTGCGTCGGTCGCCAGCCTGTCCTGCATAAATTATGCAAACCAAGGGTACAGCAAACAAACCACAAATCCCTCGGCCGGGTATCAAAAATATTTTATTATTTTATAAGATCTGACTGTATTAGAAGAATGGAGAAATGTCAATTTCTAGTTACACGACGCGCTACCTACTGAGGGTCGAGCACGACTTTACGAATGCTGCGTATCGTTACGGTTATCGTATCGAGATCGAGAAACCTCATACTAAATTTTAGTTCCAAATACGCTCACGGGCGGGCGCTGTTATAAACGTTATACAAACTCGACAACGTTTACTATTCGATTTTACGTGACGCAGGTTTCGAAAAGTCGTGCTCAACCATCTGTGTTCCCACAAATATGACTATTACAATATACTAGTATAGTAAAATGAATTAACCAGGCCAAAGAATACAGGCGTATTTAACTATACCAACTCGTAGATGTAAAACTGTTCGACGAAAAACCGCAACACGTACATTGCGTACAAAGATAGGAAATCAATCGAAAAATTTATTCAAACGTTGTGACCTCAATACTGGGCAACTTGCGCCCAGTTCGGGCAGACGGAAATAGGACGCAACCTGCTACTAGGATGCGAAGAGCAGGAGACTCAGCTGAGTGGCGCGCCTACGTCCAGCAATGGACACCGCTAACCTAACACTGTAAAACATGAACCTCAATATTGAACTCTGTTCGATTTAACTGTACAATTTGCAGAACCTAACATTTCCGGCTAAATGGGACTGATATTCGTGAGTGATCCGTTTGTTTCACTATGATTGATTGAATATCTAAGTAGTTTCATCACTACTGTATCGTTGCAAACTGCTGCAATACCTATGTTAAAGAGGTTGGCTGCATTAGAGGTAAACAACTTTTTTCCAATACTAGAGTTTAACCGGTAGGTTAAACTAAGGTAGGTAATAGGTATATTACCCTATGGATCCTGTCATGAGAGTAAAGAATTTTCAATTTGACAATAATAGTTTTAAAGTTTCTCATCGACCCAAAAAAATTAAAATATATACGAGTAGGTCTGTAGGAATTGAGAACCTTCTAAATTTTTAGTCCTTACTTGTAGACCGTCAATATTATAGAATATTTAGATAAAAATATTTGACCTAAATACAGCGGGAGTACGACGAAACTCGCTAGCAGGTATTGTTAGCATTCAATACGCGAGCCATAGCAGTTTACACCCCATTCAGACGACCGGGGACCGCAGCTTCTAATATAACGCGTGGAAACGGGCTATACAATGCACGTGTGTGAATGAATATAGAGATTGCCAGACCTTGTTGTTCGAGTTTAGGTAGATATCTGCCTCTTTGTGCTCTGTGTGAATTAATTACGATATATCACAGTAGTGTTCATTGAAATAAATCTATTTCGGATATAAATTTCAGCGTTTAAAACAGAGTTGAAGATGGACTTGCCTGACAAGAGTGGTAGAGCCTTCTTCAAATAACATCGTCTACGTAGAGTACATTTCCGGGAAAAGTGAAAAAAATTGTCAGACATGTATATTTGAGTATTTTTGATAGTTTTGACTGTAAATTGTAGTTAAGCCTTAAATAATTAATAGAGTAACACTCCTAACGGCTAATGCAGAAACACCAAATAAAGTAATTACCATAAGACCTATGCAGAATTAGCTTACTTACTTTATTTACACAGCTGGTTTATACGGTCATAGGTACTTCCGTAACTACAGATAAATCCAGTAATCCCTTGTTTAAAAACGTCACTTATAAAAAATACCACGAATTGTTTTCATTTTACCGTGACATGGCTGCTGCTGATGGCTGGATGTTTCCCGGACGACCGCCATCTTGTGCAGATTGTATCACGTTAAATGGCTGACAAAAGGCGCGCTGGAAACACTGCCAACGAGCCATTTTTGAATTTTTTTACTGTATGAGTTATGTTTTTTTTTTTTTGTTTAAAGCACAGTGACCCGAAACACATTTTATACTGAGAATTATTTGTACGAGTCGTAGTTCCATTCAGTAATCTTTATAGGTGATTTATACGAGAAGAAATGAAATTAATTTTATTTAACAATTTTAGTAGGTAGTCAACCAATTCGAGTCACAGTATTTATTTTACCGTGACACAACTTCTGTAAACAGTCTACTTTGTTCTATTATTTATAAAGCAAAAAGGCAAAAATTTATACTTACTTAATTTTGTGCTCTGATGTTATTGTTTCTACAAAATATTTTTATCGCAACGATATATTATTATTGTCTTTATGCATATCGTTGTTAACGAACAAAGTTTACTTACTTGAAAATAGCAGTTGAGAATACGTAGAATACCCACAGAGTACGTAGTTACATTACTAGGGGGCACGGCAGTGCTCCCGCCAAGACAAACCACAAGAGGCGGCATACATTTACCACCTGCCTCTACTTAAATACCTATTGCAAAGTTTCACTTTTAAAACTCTATAAGCTCTTTGAAAAGCTCTTTCTTTATTCCACCCTACCGTTAATTTCTAATTTAAATGTAGCGTAGCAGATTTTATCTCATCCACCGTCGATAAAAGGCGTTAACAAGAGTTTAAAGTCTTGATTTTTTTATGGCTCTCACAAAAGGAGTTCTTTTATAAAGTTTATTAATTTGTTGAACTCATCTAGGAAGATAATCTGGCTGCAGTGCCGGGAAATGAGAAAAGTTCGCAATTGCCGTGTAAGCATCTACGGTGACCGTATGAAAGTTTTAACTGATCAGGATCAGTGCCAAATGACTGGGGTGAAGTAGAAAACTACACTACGACTACACGACTAATGGGGACTCTATTCGTCCCACAGGCCGACTTGCGTCAACCTAAGTTATACAGTTAACTCACTAACTCGGAGTTACCTTGAGTAGTGAGTTAAATAACCCGATTAATGCAAGTCAGCGTTAGCGCTGTTGTCTAACTGCCGCAGTCTGAGATACTAACAGTCGAAAGTAGGTAATGGTGATTTTTCAATCACTTCTTTTTAATATTTGTTGGTTGTTGGTTGCATTTACACGTAGATATTAAAACAGAACGAGTTCAATGATAAGGGTTATTTAAACCAAAACAAGAATGTGACATTTGTTAAGGTAATTCCACAATCAACAAAACCCGAACGTAAATCCGGTTTCAATTGTTTTAAAGCTCTTTGTAAAAAGCTCCGGGTATAAATACTTCTGGCACTCCTTTTTATCCTATCTACATATAACTATAACGTCGAGAAAATTCGAAACTTTTACCTAACATTGTTCAAATGCCAACAACTATAATATTTTTAATTCGGTAGATTGATATAATATTATCCCACTTACCAACTCCGCTAAAAACGGTTTTCGATTTATAAATCATTGAAATCGCAAAAGAAATTGAAAGCGTACGGTCAATGAATAAGTTATGTACTGATTTCCCGAAAAATCTTTTGATTCCGTACCTTTCTTTCATCGTTATTGCCATATCGGGCCTATGATGAAAGTAAATTATTTTCCTTCGCCTCATCCCGGTAAGGGGATCGAAACCGCTTCCCTTTATGAATGAACCCTTTGTTAGATAATGCAAGTCAGACGTTCTATTCAGCTGCTGGACCTTTGAAATTGGTAGCGAAAATGATTTATTTTCGTCCGAAAACATGGAAATCATTATACAAACAGTTTTGATTAAAAAAACATGCCAAATGGAGGAAGGCTTTTGCGGAAATCGCTAAAATTTTAATGTTTTATATTTACCTCATTTTCAATTAATATGTCAAGTTTTTCTAATTTAAAAACTATTCAAACAAGACAGCTAAACTTTAAGCAGTGCATGGCGTCTTGTTATTTTTAAGTAACGTCAGACCACTGGGACAGTCAAGGGCACCAATATGTATACACCACAAAGTCCCAAAAATATGTATACAGACCTTATTACTGCGACGGTAAGGTTGATATATACATATTTTTGCAACTTTGCGCGGATCCATGTCTTTGACTTTGACTGGACAAACCTCTTCGCCTACGGCAAGAAAATGATGTTACCAGGAGGTTTGTTTTAAAATATTTCATTAAAAATAAATTATTATAGCTATGTATAAATTATGGTAATACAACTACAACCGCTTTCTTCCCAGTTTCCTGCAGACTTTTAATGCCGCCCCAGACCGGACCCTCGGGCCGGGTCCGGCGATCGCTCACCCACGTCTCGCCGGTCCGTCGGTCTTGACATCCGGCTCCAAAACAGGTAACCCTTTTTATAATCATTTACGTAGGTATACTGAAAAATTCTAACTTTTCTTACAACTCGAATGATTCAGGCTCAGGCAAAGGCGGTAAAATGAAAATGCAAACAGACAATAATGACAACAACATACTTACGGAAAATAGTCTATAAACTAATATATATTACCCATAGCTCTATAAACAACAGCATTATTTTCAGCAGTGGCTATCTTAGATAAGCAATCCCTATCGTTAAGCCGAAAAACTGTATGCTACAGTATTATAATACATGCAGTGTAGTTGGGGTAATTCCCTGTCAGACTTCACAATAATTATCCTTACCTTACGGCTTACTTAAAACTGCTAAACGTCTGGACAGGCCGTACATTTCGTTAACAAACGCAAAGGCAAATGGAGGCTTAATCACTGTGAATCGTAGCGGAGTCGACACTGATTGCAAATTAACGGAATTTATTGTACTAATTACGGGGCCAATCAAACGGGCCGTATCTTCGGTGCAGGTGGACGGGACACAGCCGTTCCATTACGAGGGAAATTGACGGCAAATGAAGGCATTTCATTACATTAAAATTACAGTTATTATTTTCAACCTTATAAGTAAAACAATTAATTATTATGTAGCCATTACTATGTCATAGTACGTATATTATACTATGAGTGTTACTTAGCGCAAACCTAGTAAAATTAAAGAAAGATGTTTAAAGCCTTTAAGCCGCATTCCCAGGGATTCACTTTTTCCGTCGGGCAAAGGTTTTCCTTGTCTTATCTTAAGGAAGTTTAGAGAAAGCAACTTCATTTACCTTGCCTACAATACGAGTATAAATTCAGGTTTAGAGATTAAATGGTTATACCAAACAATCGTTATAAAATAAGTTCTAACTTTTCGTAATAAGGATTTTTTTTTTCAAGAAGAAGTCTCTACATATTGATTCTCAATAGGTACTGTGTCTAGAGGTAAGTAAGTAAGATTAGCCCTTTGCTAAACGCCGTTTCTCCGGTAAATACCAGTGCCGTAACTCTTACCTCCAATAAAGACCAATTCAAAGCCGCTATTTAAATGATTTAAGTTCCCGCTCTAGTGTTATTTACAGTTATGAGCGAAGTTCGCAACTAACAGATCGCAGGGAAAGATCAGGAGCAGTGTTTGCTGGATTGTTGCTTGAGTTCTCTATGGAACACAATTCGAATAATTATGCTCGTGATTTAGAAAGGTCAATGTCTCCTGTGTTTCTGGGGTCGTTAACGCTTTCATTGCTAAGCTAACCTTTTTCCGAGACTTTTCAAGAGCGTCAATGCAATGCAATATTTAATTACTGTAAACAGGTAAGCCGATAATGACGTTCAAAATAAGCTTTTGTATGGAACTTTCCATACGTAATTTATTGAATCAGGCGTTTACTTTGCGGAGGTCCATATTTATGAACTAAAAAACAATTACTTTGCTCACCCGCGACCACTAATGACAAATAGTTATATCTGTGCGGCAAATGTATATTTCCATGCAACACCTCTGCCTCCACTGCTACACGAATCAACACATGCCACACAGACCCAACTATCACTACCACCACTATACTAAACGCTGACGCGTTTCGGCACTCTCCACGAGGCCATTTACGAAGCACAACAACAACCGCTCAACATGCCACCACTCCCACCACTCCCATACTTGCACTTTCCATACGTGCAACTGACATTAAATGTTTTCAGCGGCAAACGCGTTTAAAAGGAGTTTAAACAAGTGCAAAGAGCATGTTCCCCCGTTTTTGTTGACAATCATTATGCTGACGATTTGAGGCCTGTGCTCTAATATACGTAACTGTACCTGCATCCGTAGTCTTGGGAAGCATAAAAGTTTAGTACATACCTACTGCTTGTAATTTCATCCCAGCTAAGCGTTTTCAAATTTATAGCGACTTTAATATTATATCCTTCGCAAGATAACGCCAGCGCTTTAGTACAAACGATAAAATCTTTTTCCTAAGAGTCTTACGGTCTACTAATACGGTAAAACAACAGTATATAGATTAGGAATAGGAGGGAATGTAAACACCAGTAAACATTATACTGTTCACTGAACGCTCATGGGATTTCAAGGAATTAAGAATTACGTTCTATGGATTTTGAATGCGTGTGTTGGTGTTGGAGTGGTAATACAAATAATTTTATCTACACACATATCATAAGTCCTCTATAATGGAAAAACCGAAACCGTAGAAACCGCAGAAAATGACCAGCATTTCAGCATGTCGCCGACTGCTTGTCGCCAGCACCCACCAGCCACTAGAAGCAGTAAAATAAAAGTCACTACGACATCGAATTCGATGTCGAATTCGATGTCGTTAAGAGTTTCAAATTTGAAAACCAACGTAATTTACAATCATAGTAAAATAAAACGGATCACTCACGTACTTATATAAGTTGAGTTATAAATAATAATGTGATAATTTACAGTGAAAAAAAAAAACAGTCTACGAAACGTCAGCTTGGTATGTTTGTCTATGATTTAAAAAAAACAGTCAAATTCGTCACAGGTATGGGTATGATATGCCTTCGGCTTCTGAACCCATCTTAGAGTACATATAATATGTGTGTAGATAAAGTAATGTATGCAACTTCACATAATTAGCCCATAAGGACATAAGTCATTAATTATGTAGCAGTTGTATAAACTACTATAGGCGTACCCTGGCGATTACATATAACTTGATTAGATAAGGCGATATCTTTAAGATATCGATCCTTGAGGAAAAGCCGTTTCGTTGTAAACAGTCGAGGAAAGTCATGGCAGCTGAGGGTCGAGCACGACTTTACGAAAGCTGCGTCACGTAAAGTCGAATAGTAAACGTTGTCGAGTTTAAACATTCGAAAACAGTCGCCCGTGAGCGCATTGGGAACTAAAATTTAGTATGAGGTTTCTCTATCTCGATACGATAACCGTAACGTTACGCAGAATTCGTCAAGTCGTGCTCGACCCTCTGGACGCTGTCGCTTTGCCACTACATTTGTCGCCTGTGGCTCGAGCACGAGTTTTTACCAAGAGTCAAGTAGTAGTAACGTTATCGTATGGCCATCGAGAAACCACCAAATACGCTCATGGGGGGTGCTGTTCCAAACGTCATACCTACAAACTTTCTCGATGGCGATACGATAACGTTACTAGTTATTCGATTCTTGGTGAAAACCCGTGTTCGGGCGGGGTTCGAAACTCTAAAACTTGCCCAGAAATACAAGTTTTGGCACAGACTGAGTGACCAACTAACCGTTGCAAGCCAACCTGATCCACAAATTATACATGATGTCAGATAGTGAACCGTAAATATTATTTTGTATTTCTGGGAAAATTTTAGAGTTTCGAACCCCGCTCGAACACGGGTTTTCACCTATTAAGGTTGAGTAAGTCTTGACGTAGATACGGCCTTGAGGAGGTTTTTATTGCGACAGCTGGATTATCAACAAGAAGAGTCACAAATAAAACTTCACAGGGGTGTTCGACTAGACTAGTTCAATTACTTGCTGAACTATTCACGGTTCATTGTTACGAGATCCTGACTAATATTGTCGTTATAATGTATCACTGCCGATGAACAGTACCTATTTAACGAGAAAAACAAGGGGTGCTAGCCACTCTGATATTAGAATATTTACTGCGACTTAGAAAGGTAAAAGGCTTCACGTGTACCGAGGCTACCGGGGCCTGATCAGTTTTACTGCAGCGAGTAGAGCACTTAGTGCATTGAGGCAAACAAACTGGTGCTTGCCCCCCGGTGATTAGGTAACTACGGCTATAAAGGGCGAGGAATAAACAATAAAAAGGAATAGTACTAGATTACCGCATGTCCCTAGAAACTATGGGAATTTAGTGAACTTTAGTAAAATAACTACGAGTAGGTAAGAATCGGCGGGCACTCAAAACTAAAAAAATCCGTCCAGAGCGAGTCGAGTGCAGCGAGTGATCCGTGTCATCATAATTACCTATTATTAATATCATTTGTTAACTTCTATCCTATACAACTATTACAGAACCCAATGATACCACAGATGTCTTAGTAGCCTAACTTTACATTTTAGGACCCTATTCATAACCATTTGCAAAGGAAATAAAAATATTGTATGCGTTTCTTTATTTTTTGCAAAATTGCTGATCCTGAGATAACCAGCTGTGAGACACCGACGGAGAGACGGACAGACAGAAAGGCTGAGTAACACCATAAGGGTCCCTTTTCACCATTTTGGTACGGAACACTAAAACGTATGCACATATAATCTACTATTATTACCGCATGAACGTGATAACCACTATGCAATCCCTATGTGTGTATATGTGTGTCTGTGTGGTGTGTTAGGCGAGCCGAACGAGCAGCCCGAAACGGTCAGTCGTTCCTATTTCCTGCCCGCCTGCCTGTCATGAGTGTTGGCAACAACAGCAATAAATTTATCCGCTAAGATGGTAAGAGTGACTCTCGCTTACTCCCTTGCAAAGCTGTACGTTAACCATTCCTTTTACCACCACGGCTGTTTTAAATTGCCATGAGTTTTTACCTGTCTCTTCTCAAGACCTGGTGATACCAATATAGTCTGCAAATCATACTTGTGAATACACTATTCTTAATATAAATTTCTTGTATTTGAATACGAATCGTGCAGGAGATTGCCGCTTAAGGCGAAAATAATCGCTAACGCAACTACCCTCGTTTTATCGTATCTTGTATTACTGTCTAATGTAGGGCAGCTCACTACACTGATTAGGTACGTCACTTTGTGAACAATAAAATTAAAAGCACCGTCAATTATTATTGAGTTCGTAGATGGCGGCTATTGTGTTAAGCACTAGGCCGAACATCAGTTTTCGAATCCTGCATAACGCTAACATTATCGTGTCGAAATCAAGAAACCCCATACTAAATTATAGTTCCAAATACGCTCACGTTCGGGCGCTGTTCCAAACGTCATGTATACAAATTTCTCGATCACGTTACGCAGGATTCGAAAACTCGTGCTCGACCCTCTGAGGCAGAGATCTAGGTGCCATACGAAATGAACGATACAGAAACATCTTTATAGTGAAATTAGCTACAGGCTTATTCACTTAGAGGAGCGATACATTGGTTGGAAATAATCGAAAGCTGGCGAAAATTTTTTGGCGTTTAACATAGCAATCACTCAAAAACATTGAGCAATATGTACACGGTTTAGGGCGCTTCTCCGAGCTGAGCTGTTTTCCGTGACCTTCGGTGGACCAATTATTTTTTTCGCTATTTTTATATCTATTAAACAGGCCTGAATTTTAAAAATATTTGTACCTAGTGATGGCTTTCATATGAACCAAACATTTCGTGAGATATTTGATTTTATACGATCACCGAAATCAAAGACATTCACCGAAATCAAATCAATATTCAATAAATTGTGCCACCGAAACCGAAAATGATTCCACTACAAACTTGGCAGTAAAACAGTAATTACAAATTATAATTATATCATATTGACATAACATACATAACTGCCAAAGAAATCATTAGGTATGAATTTTGTTGTGAAAAGGTTCCTCGGGGGTGCGCGATTCCATTTTCTCGAATTATCGTTATCCCGCTGCAGGAATTTGGCAGTTTTCCGGGACAAAAAGTAGGAGGGATTCCTCGATGTTCAAGCTATCTTCTTGTCAAATTTCATCAAGATCGGAAGTCCGGTTTTTTCGCGAAGAGGTAACAAAGAAACAGACAGAGTTACTATCGCTTTATAATATTAGTATTGAGTATGGATAGGTGTAGGTAAACAAAAATCGAACTAGTTAGCAAGGATATTTTATTTGGACACAGATAAAGTGAGAGCACTGATAAAAACCGCAACCTAAGGTTTGGAAGTCGCTCTGACATCCAAACCGGAAGATGCGGATTTGATTCAATCATAGTTGTTTTTAATGAATTCTTAAGGATCCCCGAATGTCTAACAAAAAATGATTCTGGTATTAACCACTCTATATCGATTATTAATCTTGCGATACGACCTTCCTCCACGTTGTCTTGATGGGTACTGAGTCTGACTGAAGTCACTTTACATATTTTGTGTTGTAATTCTCACTAAAGCCACAGTGAATGAAGCACTGATCGTCTCGTAAAGCAGATTTTAACTATTTTATAAAGCGACGTTGCGTTTATTAGCCACATATTGCATATACTTTTCAGCTATTTTATCCAACTCTTCGATTAATCCTTTTGGAGAGGTAGTTATTTTCTCTATTAAATTGTTTGTATCATAGTTTTTGTCTGACCATTTTTATCGTAATTGGTTTTTTTCTTTTTCTTCTGTCAACTGTCAAATTATTTGTGACAGACTTCGTTTTGCAATTTTTGCACTGTCTCGATAGACATTTGAAGTTAGGTATTATCACAACACAAAGAAGCCAAAACCTCTCGGGGGGCTATTTTCAGTTATAATAAATAAATTTAATAAATAAATAAATAATTACATTTTTGTGTATTTTTTCAGCGCTTAAATAATCAGATTAAAGTTTTCATGGAGTTCGCAAAGCCAAGTGTCCCTGTCTTCAACTGTCATTTTCACCCAAAATGGTCGTTATTTACAGAAATTCGAATAACCAATTAGATATTCAGGATGTTCTTGCTTATACTTCTTATGTATATTTAACAACGATTCAGCGTGGATTCGCTTCTCTTTCGTTATTTTATTTTTAGTTACTTGATCTTTTTTTCCCGGGCACAAGCGGCTGTTCTCATCTTCTTCATAAAAAAATTCAATGTCAGACCGCATTTGACGAAGAGCATCTGATATTAGGTTTTTTGTGCCCTCTGAAGCCTGGCTTTCTGTATCTGTACCTGTCATGTTATTGATTTCATCTGGTAACTTTATTTGCTTGCTAAGTAGTTCGATTCTTCTTTTCAATCTAAATACTTGTTTTCTGTAAGTCTCTTTTTCTAATTTAAGTTCAGTAATCCGGTGGTGTAATAATTTTAATTCTTTGTTGACTCTGTATTTATACCGCTTAAAAAGCGAAGCCTTGGTAAGTTTGGTCCGTTTTGGTGTTTGTATTATGGTTTCTTTTATTTCGCTTCGATCATTCGTTTTGACATTGAAATTGGATACGATTTGGGGACGTGATCTTGTCTTAATGGAGCTGTCACTTAATGGGCTTGAAGGAGCTGGAGAATCAGCGCCAGATGAGGGCACCGGGCTTGGCAGAGTTGGCAAAGGGCTTGATGGTTCCATAATAGGTACGAAACCTGAAGGATGCTGCTGTTCTTGTTCGTTCTGGTGTTCGTGGTAGTATTCATTTTGATCTGACATCGCTAGAGGGTCATTGCCGTGGTGTGTATTTTCTGAGTTTTCATTTATATTGGTCGTAATTTCTATAGGTGTTTCCATATTTACAGCCTGCTTTTTTTTAATTTTATGCTTTCTTGAACTTTCTCTGCTTTTTTCTCTCATTATTTTTTGAACATGACGAGGCATGTCACCGACCCTTTTAATTTTCCCTTCATCTTTTCTTTTGCGATATCTCTCCCTATCTTTCGCTTTGTATATCTCGTAGAGGGCTGGATTACTCCTTATTCTTGCTTTACGAGCCTGTTCAGCAAGCTTCTTTTTTTCTAATTTTTGTTCTTTCGTCTGGTTTGGCATTGATGTATCTAAAAAACATTATTTAAATTAAATTTGTATTGGTTAAACTACGAACAATAATCTTATCAAACACAGAATATTTTTACTTCCACCTTCTGTTCAATCCTTAAAACACATCCACAGAGTAAAGTTAGTACATTATTTTACCTATTTAACCTATTCTGTCGGTATTTTTATTTTACCATTGTCCTGTGTACAGTAAAGGATTTACGTATATACACATACATACACAGTGAACAATCAAAATTCATAACTTTTTGATTTACCACCTACAAGCATTTGGTTATAATTATTGTCTGCACTTAGACTACTAATAGCTTTTATTACCTAATCAGTAGCAAAAGTAGAAGGTCATATCGCACATATTTGGAGCAGCCCGACTAGGGAAGTACCTCTACAATAAAGAAGACTTGAGATCTTGTATGTTTGTATGAAAGTATGTGTGCATTAAACTTTATTGTACATAAAACAGGTGACGTACAGTAGGCAACAAAAACATAACTATTGTACAAAAGCGGAGTTATCCCTTTAAGCGATCTCTTCCAGTTAACCTTTGAGAAATGAGTTAAGAGGAAAAAAAACTGACGATGATAGACAAATTAAAACAAACCACGGCAACTAAAAAACTATTAGGTATTTTTGTTTGAATATGCTTATTACATTCTGGTTAGTGCTTATTTATAAAAAGGAATGGCAATAAAAATGTATGACAAATTACTAATGACTGTTCCGAATGAGACAGACGGAACTATTCTCTCTCTCTCTCTCTCTCACCGGCTTTCAAATCACTAGCGTCGCTGCGGCCTCGCTCCCTAGTTTATATTTTCTAATTGATAATATATCAGTTTAAAGTGTGCAAAAAGTGGATTTTATTTGGAACCAGCCCCGAAGAAACAAAAAGAACATTGGTCCTTCGAACAACGGGGGTGAGAACATCGCCAATTCACAGTTTGCAAGTCGAAGAAACCACTCTGATCGGCCACCATTTTTTTCCGCCCGGTACACCTACCGCATTTTGTCAATTTTATCAACCAACGAAACGTGAGTACAAAACACACTGCACAGAGAAGACACCAAATTATCCGCAATAGCGAACTTCACTTCAAAACCGCGTGAGACAATCGCAGTACTGCCAACATAGCAACACAGGTCGTCGCGCGTGGAGAGAGCAGGTGCAGTCAGCAAGTGTGCTACTGACCTTAAATTCGAGATTGTCCATAGTCTATGCTATGTTACGATATTAAAAAAGAAAAAATAAGAGTATAGATTTTACAATCGATCGACGCTTTTTACAAGTGATTTATTATTTACACAGATCTTTACAATTTTATACTTATACTACGTTATATACAATATTTACAAAGCTATACCGAACGAACGACAAAATATTCTACAGTACAGTTTAGTAAACATGGATTTAGCAACGCTAATAGCGCAAAGAGGTTCTTTGAAAGGTAAACTTACCAGAGCTGCTAACTACGCTGCCAGCTTTGACACCTTAACGGATAATATACGTGAACTTAAAGTGCGTTACGACGATTTATCACCGCTTCTTGACAAGATAGAAATTGTGCAAGCACAGATCGAAGTACTCGACAATGACGAGGATAGACACTTGGTTCACGAGCGGGAACGGGAAAACAACGAGCAAAAATACTATCAGACGAAGGCGGCTATGGAACGCATACTTTTCCCCTCGTCTCACAACAGCACACTCATAAACTCCCAGATCACCCAATCTAGAATCAAGCTACCCCAGCTCCAATTACCTTCGTTCGATGGCTCAATAAAGGACTGGCCGGTATTCAAGAACATTTTTCAATCGACAGTAGATACGGCGGACATTCCAGTATTGCATAAATTTCAGTATCTAAAAGTGTCATTAAAGGGTGAGGCAGCAGGTCTCATCAGTTCGTTGCTTATATCGGAAAGTAATTATAATAAGGCATGGGAAATATTAATTCAAAGGTACGAAAACAAGACTATTATTGTTAATCACCATATAAAATCATTTGTAAACCATCCTACTGTAACTAGATTTAATTTAAAAGAATTTTTAGTCACATTACAACAAAGTTTGGACTCACTGCGAGCTTTAAACCTTCCAGTCGACCAATGGGATGTGTTATTAGTATTTATACTCACTCAAAAGCTGGATAATTCCCTCCGAGCTGCCTGGGAAATGAGTCGTAAGGAGACAGCTATACCCAAGTACAAGGAGCTCTCGGAATTTCTTAGCTTGAGAGTGACTGCCTTTGAAATGTTAACAGAAAGACAATCAGATAAGCCTAGTTCTAGTCAAACTAGAGTGTCACATCTAACCTCAGTATCTAACTATAAAAGTAGCAATAGCTGCCCCATGTGCCAAGGAGAACACAGGTTGCATAAGTGCCCGTGCTTTCTCGAATTATCTATACCAAAACGAATTGAATTTGTAAAAGCAAAATGTTTATGTTTTAACTGTTTACAGGTTTATCAGTCTAAGCACATTTGTACAAAAACAACTTGTTTCACTTGTCGTGGCAAGCACCACACAAGCATACATATGGATACCCAGCGGAAAGTAAATTATGCCGCAGTTACAGACAATTGTAAACAACATTTACATACACCCAGCACTTCCACAGTAAGTGAACAGATGCCTAATGCCTATAGTTCATACAGTCAACAGACACTAGACGTTCCTAACATACAATCATCAGCTCAACAGACACTTAACATTCCTAGCATACACACATCTAGTCAACAGGCAGCCAAACCTAGCATACCTACTAACAGTCAACAGATAGCCACTATTCCTACAAACAATGTTAAAACAGCTTCAACCTCAACAGTCATGCTAGTAAATACTAACGCACCACAAATTTTACTTTCAACAGCCATTGTTAACATCCGCGATGCGGAAGGCCGCTGGCACAAGGCGCGCGCTCTGCTGGATTCAGGCAGTGAAGTCAACATCATGTCACATCAGCTGGCAACAATGCTTCAACACAAGTTTACTTATAATTCATGCCATATACAAGGTATTGGCAACACACACAAACAAACACAAGTGAGTGCAACCACTGACATAACCTCGCGATTCAATGATTATCATGCTAGTCTGACATTTGTAATAATGGACAACATAACAGTTCCATTGCCACATTCATTTGTTAGCACACAGGCTTGGAACCTTCCAGTCTCACAGGCTTGTATGCTGGCAGATCCAACATTCTTTGTCCCTGGCAACATAGACCTACTCTTAGGGGCAGAAATATTCTATGACATTCTACAATCAGGCCACATAAGACTAGGACCTAGTTTGCCACAGCTTATGGAGACTCGCTTTGGCTGGATAGTGTCTGGCACATATATAGCAAATATAAAAAGTATAAAATCACCACAAATTAGTTTGTTTGTTACTGCACAGCAAACTGACGACATTTTATGTAGGTTTTGGGAACAAGAAGAAGTCAAACCCCACAAGTTTCTTTCTAAAGAGCAACATTATTGCGAACAACTGTTCCAAGACACAAGTATTCAGACCAAATCAGGTCATTACATGGTTAACTTACCTATAGTGCCAGACAGACTCACGGAATTGGGAGATTCATTTAACACAGCTTATCGTTGTCTGTTACAGCTTGAAACCAGATTCCAAAAGGACCCGAATTTACACAATGAATATAGAAAATTCATACATGAGTTTGTTGAATTGGGGCATGCAGAGTACATAACAGACTTCAATCAACCTACATGCCTCAGCAAGTCATACTTTCTACCTCATCATGCTGTTTTAAAACCTGATAGTCAGAGCACTAAGCTTAGAACTGTGTTCAATGGTTCTGCTAAGACCAGCACAGGAATTTCATTAAATGACATACTCTTTGAAGGTCCAAACATTTATAATGATTTACTGGATATAATAATTAGATTCAGATTGTATAAATATGTGTTTACATCAGACATTGTGAAAATGTTTAGGAACATTTTCATAAATCCAGATCATCGGTCACTACAACGTGTGCTGTGGAGGGACTCGAAGTCGGATCCATTGCAATGCATTCAGCTCTCGACTGTTACATATGGGACTAAATGCGCTCCATACTTAGCTTGCCGTACGTTACGCGATCTAGCCGAAAGAAATAAACTAAAATACCCACTTGCCGCAGACTGCATTTGGTCAGATTGCTACATGGACGATTTTTTGTCCGGCGGACAATCTTTAGACCATGTTAGGTCATTATGCACTGAACTCATTGAACTATTAAAAACCGCGAACTTTGAGTTGCACAAGTGGTTCGCAAACCACCCTAGCATATTAGATCACATTCACATGCTACATTTAGATACAGATCAGAATAACTGTTCATACGATTTTGCTCCTGAACATATGGTAAAAACATTAGGTTTACGATGGATGCCATCTAGTGACAGATTTCAGACTTATATACCAGAATTTAAAGATGTAAAACCTACAAAGAGAAATGTATTGTCTCAGATATCTCAAGTATTTGACCCCATAGGAGTACTTGCACCCACAACAATATTAGCTAAAATACTTATGCAAGACATTTGGAAACTTAAGTTATCATGGGATAAAGAACTGCCTATACAGATTCAACACACTTGGTTTGAGTTTTGTAAACAGTTAGGCGAATTAAGACTAATACAAATACCTAGATGCTATTTTGCAGATATTCCATCGACTATCACTTTGGTAGGCTTTTGTGACAGTTCTGTAAAATCATTTGGAGCTTGCTTGTACTTACATGCAACTTATCACAACAGAAAACCTACTTGCAACTTAATCATGGCTAAGACTAGAGTTGCACCCATACGCACTCAATCGGTTCCCCGACTTGAGTTATGCGGCGCACTGCTGCTAGCACAACTCACGGATAGATTTTTTAATGCAACAACTAACAAATTACTTGTGAATGAAACTGTTTTATTTACAGATTCGTTAATTGTGCTCAACTGGATTAAGACACCATTTAATAGAAAACTTAACCCTTACGTTTCACACAGGCTTATGGAAATTATAGAAACAACCAAGAGTGAATCCTGGCATTACGTTAACACGAAGGAGAATCCAGCGGACCTCTTAACAAGAGGCGTTTATCCTAGCAAGCTGCCAGCACTTACTCTTTGGTGGCAAGGACCATCATGGTTGCTTGACGAACAAGTTCGATGGCCTTTAACCGTGCCCTCTATTCCCATAGAATCAGAGTTGACTGAGGTCACGTGTAAAACAAATTTTCATCTCGTGGCTAATAATCAACATAATCCATTTTATGAACTGTTCTTGAAATATTCTAGTTTCAGCAAGATAATAAGAATTATTGCGTTTGTTCATAGATTCGTACACAATTTGAGAAACAGGCGAAACCTTCTAGTATCTCATTTGTCAGTTCGTGAGCTAGATTTGGCAAACAAATTTATCATTAAAGTAGTTCAAGAGCAAGCTTTTCCTAGAGAATTGAAAGAATTGAAAAGGTTAAAATCACAGTCTGACAGTCAAACTTGTACTACTGACACAAATGCTGATTTGTTTACATTTAGGTCCAGCCCGTTGAGAAAACTTAATGTATTCATTGATAGCCATGGACTTATTCGGGCAGGCGGACGCTTAAGACATTCTGACATTCCTTATGATCACGCTCATCCTATCGTACTTCCAGCTAAGGATCACATCACAACACTCATAATCCAGCACTACCATTTAAAGCTGCTACACACTGGAACACAGACCACATTAGCTACTATCCGATTTAAATACTGGCCTATAAATGGTCGAAGTGAAGTGCAGAAGGTAATACACAGATGTACACGGTGTATTAGATTTAGAGCGCAGGCATGTGGGCAGCAAATGGCTGATCTGCCCGCCCCTAGGGTGACTCTGTATCGTCCTTTTACACATGTGGGAGTTGATTTCAGTGGCGCTATTTACTTAAGAACGTCAATGTCTCGCAACTGCAGGTATCAAAAGGGATACATATGTTTGTTTGTGTGCTTGGCTACTAAAAATTTACACCTTGAACTTGTAACCGAACTCACCTCGCAAGCTTTTATTTGTGCATTAAAGCGATTCATTTCTCGAAGAGGAGTTTCAAAGTGCATGTATTCGGATAATGCTAGTAATTTTAAAGGCGCTAATAACGAAATAAACGAACTGTATAAAATGTTTAAGAGTGAAACCTCTTACTCTGAAATTGTGAACTACTGTGCCATGAATGGCATGCAATGGAAATTTACTATTCCGCTAGCAAGCCATATGGGCGGAATTTACGAAGCAGGGATAAAATCGGTTAAGTCTTTACTTAAACGACAGCTTTGTAATACAAAATTAACTTATGAGTTTATGTATACACTGTTAGTGCAGGTGGAAGGAATCCTAAACTCTAGACCTCTTTGTGCATTGACAGATTTACCCAATGATTTGGAATACCTTACACCTTCACATTTTGTTTTAGGGACAGCAATTACAGACCTGCCAGAACCAAATTTGTCAGACATGAATGAGAGCAGGTTGAACATGTTTCAGAGGGTTAGTCAAATCAAACAAAAAATTTGGAAACAGTTTTATAATAACTATTTGTCAGAATTGTTACCTAGAAGCAAATGGTTGAAAATTAAAGTTAACTTAAAGATAGGTGACATGATTATTGTAAAAGACGAGGCTACCCCGCCGTCCTGCTGGCCACTAGGTAAAGTTATATCTGTTAACAAAAATTCCACTGATGATCTAGTAAGATCAGCGTTAATTAAAACGGCCACAGGCGAGTACACAAGGCCTATACATAAGCTTGTTTTATTGCCAGACAGTAAGACGGTGTAAACCTATAGCTTAATTTTAAGTAATGTCACAGTTATGCATTATGCATTTGTTATGTGACAGAGTAGGTTCACAAGTATACTGATGTATGCTGACCGTTTTGATGTACTTGATAATTTTGTAAGTACCTCCTAAGTTTTTCTATTAAGAAAGCGGGGGAAAATGTTCCGAATGAGACAGACGGAACTATTCTCTCTCTCTCTCTCTCACCGGCTTTCAAATCACTAGCGTCGCTGCGGCCTCGCTCCCTAGTTTATATTTTCTAATTGATAATATATCAGTTTAAAGTGTGCAAAAAGTGGATTTTATTTGGAACCAGCCCCGAAGAAACAAAAAGAACAATGACATGAAATCGCAATGCAATAATAAGTTTCAAAAATACTTGTTCAAATGGTTGCTTGACAAGTGTTTTTATTCTGTTGCTGACTTTTTGTACTGTGAAATTAATTAACTGTTTTATATATGACCTGTATGATCTTTATATGCTAATGATTTAATGGTAATTTTAATTTAATAAATTTTATAATGACAATTTTATTCGTTATTTAATTTATGATCTGTTGGCAGAATATGCTGTTACAATTATATTGAAACATCTGTACCTACCATATTCTAAGAAATAAAAAATCTATTCTATTCTAGCTAATATAACTACTACTACTTTTAAGAAACGAATGAATTTTTTGTCTATTTTCATAGTAAAAATTTATAGCGGTGCCCGTTTTATTGATTTCGGTGGTTAAAAAATCCACCGAATCCACCGAGATCACTGCCATCGAATTAAAAATTTTACGTTATTTTACAACTACAGAAAAAGTAAAAACATTAAGGAAAACGTCGCTTATCTAACAACACCGATTAAGTCAAAAATTAGCGGTTTTTACATTTGAATGTCATTGGATAGAGCTACTCATTGCGCGTCGATCTACCAATCATGTTCTAGACTTTTCGGCCAATAAGAGACCAGAATTAAAAAAATAGTGAGGTTGACCTTCCATCGCCGCTCAAGTCGTTGTTCGGCCATATTTTGACAAAAACAGCTAAGTACTTTGCGCTCTGTGTCTATTTATTGTTTTTCGTGGGTTTTGTGACCAAACTTGTGTAAAAAAAGTAATATTATCAAAGATAAAAGGTATCCTAATGCAGTTATTATAAGAAATACTGATTAATCAAAAATTTTATGAGTTTATTGCCATGTACTTAGGCGGTGTTTACTGAAATTGATGTTTTGACTTACGCGTTGTTACCAAGGAACCTAATGCTTGCATGGAATTAAATTGGAAAAATCATCATGGATGGAGAAGAATCTTCGGATCTAGGTTCTTTTTAACTATTCAAGTTCAGACGAAGAATTAATCTGTCAATCAACATCCTTTCCTTTTGACTTTCTCAGTTAACACAGCCCTAAGTCCAAGACAAATCGCTGCTTTGGAGGAATACTGTATTATTACAAAATACTACAATTTCGAGTTAGTTAGACCATGCAACGAAGAATGACCCGTATTATGTACTCACTAAAGATCATATTTGTATCGCAATTTTTGTAGCTGTGGTGCCACAAAAATACTTTATGCCATTGGTGGATATTGGTCGCCATTTTGTTTTGACAGTGACGTTTCACCAGTTGCAACATGACTTTCGAGGTGAAACTACGTTTTTTCTCCGTGAAACAGTGTTATCACAAAATAATACTATGACAGTGTGCTTCCTTTAATCTAGTACAGTGTATTATTTTGTGTTGATTCACTATTCTACAAAAAACAATGCAAATATTACTATCGCATTTTGTTTTGCAACCTTATTCCAGAAAAAGTGAGAACGAATGTAATGTTGTAATACAAAATAATACCGTATTGGATACAAAATAAAATTAATTAACCTGTCACTATTCTAAATAAGACTGTTTAAAAGATAATATACGACCATGGCGTTTTTGTTATGTTTTTGAATAAGACACTATATCCTAAAATATCAAGTAGATTTTTCAAGTTAATACCCTATTTCAGAGAAAACGGTACCCATTGTGGTTTGATATTTTATAAACTTGGTCTGATTATTGTTGTGTTGTGAAAAAAAAAATAGTTTTTGACCTCATTAGTTATATGCCTGTATATAATTAGTTAATTACATACAAATAAAGTGTCTCACAAAATAAGTCGACATTATATTTCCACGGAAAATGCCTTACTTCATGCAACAAGCTGACATAATAATCTACCGAATTTAACTTTGTTTTATTATTTCAGTGGCAAACCGACGAACGCTAAAAATGTTCCAGAAGGAACATAAATATTCCAATATTGAGTTACAAAAGCGCTTAGTTGATGCAACTTGTGACCAAAGGGCTGGCAGTTTTCTCTCTCAAAGAATCAGCATCGCTATTCAGCGAGGCAACGCTGCCAGCCTTTTGGGCACTATGCCACGGGGGCCTTATGTAGATTTAATTTAGTTTTAAGTTGTAGTTTATTTAGTTTAAGCTTAGATTTAATGTCATTGTAAATTGCTTTTATTTGATTCAATAAAGAATATTAAAAAGAAAAAAAAATCCTATAAACAAATAGATGATGATGTAAGTATTTTTTATATATCCTAAGTAATTTGTTTTTGTTGTAAAGACAGATTTTAATCAAAGTTTTGTACCTAAATATATTTCAATTTCTAATATTAATTACAGATCAATTACGCACACAATGAAGGTAATCGTATAGAACGCTAAATACTATCGCCACAACCGTATCAAGATAACAAGTTTACCGATAGTGGCAATGTACAAATACAAGATTATCCCTCGGATGACAGATGAGCGTTAAGAACCCTAACTACGAAAATACAAGTGATTCTTATTCAGATTCTGAAAATTACGATTATTTCTTCCAAAAAGAGATTATCAAAAAAAAAAAAAGTAACAAATGATACATAATCAAATTGATACTAAAGGTGGTCCCATGATTTCAAGTGTGACCAATACAAGTCCCTTTTTAATGATTACCCCCTTTGAGTCCCACAAGAGCATTTTTAATTATAATGATACTCAGTCATGTACTTCCAAAACAGTAAAATATACTCCACTGAGGTCATCAAGTTCAAGCTCTTCTTCAGATTCTAGCAGTTCAGACACGGAAACAGAAATCGTTCCCACTGTAAAACCAGAGATTCCATTTCGTATAGTGCAGATTTTACTGCATCATCTACTTCGAACATTCGAGCCATAATACCTCAAGGTGAAAATGTCATGCAGTCGCCTATAATTGAAATAAATACACGAATATCTAACCAAACAGTTTCTAAGGGTAGAGATTGCGATACCTCACCAATAGAACCTGTCTCAGTAGACACAAAATTGCAAGAGAGAGAAACCGATAATAAAACTTGTCGTAAACGGAAGGCTAATCCCACGAACTGGATATCGGTGAAATCAAAGGTTTTGAGAAATCATGGTAAATCATATATGACAAAAAATAATAAAGTAGTTCCTGAATGACGACTCAAAACTGCATTGTGGTGAGGAATGGTAATTCAAATGTAAAGAAAACATCACAGAATTACAGAGACAAAGCATTTTCTTGCAATGGCAAATACAGATGGTAATACGTAAATACAGAATACCTCTGACACTGCATGCCATTAGAGGAGGTTCGCCGAGGTAAACACCAAAACCACGCTATCTAGATCCGATGATTCGAGATGGTATAATCAAGCCCTTGGATTCAATTCCAAGGATTGAAAGCCATTACTGTCATGCAAATACCAAGCGAACGTACCTACATGAAAAAAAAGGAATTTTATTTACAGTTTTAGGTACTGCGAATTAAGTTACAAGTTTTATATGATTATTACACCTAAGAACAATATCAAAACTCCCACCAATGTTGTAGTTTTCTGTTCTTTTTTAATTTTTCTATGTATATATTATCTGTCATAATACTAAATGTGACATTGTATACCTTTATTTTTATGATTTGTTGCACTGCTGCTTTTGGTTAAATAACGGCCGAATTCGTGTTATGACTGTACAATAATGAATATTATTGCGTATGAATGTCTTAAACCAAAATGTGACATTGTTCTAGAGAAAATTGTAATGTTTAAGCAGAGTTATTGCAAAAAACATCATTATTTATGAAAAAAATATGTTACTTCACATGTGTCATTACGAAATTGACTCTGTATACGTCATAAAATTACCAACGACGTTCTAAAGTATGTCGAAGATCCTTTAATTTCTTATATGTTTTGATTCACGCAAAGGTTAAAATCCTAACACGTGTTTGGTCAATAAATATTACAATAAATCTTCTATATCTTTATTTGATTTCCACCAAAAAAAGTACAATAGGTCAAAAGTTACAACAGTTTGAAATAATACCAAACTTTAATCAGCTCTCCTGAAAAAAGTACCCGTTTTGAATTGCATCACTATTCCTGCAAAGCAGCGAAATATGATCACCTCAACACAGCACAAATCAAAATAAACTGATAATAGGTATTCATCATGTTGTAAATACTGGGATTCTTTTTTACCTCAATTCAATCACCACAAATACAAATCTGAGCAAAATCAATCTGAAAATATAAAAACCGGGCAAGAGCGTGTCGGACACACCCAGAATAGGGTTCTTAAGCCATAACGAAAAAACCCTGGCACAGATACCTAATTTAAAGGTATTTTCATCACACCTACTCAAAGCCAGTGTTAGCAGAACCCTACTCCTAAGCAAACTATACGCAGTTTGGAGTCAATTTATATCGGTTATCGATTTGGACAAACATAAGAAGTTGGTCAACTAATTACTCCCAGACCTGGAAAGCCTGCTTATCTCTGATAGTTGTCCATTTATATTCACTATATGCACTACTGGTCTGATTTATTTCACATTTCCAAATACAACAGTTTCTCTGGTAGAGGGGAGGGGGGACACTTGACTCCAACAAAAATGAGCACTTCAAAGCTAAATATGTTGCAAAAGAATAACTCTATCGAAAAATTATCTTCGAGGACCCCCAATATTTTTAAAAGACCCCCAGAGGTACCCCAAAAAAAAATATTATGTATATCTGTTATCTTGTATCTAATTAATATGTATATCTATGCAACATTACAGCTTTTTAGTACCAACAGTCTCTGAGTTATGCCGCGGACAGAACAGACAGACAGACGGACATGACGAAACTGTAAAGGTAAACGTCCACATGTCGGTATCGTACGCAACGGACGCATCGCACGCAACGAAAATATATGCAATGTGCGATGCGTACGATGCGGACAGGTGGACGCACTATATGAGTTTTTGTACAAAGATTACAACGATCCGTTGCGTGCGATGCTTCCGTTGCGTACGATATCGACATGTGGACGCTTACCTTAAGTGTTCCGTTTTTGCCATTTTTATTCGGAACTCTAAAATACACGGTTCTTTCGCTCTCCTGTAAAGTTGGTCAAAATGACTTGACCAGTGTTGTTATATAAGCGACGAAAAGAGCCACTCATTACGAAATCATATACCTCTGGGGATGGCTATTGAAATGAAATCGTCATTACACTGAACAAATTAATCGCTCCACCGAATTCAACAAAATACGTAACCAAATTCACCGAATAGCAAACATACCTTTAAAAATCCGCCTGTATGCAATAAGCCAGCGTCCGCTCCAGCCGGCAAACACGGCGCGTATACTCCTGTAGTCTAGTCTTTGACGGCGCGACTGAAGCTACCTACCTGCACTGCGCAAGCGTCACGGAATTCTTGGTATAATTTCTTTTGAAGTGCCGGTGCCGACGTGTTTTGTGAATGCCAGCGAAATCACTCGGTATTTTACCATCGGACGCGTCGAAAACTCGTTGTCATTTAATTAAATCAAGCGATATTTTTTTTGATATGGTAATTATGAATACAAACTTACTTAATATCATTAATAGACTAATGTCGTACCTATATGGGAACCCATAGTAAACACTGATATAAAATTACTATTTTAATTTATGATTTTTAAAAGACTTCAAAAAAAGGAGGACGTTCTCAATTCGTCGGAATGTTTTTATTTTTATGTATGTTCCCCGATTACTGAACCGATTTCAAAAATTCTTTTTGTTTGAAAGGGTTGGTCCCAATGTCACCAAGTCAGGATCTGAGGATGGGATCCGAGGGAAATCGAGGGAATTCATTTGTTTCAACTCAACTGGGTAGCGGACGCTTCCACCGAGTGTCATCTTAGTACTTACCTGCTTTTCTTTTAATAAACGAATAATTACTAAATAATGTATTAGACGTCCAGAGAAAACAGTGGCTGAGGTAACTAAATATCTGAATTCTTTCATAAATGTCAAACCGTAATTTCAAATATTTTTTGCCCCGGACACGTAAAAATGCCTCTCCGAAGAAATGCCCTCCCTTTATTTCAGATTTGCAGAAGTTCCCAGAAAATATAACAATATTGCCTAAGTATTTACTCGAGACAATCACTACCTAGCGCAACACTAAAATTTTACAATTAGGTCTGGGTTTTTCGTAGTACAGTCGGCAGCAGAAGTAGCTAAGCAATCTGCACCCGCTCTTTTATGTCTGTAACAATAGAGCCGTGCTGAGGGACGAGCACGACTTTACGAATGCTGCGTAACGTAAAGTCGAATAGTAAACGTTGTCGAGTTTGTATGACGTTTGGAACAGCGCCCGCCCGTGAGCGCATTTGGAACTTAATTTTAGTATGGGCTTTCTCGATCTCGATACGATAACCGTAACGTTACGCAGCTTTCGTTAAGTCGTGCTCGACCCTCTGAGATCATTGTGAACGCGTCGGTTGCTTAGCTACTTTTGCTGCTGACTGTACTAGCAGCCTTTTTACTAGGAACGTTTTTTCCTACGTCAACTACTGGTCAGGTGTAAATGGCATATAATTATTTCGAGGAACCCTACACCCAGTATACTGAGGATTAACTACAGCTACGCAATCTCACCTCGCCTACGAAGACACCGCCAAAGGGGCAGGTACGTCATTTGCAGCGTTAATTAAATCTGGAGGTAGTCCAATAAGGGAGCGAACCATCAATATTAATATATTAACGCCGGTACGAAATGGGTTACATGGGGCCTGTGTTAAAATCATGACGCCTTTGTTTATTCCTTGAAGATGTAAGAAACAAATTGATTCCTGAACCACCATAGATCGTTTTCAATATGAAAAGCTTCTACGACGGTTGCGTCAACCATGATTCCACGCCGGCAGTAGGTCACGGTAATCTCACAATGAAGTTCGCTGGTCAAAAAATCGTCAAAAATTTGGGTACAAAGCGCGAAGAAGAATTTTCGAATAGGCTCCACTCCACTCAGCGTTCTCGCCTTGTGAAAATAGAGCGGGCGTTAGGCGTGAGCGTTATACACGCGAAGAGTGAGATAAAAATTCACGCACGTCATCAAGCGATAACGCTTACAAACAATTTTGTCTACCTACGTTCATTGTTAAAACTTCTAGAGGATCACTATTCCACCCGTTACACACTCCGGAATGGATACCAGTTACAATCTCGCGTAATCTAAGCGCACGAGCACACGTTAGAGGTGATTATTCCACGGCGTGTGATTTAGTGTCACTAAAATAGCTGTTAACTCTGCTGGGGTTCGTCATTACGCAGGTAAAGGCCATTACCGTGCCATAACGCTAACCAGGCGATATTGCAGTTTCCCAAGCGCCTCTACATAGCTCGACTGCAGAGACATTAAAACAGAGTACTTTTATAAAGTTAAAAAGTAAGAAAAAAAAAACTTTTTTTCATGCCGTTTCCGTGTTTTTGTATTTTTGAAATAGCCGTCAGTGCAGATTTAGCCATGGCAAATTACACTGCGGCGAATAACTGTTCCTTACACATAGAACATTAACGGGAAATAAATTGTGGGGCTCCAAAGCGTTTTCGGTAGAAGGAGGTAAGTATGAAAGGCGCTTTATCAGTTCCTCTTCTTGGATAATTCCTACGTCAACAAATCACCTAACTCATTTACCGTGGGAAAAGTCAAAGCGCTGACTTATTATGAAGGAAACCAACTTATTTGACTTTACCTCTACCTCATAACCTAAAAAGGGCTCACAGCGCAGCTATCCTTATCACACACTCGGAAACAAAGTATAAATATGTCTACAATTGCTCTGTATGCCGATTAAAGTACAAAAGTAACCCGCGGGATCTTCAAAGGCGTTTTATCAGCCACGCGGAGCCACGTAGCTTTTTAAACGGAACGTTTTCTATTGTGTCCTAAACAAATATAAACATGCTTGGAGCGATACAAAGCGGCTGTGGCATTTAGCTTATTTCCATCGCCCGAGACGAGACAGGTCGAATTTAATATTTCACGTGAACTCGGCTTAGACGTCGGCGTAATTTAAATTTGTGTGGAGAATCACAAAAGTGGGTTTAATTACACGGTGTTTGGCTCTGTTGGTGTTGGGGAAGCCTTTACAAAATATTTGACAAAATCATTATAGAAACAGAGTCAACAAAACAGACCTTAGCAACATCTAAGTACCTACCTATAGTAGCCAAGTAGCCAAGTATAGGGTCTATGTATATGTATACGTAGACCCCTATACTTGGCAACGTACCTATCTAATAAGATACATAGGGAGTACATAGCACAAACGTCATCTATGATTTTTATGCTGTTCTAAATTATGTCATAAACCAAAGTAACTGAATGTCAACTATCATAGGCAATAGAGGTTAACTTAAAACATTTTTGTTTTGAACCATCATCAATATCTACAGTAGTATTTTTATTTTATTACACATTTTAACAACTTTATTTACATAATAAAAGCAATTTACAATGACATTAAATCTAAGCTAAAACTAAATAAACTAAAATTTATGACTAATTTAAATCTAAATAAGGCCCCCGTGGCATGGTGCCCAAAAGGCTGGCAGCGTTGCCACGCTGAATAGTGATGCTGATTCTTTAAGAGAGAAAACCAGCCCTTTGGTCACAAGTTGCATCAACTATAGGCACTTTACACATTTTTAGTTGATTTAAAATCAAAAGGGACTAGAATTCAGGTTTTCTTTTTACAGTTCTGCCAAGTATAGGGCTAAATACTTACCTAAATGCTGCACTAAAGTCTACTTGCACCGACCTAATTTTGACATAATTCGTTAGACACTAAGGGATTTACTTGACATGTATCGTATGTATATGACGTGTATCGGCGACACAAACATAACACCGGTTTAGTGTTAACCCAGGTCGGTGCAAGTCGGCCTTAAATATTTAATTCACGTTAATGACAATTTTAATATCTCTTCGCACACAATAACAACACATATGTATAAGTCTACACAACATTATGTATATCACTGCGCTCGGATTTTACTGTACTTTAATACCTCCATTATGAAATACTCCACGGGAGAGTAATTACGCGTTCAAACCACGCGGGTCTTGTTGACCTAGTTTGGGTAATAGTAAATGCTTAGTATTTACAGTTGTTAGTTTACAAAAATACGTGAGATTTAATTAAGCATATTCATAACACATTCATTCTATTCCAGTAATGGTTATGAATATTGGAATATTACAAATTTAGCGCCTAACCCTTATTCGGGCGGTAATTTTGTTGCCCTACACAGAATTTTACCACTTGCCAAGTGGATCTAAATATTCGTCTTTTAAAAAAAATATACCTCTTGTTGTAGCACGCGCATCACATTTTCAATCAACGAAATGCAATCATCCAATCTGCTCGAAGACTATTCACAAGCAAGCATCGAGCTCACGTGTGCCGAGTCGAGATAACAACCGCCGCTGTCACCTCCTATAAGACAACTCGCGGAACACGCTGTACAGCTCCAGACGTGCTCCGAAATGCTGAACAATGCCGACTGTTGCAGTATTGTGTTATTGCCATTAACATCAGGATACGCCCTTTGGAACATTTTGCGCCTTTTGAAACGTTCGTGCGGCTCATATCGCTGGCACTAATTGGTGCCACAAAATTGGAAGAAAAAACCGGCCAAGTGCGAGTCCGACTCGCGCACGAAGTGTTCCGTGCCATTATCTAGGTAAAACAAAACTTAAAAATATTTATTCTGTTCTATTTTTAGTAGGTATTTGTTGTCATAGCGGCAACAGAAATACATCATCTGTGAAAATTTCAACTGTCACACTATCACGGTTCATGAGATACAGCCTGGTGACAGACGAACAGATGGACAGACGGACAGACGGATGGACGGATGGAAGGACAGACAGAGGAGTCTTAGTAATAGGGTCCCGTTTTTTACCCTTTAGGTACGGAACCCTAAAAACGGAGTACCGGAAGGGCCTGTCTACGCGCTATAATTATATGTTGCAATCGTTTTTGACTAGGTCGAAGACAATTGAGAAGAAAATAAAGATGACAAGCAGGTTGTCAATTACTGGAATTAACGTGTCGATCATTGGGACGTTTGCCTACAGTTAAATTAAGCGGCTACTCTGGCACGGCGCTCACACAATCATAACGGCAATGGAGGTACACGAGACCATTTGCATTTTATTTTCAGTCAATTCATTTTCCTTAATACACAAAATAAGAAAAAGTTGAATTGCGAGTCATAAATTACGCAGTGAAAATGTTCTGTTTGAGTTTGTGGTGTGATAATGTATTGTGTTGAAATTGAATCATTAAAGATCTCATAGACACTTAAATTAAAATTTTATTTAAATAATTTCACGCATTGATTTATATGCGTGAAATTATTGAAATACATCTTTTAGTTAGGTCAAACAAAGTTAGATCTCGTACTAATTCTAAGTACTATAGTAATGGGTCAAACTTTTTTGTATCGGTCAAGCTTCCTTTTATAATCATAAGCGTCAACTTGCTTGCACCTTTAAAGTATCTAGTATTTAGGTTTAAGTGGCAAAAACACAGAACTAGGTAATAAACCCGGGCAAGAGCGTGTCGGACACGCCCAGGATAGGGTTCCTAAGCCATTATGAAAAAGCCCTGGCATAGATACCTAATTTAAAGGTATTTTCATCACGCCTATTCGAAAGCAGTGTTAGCAGAGCCCTACTCCTAAGCAAACTGTACGCAGTGTGGGGTCAATTTATATCGGTTACTGACACAGATAAACATGATAAGATAATCAACTATTACTCCCAAATCCGGAAAGGCAACTTATCTCTGATAGTTTTCCTTTTACATTTACTATATGCACTACTGCTCTGATTTTTTTACATTTCCAAATACAACAGTTTCTCTGGTAGAGGGGGTACACTTGACTCCAACTAAAATGAGCACTTCAAAGCTAAATATTTCACATACAAATAACTCTATCGAAAAATGATCTTTGGGCAACCGCAATATTTTTAAAAGACCTATCCAACGATACCCCACACTATGGGGTGGGCGAGATATAAAAAAACAGGCTTAAAGTAAGGCTTTCAACCTAAGATTCAGTCACAGAGAATGAAAATAAAAACAAACATAATTACTGAATGTTTAGCTACTAAAAGGTTGTCATCCAATTCACATATCCATACCGATTTCTTGTCAGTCCGACCACTAAAAGTGGGTCAAATTTAACTCGCAAGATTTGATCTAACTATTTATTTTATAAGCTTATAAAAATAAGTCAAATACCTACGCAATGAACCACCAATGAACAGTATAAAAATAAAATGTTCTATCTTAAATTAGAGACAAAGGATTTTTAAGGGTAGGTAGGTAACATCAAAGGCAACGCCTCAGGCTAACATAAGGAGGGTCTCAAAGAATTGGTCAACAACTTGAAGAGTAATATAAACGTAATATAATAATGACAACCGGATAGCCTAAGGTGAAGAGAACCTGCATGACTTTGAAGCTTGAACTTCCGGGTTCAAACCCTGGTCGGGACAGATATTAATTGTGTGATGAATACATTGATATAAACATCAGGATATATATGCCCTTTGGAACATTTTGAAATAGGAACGATGTTGCAGGAGCGGGCTCATATGACTGAGACTACTCTGTAGTCTCACTGAATTGAAAACAAAAATGAAGGCCTGTCAAATGGATGAATACAAGTGTTTGTGTTCGGGGTCTTGGATGCTTAACATGTACCTATATGAAGCATATTTATCTATACAAATAAGTATGTACAGGCTTGGCCTATGTTGGGGCTAAGTCAATTTATTGGTGTCAATTGTCCTACGTTATTTAATTATAATTATTTATAATTATTTACTAGTGATTGCCCTGAGGTCAGAGGCGAGAGGTCACGATGCCACTATCAGACACAAAATTATATAAAGAAATATTTACTCACGTCAAACTTATGACACCCTTCTTTTTGTATTAGCTAAGTACTTAAGAACCATTTTTAATTGGCGATGAAAGATTTAACGACTTTTTCTTCTTTTAACGATAGGGCTTTGCGATTTTACGATCTCAAGTCGTAACGTTGCGATAGGTATCAAAAGTTTGAGCACCTATTACCTACTTACTGAAAAGCAGAAACTTTATTAAGTATTAGGTTTTATAATTATCTGAAACGTTCCTTGACTTTCATGATTTGTTTAATTGTTGATCAAAGGGTGACTGGTAGAGATCCTTCAAAGGGATAATTCCACCATTCATTGTTTATACTATATTTTATTACCTGTACCTACTTACCTACATTAAAATGTTTACTTAGATTAGTTACTTTACTTAGGTACTTTCCACTTTTGGTTTACGAATATTTTTTATTGGTCCATACCTGATACAGGATTAATATTATTAAAATGCGAGTCAAAAAATTACAAACGTACTTAGCCTTCAAACGTTTTATTTTAACTGTCTCAGTCCCTTTGTGCTAAGGGTTGCCAGGCGTCTGGATTTGACCTGACATTTTGTTTTTTAAGCCCTTGTCGAATTCAGTCCGAATATTGTGAACCTCAGGGTTTCTTTATTTTTATTAGGTACGTAAAGAATAGTGAATTACATTACGCGGTAAGTATTGTAAGTAAGGAGATTCAGTATTGTAAAACTATTTCCTTCCGCTGCAAGTGTATTATACTAAGTATACTTTCTTTTAATGCACACAATACGCGACAGGCTACTTGATTCAAATGTCCTCCAAATTTGCTTTACTTATAACAAAGTAACTTTCGCTGTTTAAGATGACAACAGTGATCTATTAAAAACGGACTTGAGAATTATTTTCAAAACAATCACACGAGTGGACAATGATTTATGCACGCATCAGCGATTAAGCTACCTGTGCATCATAAATAATAATAATATTCTAAAAGCAAACGTCTTTTGCGACAGAAAATATGGCCAAATTTTATAAAAAAAAACTGCTTTAAGTGTGTCCCCTGGCTTTGGGCCCACTGCCCCCGAGAAATATTTCAAAATGGGCTAGGTTCCTATCCCGTGGGAATTTCGAAAAATCCCTTCTTAGTGCACCTCTAGGATACTCAACTCAAGGTACATGTTTGCCAAATTTCAAGTCTCTAGGTTCAGTAGTTTAGGCTGGGCGTTCTCTGTCAGTCAGTCAGTCAGTCAATCAGTCACGGTACTGTTTGATAGTATAAAAAATACAGGGATTTCTGTCAAGACTTTTCAATGTTACAACTGGCAATCCTTTTACGTTTATCTCTGTCACGCACGCGCGCCATTAACTAGGTAAATTAATTAAAACTCCTTTGGAGTCTGCTCCCTTGACAGGCATAAACGGTTTTTAGGGATTTCAACCTTAATCCCGTTGTTGGAACGTGTGGTCGTGCTGGAGTAATGGGATTCGTGCGAGGGTTTAAGTAAGTATTTACGGAAAAAAGTTTCTTGGAGGAGAGCCTTAATTAGTAAATTCCAATTTATTACCAATTATTTATGTAATATTCATTAATTTGGTTAAAAAACGTTTGCAAAACTGATTCATTTCCCAAATGTTTCATTTCCCAGAAAGCTTCTTTTTTCAGAAACTGTAAATATTTCCATATTTATTTCAGCGCCATCAAATAGAACCTTACACGTTAGGTTAGGTTTGTTTTATAAAAATCCTGAAATATTTACAGTTCCGGAAAAAAAGGCTTTTTTGGGAAATGAATCAGTTTGGCAAAAGTTTTAGCAAACATTAGTAAACCGAACAAAATAGCTACATAATGGTATTACCGAGGGTACTGTCGGTAATGAGTACTGTAGTAAGTTTACTAAATACTGTATGTATAGGTAGTTTAGTAAATAGGGTCAGTGAGTGCGCCCACAGTACCCAACTGGGTAGGTATTATTTTCAGTAAGTAGATCATGCAATTCAATATAACTGCGTTAAAAGTCCCGTTAAATGAATTCGACAGTTTTTATCGAAATTTCTCGCCGTTGTCCGGTCTCTGGATTTAATGGCTTTATTTCTGTAAATGAATCATAATGTACTTAGTGAGTACCTACGTTCTCTACTAGAATAAGATTCACTGTTATTTAAGTATCATCCTACAGCTATTTAGATGACTAAATTAACACGTAAAATGTGTCATAAACCCTTTAGCCGCATGTAAAAACCATCGCTAGCTACTCCCTCGATGAACTCCGACACGCCATCACCGTTACAGTTTATGCGCCGTAAAGCTCTGACTACCGATCGCTTCTTTATTAACATTTATAGTATCGATAGCAACGTTCAGTAAAATAGCAGAGCAACAACTAAGTAAATCTCCGTTCGGCGGCGGTTTGCGAGCGATCTCGGATATTTCGACAAGCGCCGAGAACGGAAATTACAGCCCGGTAATCTGTAGCCGCGATTGGTCTACCTAAAGCTTTACTTATTGCTTATTGGTAAAAAAACCGACCTAGTGCGAGTCGGACTCGCGCACGGTGGATTCCGTACAAATTTGTAGGTAGAGATAAAATACAATAACATGGGCCGCCCCTACAAATTACTATTTCGATGTGTTTTAGTAAGACGACTAGTCGAGCAACTAATCCGAGTATTTGTTTTTGTTTGACGGCTGTCTCAGCACGCACACACGCGTTGTGAGTCTTGGTGGTGCTTTATAAATTATAAACTACTTTTACAAATGACAGACAGACGGACATGACGAAACTATAAGGGTTTTGTTTTTGCCATTTTGGCTACAGAACCCTAAAAAGTGGCTTAGTTGGCACCATCTTTTTCAAAACTGTAAGTCTTGTATTTATTTTATGTATTTGTATGCAAATACCAACGACGTACGTATGTATATGTAGTTAACTGTGTGTACCGTTTCAATTAGCTCTGGAAAAGCTGGATGTAGTCCCTAACTACAATCACCAGAGCTTAAATACAAAAATGGAAAGAATAAAACGAAACCCGATTGCCGTGCTCAGTAAACTTTATTAGATACCTACCTGTACCTTGTACATGGCATGGTATAGTAAAATGTGTAATACTAACATCATCATAAAGTTCGATTTCGCAAAGCGAGCTAGGAACCTAGTTTAGTGCAACGAAGTTAGAACGATATCGGATTTCACTGCTGTGCGCTGTTCCTATAGGTACGTGTTCCATTGGGAACATGAACTGTGTAAGAATGTGACCCTTTTGCTGAAGATGAAGATAAACTATTAGATAGATACGTACTTGCAATTCATTTGCTGTAATATTTATCATGCCACAAAAAGGTAGAGCCGTCTTATCTCGACAAAACTTCTGTTGGAAAGAGACCACCACCAAGAAACCATCAAAAAGGAAGGCAATTTAAAATGCCGACAATGTATGAATAACATCATAAAATTTGGGGTATGGCATACTTCCCTTAGTGGCAATATCGCACATGGTGGAAAAAGTAGTGTCTGTGTTGCTATGACAACGAATATGAATGTATCGCATACCTACCTATAGTTCATCTTTGATTTTAAAACATAGGTACTAAGTATAATAATATTATTCCCCCTTCAAGACATGAGCCAACGTTAACTAAAACCTTCCCGTATTCTTCCATATGCCGTAAATTCTACTTTGCATACGTAAATGTCAGAAACGGGACATAAAATTCGCGACACTACAAAACATTCTCTCTGTGAGCTTTTGTTTCTGCTCACAAATCGAACTGTGTGTAACTCTTGATTCAGGAAACGGAACTAAACATAGCACCGAAACAGGTAAACTTTGCTGGCAAATGCGACCATAAAAATGCAATGGCGTGTATTATTTGTGACTGTAGAATTCTGAAAACAGTTGCGAATAAAGTTTTACGCGGCTTATTCAACTGCGAAGCCCAACCATAACTCAACTTTTAACGAGAGTTAAAAAGTATTCTGTATAAAAAATGAAACGAAACTGTTGCGTGTAGCCCGGGAAATAAGTACAAGCTTTAAGAAGTCGGTTGGACAGTTTTTAATTTTGTTTTTTGTTTGCCGAGCTGTCCGCTTAGGTACTTTGATTACGTACCTCTTTGTGACTTTTCTGAGCCATTGAACTGGGTGCTAACTGCTTGAACGCTGTGTGGAAAGTTAAATCATGAAAAATTTGGTTCTGTCTACATACAAAATTATCTATAACTACATAAGTCTTTAAGTGGGCCACATTGTTACCCCTGAAAATACTTATATGACATTCTATCAAGTTTTTGCGATACAGTTATCTTATTTCTTATTTTTGTTTAAATATAAGATTATATGAAAGCCAAATAGATAGTTATTCTCGAAAGAAACTGGAATCCTTAACATTTTTACGAGACGCCAATGACAGGCATTTTGCTTCTCATCTGTTCAACGAACACTGAAAGAGGCAATTTTTTAAACTTTCCCTCGAGTCACAATTCAATTTTTTGGTTGGCTGACTACTTGACATTCGCTTGTTTCGTCTGATTGTTTTTCGCACAAGTTTTGTGTCAGTTTGTTTTCAACCCTTTCGTTTCTGCTCCAGTTATAGTACACGATCACAAATAGCTTTTCTTAAATGTGTGTTGTCATAAAATTTGTCAATTTTTTGTTTTGTAGACTTGTACTCTAAAAATCGTTCTATTTATTTTTAAGTATAATGCGTTTTGACCTAAATGCACACCTACATGTAATACAATACGGACAGGCGCGGATCTCAGTGCGTCGCGAAAGTTGAATCCGTCCCCCATACAAAGGACATTGCCACAGAACTAATAAAAAGAGGACATAAATGCTATCGTTCGTGTTTCCTTCCAGAACCACTGTCGCCGCTTTTCCACTCTATTAATGCACACACGCAAAAGTAGGCAAGAAATCACGCATAACAATTACTAGTGTAGTAATTACACACTGCTGGATTACAGTTAGTAGTTTATGCAATGTTACATGATGAGGGTCGTTAAAACACTAGTGTGTTTTTATAAAACGAGGCGAAGCTGAGTTTCATAATAGGATCACACGAGTGTTTTAAGGCCTAATTATGTAGAGTTGCATGCATTACTTTATCTACACATTACATTAGGTATAAAAGTAGGTTACTCTATGATGGTTTCAGAAGCCGAAGGCATAATAAATCCTTCACGAATGTGACTGGTTTTTTTTTTTCATAAACGCACTTACCGAGCTGACATCTCGTATGGATATATTTTTTTAATAGATGCCTGTTTTTTTTTCATTGTACTTACTGGTTTTTGAAGATGAAATCTGACTGTCGTAATGATGGTCATTACCTAAGGCTTTTGAACGCTTAATAGAATACTTATTATATTTTATGTATGTAGATAAAATAGTTTTCACGATACAAATGCTGCAAAACACCATTTTACACCATTACATTTATGTAAAACGAGCAATACTGAGTCACAATTCGCACACTTGTGACCAAATAATTTCCATATTCTTTTCATCTGTGGCCATTGCCGAATACAATCATTGTAGGTACTGTGAGCTGGTGCCTATTTAAGCACAGCCGTCGGGTGAGTGTAGCCCTAGTGGCTCAAGCTGCGAGAGGCGTAAGAAGAGGGAAGACGCTAAACTTGTGTTTTAAATTATTTTTATTCTTTTCTTCAATAAAAACGAATACACGACTTTTCGTATGAAAGCCCGGTGACGGAGTGTCGCTCATGTTTTTTTGTCTTTTTAGACACTTTGCATTCCTATTTTAAAATCAACGAACACAATCATCAAACAATGAGCGGCCTCTTCACAGTACCTTAATGGTCAGAACGTTAGTATCCAAATCTACATTCCAATACATTTCGTTGCTATATCCTCAATAGTTACTAATATTTCAAGGGATAGCATGCAAGTACTTACTTACCTATCAATACATTGACTTTTTATAATTTTATTCTAATAACAATAGATGGAAACTTTTTTTAAATCTGGCTTTACTAATGGAGGACGGCGTCAAGACAGGCTTAGGTCTAGATTAAGTTTTAATTAAAACAGGAAAGCACACTTAGGTAAAGTTCCAATTGGAGTGGAATAAAATAAGTAATTAAATTACACTCGAGTTTACGCGATGAAAGTGAGATAACGAAGCGTAGGGACGCAGTGTAGCTTCGGGTACAAATTTTGCTATGAGAATTTGGCGTATAAAGCTTGATTTCGAGTGCAATATTGCGCTGTAATTTTGGGGTTTCTCTTAACAAAGCGATCGTTACCCACACTATTATTATTATTTATTTATTTTTTCATAAGAGGGGGCAAACGATTTGGTACTTAGGTGCCCCAGCTCAGAGGTGGGAACAGTACTCCATATGCGGCCTGACCTGCGCCTTATGTAGTAGTAGTATGAGCTGTAGGCGACGGGCTGGCGACAAGTAGAGTCCCGCTCTATTAAGCACCCCAAATTTTTTTGAAGCTAATTTAGCTTTGCCTTCCAAATGACCATACATTATACCTAATTGGACAGCCAAAAAACACGTTTTGATTAAACATTTTAAAGTATTGAATTTTTTTTTATTTCAGGCTTAGGTCTGGATGATTTCTACTCTACCAACGTATTTGACTATCCTTTTATACAAGTCTCTACTCTAACTCTACATAACATTAGTAAAGGTAATCTATACCTATAAAACAGTACCGTGACTGACTGACTGATTGGCTGACTGACTGACAGATAACGCACAGCCTAAACTACCTGGACCTAAAGGCTTGAAGTTTGGCAAACATATACCTTGAGTATCCTAGAGGTGCACTTAGAAGGGATTTTTCGAAATCCCACGGGGTAGGGATTTAGCCCATTTTGAAATATTTAATTGGGACAAAGTCACGGGGCATAAGCTAGTGCATAGATATTTGGGAACTAGCCCATTTCGGAATATTTCACGGGGGCAAAGCCGCGGGGCATTTAGTATTTTATAGTATTTTCGTTACCGCATCATCATCATTACATCCCACTGCTGGACACAGGCTCCTCTCAGTATAGTATCATTACCATTACTTTGGATAAATTAATTACGAACAAGTTGTTGCCCTTAGGATTGCTCGTGTGGAAGCAGGCTCATTATGGCTTTCCCGTGGGATTGCGATTGCGACGGGGTAATGTTGTGTACGTATCTTTATATCTTTAACTAGCTAATGTACTAAGCATTCATTTATTTCCTTGTACGTACTCCAGTCG
Source organism: Clepsis dumicolana (assembly GCA_963691665.1). Lineage (NCBI taxonomy): Eukaryota > Metazoa > Arthropoda > Insecta > Lepidoptera > Tortricidae > Clepsis > Clepsis dumicolana. The sequence goes on from OY829510.1 coordinate 12,218,523, forward strand.
TTTATACGTGTTACTTACCTATTGTTTTTTTTAGGGATCTCAAAAGGAAAAAACGGAACCCTTATAGACACTTTTTCTCTGGAACGCGTGGGTAGCAGGCTGAAATTAATATCAAATACCTATTCAAACCTGCAGTCCCTTGAAGCTGTGAAAATATCAAACTTCTAAGTCAACGCATCTGCTCAATAGGTGTTTAAACTGCACTCAATTCCGAAGTTTCCCTACCATATGCCTGTATATTTGTCATTTAAATGATATCCGTGTTTAAGACAAAATCAGGTATTATACCGTGTTCTAACCATGTTAGAATGTTTCGCAAAAACCTATACATACTTACATGGTTCTTTACATGAATATTCATCCTAATGGGATGACGTAACGGAGAAACTTTTTCCGAGGCACTTGTAATGTATTCATGAACTATGCTTGAGCCTGAATTACCATACTATCCCGTCCTGTAATTTAACTTTGGGCAAGATTCCCCTTGTAAAGATAATTTCTGGTGTAGGCACCGAGATTTTAAATTCAGTCTGTTTTAAATTCAGGCCGTTTTCCAGAAGTAAATAACTAATGGGTACAAAGTAACCCCACTCCGAGACGAAAGTAGTGCACCCAGTAATTAATATCGCATTGGTTGACCACGAAAATCGTTATTAACGTTTACTGTGAAATCGTTCCTATGGTGTGCCAGGAATTGAGGAATAAATTAAATAGCTCGATTGTAGGTAGGTACGTACATGGTAGGTTGTAGGTAGAATGTGTAGATGGTAGGCAATCTCTTCAGGGAACCCATTACGACCATTGGCGAATACCTGGGGTTTCGCGTACTCCACTTTGAGACACCCTGTTCTGGAAGGATATTATTACCAAAGGAAATTTCAAGACGCCATTTCGCTTCATATCCTGCCCTATTCAAAGTGTTTTCACTCACACTATGCAGATAAATATGCTTCTTGTTAGGGGCGTTTGTGTGCAAATACAATAAGAGTCTTATTGTGTAGGTTTCTGCTCGATAGCAAAAACTGACATTGTATGAAACCTTTTTATTTAAACTCCTTAAAATTTTACCACCGGTACCAATCCAATTAAGACTCATCTACAGAATTCACAATGTTTCTGACTGCTGGTAACAAACACGAATATGAGCTTGACTTAAACATAATTAGTAGCAAGTACCTAATTAAATAGAAACAAAAGAAAATAACTGTCTTATTTAGAGTTTTTAATCGCACTCTGCAGTAGGTAGGTACATGCGCGCTTTCGGTACTCGCCCATTTTAATACTTATCATAATAACATTATATTGGTACTTAATTAAACCAGATTTCATTAAATTGGTCGCTTTGTTCTTTAATTAATTGAGTCGCGAGACTCATTCTCAAGTCATTAAGAGTGCAGTGCAAGATTGTTGTAAGTAGGTATACATTTTAGCCAGGTACTAGCTAGGTAAGTACCTACTTTTAATTCTGATGGGGTAAGTTACATAAGTATAATATCTTATACCTATGTTTTCTCGTTTTTCGTAGTAAAATAACATGGTCAATGTTAGCTACTACATTTACTTTTAGATAAGTACCTACCTACTACAGGTAAAAAAATTACACTTTCTATTCTTAGGATTACCTAGTGTTTTAAAAGAAAAAAGGAAATTCATACCGCACCACCTCGTTTTCCATCGGGGAGTAAGTAAGTAGGTACCGTACCTTACGTGATTACATTATATGTATACTTATGCATACACGATTAATTAATTCAGCACACCTCATTTTCTATAAATAGTTGCGTCATTCACCGCGAGCAGTGCTCACAATTTATTAGGTACACGTACAGTAAGCTGCAGAGAAAACGACCCCCCCTCTCGTGACAAGTGAATCAGAGGTCTCGCGGGTTAAAATCCACTTCTACGAAGACTTTTCTTTTATTTGTTTTTGTTTTAATTTTTGGTAGCATTTTTCTAACCATTTAGTTAGGCAAGTAAAAAATAAATAAAAAAGTTTTGCTCGTTGATAATATTTTTTTAGCCACACTAGAATTTATACAATACAATCTTCGTAGGTTTGAGTGAGACAAGAGAACCTTAGTAATAATATCCGAATTGTATTTTTTGTTACCCGACTGCGTTTTATTATTATTCCAAGAACGGGCAACTTACATTAGTAACTCTTTTTTGATTCAATACTCGCATTGTAAGTCACATTCACAGTCTTCGCCAAACGGTCCGTGATAGCTTACAAAAATATATTTTTACCAAATGTCTAATTTTTTTCTAATTGGGTTGGAATCGAACTCGATTCATTGCAGCAAGTGCCATGTCGTATGATTCAATCTGCCGCTAGGCCATTTGAACACTTGACATTGGTTGCAAATTTAATAGTTGCTTGTTGCGTGCCTTAACTATTCAATACACGCCAGGCGGTAAAGCAAATGCAATCTTATTGCACAGCAAATAGCGACTTTCAAAGACGCAACGACTGAGATATTGCTAAGTTTTAACTTTGTTTTTCACTATTGAGACTTTGAGAGTAAATACTTATGGCAGATATTTCCTTAATCTTTGCATCCTTGTCCAGCTAATACGTAGATATAGATAGTTAGATTGTGTTTATTGCCGAATGTAGCACTACCGCAATTTTATTATAAGTCTCATTTACTAAACTGAGGGTAGGTAATGTTTATAATAACTACAAATCGTTTCGTTTCGTGTCGATCTTCTAGTGTAAATCTTCGCGTCGTAATATTATCCAATATGTGAAGTTCTCGATTTTTGTTATTACAGTTCGATTAACAACTTTCTTGTGTCACAATACGCAAGCTATTGGACATTTAAAAGTTCCGCCATAATCCGCTAGATGGCGCTTTTCCGCACTTAGGCGAATAATATTAATTTAAATAGAATTAAAATTGCATCGGTTTTAAATAAATTAATTAACAACCGCTACTTGCACTTAGCCAACATAAAACACATAAAAAACTACATTACACACTACACAGAAACAATACGTTGGTATTCAAAAAGAGAAGCACGGACACGCCCATGGGCGTCGCCCAATTCAAAATCTTTTGGTTGTCCGTATCCGGTCCCACTCAACCATAAAACCGCTTGTACGGCTGGGAGACCCCTCATTTCTCTACAACTCCTGAGTGGAACCAGCCAGCCCAGAACTTGGTAAGAATACTGATCGTTTCTGTACTTTATCATTGTGTTACACTACTTGTGTCTTTTATTGTAATTTATTTAATTCTATAGGGTTTCCACTCTGTTACTCTGTCCGAAGCATTACTGTACCTTAATAGCGCTCCGGACAGTTAATTATAATTTAATCTTTCCCTATTTCACTGCTCTACGGTTATAGACGTAGCGCTTATTTTAAAACCTAACGTCTTCCTAGAACGGTTGGAATTTAAAGTTCCCACGGTCACTTTGTGTAAATCTGTTATCCACTCTCACTAGAAACCTGTAAAAGCTTACTCTCTGACTCTAGCTAAATTGTAAATCCGTATGACCCTCCGTATTGCCATGCACTGCCAATCTGGTTCCCACTCCCTCGGGAATGGTCGGACTGGAAAGCGGAATATGGCAGTGCGAGCATACCATGGACGTTTGGCTCACACCAGGTTATTTACAGGGCAACTACGCTACCCGTGGGAAATCTCTCCACCCACTACTGGTTCCTAACGGACCCCTGCCGACCTCTCGCAGCCTACTCAGAGGCTAGCCGTTGGCACGCTACGGTCCCCTTCACACCATCTCAACACCACGTCATCACACGAGCCCCCTGGTCACTCCTGGTTGTTCTACGACGCCTGCGCCCTATCTTCGCCGTCGCCGGAGGATCCAGACACCCGAGGGAAGTGTAGGCCACATTAGCGTGTAATAGAACCCAGTATCTTCAAAAGTGTCTTCGAACTCAATCCCCTGAGATTCTCTATTCTAATTGTCAATTTAGCCTACCGATTTTGTTCAAATAAATGTATTAAACTTGTAATTTGTTTCCTTCACAAAACCCTAGGTAGGCTACCTTAAAACAGACTGTTTCCCCTCATGAAAACGGCTTGTGACACTTGAAGACTAAAATTATTGTTCTCTGGGAACAAGAACAATCTGTAAAGAAAATAGCACGAGATAATTATGTAATGGGCATAAATATTTACTTTATATACTTAATATTTATATTCATTGTTGCAATATTTCTTACAAATTGCACTATTCATGTTAGTAATATCATGCCATTATTTTCTTATTTACAGAGAAAAACAGTTCGTAGATGGATACAATAAGTTATCAAGTGACGGGTGATATGTATTGTGATCCTTTCATCCTCTCCGGGTTGTGAGAGAGCGTTTATAGGATTTTTGATGACTATCTGCCTCAAATAGCCCATCTGTTGACTCCTTACGCCTCTGTCGTCATTTCCCTTTAACTAACAAACACACCGGCGCAAGCTCCCCACTCTTTCTCCTACCATTCGACAGGGCTCACGAGCATTTTACTTGTCATTGCGTTTTGGATTTTTGTTGAGTAAAGACTTGCCTCATAACCGTAGTAATCACTTCATGATTTAAATTATTTTTCAGTTAAAAAGTTTGAATTTCGTAACGGTTTATTAAGTTTTAGTAGGAAAATTTTATTCGGCCATGCCTGGCCCATCTGTGTCATCGCAAGAAGATACAAGGCAACGTAAGTAGTCGACATCATCGCCGGAAGATGAAGCTCCGCCGCCAAAGAAGAAAAGCCGCCAAGAACGGCCGTCACGCTCTCGCCGCCGGCGATCTTCGAAGCAGGGTGCGCCTCAGCAGCTCGGGCGTGACTCTGCTCCTCGAGTTCCGGCAGCGAGCGCAGCGACGCGCCGCGCCGGGAAAGTCGTAAGGACTTCGAAACGAGGTTTGATCAACTCTCGTATCAGGTGAATGCTATCACAGACTTTATTCAACGTTCAATGCAGCATAATGCTCAAAATACTCAGCAAAATGTTTCTGAGTGCTCTTCAAGCGACGAAACCCCCATAGAAAGTGTGGTTTTTAAAGACTTTAACACTGTTTTAAAAGATAAGGGTTATAGTAAAACCGACGATGCAAAGTTTGAGCTCATTAAGAACATACAACGATTTGATTCAGGCGAATGGTCAGATATCTCTTTTTTTGATATTCAAAAGAGTTATTTAGCCATGCCAGGCTTCAAAGAGTTAGACACAAACGACGAATTGCGTCACTACGATAAATCGAAACATTTAGCTTCTTTCGAGAAGACGTTAGCTTCGTTAGCTCATGCTTTTCTCAGTCATCGCGACCACACACAAACCTGTTTGCAAAATATCTTAAAATGGGCTTCTCAATGTAACGACATTTCATGTGCAACCTTAAAAGACAAAATCACCGAGTTATTTATTAACGATGAAAAATATAACAAAAGCACTAACGATATCTTGCAAATTCTGTGTGGCAAACGTGCCGACGTCATTTTAAATCATAGAAATGAGATCATAAAGAATGTCACTGACTCGGTGACGGCGGCTAGATTTCGAAAGATACCCCCATCTCACGAAAATTTACTCAATGCAGAGAAATTAAAAGAATTTCTTAAGAATGAAGGTGGTTTACAAAAAGTGTTCCCACAACATAAAACACGTAAGAATCAAAAGTTCACCAAATTCCCGAATTCGAACAAAGGTTATTTTCAACCATCGATGCCTTCGTTTAGATTCAACTTTCAAAAGTCGCGACCTAATAGCTTTCCCGCATACGACTACAGCCAGCCCGGAACCTCCAGAATCGATAGAAACGAGCCGAAGCGTAGACAGCCTAGGAGACCAGGCTATAATGACAGAAATAAACGGGCATAATCCTGATATTTTATATTAAAGTGCAAATCAAACATAAGCAGTGACTAATACAATTAGGATTTCGCACGAAGCACGCCAGACCATCCGATATCCATTTAACTAGCCAGTAATACATTATTAATGAACAAAACACGGTTAGGCGCAAGTCCAATTTCCATGGGACAGTCACTACTCTAAGGAATAGATGAATATTGAAATGTCACGTGATAAAATAATTATTTCACGATTAATTGCTTTGGCTGTGTACGTGTACTCGTAGATTAGGGTTTTATTGTATTTTAGAATAAATTCCAGAACTATGTCACTAAACTTTTTATTGTATTTGGTTCCTACTACCCACTATTATATTATGTTTATTTATGTACATTTTACAGGAACCTAATAAAACATCGTTTAAGGAAATGATCTGTTTTTAACTTAGGTAATTTCATTAAGTAAATGCAGTTGAAATCTTCACGTGTTACACCCAAAGCCGCTCAAACTCAAGTTGATCTCAATGATTCGCCTACACACCTTTTTATGCCGTCGTCTGACTTAAATCAGCGTAAAGGGACGGAGTTAACGTCGAATAAACCAGCGGCCAACCTTCATGTTCGCTTACAGCATTTATTTTCATTTCTCCAAAATGCCAGGGCCATTTTTCCTCAGCTCTCATTACCTGGGCTTCGTTAAAAATTCAATATCTACGGACAGACATGGACTACGCTCGTTGAATATTATGAGACTAGGCTAGGATTAAAGCATGGGCGTCATAAATTCTGCCGGCCGTACCTTTCTGCGGGTTTATGAAATCGCCGGATCTGAGTTCCGGATATGATAAAAAATTCAAACACCCTTTTATGCGAAGGTCGTGACGTAAAAGTAATTAACGCTGGACTTCCATACGTACTAGGTAGGTTCTTGCTTCGACAACCGGCGTAGGATTTTAACTCCCAACACAAAAAGAGGGGTGTTATTTTGACCACTATGTGTGTTTGTGTGTCTATCTGTGGCACCGTAAGCTCATAAACGGTTGAACCGATTTGAATGCGGTTTTCTTAATAGGTACTTATCTTAAATTCGTTCCCTTTCCCAATTACTAATAAAAAAATTAGACACCCCCGAATTTTTTACTAAACTTAGCTAAGAATCATCGCGATTAAAAAAAAACTACATTCAAATGTGTCTATAGATCCATTTGTATCACTTAAGACACAATAATGCACACTGCAATTTATGCAATGCAATGTCTTAGTATAATAGCAAATTAGCTTACTCTGCCTACTTTATTTACGGCGACCGTGTTAACTGACAACTGACCCTAGTAAGAATAATTAAGATGTCGTTAATTAATTAATTCTTTCTTTAGACCAGGTGCCTCCATTAAGCAGCTTAATTACAAGGAGCGTCCTTCCGCGAGAGGTTAGATTAATCTTTGAGCTACTAGTTGTGTAAGTAGGTAGGTGTAAGAAGATAAGAAAAAATAAATACTAATTGGACTGTCAATGCTTTACGAAATAAAATTTTATAAACTTAAAGTAAATTTTAAGTATATACCTAGCGTACGCTTTTTAAATTATGGGCTCGCGTTTGACCACGGTCAAGACTGATGGAAAGCGAAGATTGTGGTCTAAATAAACTATAAATGTTTGTAGTTCACTCAGCCATAATTATTTGCCAAATGCTTGTCATTCAACATTGTCCTTCTCTTTCGGATAGAAAACTAAGGGGAGGCGAGACGAATATTTGGCAATTTTTTTGCCCATGAGATGGAGCACGCTTGCCTAGTACCTAATAATTATGCAGTATTCATTGGCACTAAAGCAATGTTTGTTATGGAAATGCCAGGTAATCAAAACGGTCACAGTCACGTTGATTAATTGGTTGCATTAGTGATTCCTGTTACCAGCTTATTACAATGAGTTCTCCCTCCAGACTAATTAAAACCAAATATTGCTATAACTTATGACGTAACCCTGATGTTAACACGTAACGTAGCATATACCTAATTGACTATATTGACTAGGTATAAATGTATACGGCCTGATGTATTGTAGGTAAATGAGTCAGGTAAGTAATTTGTTATTATTAGCTAAGTAAATAATTTATGTTCCATTGCTATAAGACACTGTAAATAATTTTAATTAGAAACGAGTACCAGGCTGAGTTTGTTTCCGTGTTTTTTTTCTCAACAGTAGTTAGATGTCTATATTTTGGAAATGCTGGTAGAGAACTAGAACCTGTATACATACCATGTAGGTATATATGTTTCATGTGTGTTAGTAGCTATGTCTGTATGTATAAATGGTTTCTGATATTTTTATCACTTGGTCCTCGAGGCTCATGCAATATTTATAAAATACCGTAGTTCCCTTTAGTAGACATCTCACGAAAGCAGAAGCAAACTGTTGAAAAAGCTTAGATCTCGTTACCTATAAGTAAACAATCTGTGCAATTATTTTATTTCAATTTACAAACATTTAAGAACTTCCTTAAAAATGGCGTTGACTTTATTAATTTCCCATTGACCCAAGCTTATTTTTATCCTGATAAAGAACAAGAACTATCGACATACAACACAGGTAGTCAACAAAACCTATACTTAGCACATTCTACATTATGTACCTATATTTGATTCGAAGCCTCTACGTTGTCAAATATTTGCAACAACAATCTACAAACAGAGCTGGACTCCATAACTTTCTCTACGACTAAATCCAGACACTACATTATTCAGTTTAACTTTGGCGATCGGGCATGATTGGTTCAGTGGGCTGGTTTTACAAATAACAGAAACGTGAAAATACCACGAAAGAGGAGAAAAACCGTCTTGAATATGAATACGAGTGGAACAGGGGAAAATTACCGCTCTCGAGTGGTATTTTCAGTCACGCGTGATACATAAAATTGGCGTCAAGTTCGTACCTCGTCCTTTGCATCACGTTGTCCAGTAAAAGTACCGTAAAGCTACCTTATTTACGCCACTTGTAGTAACTATAGGTAGGTAGTAGTAGCTTTGAACGCAGTAGGAAACTGCTGTAGGTACTTAAGGTAAGTTTAAGTACCGGTAGTAAAAGTTTCCTTGGGATTCTGTACGTATGTATAAATAAGATAAACATACTTAAATAAATGAAGCGCAGGCTCTAGAGATTTCCTTTCGTTTATTTAAGTAACAGCTATTACATGCCTAGCTAGCATGTAATAGCTGCTTTGACACTTCCTTGTGTCTATTTACTAAACGAATAGTCAGAAAGGCTCGCTGAAATTATGACAGGACTTTCAAGCTACAGAGGCCCGAGTACGAATATTCGAATCCTGCGTAAGGTTATCGAGAAAATCGTATGACGATTTGGACCAGCCCGTGAGTGTATTTGGCACTAAAATTTAGTATGAAGTCTCGAATTGGATACGACAACGTTACGTTAAGCGGGATTCGAATTCGTTCTCGGGCCTCAGATGAGTACGCGATTCACGATTTTAGGGAAAGTTAGTCGAAATAGCAGGCGGCAGCTTTTTCAATGGAATTTAATTGATCTTAGGCTGCCTTGAACCCACCTGGTTCAGATAACTTGTCGCATTCCTGTCGTCTGACGTCACACTAACCGCGGTTTAGTCTCTAATCCAGGTCGATACAAGTCAGCCTTTTACCCTACCTTTTTTCTTTGGATTTAATAATTTCAACCATCAGCAGGGAGGCTAGCACAGACGTCATTTTATCGTTTGTCGCTCAGTGCGTCCTTCATTAGGTAATTCAATCAATGAGTGACAAGCGATAAAGCGGCACGCGTGCTAAACGTTTAGGTCGATAAAACAAACCTCCATACCTAAGGTTCTCATTTACATAAAACAAACTCACAATTTAAAGAGAGCGAATTTACGCAATACCTATGCGCACCTAAAGCCACTGAAGAATTATGCTCCCAACTCACATATTTTTAAGCCTTAGCCGCTTCCATATGCAAATATTAAGAACTAGGGTACCTAACCTAATGTGCCTATTAGGTGCCTACTGGCCAACCATCTGTAACTGGCCACTTTGCCAATATTACCTAAGCAGTTATATGTTTAAGAGAATGAAATGCTGATAGGTAGGTAAGTATTACGTAATTAAGTTACAAAGAGCATTGTCAAAGTATTCATACTCAGTATCGCAATACAAAATAGGTGGTTAGTAACTGGACGACATTTTCTAATGTGGCCACAGTTAGTTTCAGACAGTTCAATCAAGTTTGTGCGCCGCGGCGATGGTATTTTCCCGAGTGAAGCACGTGCATTAGTTATGTGTTCCACGTGAGCCCGGTAATCCGGCTAATGGACCCGGACAGCTAATTACAGCTGAGACGTACAGGTCACGGAAAGATAAAGGCACATTTGGTCAATTCAATCATCTTTTTAGTAGGTAACATTCAGGTCGGTGAAAGAAAATGTTTAGTCCTAAGTAGGAAAGTAATGCAATATTTGGACGAATTATCGTTGCTTATAGGTATAATAATCGTCCCACGCTACTCTGCATAAGATATTAATTGGCAACCCAGAAAAATCACGCTGTGGTAATACTTTTTTCATGTCACTCAGACATTTCTTTCATTGAAAATATATTGATAGTAGCAATCAAAAGTTGCTGTTTTTTTTTTAAATATGGCTATGTCCATTGGAGGACAATTTTGCCAGTGCTTAGTAGGTTTTGCCGTTGTACAGTAAAAAAAACTAATAAACGAAATATGAGATGTATTTTAAAGGTGGATGGTGAATGAACGATGATCTGTTTAATGTTTAATCTAATCAAAAGTTCAAAACGTGTTGTTTGACTATAAATCAGTGTTGCTATAAACAAACTTTACATTTCTACTGTTGTCGGTTCGTTGCAGTTATTGTGGGACGACTATATTCACCTAATAATTTTGCTGCAATGAAACTGGAAAAAAAAATCGGAAAATCTTTTACAGTTTGCGAGTTTTTAGTATCATCATCATTGGCCTGTGGAAGATCGATTATGCAGCGTCCATAACAGTGCGACATTTACGCACTTGGCTTGTAAGTCCGACACGGGAGCGACAGCTACGACCGCATAGTCATGTACCTAATAAATAAATATCATGGGACAATTGACACCAATTGAACTAGTCCCAAACTAAAAGCCTGTACTATGGGTACTAGACAACGGATAAACATATATATAGATAAATACGTACTTAAATACATCGCACCTTCAGAATAAAAGACCTAATTCTAAATATGTAATATTTCCATATTAAATACGTCCGTAGGTCGTATTTACACTGTGCAGCCGGACGCCTATAAGCGTTGGTGACGTCGTAGGCACGTCGGCTCGCGACGCCTTTAGCGTTCTTGGCGTTCAAAGGGTTAAATACTTACCTCGTACAATGCCATACAAAGAACATTTACGACTAGTGAACGGAAAGCGTGAATATTTTTGCGGGATTTTTTCACGTTTGTAACATTCATTAAAACAAAATAGAAGTGGGAAAGTAATAATTTATTATGGTATAAAAAATAACATTACATTACGAATACGATATTATTTCGTAACTTAAAATTGTATCTATACATATCACTTGTTTTGTGTAACAATAAACTATGATAAATAAAATTGTTTAAGACTGAATAATACAGAATCTCTAAAAAATATTAGGTACTTTATTGTTCAACATTATCATTATTAAATCGAACTTAATCTTGTATAACTATAAAATCTGTTGTTTATTTGTTCAATAGACTAGGAAATTTAAAATAGCAAATAGCACTTTATTAACATTTAGCTTGGCTTAATGTTTTTCATATCTCGAAGGACATGGAATAAGGATAATTATACTTAACTGGATATAACATTTTTTATTAGGTACCTACTTGGAAGCATATAGTGACAATATAAAACTCTAATATTATACGTGATATTAATGTTCGTTAGCATTTATTAAACGATTGAGGTTACGTTAAGTATATCAGTCTAATTTTAAGCATAATATACACGAGAAACATTTATATTATGAAAAGAAAGCTATAGGTACCTATAGGTAGAATCGCCATAACAATTTTAGCAATACTCGTAGCAAATATCTGTCTGATTAGTTTTAAATATAACAGAATTGTACCACATTGTACATACAGGTTATTTGGTTGTATTGCATATCATTCAATATATTGCACAAGTTGTTGCCCACGACTTCGTCTGCGTATACAATTTTCCGAAATAAAAGACAGCCTACGTTTTAATCTAGCTCATAAGCTATCTCCATTCCAAATGTTACCTAAATCCGTCCAGCCGTTTCAGCGTGAAGAAGTAACAAACTTACATACACACTTACTTACTCACAAACTTTCGCATTTATAATATTAATAGAATTGCATCTCATTAAATGTGGATGACGGTAGGTATCCATGTAATCGTAATCTAGATCACTATATGATATATGACAGTTAAACATGAAGTGTTGTACGAATTTTGGATATATTATAAGTGCTTTTACACAAAATAAATCCATTTAATCACAATATAATAACGCTTAATGCTTGTTTTACAATACATAACTTTATAAATCACAGATCCTGTCACCATTTCATTCGCCTTGGGCAAATAATTATCACATCATCTAAATTGTTCAAATATGCGACAAATAATTTGATATTATGTTTTCCGATGTACATCTTATCATGGTCTTTAAACATGACGAATTTTTATTGCGATGCAGCGAGATGATGTAACACCGACGAAAAATCGCAGTGGCGCCAATGATATTACATATAAATAAAAAAGAGGTAGATATTATGTCATCAGCACGCCCAAAATGAAGCGCAGAAAAGACTACAATTGTAGCCTCTTTGGCTTCAGTCGCTCATAAGGTCCATACTTGCGCGCAAATGTCAACATGTTTGGAACATGTTTTTCGATTGTTTTGTGAGCATATGACGTATCTTTACTTATAATATCATTGAGTGGCGCTGTAGAGTTGCGTGTTTTCGACCCGCCATGTAAACAAGCCCAAACAAAAAATGGATATTTTCTAAGAATAACTCGTCTCGGGGAAACTCGCTAATAAACTGATATTTATTCAGTCTTTACCAAACCCACTCGACAACGAGACCTGTTTTTAACAGTGCATTGTGATGAAGCTTAATTTAAGACGAAGGCAGCCTTGTAGCATACTTGATTAAAATTTCATTTTAAATAGGTTACTCTAATACATACAACAAAACTTTAGCACAATACTAAGTTCATGAAGTCCTACTTTGGACTCCCTTGGTCTCCTCGACTTCAATTGCAAGGACAATTTTTATAAGCATTATTTTTTCTAGAGTATTCAAAGGCTTTCCAATATTTTATAATCACAATAAGAAACCGCTACAAAAATACACCACAAATTTTAGACCAGTTCTTCAAAGTTACACCACATTTCCCATACAAAACAAAAACATCGCATAATGGCAGCGTTTTCAAAGTTGAGCTCAATATTCCGTTCTGGTTCACATTTACCTGTAACTAATGCCATATCTAGTGGCGACTTGCGGCGTGTGCGTGGTGGCAATGGCAAGCAACAGCGGTACATCATTTACGTCGATGTTCAGGGATTTCGTGAGAGTGGCGATGTCACAGAAGTCCGTCGACATCAGCATATCGGCCAGCGTTTTGGAGAGGACGCAGAACTCTCGCAGTTTGCTCTCTAGGTAGGATAGGCACTAAAACAATTGAGAAATGCTTAGGTTATTGCCACATCGCCGATTTCTTTATTGGGGAGCTAAATTTATTTTGGGATAAGTTTTTTCCATGGAACATTCTTGAAGTTCATGCAATTTTCTCCAAATAGGTAGAAAATGTCAACTTACATACATTTTGGCATACATGTAGTTATGCTTCTAAACACTAACTAAACAAATTCACTGTAAATGCTGTAGGTTGCAATCATGTAATCATGTTACCAGAACAAATATCAAGCGTAGTTTGGATATTTGCTGAACACAAACACGCCAAACGTTTTGTCGTCTGCTGACAAACAATATCCGTGTTTTGGGGGCGGAGAAGTGAAATGAATTGCACTGATATAAATATATTAAAAATAGTTAAGAATCATCAGACTAGGCATTACTATTATGAAATACCTTGTCTACATTCTTATGAAATGGTTGAGGCAAACGCTCACGCAGAACATTTGAAGATAAATTATACAGAATAAAACAGAACCTGCGAGCGCGCCTAAAAGTGAGGCAACTAAAACTAAGTACTCTTAAATATAGTAGTTACGCCTAGTCATCTCCGTGTACGCAGCGTATCGTGACGTGTAGCACGAATGAAAATATTAATTAATCCCTTATCGTGTCGTTCTCACATGCAGAAATGCCGTTAGGTTTATAAAAAAGAGAATATGATTATATTATGAGAACGGGTAGCGTTTGTTTCGACTGATGTAACTTCGGTCTATCTCTCTTTCTCTAAAATGCGGCGCCGTTCCGGGTTTCATATGTCTGTGTTGTACCTCGACAAGTGAATTACATCGAATAAGTGAAATTAAATGATACGAACGCGGCTTCTGGTTTTTTTCCCGAAGTCCCAAACTAAGAAACATGCAAACAAACTAAAACTTGCAAGTTATTAAAAAGCTTGTAAGAAGTAAAGTGTGAGTGTCCTCACCTGGTAAGCGGGCACTTTCGACTTCCACATGACGGGCAGCGCGTCCAGCATGCCGGCCACCAGCGCCGACATGCCGCCCGACCCGCACTCGCGACCCACCACCCGCACCTCCCTGCCGATACACAATATTACTGTAACATAACCAACTTGGATAAGTTTTTTATAAAACTTAGCTAACAACCATCTCGATTATACTAAACTAGCTTATGCCCCGCGGCTTTGCCCCCGTGAAATATTTCAAAATGGGCTAGTAGACAAATAAATTGATTTGATTAGTTCCCTATCCCGTGGGAATCTCGAAAATTCCCTTCTTAGTGCACCTCTAGGATACTCAAGGTACATGTTTGTCAAATTTCAAGTCTCTAGGTCCAGTAGTTTAGGCTGTGCGTTGTCTGTCAGTCATTCAGTCAGTCACGGTATTGTTTTATGGGTATAGATAGCTTTCGGCAAAAAAAGTCGCGTCCAAATCTGTTCATCCGTTTGGGAGCTACGATGCCACAGATATACATATCAAACTTGTAACACCCCTCTTTTGCGTCGGGGGTTAAAAAAGTTAAATACATAAATATATCATGAGCCAATTGACATAGTCCCAAACTAAGCAAAACTGGGAACTAGGCAAGGGAAAACATACTTATATAAATCATCACATCACCAGCCTTTTTACATCCCACTGTTGGGCACAGGCCTCCTCTCAGAATGAGAGGACTTGGGCTACAGTTTCCACGCGGGCCCAGTGTGGATCGGGAAATTCACACATCATTTAATTGCTTCGCAGGAGTTTGCAGGTTTCCCCACAATGTTTACCTTCACCGAATAGCTCATGATAAATTCCAAATGTAATTCCGCACATAAATTTCGAAAAACTCAGAGGTGCGAGAAGGCGTTTGAACCCACGACCCTCTGCTTGAGAGGCCATATGTCAAACCACTAGGCTATCACGGCTTCAGACTCGGATAAATAAATACATGTAACAAACATTACTATTCATCATACAATACAAATATCTGCTCCGACCGCGGATCGAAACCGGGAACTCTTTAACCTCTGGGCTATTCGGTCGTCTAAACAGTTGAAAAACCTTAATTAATTTTAAAGTTAAAATGTCATTTATATGTTTGGTATGTGGAGTGTCTGCTCATGAAGCTCAGACCCGAGCCTCTTAGATTTAAAGAGGTGTGCCTACTAATCTCGATTCGGTGTCTCCACCTGTCTTGAACGCACATGCGCAAGGTGAATGCATGAAGCGGCACACTGACCACGACTCGGCGTCCCCGACGATGGCGACGGCCTGCGCGGGCGCCGCGGCCGCGCTGCTCACGCAGGAGGCCAGCTCCAGGTCGCGACGCAGAGCCGACTCCCACTTCTTAGGGGTTTCGATTGTTCCTGCGCACACATTATTTACATATTAATCAGCGAACTATAAAGATCTGAAAGCATAACGCCTATACATCGACGCACGAAAGTATGACACTATAACACGCACAACTACGACGCACGTAGCGGCCACAATGATCTGCACAAGCTCTTTTGTCGATAACAACAGAGCCGTACTTATATCATTGTGACCTCTTCGGTTGCTCAGCTACTTCTGCTGCTGACTGTACACGTGACACTCGCGCACATCGAAAATCGCAGTTCGCAAATGTGCGGCGACACGCGTCGGCTGCGCTCGTCATTTCTCGACAAAGTTCGGTCGAACCATCCGTCTATCCCGCTAGCACACATTAACTAGTTATCGTTGGACGACTGAGACAACGTCGACGGAGCTCTATGAAACCAAGCCCTCTGAGTCGGCAAAATGCGGTCTACTTTTATATTCAGTTAGTCTATTTCCTAACATGATAGGGGGAAGTTCTTTAACGCCGGACGGCACCTAGCGTCGGACAGTAATCTTATGAGAGCTATGTGAAGTTCGATTGATTAAAAGTAGTGGCGAACGGGGTGCGGGGAACGCAACGACACATAAGTGGTAATTGCTTAGCTCTGATAAGACCACTGTCCGTTGTCAAGGGACTTCCCCCTACAAGACGGCACACTAAGCGTAATGTTGATTAGGTCAAGTAGCTCACCTTGTAAAATTAAATCAGGTACATAATGGTCGGAAATCCCGCCGAGCAGAGAGCCGCCGAACCCGCAGCGCGCGCGCGCCGGCCGCCGGGCCAGCCGCGGCGCGGGGAACTCTATCACTTGCCGCACCTCGGTTGCCCCGTCCTTTTCCTCCCCCCGCACGCCCGCATCCTGCCTACTCCCTTCCACGACCACGCGAGGCTCTTTCCTAACGTTCACAACCAACGTCGCCTCCTGCTTTCTCCTAACAAACGTTTTCGGAGACACCTGGGAAATACTGTCTGGCTCCACTATAGTTTCCTTAGCGAACTGGGGCTCCGATTGGCGAGGAACGTCGTTCATGTATTCCAACTCGGAAGCGTTTGTAGGAGTCTGGAGCAGGGACTCCATCATCTGGCACTTGTAGCACGCTTCGCAGCGCTCCTCTTGTATCGGGGGCACTATGGTCGGATCGAACTGGAAGTTATCCAGCTTCAGGTTCCCAGGCTTCCCGATATAATGCCTATCTAGTATCTCTAAGTTCTTGCTCTTCATATAATTAGTGACTATCTGAGGGTACTTGTCGAACTCGAACTTAAAACCGGAATGTTTGATTGGCTTGGAATGTTGTAGTGTTTGCGCGCAGCACTTGGAAGGGCTTTCGGAGCTGCGCGCGCATATCTGCTGGCAGCTCGTCTTCTGATCACAGTTATCTTTGGTTTCCTCTTTAGCTTTCTCCACCGGAACAACTTCGACGGGTTCCGTTTGTATTCGCAAAGAGCTTTTGACGCTTTTCCCACCGTTGGACTTGTTCTTCAACCCTACTAATTTCTCGTCGTCGCCGAGAACGAAGACGACTTTTCTTTCAGCTTCGATCTCCTCGGAGGTGTTTGAGTCTAGACTAGAATTCGAAGAAGACTTCAGCATCATGGTGGGGTTCCTTCGGAGCGGGCCGGTGGGCTTCTCGCTCGATCGGCACTGTTCGAAATCTACGTTAGGAGAGAGCTGATGCGTCAGGTTGGCGAGCGTCGCGGTCCTGCGGAACCCAGCGTCGCTTGAAACGAGAGTGCTCGCATTGCTTTCCTCCTGACTCACTTTAAAACTGTCCACGTTACACTCCCGCGGCGTCGCGGTCCTTTTCAACGTCACCGTTTCACTTTCCTTTAGCGCACTGTCATCGAATTCGAAATCACTTCGCGTCACGTCACCACACCGCACAAAGTAGGTAAGAACGACTAGTAGCCTATTGACGAACTGCAGATTTGTGGAGCCGCAGACTATGGTCCGAGCGGCGCGGGGCGGGAAACCTATGGTTCCACAGAGATCGGCGAGCTGGGCCCACAGCGCGTTGTAAGGCCGCCGGGGTTCCGTGGGGCACCCGGGCCGCTTCTGAGGGTCCATGGTGTCGTATGGACTCACGGTGGTCACCCAGCCGAGGTGGTAGGTCAGCACATGCGTCAACAGGGTACTGATGAAACTGAAAATAAATTAGAAATACTATTATTTACTATGCAAAAAAATCATGGGTATACCAATAGTATTCAGGTGATCATTAAATTTGACTAAATGTCAATTGAAATTGTCTAATTTCTAATTTCAAACTCTGAAATTGAAAATACCGAAGAGGATATCCGAAAACGCCAACGCTAAACAAGTAAGTCATTAGTTGCACAACCGTTTAGCGCGTTTAGTAAACATCGGGCCATTCAGAAATAGCAATATCACGTGAAAAATACGTAGGCATTATTTGCGAAAGTAACAGAGTGAACGACTCACGCCTACAGAAGAAGGCCAACGCCCAACTAAATAACAGATTGGTGACTAAAAGCTTGAAGATAAGCGGATAATTTATGTTTTGCCCCAAAAAGATTTATAAGCTAACTAGATATTATTACCTACTTGCTATTTTGTTTGCGTTGAATTTGTATACCTATCGAAATCTCGCGAAAACTTCACATTGGCGGATTAAAAGTACCTAGGCTATTTGCATTGTATATAAGTATGTATAATTCTTTATTCCACATAAAACAAATCAAATAAACAGCTACAAGTTCAAAAAAGAACTTATCCCATTAAGGGATATGTATATGTGCCAGTCAACCTTCGTCATTGTCAATGAAAGTATGCGAGCACATCTCCTGCACCTTGTATAGGATTCATCTAAATTAATTTGACAAATACACGTCGACGACATACCTAATAAACCTAATAATTATGAAAATTAACTGTAATTTATAGCAAAAAAAAAACAAAATAAAACCGTGCATGTGACCTTTTAACATAGCGTAGGACACTGAATGACTTCTACGGCAGGTAAAAATAAGCAAACCCCACGTAACGTATTTAACGTTACGTTACAGCAAATCACTCACACGTCTTTCGTAATTAACGGTCATACAGAAACGAGCCAAAAACTCTGTTTTTTCCATTCATTCAAGTCATCAAACAGAGTTGCATGGAGTTGGACGGAATCCAGGTGAGAGTCTATTTGTAAAGCTCGCGATTTATTGCCGGGACTAAATAACGATTCCCATTTTTAAACACTTGAGATAAGATAAATGTCTGTTTGAGAGACATTAAAATCCTCTGGAAGTTCTTGAGAAATCATGTGATTACAATCGTCCGCAAATTATACAATAGATTAGATGGCGCGAGCAGAGACGAGTTCTAAATCTCTACTGTAGAGTTGAAATTTCTTGTGAGCTATGCTCAGTTGTATTTTTGAACACAGAGCCATAAATTTCATTTTGACTGCGATAATGCGTTAGCACGTCAACGCTTACATTAACGGCTGTACGGGAATAAAATTACTGGACTGTTAAATAATTGTACTTAATGCCAGTTATATAACACACTATTTATTAATTATAGTTAAACAAAACTCGCATACGGCAGCCTCGCGTTAGTCGATTGTTTTAAAAAACACTGATGGCGTGCTTTTTCTAAAGATCATTTTAATTCCAAAAAACGAATCGCCCAACAAACTTTAAAATTATCGAAAGTACTCACAAAATACCACGATAATTTGCGACCAGTAAGGAGAACAACCTTACAGACGGACATACGAAAGCACATTTGTCCAATGGCAACTTACAAGTTAGTGTTCTTGGTGTCCCCAACGTCGAGCACGGCGCAGAGGTCGTGCAGCAGCGCGTCGGCCATCGTGTGCGCGCGCGGCCGCTCGCTCGCCACCAGCCGCAGCCACAGCGGCTGCAGGCGCGGGCCCTGCGTCAGGTCCGACAGCCTGCGGGTACGGGGTGGTCAGAGCCACTGCGCTACCGAAGCTAGGCGTAATGAGAGCAAGACCGCCGGTGTAATTACTGGCACAAGAGGAATTTCATCTTAACTCTCGCAAACCGCCCACAGATATAAACAAGTACCTAGTCACGTCAAACTTTTGCCGGTGGTAGGACCTTGTGCGAGGTTCGTCCGGATCGCTACCACCATCTTACTCGCTGATTCTATCGCTAAGCAGCACTATTGTGTTCCGGTGTAATTACGGGCACAAGAGGCATTTCATCTCAGCTCGCTAGGTTGGCAGCGCATCTGCAAACCCCCCGGGGTTGTGGGTGTATGGGTTAAACAACTAACAACAACAACAATTTGCTATCTGTGGATGGCCCGCTGTCCTCCCATCGACAGATAGCAAGCAGAGGTTGGATTGCCTACCAACAGTAAGTTTGTTGAGACGGCAAAATTGAAGACAGATAGATGTTTTCATCGCCAGTAGACCAAAAAAATATATTAAATATTGGAAACGGCTGTAAGTTGACAATGCAACTTACCATCCAGCAGCCTCTGTAGCAGCCTGATGCAGGGTTGCCACGAATTTGGACCCCGTGCCAGCTGTCATAGTGGCCAGGCGGAGACGACACACCAAGCTTTGCAGTTGGGGAGACATCTCCACGCAGCGACGGACGAAATCTCTGCGAGAAACGCATTCGTAAGTATACATAACCTAATCAACTTAGAAAAGCTGAAAAACCCGCGACAGTTTCATTTCAAAGTTCAATACCTCACTAGCCATTGGTTAAAAAAAGACGCGCATAAATCCGTTCATCCGTTTAGGAGCTACGATGCCACAGACAGATACACAGGTCAAACTTATAACACCTTTCTTTTTGCGTCTGTTTGTGGCATCATAGCTCCCAAATGGAAAGCTAGTATAATCGCGATGGTTCTTAGCTAAGTTTCATCAAAATCTATTTAACTGTTTTTGAAATATTGAACTTTTAAATTAAAATGTTGGGGGTTTTCAACTTTTCTCAGTCGGTTAGGTTATCAAAACTAAATATTAATTTAATGGGCAGGGCATGGGAGGGGGCTTTAAGTTATAGTTTTTAGTTTGTTGTAGCTTCGACATACTGAATCTGAAATCTGTTGTAAATAAATCCTACCTAATAATCATTTTATTATCACTTGCTTTTGTACCAATCGAGTGACAAATATTTACTTGTTATGAGATTAAGTATGTACAGTCAGCGTCATACAAATCGTATGGTGTGCCGAAGTATTTGAGCACTTTGGATGTCACCATATATATGACGCTGACTGTACTTCTGAGACAAACATCACGTACGTATCTACATAAACAATTAAAATACATAATTAATTTAATTTCGTTTTAACAATAACGTTGTAAAACATACGTATGAATAAAAAACAACTACGTCGTTGAGTAAAATGGAAAAAGCAGTGTTCAAGATTGCACAACTTTTTATTTTTTGGACCTATTTAGACTTCTATATTTTTTTTATCATTCTATGGTTTTTTGTATGACTTTTAATTACAATTTTGCTTTCATCCAAGACCAGTGCCTTTTACTTAATTAATCCCAAATAAGCAGGAATACTATAAAGAGAAGACATAATTAAAACGGGATATTGACCGCGATCACCTTATAGGTTTTATGACCTCCCGATATTTCAAGCAAGTTTCGGGCAAGTTTGCCCGTGATCATGATGCATGTAACTGCAACGAAATATCGGGCGCTCATCAAACCTATTAGGTAATCGCGGTTAATATCCCGTTTTCATTATGTCTAATGCAATTAACGGCGAATCATTTAAAACCGTTATTATAAAGAGAACTCTGAAATTGACAAATACTAAAATTTACTTACTTGTCAGCAGTATCAGGAACAGTGATAAGCAGAGCCAATCCCAGCTTATTCTTCTTCAAAGCAGCGGAGCTACCACTGGCTAAGCTATCACTCGTTCCACTAGTCGAACTGTTGCTGTAAATCTGTAACAATTGACACATCAACTGAGGCCACATTGGTCTTGTAGAAATGACGGGTACACGGAAAGAACATGTCACCTTAGCAACTTTTTTAGTTATCGTGATTTAAAAGTTTGAAACTATGTAAATATCCATATAATTTACGTATACATCTTTTTTTAAAGTCATAAAAAAGACAAGTTATAGGTATAAATATTTGTATCTGTAACTGAGTGGTGGTACTGGTGGTGGTGGTGGTGGTGGTGGTGGTAGTCTATTGAGTGCTCTACATTTCGATGTTAAAATCTCGTTTTAAAAAAGTGACTAAGCATTTCTTTCCGTGTACCCTTCAGTTAGAAACTGGAGAAAATTAACAGTGTCAAAAAAACATTAAAACTCTACGTAAATAAAGAACTAGGTACTTCACGGAACCTGTAAAAGTAAAACACTGCGTACTGAAAGCACAATTTCAGTTTTCCCCGTCTCTCCTTCTATTTCATTTTGATGATACTCTGATGGTGGCCAAGTCAAAGAAATAGACATACATACATGCATAAGTTTAAACGACATAACTTAGCAAAGGTCTGAAGAGAGGTCATGAAGAATCATAATAATATGAATACATACGTATTTATTTATTCTTCAATGCCATGCCATGGCTCTAAATATAAATTGTTGGATAGTGGTCGTAGTAAACAAACTATCAGACAAACCCTGACCTATGACTACTGACATAATTTCGTAGCTATACATATACAAGATTCAGTAGAATGAGAAACATATCTATGTTTACACATCTTCTATTATAACTTCGAGTTTTTCTTGTAGTAAAGTAACATTGTCCCATACTTAGTATAAGAGGTTTTAAAGCAATCTTGTTCACAAAAATCAGAATACTCGAAAATAGCTATATTCAAGTATGTGCGTTTTTTCTTGTATGACCCTTAGAAAACGGTCAAAATTCTCCGAGTGTAACGGTAATGGGTACCTATGTAGAGAGAGGAAGGATACATTTACCTAGGCTAAATAAGTGCAGTATCTATGATGTTCGATTTGGTTGACATTATTGACAATAAAACTTTACTAAATCGCCTAACTAACATAAAAACATAATAATAGCTTCAATTCCAACACGACTAAGTCTAGAAGTATTTGCAGAAAGCTCATCGACCCTAACGGAAAAACCGAACTAAATGACACCAGCGCATGACTTCATAATCGACATACATAGTGGTATCAAAATATAGTCAGATGACTGAGTATCTACTAAAAAAATAGATGTTCTCAGTAGATAAGTATGCTAAATGTATATGTAAACTTTTACATAACAACCATTTGAACTAATATTAATTTTGTGAAACCTAAAAACGAATTTTCTTGATATTAAGACAAAAAGGTACTTCGGAAATATGGACCGAAAATTCATAATGGAAATACACGAAGACCTCCATATCAAACATAACCCCTCTAGAATCTTCGTAATCGAATTAGGAGTAAAATCTCTAAATGAATCGTCTAACATCGTGATTAACCAGTCATCTGACTTTATCCAAACTGAACAGAGATGAGATAACCTTTAAATTTAACGATCATGACTCGACTTGTCGCCTTATCAGGTGGCTACCTACACGTGAATTTGTGCTAATAATGCCAATGTGTCACCCGTGATAATGATAGGAGTCATGTGAGCGATAGCTACGGTCACCCGGTTTGCTTGGCGATAAACTGTGTGTAAACACAATCAAACTGGCTTACGCGCGCGTTGGCTTTCACTGCTAAGTAGTAGATTAAGCTTAAGTTAGAAATTGTTTTCTACGGTTTCTGAATGAATTATAGAGGACTTATGATATGAGTGTAGATAAAATCATTTTACACTATCACTTAATCAAGCTTGCGACAATAGTCTTAAAATGCCGAGGCATCACTTATTATTGCATTTGAGACGATTTTTAATTTTAACAATACCTATTAAAAGGATTCAGTTTGATCACTGAAAATTATAAAATTCATAGCTAGATTCAATACAAACTTCATTCTAAGCGATCGTTTTAACATTTCAAGAAAGTGGTGATTTGACCCCTATTTTTTGCACGTGTAGGACGCCAGTGACAGTGAATTCTCAGCTATGGAAATACATTTCGAGTGAGATGTTTTGAGTTGAAACCGGAAATATCCTGTTTCATTCCGCTGCCCCTCACAGCTGACCATCGAATAAGAGGCCAGCCACGTAAGATCTGACCGTGCTTATTAGTACCCGTCTAGGTCACCACACCGTCTTTATTTCTGCTTCTACATTAAACCACTGGTAAACCACTCAAGAGCATATTCCCATCGCACCATTCGGCAGACGAGTGTAAAAAATATTCATCATTATCTCATCCGAAAGAAGTCCACTGCTGGACATAGGCCTCCCCCAAGGCTCTCCACTCAAACCACCGGTCGCTCAAAGCAGTCGGGAAGCTCAAGTCACTCAGAGGGCTGTGGAGAGGGCTATGCTCGGGGTCTCTCAGCGGGATAAAATCAGAAATGATGATATCCGCAGTGGAACTAAGGTTACCGACAATGCCCGAAGAATCGCGAAATTTAAGTGGCAGTGGGCGGTGCGCATAGGTTGCAGGACTGATGGCCGATGGGGAGAGAAGGTTCTCGAATGGAGTCCGCGGATCGAGTGACGAGCTGTCGGTAGGCCTCGAACAAGATGGAGCGACGATCTGTTAAAGATCGCGGGATCGCGGTGGGTGCAGAAAGGCCAGAAAGCACAAACTGGTCTGAGTGGTAAAAAATATTGCGTAACATTAAATCAAAACCGAAAGACATTCCTATTTCGCAGTAGATAAGTAAATGAGGTATTGTCACATGCTCGGGCAATCTCAGAATGTCAACAATTCGCAACGACGTAGCGCTTATCCGGTACATAAAGAGAACGTTGACATGTCAACAAAAGGCAATTGAAAATAAAAAATGTATATGGCTATTTGTTTAGTAGAGAGCGAAGTTTTATCAATTAGTCGTCACAAACGTGGCTTACAAACGATACATCTTGTTTACAACAAAGTCAAGATCACATGCAACACGGCTGTTTGAATAAGGCGCTAATTTAGCTCCATGTGAAATTGTACTTTTCACAGCACGAACATGTTTCATTTTATTTTTACATATACACGTAATACTTAGAAACGTAGGATAAATCCGCTTGTTTTTGTTTGCAGTTGCGCGATTTAGCATTTCAACTATGGTCCACGAAAGCCATTTGGCAAATACATGCGAATATAAATCGAATAATCTGGTGGAATGTGTTAAGTCAACAGATAAGGTTTCATTTGAGATGCCCGTTGGTGCTAGGTGTTTGCTTGTTGCCTGCCTCTCTAAAGTAACCCCTAAACACGGCCGAGATGCATGTAATCTTGACTTTGTCGTTCAAGACGTATTGTTTGGAATCCACGTGATTCGCGTTACAGCTAAAGGTCACTAGATTGCGTTCTAAAAAGAGTCTACTTAAATGTCATGTCCATCGTACTTGACTTTTCAATGCATACACTTAAATTGAAGCACTTTTTAAAATTCCATTACAAAATAGAGTACAAAATTAATACCTATAGCAAGAAGAAAAACTTAAAACCGGAGGTGATAGAGAAAAATCATTCCTCTTCAAATTTCCGTTTTCTTGCACCTATGTTATACATGGACATTGAACATTTCTCTACTCTGCGCGAGACATTTAGTGATCTATAAATGACGTCATGCATTGGAGGCTGCCGGAGACTTCTGTCATGAAAAAAAATTTTTTTTTTATTTGTTACAGAAAAACGTGTGGCAAAGATGGTCTAAAGATTCCCAAAATGTAGGTGACCTAGTTTAGGGCTGGCCCCTAACACCAAACATAAGAACAGGTCACAGCGTACAGTAAAACAGATAGTACAATATTAACATCTACACGACGATGACACTAACCTGCGAGTCGCTTGTGGCGTTAGTGATTGGGCTGGGCACACTCAAGAAGTTAGAGCTGTTGGACAGATCGAACTTGGTTGCGAGGTTGCGAAAGGTTCGTCGCTGCCAACTACCGTTGCTGGAGGTGCTTAGCTTGCGACCGGAAGGAGCTGTAAGGAAAGCAATGGTTATTAACCCCCGACGAAAAAAGAGGGGTGTTATAAGTTTGACCTGTGTATCTGTGTATCTGTCTGTGGCACCATAGCTCCCAAACGGATGAACCGATTTCGATCCGGTTTTTTTTAAATAGAAAGCTAGTTTAATCGAGATGGTTCTTAGCTAAGTTTCATTAAAATAGGTTAACCCGTTTTCGAAATATTGAACTTTGAAATAACAATGTCGGGGGTTTTTCAACTTTTCTAAGTTCTTTTGTACGTTAGCGCGAATATGAGGAAAATAAGCGTAAGGCACAAGGTGAATATACAGTCGAACCATTTGATTCCTGACCCACCGTAGAACGTTCTCACAGTAAGTGTCATAATAATTTTCCTCGTCAGGCAATGCGATGTCACCATGACATTTTCTACGAAAAGGTTCCACGGCGGGTCACGATTCAGTTGGTTCTATAGTACATGCTCAACCAACGCCAGGTATTTTTGCAGTAGGTACTTGGAATACTTGTTCGCTCCGATACTTTCAAGATCATTGACAGATTGAACTTGCATCTTCTTTTGATTTATTATTTATTGCATGTCTACCAAAGGGCAGAATCCTCCTCAAAAGGAGGTAACATTTATTCGTCACAGCTTAAATATTATATTACTTCCTGTTCGTGAAATTTGCGTCTGATTGCGTCCTACGCATTGACCTTAATAATGTAGACATAATGAATAACACCAACTTCATTAATAACTTTATGACTTACTGTGAAATGAGAACAGGTCGTCTTGAGTGTTACTGCCGTCCCAAACATCGAACATTGAGAAGTAATCATACGTTGAACCGATACTGCTGTGTGGTGTTTGATCCCCGCAGTAACCTGCAAGATAACCTAA
This sequence comes from Clepsis dumicolana, assembly GCA_963691665.1. NCBI lineage: Eukaryota > Metazoa > Arthropoda > Insecta > Lepidoptera > Tortricidae > Clepsis > Clepsis dumicolana. The sequence continues at coordinate 12,245,239 of OY829510.1, forward strand.
TATTTACATCATCATCAGCTCCGGCAGTGGAAAATTGCTGTTGGCTGTAGAGCCCAGTGTCTTTCCCAAGGGTGGTTCGCCTTCTGTGTCCATATAAAATAAATAAATAATAAATATCATGGGACAACTGGTACCAATTGACTTAGTCCCAAACTAAGCAAAGCATGTACTATGGGTACTAGACAACGGATAAACATACTTATACATATAGATTAAGACATACTTAAATACATATCAAACATCCAAGATCCGAGAACAAACATTCGTATTCATCATCCAAACATCTGCCCCGACCGGGGATCGAACCCGGGACCCCAAGCTACATAGTCATGGTCTCTAAACACTAAGCTATCCGGCCGTCCAGCCGTATCTCCCAACCGTAACCAAGTAAGAGGCCGTCTTAAATTGCGCCTCAAGGTCTGTGGTTTTCATATATGAGAAGTGAGAACCTTCACATCCCGTATTACATATCACACAGTCAGTACACTCTAATTAATATTATGACTACCTATTCTTAGTAAATAATAGTGAACACGAATTGTCTAGATTAGCTCGTTCACTACCTAAGTAGTACCAATGGTTCTTGTGGAAATTTTAAAGACGTTCCCTGGTTTTAACAACGCTATATCCGGCCGGAAGGACCAACGCCAATGTATCACTCGAGACATTTAGTGAGACTACTGTTCGCTACACAAATAAACAGAATATTGAATGACCAAAGGAAATGTGTTAAGTAAATCTTTTTGTGTCCGACAATTAGGAATGCTCACGGCTTTTGACATAATCACTACACACCTACGCGAGTTCTCGGTCAAACCTTTAAATAGATTAACAATGGGTTGACCTTCCCGAGTCGTAAACAGAAGTCACGGACGTCAAACATGTCGGAGAATACAACCTACATTATTCATTACCACGTAGCTAACCTTTTCGACGCATGTAACGTTGTTTAACATGATCTGAGGCATAGTCGTAGCTTGGCCTATTTTCTTTAAGGCAAGAGTAAGTAAGGTCTGTCCTGTATTAAGGAAAAGAGAGTATTTTAGCGTCAAGCATTCTCACAGACCAGACATTGCGCTCTGCATTTAGACCGCTATTTATTTTCATATTTTTTTTTGGATTTTGTATTGTAATTAGGATGTGCACACAAATAATACATGGATCACAGTGTAACCGAAGTTATTTTTTTTTTATTACATACCAGACAATGATCTTAGGGTGTAAAAATTGCACTGAAAGTAATCCAATAAAATAACTAAGGAACATCGCAGGTAGTGGTATGCATCTATCATAAAAACAAGATATGTAATCACGCAAACTCGCTTCTTGGCTATCAGCTATTATCCTTTTTAAGTGTTTTTGTTTCAATATATATCACACCACGCGCATTATTAGAGGAGTGTCTTTTACAAGTGCTAAAACTACGTGACTTGTCAGAGTGGATAACAGCAAATGTACTTCACCAAGTTGGTTAAGTTTTCTCCTGACAGTTTTAAATGATTCGCGGTTAATTGCATTAGACATAATGAAAACGGCAAATTGACCTCGATTACCTTATAGGTTTGATGAGTTCCCGATATATAACCTATAAATAAGGTAAACGCGGTCAATACCTCGTTTTCATTATATCTAAGGTTTCTCCTTTCTTTAACTATTAAACTTTCTAAATTAAATTCCTAACTTGAACTAAGAAAAGACATAACACATTTGTTTTTGCCTCGATTACATCAGGGGAGCAATTGTCCCCCAACACGACACGCATCGCTCAATCTATTTGACGTTGCAACGTTGTTCAGTGCCCGCAACTTGCCGCGCAACATTTTGGCCTATTGGGACGCATTTACGAGTTGCGCAACAAGTTACTAGCTCCCGCTCGTAGAGCGAGCGCACGCAACATTGTCTCTCGGGACATTCCACGCAGTTGTTGAGCGAAATGACCAACAACATATGGCCAGAGTGTTTCCAAGTTTCTACTACTATTTCGTTCACATACCCGAATCTCCTCGATCTATGGAGAAGCTCAAAGACACTTCTTCCTTCTGGAGCGGCACGTTCAGTGGCTTCGACTTGGACCGCTCCCGTAGTTCCGTGTCACTTTCTTCAGTCTTGCGGTTCACACGGCTCATGCGGCGAGACATCGGCACGCAAAACACTTTCGTGCACATCAACCTGATGTTAGAAAGAAGTTTGCCTTAATACTGAATACTGAAAGTTGGAAAGTTCATTGTCAATTGAGGTATTACAGTTCGTTTGCTCAATTTGTTTGAATAGCCGACCGTCATAAAATGTAATCGTCCTCTGTCGTCATCTTCTTCCCATTCGCGGCCGGCGATAAAAATATATTTGAGCTGATCAGCGGACGAACAGTACTTATGCTGTTGGTTTTAATATTACAAAACAAATGGACTGAACAATCGTATACTGCCATCACGGACCAACCACCCTCTAGTCACCCAATGTCAGGGCGAACGTTTCCGAAACGCATATGCTCATTTGCACCTATAAATCACTCTAGCCTCCAATCGCGGCTCAGTTTTGACCAGATGACAAACGAGATGACAAACTATGAACCAATGACGACGCATTCCCGGGCCCGCGCACCGCGGCTTTTTTCGTAATGACTTTCTAAGTAAATAATAGAAGATGCGGTGTCCATAGGGTGGTTGGTCCGTGACTGCCATTGTTAAAATCGCAAGAAATTCCTTTAATATGTACCTACACCACTAAGCTAAAAAGTGATGAGAGCTTCAGGCACTATTAATTATTCGTATCATGCATTTATGGCTTTGACTTTTTATCTCTCTATTGCAAAATATCTTTGCTTGTGTTAGAATTATAATCCGCTACCATGCATGTGATCGCGTAAATATGACACAATTCAAAAGAACATTCTAGCAAGTTCAAAGGTCATCTTGATGGCATTGAAAGCATATTTCGGCTAGCAATAACATAGTATGCATTCGTAGGTATTGTCCCAAATATAAGCACCGTGCTAAACCAACAACCTACCTTAAGCCAATGTGATAACGATTTTGTCGCCAAGTTTGTTTAGTGCTTTCCTGATTGGGTGCTAAGTATTACCTTTTCGGTTCGTCCATGATGTGTATTTTCAATGATACGCTTTTGCAGTTCATGGCGACTGCGCCGAATATCATCTCACCGAGTACGCTCGCATCCGCCGCTGGACCCTTATACTGGGCAAACAAGATTATTTCTTAGTTAAATTACAATAGGTAGATATTACTCAATATTAGATGTAAAGGAACGGCCAAGGTGCTCAAACATCTAGACATGTAATGTGCTCTAATGCTCTTTTTACAATACAAGCTTTTTTTTGCGGTTTTTGTGGACTGTACTTCCATTGTTGTCAAGTCCACATAGGTCTATATACCTACTTACCATATTACAGACTACTGGAAGTGGGTGAAATTCGACTTGCAAGATTCGCCACATACCTACTCATACTAACAAACTAATAAAGCAAGCTGGAAAAAGCTAAAGAAACTCTTTTCAATAGAAGCTTTTAACAGACTGGTTTTTGTTAACTGTGCTCGCGTTTTCATCCTATGTCATAAAATATCTACATGTCAAATTTCAAGTTAATCCGACTACTGGAAGTGGGTCAAATTTAACTCGCAAGTTTGACTAAAAACAAACAGACAGCGAGTCAGTTTCAATAAAATAAAAGCTTGTAATAAAATAGCGAGCTCATATTTTTGAGCACCTTGACCTGCGTTTGACTTAGACGAATCGCAGAGTTCTTCTGTATACATAATACCTAACTAAATTAGTAAGTACAGTAGTAACTCAAGAGTTGACATATGACTACAAAAACGAAAGCAGTCAAACATGTTACTTATGTTGTCAAAATGTCATCCGTTTCATTTGCAAAAAGTAATATATTCATCGGCCAGCCCAGTCGGTCATTCAACATCTGTTGTTACAGATGGACTAATAACAGATTTCCTCGTAATAAATCGTTATTATTGTCTTGGCATCAGAGATAATGTCGAGTTTTAACCGTCTTTAATGCTTAAAGCCAAAGCACACTGCGACCTTTTGAGTTTTGCACGGAACGTTTAGCACCCGCAAAGTTCCCATTCCTACAGGATAAAGGGTATTTAACTCAGTAATGTGAAACATCAATTGAGGACCATGCATCGGGAGAATCAGTGATACCTACAAAACTGCGACAGTGTGAGCTGAGACACACTAGGCTAACGAACCCTATATACATAATTCTGTGTCTTTAGCACTGTTTGCGACTGTGTCGCGTCAAAATCGCTGTGTGCTACGTTTCTTACGCTTCACAAATATTTCAAAGGAGCTTTAACAATGGCATAAAGACTACATATACATTTCTAACATGTCTAATGCGCTAATCGATTATGTAAACGAGTCCACAATCGCGTGATGTTCTGAAAACATTTCAGGCGACTAAATATTTGCTTACATAACAGTGTTCAAGTTAAATAAAGAGTACATGTCCAGGTGACTAGCTTATTTTATCGGTTATTATAGAGTAAGGAGAAATATTATTTTACTTCAAACCTCTCAAAGGAGAAAATTAGTCTGAACTGAATGACACAATAAAATTATGGTAAAAATTACGCATACCGAATATGTAGAAATTTCTACATTTTTATCATCTCCTAAATGAGACAATTCAATTAGCAAAAATAAGTGTGAATGTAAACGTTTTAAAAATAACTCTTGACGTCAGGCCCGCGACCCTTACCTATTCATACTATATTTATTTACATATTTCCGCATATAGTTTGCAAAGTAGGTACCTACATACTTACTTTTAATATTAGAAATCAACAATTTGTGTTTTTAATGTCAACATGTTTCTTGGTAAAGTACTCTTTACATACAACGCAGACCTAATTGGATTTAACTGAGGCGAATTTGTGTTAGCAATATTCTCTAAAACATAGGTTGTACATAAAAATCACCATTGAGAATATAAAAAAAGGTTAGTCTCGGTGTTTTTACGTGCCTTTAGCTTTAACTAAAAGCATATACTGACACTATCCTCCCGCTTTTAATTAAAGAGATAAAGACACCAAGTTTCCAATTTCACACTGTTGAAATTTGCCGTATTACGCAGGAGGTTATCCCGCACATTTTAATTCTGATAAATTAAGTAACGTTTGGCTGCCGTAGGGACCTGGGGCAAATCCACTCAAGATACACTGGGATTCAGTTGCACTGACAACATCTTTTCAGAGGCAAAGCACCGACTCAAATACATATATCGGGACGCGCTGTAAAATAATCTTCCCTTAAACTTTTATTTTATGTTTTCATTCAGATTCAGACAAGGAAAATCTAAAGCATTGCGCGCAGCAGAACAAAGCACCTCACGTGGTCTTTCCGACATGACGCGTACTGACGTTAATCGAAATAAGGAAAACAAATGCAGCCCGCGATATAGTATTAAGTATACTGGGTGATTTACACCGCTCATATACTTAGTCTTAGTATATCAATAATTAATCAGATAACGGGTCGCGATAGAGACGTATTTTTCGGTCGTTGCGATTACACTTTAGGCGTTCAGCACCTTGTAATGTACCCGAGGGCGTTTGCAGTACCTGAAGAAGTTTCAAAACTCTTAGCGAAACAACAAAACAGGGATTTTAATGAAGTCCAAAAATAGCTTCAAATTTATTACTTACTGAAACGTTCCACAGTGGCTAATCATGTGACAACGTGAAGTCTAAAACATCTAAACTGAAGCTGGATAATGACGCATGTCGATTACGGATAATGATAATAACAGTCAGATGACGTGAGTAAATATAGAACGACCTACATGCATGATCCTTTGCGACCATGTGATGTCCTACACATTCGCAAATAGTCTAAAATTACGGTCCCACGCCGCAGTTCGTTAGTCCCACTTAGAGACGCGGTATTAATCAAAAAGGCTAACTGAAGCGTTCTATAAATAGGACAAGCAAGTGAGAATAAGCCCCAGTAATTGACAGAGTCTCGTGATCGCGCCGTATCGCCAATTGTAATGTTATTTTTATAGTGCGAATCGCGAACCGGTGATAAAGCCGGCACACATTGTTAAGGCCAGTTTATATCGGACAAGAGGCAATGCCTTTTAAAAAGAAGCGTGCGGCGGGCGGATGAGACATGGGTAATGAGCGTCTCTGAAACTTTAAACAATGAACAGGTATAAATTGAATGACTTATAATTGTGTGTATAAGTATTCGATTAGCAAGGGTGACTTGTAAGTTTTAAGGCAAGAAAACTTTTTTTTTTCTTCCAAACTTACAATTATCTTTACAGGCTCAGGTAACTTATAAGTAGGTACTTACCTAATAGTCTTGTCTTAATACGGTAGATTAGATAAGTACCCAGTTGGTCAACTAAGTAGATTCATATAATACCCAGGTATAATTTTATTGTCAGTGGTAAAACTGCGCCTCCTACTATTACTTACTATTTTAGTTTATCTACACACATATCATAAGTTCAGAAACCGTAGAAAATGACCTGCATTGCAGCACGACGACGACTTCGCCGCCAGCCCCAGCACCACCACCACCCCAGCAGTAAAGTAATAGTCATTACGACATCGAATTCGATGTCGTAATGACTTTTCGATATCGATTTCGATGTTTCAAATTTGAAAACCAACGTAATTTACAATCATAGTGAAATAAAACGGATCACTCACGTATATAAGTCATGTTCGGCCCGACATGTATAAATAATAATGTGATAGGTATTTTTTTTAACAATAAAAAAAAACAGTTTACGAAACGTCAGCTCGGTATGTTTGTCTATGATAAAAAAAACAGTCAAATTCGTGACAGATATGGGTATAGGTCGCGCGGCGAATTAAGATCGCTTGTCAAAAGTGGAAGGGGGATGCGCAGAAGTCAATTCTTAGGTCTATTTGGTTGCGCAGAGAGGTGAGGGGAGGGTGCGCGCTGGCGCCGACGCGTTATTGGTAGATCCAGTCGTTCTTCCCCTCCCTCGCTTCGTTCACGCGTCACGTATCTCTTGAGTACTGTTGCGCACGGATTGTTTTACTGTATTAGTAGTAAGTATATTATGATGTCGTAGTTAGTGAAAAAAATGCCCAAATATAAAGTTTGAACATGGCAAGCCAGAAAAATGGTTTACGACGTGAATTGTTATGTTAAAAAGGAAACTAATTAAATCATGGGTAATTAAAAGCACGTAAAAAATACTACCAAGATTCCGAATAAACATACTAGCAGGTGACAGGTAGCAGGTGACTAAAGGTACAAAAAATGCGAAATAAGAAAAATGTATTTCAAAGAAATACACTCAGAACTTAACAATTTTGTGCGCAATTGTACAGATACGCCAAATTGCCCCCACCAGTTTCGCCGAGCGATCTTAATCCATCGCGCGGCCTATATGGTATATGCCTTCGGCTTCTGAACCCATCTTAGAGTACTTATTATATGTGTGTAGATAAAGTAATGTATGCTACTCCACATAATTAGGCCTTAAAACACTCGTGTGATCCTATTGTGAAACTCAGCTTCGCCTCGTTTCATAAAAACACACTCGTGTTTTAAGGACCCTCATTATGTAGCAGTTGCATAAACTACAATTTTGTTAAACTAAAAATAATCTAAATTGCAGTATTCTTTCTAAAGTCTTTGATTCGCGAGGATTTTCGAATCGTGTTTAAACATCAAATTCCGCTGAAAGTTATCAAAGTCGTATATTTGAAAGGTTACCTAACAGTTATTCTGAATAACCTTTTTACGTCAACCTTGAACATAATAACGAACGTAAAAACTTTACGACATGGATCAATAATACGAGCCTGCCAACCATTCCGTTCCAGCACAGCACTGCTTTCTTTTCATTTTCACTTCTTGACTTGGGTAGGTACGCGTCTTAAAATTGGCTTTATTAAAACTTGTACGCCGAGCCCTTTGTAAATACCTACATAATGTATGACATAACGTCACGCTTGTCGTACATATGTCATGTTCCATGCAAATTGGTCTCGCTAAGGCACGTGGTCAGATTTAGCTTGACGAAAATTAACATAAGTTACAGTTAGTGTGTTATGCAATCCTAGTATTTTGAATGACGACTCCGCTGATTCACGTGGTTATGGCTGCTAACGAGCCAAAAAAAACCACATAATTTGGAAATTTTTAACCCAATTTCTGTCCCCTATTTCAAATACCTATGTATATTGTTAATCCCACAAATCAGTAGTCCTATTAATATACATATGACGAGATTTATTAGAATAGAAAATGGTTTAAAGTAAGTATCGTATTACCGATCTTCGCAGAGCTCACAATTTCGCCTCGGCTAAATCCAATTAGGTCTACGATGTATGTAAAGAGTACTTTACTTACTAAGAAACATGTTGGTTGATATTAAAAAACACAAATTGCCGATTTCTAATACTAAAAGTAACTTTGCAAACTTAAGGTACTTATATGCGAAAGGTAGGTAAATAGGTACTTAGGTACCTTGAGTTTGCAATGTATATGCAATGACAGATACCGCACAGCCTAAACCACTGGAGCTAGAGTCTTGAAATTTGGTAGACACATGCTTGGAGTTTTTCAGAAGTGCACTAAAGAGGGATTTCTCGCAATTCCGACGGGATATGGAACTAGCCTATTTTTTACATTCACGGCGGCGACACCGTACGCATTAATAAGCTAGTAAATAAATAAGTCTTGACTTACCACGTAAGCGAACCCCTCCGACACCTCAACGACGCACGGAAACTCTTTGGTCTGCTTAGCGCCGCCATTGTCTTTGCCAGCGGGGACTTTCTCTATAGTCGACGAGTCAAACAGGAGCTTCCTCCCCCGCCAGTCGCACTCTTTGAACAGAAGCAACCTGACCTGCTGCGAAGTTATCTGGCAAGACCTGGTGGACAAATACAGTAAGGTACAATTTTGTCCCACTGCTGGCCAAAGGCCTTTCCCCTTCCACGTCTCCCTATCTTGACCCGCATGAGTCTCCATAGCCTAAGTCGATGTATGCATCAGGCTGACATGCCCAATACAACACAAGACCTGAGTAGGTAGGTACTTACTTCAAAATTCTAGCTCTGTGTTCCCTGAACACTGTCTCGCCGTTTTCAACTCTAGGTAAAAAAAAACACCTTAGTCCACATCTTCGCCTCAGGAATGATTGTGGCTAGATTGGAATGCAAAATAAAGAGAAGAAGGTAGGTACAGAAATAAAAATCGGATATTGTAAGACATAAACAGGTAGGTAAGTACTCTGTGATTGCAACATGCAGACCAATACAGGGGAATGTCGGGATGACTTTGGACGCCTATAAGCAAAGGATTGGCCTGACATTGCGCCCGAATATTGTGGAGGTACAATATCGAGGTCGAGGTGTGAGTCCCTATTGCTGAATATTGGGATGTTAATTAAAAAAAAAATGCTGGAGTTGTGTTTTATTTCGTACTTACCTAAAACAAAATCAACATTTAAATTGTCGCTAAACATTAAACGGAACTTAGAACCAGAATAACTAATTTGCAAGGTAGGTAGGTACCTACATCAACGTTAACGTGGTGTATTTTTAGACGACTTAGCTAGGAATTTAACCGATAAACCAGCATTGACGCAAGCGAGGTAAATTGCTTTTTTTTTAAATTGTTTTCTCGTTTCAATGGATTTCCAGCGCTATTTTGGATTTTGTCACATGACTAAGCAATGAAAAAGCCAAAAAATCTTTTATTTTATTTATTTTAATCCAATTGGATGTGAAACTCAGTTGCCATGGCGGCCAGAGGGGAGATAAATGTGTAACCTGGCTAGGTCTAATTTAATCACAGAAACAGCATTTTTTTGGTCAGTTTTTAAATAGTAATTTCTTACCACGATTGGGTAATTTAGGTATTTAAGTGTGCGAATTTTAAGTCAGACAATAATGGCTTTTGACACGACGACTAAAGGTTCAATTACTACCAATGACACTAAAAGGAATACGAGTATTCACCAATCTTTCAAAGTAAGCCTTGTCGCCTAGCAGCAAGGCTTGATTTAGTATGGACCTTAGTTTGTGGAGTACAAGAACACAAACTTAAGATTTTTTTTCTTTATCAGTTAGTACCCACATGAAATAATAGTTAGTATCAAGGTCAATCCCACACTATTATTATGGCAGTGGGCGTGGCCTGACGCGCCTACCGCTATCGGTTATAATAGGTAGGTACCATAGCATAATTTTCCTTGGCAGAAAGACAAGCACCGAATTATGCGATAATAGCGCAATTTGTACCATACATATAATTTTCATTTACTGTAGCATTGGCTTATAAATAAGGCCACATAATATTTTTTATCAAAAATCCTATTTTAATAAAAGTTCTATTATTTTGTTATTTCATGTACTTAGGTACTTTTTTTTTTATACAACGAGGAAGGCAAGCGAGCAAGTGGGTCACCTGATGGTAAGTGATCACCACTGCCCATAGACACCCGCAACTCCGGGTACTTATTTTATATTGGTAAGTATCTATTCAGTATGTATTTTGAGGAACATTACTAGCAATTACTTATTACAAGCTGACAAGCACCTTCATAATAATATGATTTTAAGTTTCTTATTAAACTTTTATTAGAACTAGAATTTGTTTTGTATAGGGAGTATTAAACAACAAATTTCAAAAGTTATTGAAAGAAAAAGACAATAAGTACCTATTTAATACAAAAATAGATTTTTGAAACCGAATGAGATGAGAAACGTTTTTTTCCCCTCACTACCTCGGAAAGCCTTCTTTTATTCTTTAATACAAGCGGGTAAAATCGCATTTTATCCACTAGTGGGGAAAGTAATTTGACCTTGGAGTGGAGCGTGTTCAAGTAGCTTTTGACAGATAACAAAACGCAAAACGCTCATAATAATGGTTCGTTCGACATTAATTATCATTAAATAAATGATAAATGGTTTGAGACTTTAATAAAAAAATAACAAATTAAGTTTTATTTAATGGTCCTTAAAATTCTATAAGAATTTTTTTTTTTTTATGATGATGTTGTATATAATTCTGAACGCACAAGTTGAGTCGATGCAATTTTAAAACGCATCGTCAGAAATGTCAACATTTGTCAATAAATTTTTTTTTTAATTTCAACTATAGAATCCTTGTGAAGCTTGTGTTTCAATCCCACACTCACGGGTAAAATACAACTTTGCACCGTTGTATAACAAATAACTATTTTATTGAACTATTGGCTAATAATGTGTTCATTCTATGCAGACTAGTAACTTCCAAAAAATCATATCTCACACAAATAATGTACTAATGTACCTACCTCCCTGTTTACTTAGTTCCAAAACCAATGTATGTTGGTCAATATAAAGTTGTTTTCAGGACTACACAATTTAACTTTTCTAACTTTAAATTTTATACTTACATACTCAAGTAGAGAAAGTAATCCTAATACTTTAATATGAGAGATTACCAAAAATAAAATCTCTAAAATCAGAGACTTAGTCTTATCTTCCAAAATGTTTAGGTAAGTAGGTATGTCAATTTTTTCCATATAACTTATCAAGGCACCACCACCACAATCTATAATGTAACCACACCATAATCAAAAGTATTAATTGAATTAAACTTTGGAGTTATCAACAACTTATTGATAATTAAAACTGTACCAAGTACCTACATGCACATACCCTTGAATAACATATACATAAAAGTATATATCACAGTGCTCACATGATATTTATTAACTAGTGTAGTATTAACTAAAAACGTTTGTTGTACATGAATTTGGCTAAGAAATTGAGTATAACTCTATTGAGCAGAACCAAGTAAAAACAATGTCATAATATTATACCTACCTAAGTTTTTGTTTTTAACATTTGCTAACCTCAATTAGCAAATGTCAAAAACATAAACTTTCTCCTGGGAGGCTAAAAGAACAGACATCATAAGGTTGCCTTGACATCAACTTTGGCAAACTGCTATAATTTCAAATGTAAAACTGACAAGATGTAAGCAGATATGTTCAATTGCTCATTAAGGATTTATGTCATTTATTAAGTATCATGCCTTCCATGTTTTGTTTAAGTTTTAAAAACTATGTGTGCTATGTAGGTGCTACTATTATCTTTTCAAGTCATATTATTTATGATCATTTGACTGTCTTAACTTGAACAAGTGTCGATCAAATGAAAATTAGACTATGGTGTTGTCTATAAAACATTTTCTTATTCAAATTTCAATATGTATAACATTATATCAAAGTTTGATCATGTATCCCTGTAAACATGTAAAAGCAAACACATACTACCCCAAACCACACCTACCATGACAGACAAGGCAAAATTGAATCCTCCTATTCCAGACCTAACCAGATTGGCAGCCAGCTAAGATCTAATCAAAACAACACAACAAGCAAACAAATTACCTAATTTTCATTTTATTTCATAGTCGCTTTTAAAATGACCTCACATCTGTACCATCAACCGTTATCACTGTACAACCTGTACCACATTCACTCAAAGAAATGCAACAAAGATTTCACTTTAAATGCTGATCGTAAGTTGAATGACAGGCAATGTACCGCGCCGAGTGGAATGTGCTAGTGTACTAGTCGACATGTAAACAATGATTGAGAGTGTAATGTAGTAGGTGGCGCCCCACCCTGCGGCCGCGCCTCCCCCCGCGCCCCGCGTCCGCCAGTTGCTGTCACATGCTCGCTGATGCCGCCGTGCCAGATCCGTGTGCGTCAGAGTCAGAGTCGCCAGACAACCTCTCGCACTTTGCAGTGAGGTCCAAAAAGCGGTCGCATCGGAAGGCGCTCCGTGCGTCAAACAATCCGCATGCCATGACGCTCAGAAATAGAATAACAGTAACAGAAGACATTCACTCTGACGTACCTGCCCCAGCCTAGTGATTCACGGCGGCCGAGTTTTCTCTTTGTAGTAAAGAGTTTGTCGAACAATGCCATTGCGTCACAGGCGACTTCTATACATCACGATGTGATCGTGATATGGTTTATCTGACATCTTTCCCTATAAAATTACTTGTTTTACGTGATACGGAAACATTGTGGATTGATTTATCTTTTTTGAAACACTTGCAAGGTAAATAAAATAATTTGACAGATCACGTGCGAAAGTCATATGATTAACCACAGACAAAGCAGTTTCATTTTGCAAATTGTTCAAGGTCAAAATTAATAATGGTTAAAATACCACTTTCAAATATTGAGAGTCGTTATAACGATAACAAAATATGTTATTTTTTTTAACTATCCGTAGTTTAATACTTTTGTCCAACAAACCATCATTTGATACTGATTTGCCATCTTGCATTATGTATTTTTACAAGCGGTTTCTTATTGATCTCGAAAATAATTGTCATTTGAACTTTGACATGCGTCAAAAACAGCTGATTAGTTGTTTTGAAAAGAAAACACTCCTTACTTCGTCTTCGTCTGCCGCCGAATTTGTCGGTCGCTGAACTCATATTAACATCGTTATTGTTCGTTACAAACCCAGAACGATAAGCTACATTATATGTTCAATTACTTCTCTTTTCATGGATGAGTGTAAAAAGATGTCGATGACCAAAACAAGCACCGAAATGCCGCCGTTAAACGAAGTCTTCCAAAGTCTGGATGATTTAAAGGTAAATGTCTCAATTATAGAAGTTAATGAACTAAACGTAGCTTGTAAATCGACATTAAAACGCTACTTTGGTGATACAGCGTCATTAGGCGAATCCGATAAGATACAAATACAAGCTATACTTGATTACATGTATGAACATATCAACGTCGGCAATTGGAAGGAAGTCCAATTATATTTACGAAAAACCATGACAATAACTTCTTATTTAAAGCTACTTGCCCATTTGAAGTGCTCTGAAGAGCTCACAGAGGAGGTACTTCGTGAATCCTTCAAAATAATAGACTATGGCTTACTTTTTGGCTGTCCTCTAGAGAAAGAGCCAAAACTGCTTCAAAAGTGTGCCACTTATTTAAATAACTTGTATTTAGAGTCATATAGTATCCAAGATGTCCAAGCCCCAAGCAATATTAGTCCAGATACAACAGACAGAAAGTATAACGCTACTCAATTAGAAATCTTAGAATGTCCGAGTATGGAACATTTCTTTAAAAACTACATCTTAGCAGAGAAACCTGTTGTTTTAGACAACTGTATAAATCACTGGCCAGCGTTAGCTAAATGGAAGGATCAAAACTATTTAATTAAGCTTGCTGGTCTCAGAACTGTTTCTGTAGAACTCGGCACCAAATACACAGACTCAGACTGGACACAAAAACTTATGACTATAGAAGAATTTATTAAAAACCATATTTACCAATCACAGGGGGACACAGGTTACTTAGCACAATATCAACTCTTTGATCAAATACCGGAGTTAAAGAATGATATAAGTGAACCCGAATATTGTTGTTTCTCTGACAATAATGAACCTGTTGACATAATGGCTTGGTATGGCCCAAAAGGAACAGTGTCACCAGTACACCATGACCCGAAAAGAAACCTGCTTGCCCAAATTGTTGGTGAAAAACAGATATTTTTATTTTCACCTGAAAGCTCTGAATTCTTGTACCCCCATGAGCATGAGATGCTTGAAAACACTGCGAGAGTGGATCCCAGACTACCTGATTTAGAAAAGTACCCTAATTACAAAAATGCTAAGCCATATTATTGTGTGCTACAACCTGGACAGTTGGTGTATATTCCACCAAAGTGGTGGCATTTTGTTGAGTCTCTGTCTATAAGTTTTTCTGTTAGCTTTTGGTGGACTTAACCACAATACTTTTACATATATAATCCATGTAACCAATCTAAAATTTTTGAATATATCACTACTTAGCCTTAGTTGAGATGAGAACATTATTACTATTTGGGAGCTGTAATTGCAAGTGCCACAGGGATTATCTCAGAGTGCTATGCTAACGCTAGTATACATGGTTTATACTGTGTTGTGATTAAATCATAATAGGCATATTGTAAAGTATTTCTCTACTCTTATACTATTTTTTTAAGTACGTAAATAACATAAGACAGTGTTTTAAATCAACATTTTAATGAAAATAATTAATTTACAAAATTAAAAAACACGTTTATTTATATTCATTGTTTAGTGCTCTTCCAATCAACATTCTTCTTACTTCTGAGGTGCCAGCGCCGATTTCATAGAGTTTTGCATCTCTGAGAATTCTGCCTGTTGGGTAGTCGTTTATGTAGCCGTTACCACCTGAAAATAAATTGGTTTTACGTTTTAAGAGGTATGTTATTTTAGCTCGAAAGAATCATAGGCATGCTTAAATTGGTTGGTTTTGAATTTGAATTAGTGTAAGAGGTGGGAAAAACCGTGTCGACCTATGGCGCCGAAAGTACTCCAAATTTGGTACAAGACCCATATGGGTCATATGGCTATACTCCGTTTTTTTTTTAGCATTCGAAAGAAGGTAACAATCTTGGCATGTCTTATTATTGAAAAACGGTTTTTCTTTAATTAAACTAACTTACCGAGTATCTGAATAGCGTCCAAGGCTACTCGCGTGGCTTTCTCCGCGCAGTACAAAATGACTCCCGCGCAGTCCTTGCTGTTGACATAACCCTCATCGCAAGCTCTCGCCACGCTATAGAGGTACGCGCGACATGCGCTCAGAGTTGTGTACATGTCGGCCATTTTGCCCTGAAACAAGGCAAAGTTATAGGTACATTTGATGTAGTGCATATATGTACTTCCTACCTACGCGAGCTACGTAATACTTACCTAATACAGTGGGCCTCATAAGGGCTTAAGGTCGCTCAAAGGGCAATAGAAAGAGCTATGCTTGGAGTATCAGAATCAGAAATGAGGAGATCCTTAGAAGAACCAAAGTTACCTATATAGCTCAGCAAATTGCGTACCTCAAGTGGCAGAGAGCGGGGTACATTGCAGTCCGACCAAAAAGAGTATCCAACGGTAAATTCGTTTTCATCACACTTGGTCGTAAAGCGTCGTATTGTACGCAGGCATACTGAAGGACAACGGCCTAAATTATTCCTACGGGAGTAATAGGTAATTTGTAATTTTCCCAAGGGAGTAATGAGTTTAGTTTTAAAAAATATGGCGTTCACTCGTAGGTAAGTAGGTATAATATGTCATTCCACACTAAGGAGGTTTTAAACCAAACATGGTTCTTTACGTTTTCTACAAATAAGTATTACTTAATTTAAACGTTATTATTATATTTTAAAACTATTTGAGTTTACTTTGCAATTATTTCAGTGAATTTTATTTTGAAAACGATAAAAACTGGCTGTATGGATGGGCTTTCGTCTTTCCAGTTTCTAAACGCGTTTTTTATCATTATCTGTGGAAGTACTGGAAGTCTGAAGTCTCTATTGAAAAAAGTTGACAATCTCAAAACTATTATTTGTTGCCGACTGCTGAGTTTATATTTATAATCGTCTATACTTAATCTAATATTTACGGAGATACTGCCTGTACTTAGTAAAATACGTCTTCTGTATGTGAAGACCAAACTTTTAATAAATAGATTTTTTTCCTTTTGTTGTATGTACTTATTTCCTCGCAAATGTGATGAAAAACGTTGTGTGTATCACAGGCAGTAAGGGTATTACAAACTCAAGTCATTAAAAGCCCTCCGCCTTCGGCGTCGGCCTTCTAATAGACTTTCGTTAGTAATACCCTTCTTACCGCCCTTCATGCACAATGTACTATTTTCACTCCCCAACAAGCCATTCCAATTTACCCAGACGTACACTCACCTGCATCAACTGGAACTCCCCAATGTTTTTGCCAAACTGTTTCCTAGTATGGGCATACTGGAACGCGGCATCAATGGCGGCTTGCATCAGCCCGACGGGCCCCGCTGCCAGCACTAAACGCTCGTAGTCGAGTCCAGACATTAGCACGTACACGCCTGTGTTTAGCTCCCCTAGGATATTTGAAACTGGTACCTGGAATTACCTTGGAATTAGTTTGGTAATATATTTTATCTACACACATATCATAAGTCCTCTATAATGCGTTCAGAAACCGTAGAAAATGACCAGCATTGCAGCACGACAACGCCTTCTCGCCGACAGCGCCAGCCCCAGCACCACCCACTATCACCAGCAGTAAAGTAATAGTCATTACGACATCGAATTCGATATCGTAATGGATTTTCGATACCGAATTCAATGTCTCGAATTTGAAAACCAACGTAATTTACAATCATAGTGAAATAAAACGGATCACTCACGTATATAAGTCGAGTTCAGTCCGACATGTATAAATAATAATGTGACGACCGGATGGCCTAGTGGTTAGCGACCGTGACTATGAAGCTTGAGGTCCCGGGTCCGAATCTCGGTCGGGGCAGAGGTTTGTATGATGAATACGAATGTTTGTTCTCGGGTCTTGGATGTTTAATAGGTATATAAGTATGTATTTATCTATATAAGTATGTTTATCCGTTATCTAGTACCCATAGTACAGGCTTTGCCTAGTTTGGGACTAGGTCAATTGGTGTCAATTTGTCCCGTGATATTTATTTTATTTTTTATTTATATACCCATCTTAGAGTACTTATAATATGTGTGTAGATAAAGTAATGTATGCAACTAAACGTAATTAGGCCTTAAAACACTCGTGTGATCCTATTATGAAACTCAGCTTCGCCTCGTTTTATAAAAACACACTCGTGTTTTAAGGACCCTCATTATGTAGCAGTTGCATAAACTACTATTTAATACAGTTGCTCAAAAAGTGGTATTTTTTGTAGCTACGTAGGTATCATGCGGAAAGTTTTGCTAGTGATTTTTACTTTTCCAAGACGCCGACGGCACCTCCCCCTCCTTATCAAGTTTTCGCAAATGTATTAAAAAACGTCGCCTGGCGGCTCGGGCCTAGACGCCTCGGCACTCGTGCAAAATAACATACCTTCCGCACTTATTCAAAAAGTCTTAAATCTGCTTCTGCGTGATGGTATATAACAGAAGGTGACCACGAATAGACTCAATTGTTTAAGCATGTTGCTGTTGTTTTTAATTGGGTCGGCTGGTTTTGTAGGGAGGTACACTGGAACCATTTGGTTCCTAACCCACCGTAGAACGTTCTCACAGTAAGTGTCATAATGATTTTTCTTGTCAGGCTATGCGATGTCACATAATATGTCACCATGTCCACTACGAAAAGGTTCCACAGTGGGTCACGGTTCAGTTGCTTCGATAGTACAGTACTTTGAAGTTTACGCAATCTTACCTTGCAATCCTCAAACACCAATTCCCCGGTATTGGAGCCTCTCATCCCCAGCTTGTCAAGTTTCTGAGCGGTGGAGAAGCCGGGATACTCTTTCTCTACCAAGAATGCTGTGATGCCGTGCTGCGGCTTGGCTGTTGAAGGGTCTGTTCTCGCATAGACCTGAAAAATAAAAAATACACAGATTAGGTTAGGTTAGTACTAACTTTGGTGTAATGGTATGGCACGTGACACGGAATGTCAAGGATCCGGTTCGATTCCCGGGGTTAGTCATATTGTTCTAGTTTTCTGTATACTCTTGATTCAGTGAGTAAAAAACCGGCCAAGTGCGAGTCGGACTCGCGCACGAGGGTTCCGTAGAAAGATTTGTAAGCAGAGCCCTGCTTCTAAGCAAAATGTACGCAGTGTGGGGTTAACTTATATTGGGCTGCGAAATCTACAGACAGACATAAAAAATTCAGATTTTGAGACTTTTTTGAGTGGTTATGCTATGAGAGCTACTTTCGTACCAAATTTCAAGTTTCTAGGACAACTGGAAGTACCCTTTAGGTTTTTGGATTTCGGCAATTTGTATGGAAATAGCCTTTTTAATGTCTGTATCTTCTGATTGCGTTGACTTAGAAGGTTGATTTTTTCACAGCTTCAAGGGACCGCAGGCTTGATTATTTGATATTAATTTCAGCATGCTACATCCACGCGTTCCAGAGAAAAAGGGTCTTGACAGACAGACAGACAGACGGACAACAAAGTGATCCTATAAGGGTTCCGTTTTTCCTTTTGAGGTACGGAACCCTAAAAATGGAGAAAAAATACAAAAAGATACTCCTTGTGGTTGCAGTAAATGATGTAAGTACATGTACGAGGGCTGTTTGATAAGTACCCGTTTATGGAAAAAAAATCATTTTTTTTTTAATATATGCATTTATTTTTCTACGTTGTCACCTTTTAACTCTATACATTTGTTCCACCTATACTCAAGCTTCAATAAACCATGCAAAAAGTATGATTTTGGAAAGTCATTAAAATAGGCCTCTGTGGCGGCAATGACTTCGTCATTTGATCCAAATGGCTTGCCACCGAGCCATTTTTTTAGGTTGGGAAACAAAAAGAAATCGCATGGGGCCAAATCTGGAGAATACGGGGGGTGAGACAATAGTTCGTAGAGTAACTGTGCTAATTTAGTCGTCACAACTCTGGACGAATGTGCCGGGGCGTTGTCGTGATGAAACAGTACTTTTTTCTTTTTTAAATGGGGTCGTTTGTCCTTCAACACGGCGTCAAATTCATCCAATAAATTGGCATAGTACTGCCCTGTTATTGTTTTTTCCTTTTCTAAATAGTCAATATGTATAATACCCTGCGAATCCCAAAAAACGGTCGCCATGACCTTTCCAGCCGATGGGACGGTTTTTGCTTTCTTTGGAGCAGGTTCACCCGGTAAAATCCACTGCTTCGGCTGCTCTTTCATTTCCGGGGTGTAGTGGTGGACCCATGTTTCGTCCACGGTCACGAAACGATGCAGAAACTCCTTCGGGTTACGTTTGAACACGGCCAAACACTGCTCCGAAGTAGTCAGTCGGTTCCGTTTTTGCTCCTCCGTGAGTAAACGCGGCACCCACCTCGCCGATACTTTCTTCATACCCAATTTTTCTTCTAATATGTGTTGTACCCTCTCGATTGAAACGTTTACAGCATCAACGATTTCTCGAAGTTTAATTCGGCGGTCGGCTAAAACGATATTTTCAATTTTCTTAACCATATCGTCTGTAGTCACCTCAACTGGCCGGCCTGGGCGATCCTCATCAAAGACGGTTGTTCTCCCCCGCTTAAACTCGTTATACCAATATCTGACGGTTGTCATAGAAGGAGCACATTCATCAAACCGCTTGCATTCTTACTTTTATTTCATCACATGTTTTTCCTTCCAAAAATAAGAATCTAATTACAGACCGATACTGTTCTTTCTCCATTTTAACAATTTTAAGTTCACGCCTTCACTGAATCGTTGTCAAATGAGAAAAAAAACAAAAGAATGCCATTTTTTTTTAATTTTCCCGGCTCTGAAAAATTGCTTAAAAAGGTGGTATACTTATTTGCGGCCAGTGATATTAATATATTTAGAAAACGGGTACTTATCAAACAGCCCTCGTACATTAAAGTTATATTTACCACTAAAACATCAGCATCAGGCGCATTGGTGATCCAGAACTTGTTTCCATTCAGTACGTAGTAATCCCCCTTCTTTTCTGCCCGAAGCTTCATGGACACGACGTCGCTGCCAGCACCAGGCTCCGACATTGCCAAAGCACCTATGTACTCTCCTGAGCAGAGCTGAATACATAAACATTTGTTATCATCCTCTCCTACCTACACGGCACAACTACAGTACGTAGGGTGCCTTTGCACCAGAGATGAGCTATGCTACGTTGCTATGGATGCGTTTGATATCCACCGCCGTGTCGTGCCTAGATCATTGTGAACGCGTCGGTTGCTTAGCTACTTTTGCTGACTGTACAGTGGACTCAGTTGTACGGGTGCAATCGATGGTTTTAAAACAAAATTATAGGTAGAGAACTAAAAATGTTTGTTAACAAAAATGTTTGGATTACTTACTTTGGGTAAATACTTGCTTTTCTGCTCCTGCGTTCCATTCCTATTGATTTGGTTGACACATAGGTTGGAGTGGGCTCCGTATGACAGTGCAATGCCACCAGCAGCTCTGGAATAAAAAATATTGAGAACATTGAGTAACCGTGCACGCCCGCAGAAAGCTTCAAATGCGAAAGTAAAAAAAAGGCTTCGTAAAAAACTGTTTTAATGCATATTGTGTTTAAATACGTTAAAATGTATATACTTGCCTTGAAAGTTCTTCCATAATGACGCAATGGTCTGAGTATTTCCCACCGGTACCGCCATAATCCGGATTCGCTGTTATTCCTAAAAAAAAACAGGAGTTAAAAATTTCGGGTCTACTGCGTATTTCATATAAAATCAAAAGGTATAAAAAAATTAATAAGTAAATTAAAATTCTATAAAATTACTTGCTAAGTTTCATTTGCTCTAAAGTACTATTTTCTATCACATTTAAACGCTCTAATCGATCAGAAGCTCATTTGAGATGTTCATTTGATGACATGAATTCTACTTTATTTACATAATAAAAGCAATTTACAATGACATTAAATCTAAGCTTAAACTAAATAAACTACAACTTAAAACTAAATTAAATCTAAATAAGGCCCCCGTGGCATAGTGCCCAAAAGGCTGGCAGCGTTGCCTCGCTGTATAGCGATGCTGATTCTTTGAGAGAGAAAACTGCCAGCCCTTTGGTCACAAGTTGCATCAACTAAGCGCTTTTGTAACTCAGTACGATTCGTACAGTCATATCTCATTTGATATGGTCCAAAGACGATCTATTTATTATTTTTTATTTATTTGAATTTACCTACCTAGAACTCCCAAATTTCCTAACTTTTTCCAAAACTCTCGGAGTTCCGGGAAATTGTTTTCCTTGTCAATCTCACTCGCTTTTGGCGCCAACTCTTTTTGCGCGAAGTCGAAAACAGTTTGTCGTAACTGAAAGATTTAAAAATACTGCCTAAGTATATTAGCCAAGTACATACCTAATATTTAACCATGTCCATTTTTTTTACCGAATTCAACTTCCTTCGTGTTAAAAAGATCTTTAAAATCCTTAATAACTAACTTGCCTACAGTCAAACCATTTTAATTGTGACCCGTCGTAGATCGTTGCAATACAGTAATTTTACTATAACATTTACTGTGAAAAGGTTCCACAGGGGATAACAAATAGATCAATTCTGTTGTACCATTGATAAAAGTGATAGAATAAACACTTCTTTAAGTAGGTACTGCAGGTTAATAAGTATTCTCTCGCAAATGACTAGAGATAGAGACATTGCTATAAGTTTAATCGTAGGTGTTCAAAAACTGGACTTGTTTGATCAGCTGGTTTAGTAAGTAGTCCCACTAACTCGACTCTTAAGTACCTACTTAGGTACCTCCTTAGCATTGAACTTGAAATTATATTAATAGTAGGTACCTAATAAAAATAAAGCTAAATCTGAACTGATTTTCTTTAAAAACAGCAATTGCAAAAGATAACAGACTTTATTTTAATATCAACAATACAATGACGTACTTGTATGATCATCAACAATTTGATATTTACATACATTTCGTCATTTATTTAAAACCACATAAGCCATATTTCACTTACCTGTTGTTGCTCACTAGTTAATCCAAAAACGTGTTCATCTATGGGGTAATGTGACATGCATCTATAACCCGTTTTACTTGCACATTTTGTCAAAACACGTTTTAAAGACACCAACGCCGCCATCGTTACGTCCGCGCCGTATCGCAAGGCACTTCGTACTGAATTTAAAACATGTTTGAGGTTTTGAGTAATATGTCTTCTTATCTAAGACGAGTATAGTCGAATTTTCTATGGCATAATCTTGGTGTTGTGTTTTTAATTATTCTATGTGATAAAGAGCAGTGAATGTTATCAGTTGTTTTCTGGTTACCGCCCAAATTGTAATAAATAGTTGTGTACGTGTTACGTCACTGATAAGCTGATTATTCTGTGATTGTTAATAAAACAAGTTGTTGACTTACTCGGATTTTAAAACGTAAAATATGATAAACAGTTGGCGTTTAGTCATAGTGAAATAAACGGATCACTCACGTAGGTATGTCAGTCGACAAAAAAATGGTATTTAGCCTAATAATAGTTTTATTTATTTTGAGAACCGTCTTAACGGCTCTCAAAAGAAATAAATTTTTAAAGTACACCCAAGTTTACTTTGAGTATTTAATTTTTTTTTAATAGATAAATTAATAAAACTTATTTAAAAAGTATTTAGAGGGACTACTTTAACTTGTGGTACTATAATTTTGATAGTTGGATCACAATGCCTTGATTATTATCGTTTATAAGTAGGCAACTGTATAGAGCCCCGTTTCCGTTTCAGTTCTCGAATCGTTTCCTCCTAAAACAGAGTATGCGTCATGCATTTTCCACGTGTCAAAAATAGGTATGTTTATGAGGATGAAGTAGAAATAAGACTTCTCTTAGATTTAACACTAATCCGTATATTTATAAGCTTTTAAAGCACCATATTAAATTACAACATTATTATCATAAAACCTCTTTAATTTAAATGTAACATTAATTTTATTTTCAATAATAATAAAAAACTATTCTTAATAAATCTTATAACGATTGGTAGTATAGCTAAAATTATGCAAAATAATTTGAAGTAAGTATCTAGAGATAGAAAAACTGATAATACTTTTTAAATATCTGTAAAACAAAATAGCTAAATAGAATCGATTTCAACATGATTATTATTTCAAAGTAACATTGTAAAGGAATGTATAAAATTACCAACAGATTTTCATACATTTCGATAGGAATGTACATAATTTACATAAATATAAAAAATATATAAAAAATCACAACGAAATACACAACACCTATACTTAAGTACGTAAGTATAAAAAACAAGTCAATTCAATATAAAATTTTGGAAGAAACATGATCATGATTTGCATCAAGTTCGAATTTAAATCTTAAAACTCATAA
Source organism: Clepsis dumicolana (assembly GCA_963691665.1). Lineage (NCBI taxonomy): Eukaryota > Metazoa > Arthropoda > Insecta > Lepidoptera > Tortricidae > Clepsis > Clepsis dumicolana. The sequence goes on from OY829510.1 coordinate 12,269,099, forward strand.
TTTCATTTGGTCGATATTTTTAAGTAAATTAACTACTTACCTATCTTAAAAATTTAAAACTAGGTAAGTATAATTTTTTATGCCTCGCTGATAATGTACCAAATCAGTACTTATTCAATATTATTTTTGACGTTAACAACATAAGTTGAGAGCTGTATAAATACAGTAGTAGACAATTCTTTAATAAGTACTTGTTACATCATTAAAGCATAAAGTAGTATCATTGGAAACATCTGACATACCATAGACAAGGTTTCCTCCGTCCCTATACTTGCATTTTTTTCAAGCTGTCATCTCAGTAAACTATCCTATCGCTAAACTTGTACTGGGATGACAGCTGTCAAAAATACTTGGCAAAAACTCCATGTACATGAAATACTTAAAGCCTCAAGTCATTTCCTAACTTTAAGAATGAATTAGACGGCAAAACGTAAATAAACTAGCTAGTCATTATTATAATTATTATGCTGGTCAGGTTTTAAGTCAGGAGCGATACCAAAAGAGTGTTCTTATTTTACCTTTTGATTATGTTTTAGAAGCCTTTAGTTTTAGCGATGGAAAAATAGTAACATCACAAAAACCGGTTTTGCGTTTCCACGTCAACCCACGTAGAGCCTAAGTATATCTTAAGTAGAAAACTCCTCTTAATCTGAACGGTTTCGCTTTTGTAGGAAGCTCTTAATTCGTATCCATCAGGGCTTTAAGCGATTGGTAGTACTCAGAAAGGACCTTCCACGCTGATGGTGCCATAAAGCCTTTGGGTGGTTCTTTTCCTGCTTTAGCAAGACCTGCGAATTAATTTTTTACGTGTAAGTATAACTTGAAAACATTTAAGAAATTTAAACAACGATGGCGAGACCAGGCAACGAGCATTCGTGTTTCAAGCGAAAGTGGCATAAACGATGACATGCCCTTGGCCCTATCCAAAAAACCAGTTGTAAAAATACAGAACTAAAGTAGATAGATTTTAATTAATATTATTTTTTGTCTCACAACAAAAATCACATACATTTTATCAAACTCACTGCAGTATGTAGCAAGTAGAAAATCATACCGAATCAACAAATAAAATCCCGAAAGCAATAAAGATAGCTGGATTGTATTTACCTCGCATCCTAGTTCCAGAGATAAAGTCGAAGTCTTCTTTACGCGTGGGATCGAAGAACGCCATTTTACCGACTGAAGTGTCATACGCTGCCACGCGGAACGGAATGATCTGCAAATATATTAAAACGTTAAAATAATGTTGAGACTTTCCATTATACAGGAATTCATATAATTGTATTCCTATATAATAGAACCCAACCATAAATCACATTTTAAATAAAATTATAAAATGGCAAGCGGTATCGAAAATACGTGAAGTTAAAATGGAACTACCAATTTTGTATTACAGTGAGTGACTTTGCAGGGGGTGACGCCGCTGTTGTTATTTGTGTACTTTAGGCGTTAAGCTCTCTAAATATCACTAAGAGAAATACTGATCAGGAAAATGAAAGATGCCTATGCAAAAAAAATTAAGTAAACAACTTTACCTCGAGGTCGTTGAGCCCAGGTGCCATCTTCAACACCATAGCGCCGTATCTCGGGTCGTACAGATCACCGTTGCCATTGGGGTGTGGTAAGCCTGCTGGGTCGCGGCCCACAATGTAGTGGTTAGCTCCGGCGTTCATACGGCACTTGGCGTGCCATTGTACCTGACGAGGGGAAGTGGAAACAGTTTATATGCTGATACGTTATGCCACGCGGAAAGTACGGAAGCACATTCTGCAGTTATACGTACCTCAGTAGGACCAGCATACATCATAGGCGACGGGAATATAGCCAGGACGGTTGCCTGTGGGTCTAGCACACCCTCGCTTAGTACGGCTTTGTGCTGATTTATTCGAGTCTCCAAGGGGACGTCATCGTCTTTCGTCCAGCCACCTTGAAATATTGATAATACGGTCATTATTACATAAGTGGAGGAACTTTATAACGAGAGAATTTCAAGTAAGTATCTACATTGCATACATTGTATTGTATATTGGGGCCACGGAGTGCTCTCATTTTGTATGAAAATAATTTTCAACGCGGCATCCTTTAATGCTAGAAATTAGTTTTTCTTTTTCTTTCTTTCATATTTACTTAGTAAGTAGTATTAAAAAACCGGTTGTAATTTAATTATAAGAGTCTTATCACACTAGCGATTTGCGAGCGAGTGCTTCATACTAATATCGCTCGCGGCGAATAAGTTGCGTGATCACCTCAATACAAAACTCGCTAGCAAATGGCCAGTGTGATATGATAAGGCTGTAACCATGGCGTAGGAATGCCAATAGACAGTCGTGATTTAAAGGTCTTCTTGGCTGGAAATCAAGTCGTGTTCATCAATTACATTTTAGTTTCTGTGCTCAATGTGGTTTGGTAGATAAAAACAGTAAATTGTAGGTACATCAAATTAACGAGACAGTGCCCAGCAAATGAAGAATTCAAGTAAAAACGCATATTCCCTCTGTTTGTTACCCCCAAGTACCCGCCGGCAGCTGCTAGGTAGGCCGTAGCTCGCCGTAAAGTACACTATCGCTTTACGGAAGGCATGAGCTGCTGACAGATGTAACTAGGGCAGACTGACAACTCTGACTGTGACGGCACTTTAATTTACAGAAAATGTACAAAAAAACAACAAACATGGCTGTATGGAGTTGGTTTCCTTTGCCTATTGCTTATGGGGTGAATTAAAAAAAATACATTTGACGTCTGTCACTGTCATGTCAAGAAATTCACACTCACACACTTCACAACTGTTGAAACGTCAGTACAGACAGACTGTCAGACGTCACGTCCGTCACCGTTGTCAACTTGTCATGTCAGTGATGTCAGCAGCGGTGCCAGAACGTCCCAAAAGGGACGATTTTTGTCCGTTTTGGCATCGCAACGTCCCTTCGATGTCCGTTCATATATTCCGTCCGTTTTACGTCCCTTTTTAAATAGCCATCCAGAATAATTTACTTTTTTTCATACTTCAATCCAAAAAATAATGCGTTTCGTTTCATTCATCTAAGTAGATGAGTGAAACGAAGCGGAAGAAAGGTGCAACGTGTGAATGCGACAATTTCACTTCACTTCTGCTACCATCCTTTTTCCACGCGCAGTGATCCCGTATCGCTTGAATGTCGTTCCACGCATACAAACACAATTTTGTGTACTACCTACCTATGCCCTATGCCGGCCGCGCACCGCACCACCACATCACTTCACTTCTTCACTTCATACTTCATTGCAAGTGCTTGAGTTTTGATTGCTGAATTGCATTTTGAAATTTGAAATTAAGTTGAATCTCTTTGGATTTTAATGAATTGACAGTGAGTGATACATAGCGGGATAGCGACTAATAACTTGCAGTAACTTGCTGCTGTTCGAGCTGCATCTACCTAGGTATCAGGTTTTCTTTCTTGATCAAAAGTTTGTTTGGACTTCTTGTTTTGATGTTTGATTATTTTTATTTACGTTTAAAACTGAAGTACGTGTGCTTTGTGCTAAATTGACCTGCATTCATAACAACTAGGTACCTAGTCAAATACATAATTTGATACCTAAATAAACCTAATGTTTGGCGCCGCCACTCGTCATTGTGAAATTCGTGGACTAGATCACACTATATATATCACATCACACAATTGATAATAAAATTATATTTAACTAGCTTATGCCCCGCGGCTTTGCCCCTGTGAAATATATCAAAATGGGCTAGTTCCTTATCCCGTGGGAATTCCGAAAAATCCTTTCTTAGTGCACATCTAGGATACTCAAGGTATAATTATGTTTGCCAAATTGTAACTTTATAAAACACGGCCCTGTATAGTTTTCTTTGGTTGTGTGTGTTGAATGAAAGACGTTATGACCAACCACCAATCAGCATTTAAAACTATGAAAACTATCGTGTTCAGTCTTTCAGTAGGTACATACAACGTCATGTCATGTGAGAAATAGAGATTTCGATATTTTTCGATTTGTCTCTTCTGTCTGACTGGCTGCATGGTAATTATTACCTTTACCTGTCATAGTGAAGACGAATGTACCAAAAAAATGGTCTCTGTCTCATCGCGACGAATAATTCAGTTGCCAGGTTGAAGAAAAACGGCCAAATTTCGAAATTTCAGTATGTGATTTAGTGTGGTTCAGTCTTTTATTTATGGTGTCGTGGTTATTAACCGGGAAGGTTATTGTTGCATTGCATGTTTGCTTTTGTAGAGGAAATGGACAAATTTCATTCATCTTTAAAAACGCAGAATTGTTATTGAAAAAGAAGATGACGAAGCTTCAAAGAAAAAAATAATATATCTTCCGGGATAGTAGATAAATCTGTTCTACAATATCATGATACTCGGGACCTAATCACGTAAAAAAATATTTAATTTAAATACCTCGACGTTTCGGACGCAACGTCGCGTTCGAAACGTCGAAGTATTTAAATATAAATAGGTATATTTATTACGCGATTAAGTCCCGAGTATCATGATAATGTGTGAAAATCGCGAATGTTTCAATCAGTACAAATCTGCTCTAGCTTCAACTTCTTCATCTTCGAAAAACAAAGAAAAGGTTTGTATAGACTTCTTGTTTAGCTGTTTTTAATATAATTTCAACGGACATCAGCGGCCCTTAGCTCCACTTGGGAGATATAGGAAGTCATCATCATCATCATCATCATCAATTGAAGACTCGTCTCTGGTCAACCAGCAATCTGGTCGCTCTTTCAGCCCCCATACTACGAAAATTGAAAATCCAAGTTCGTACCGTATCGTCCCGCTCACTCTCGTGTTAAATAATATTAACTTGAGAGGGAGAAAGTGACGTAACGTGAGAAAGATATGTTTCGATAAGGTTAACGAAAAATTACCAAAATTCAAGTGCCCTAAAAATATAAAGGTTCTTTTTTTTTCAATCAACCCTAAAAAAAACATATTTCCCCAGCCGTCCTTTTTGTCCAAAAATCGTCCCATTTCAGATAGCGAATCGTCCGAAACTCGACGCAGGAACTGGTAACACTGGATGTCAGTTAAGTTTGTACCGCCAACCGCTTATGCTGTGTGATTCATTGGAAACCATTAAAAAGTCTGCGAACATCTTATTTAGATCACAGTATTCGCTCTCAATGAAAGTACAATTGAAGGCTGCCGTTCTGTGCACTACAGCGAGTCTATCGTATTTACCTATATCACCTAGGTATATTAATGTTAATATAAATTCCTTTGAAACTGTTACTCGGAAACACTGTAACTTGAGCGCAATGAATAAACTAGTGTCAAGTTTCACTGACTGCAACCTTTGTTCATGAAGCTACAAGTACGCGACTTCTGAGAACGTTCATAAAAATATAATTCTGATACTTTGGCAGCTTATTTATTCGTGATAAATTGAGATTTTATGAAAGGTTAGTTTTTGACCACTGTTAACTTAACACGCGCCACAACTGGCCAGATCTAGTTAAAATAAAAAATAAACTTATTTAATTATTTCTTATTAGAAACTAGGAGGTATCTCCTTGTAACTTTTGTTTGCACAGATATTATTTAGCAATTATTTCTAATTAGAAACTGATACTTGTAACTTTTCTTTACACAGGTATTCAGTAAGATCATTGCAGTCAGCTTAACACAAGGCCACCTCTTTCATCAAAGGCACTCTATAGATTCTTTAGGAAGCTGGCCTTCTTGGAATATGTCACTTGGATGGATGAAAGAAGACATTGGTGATAGGAAACCATCCAGTTTTTTAAGGGTCTTGAAATGTCTCAACAAAGAGCCAAACATGGATACACTTATTAAGTACATTTGGTTGAGTAAACTACCCCATGAAGTGCAGATGATTCTCGCAGGAATGCCCGAGAAAAGTTTGGATGACCTTGCAGAAGCTGCCGATGATATAGTGGAGGTTATCAGATCTGCTCCTAAAAAAGAACCTATTGTTGATGAACTGAAGAAGCAGATCGAGGAACTCAGTGCTAAGGTCAATAAATTGACTCTTGATGTCAGAAGACTTGAGTCTAAGCCAAAGTGTTGCCAGTCTAACACTCAGAGTCGTGGAAGGTCTAAAAGTCGCGGGGATTCTAAGAACCGAGGGGCACGTCGCTCGCAATCCCGCAGACGATCCAAAAATTGCAGCAGTCCTAATGGAGGGAGGCAGTCGCAAGTGTTTAGTCGCGAGTGGTGCTGGTACCATGTTAATTATGGAATCTACGCTCATAACTGCATTCAACCTTGTTATTTTGAAGTGTGTTGACAAAATAAATGAAGAAATCGTCTTTTGTACTAAATGTACTAAACATTTGTCAACCTTTGTTCGTTTTATACTTTAACAATCCTCAAAACTTAAAAAGTTTGAAACAAAGGAAATTTGTATCACCTTTTTTGTATCAAATAAACAATATATTTTCAATAAGACTTTTATTTTTGCATATATAAAAATACATAACATAGGTTTATAGGTTTGAATATAAATTCCCTACATAATTTTAAAACTCTTTGGTCCATACCTTATTTTAATGCTACAAATTATGTTCAGACTTCTTCATAAATTTTATTCTTGACAAGGCAGCGCATTAACTATGGTCAATCAATGACTTGTAGTTTATAGACATTTGACAACTTTCATTTTTGGCATTCTTATTGAAAAGAGAACAATCAAAATGCCGCCGATGATATTAATTTTCCAAAATTTAACGATAGTTCCGACGTTATTATTGTAGCGTTCAATTTGAAATTGCAATCACATTTCTACCCAACCTAATTCAAATACCGCTTCACATAGACATGCATACATCACCTTTTATTACATCGCATAATATTCTCTAACCTAAATGATTGAAATAGACGTATGTTGAAACCTGCTGATAATCGGCCGCCGTAAGTTACTTACGTTTTATGTTTATACATTTGCACGACACAGCAAAATATGGGGTAGTTGAAATCTGAAATACGTGGAATAGACGGAGCGCGGAAACGCTAACAATCAAATGAAAGTCCTATCATAAACACAACAATTTAGGTACTTAGTGGATTTGTAAATTAGTCTAAACATTAGCCTACTTAACATAAATTGTTATTTTTGTTTCTACACCTCAAATTCCATCCAGTACATAGAAGCAATCTCCATGTCTTCACACAATTTCCACGCGGGCTTCATCACCATCCCGTCCGAACTGTACAGACATTTGCACCTCAACTACGGATCTTGTAGACCCGAGTCGTTCATCAGGTCGCTATGGATAAAACAATTGCCGCCGGAGGTACAAGTAATACTCGCAGCGTTCCCCGACAAAAGTGTTGAGGAGATCACGGAGGTGGCCGACGCAGTGATGCGTGTTGTCGAAACAAATCCAAAGAAGAATGACGTCGCGTACAGAGACATGTTGCTGTTGCAAAGGATCGACATGCTTAGCGACAAGGTGGAAAGATTGACAGCTGACGTGCGGTGGATACTTAAATGGAAGGCGGCGAAAGATAAGGAGAGTTTAGAGGTTGAAACTTTACAGTCTCATAGCGTGGTCAATCCGTCTGTACCGGAGACTTGGCGGATACGAAATAAAAGGTCCAAATGCGTGGTGAAGTCGCCTGCACCGGAAACTTGGCGTGTAAAGGCTCCAAAGTCTAGAATCAAGTTGAAGTCACCCCCGCTGGAAGCTTGGCGCATAAGGTCTCAAGCGCGCGTCCGGTCGGCGAGCCCGACCAAGATGCGGTATGTGGGAAGCCCGCGCAAGGAAAGTCTGGCGTCAGTCAATACATATAACATACAGTACTGATAAACTATAAAATTTCATATAACAACTTAAAAAGGTTGATGCAGTTTACAAACTAAGGCATCGTTTCCTTTATGAGTATCTAAACTTAGGCATGTATACAGTTACAATAAACAGTTATTTTTGAGTAGGTAATGAAATGAGCACACTCATCACACAATTTGTTATTAAATTTCAACCCAGCAATTAGTATTTCGTTTTTCTCGTGACCCTTTTTTCACACATCTATGATAGGACTAAACTTCGCTAGGATAGGACTAAACTTCTGATTAGATGTTATTGAACACTATTAACCCTTAATAAGGCAGAGGCGATGTAACGACCGTATACACTTAATTGGAAATTCAATCTTAGTATCTGAATAATATGGCATAATATCAATTGTTTATTTAAAATACGACTTGCTTCGAAAATATCCGTTGTCGGGTATGCAGTCCAGCTGCTATTGATTCAGTGTATGTTCCAATAAATGGGGCCTTATTAAGGGTTAAATAAATACTGAAATCTCTTATTTACTTACCAAGTGGATGCAGTAAGAGCACCGGTTTCTCGTAACCCCTCTCTGTGAGCTGCCGATGAGTGTCTTGCATTAGCAGAGCATGACCGTTGTGGATTGGATTGCGCAACTGCAAGAGAAAAAGCACTATAGTCATGAACTAGGCTACCAATGACTGGTACACTACAAAGACCACAGCTTATCTGCGTTTATCCAGTCTTACTTGACGCTAAGGTAGGGTTCATCTTTCGATGCCAAGAACACCTAAAGGCGTCGTGTGCTGTCGTGCCTACCACGCCACCCACACGTACTTATATAGTTCAAATTACCATACCTACGTAGGCATAAAAAATTTAGATAAAAAAATACTAACAAAAAACAGAAATTCGGGAGAATCCCGCCAAATCCCGACCATCTGGCAACCCTACAGGTGACCCACTTGCTCGTTTGCCTTCCTTGTCATATAAAAAAAAAACATTAACGTTCATACCTGGAAAGCGAAAACAGCATCAGCGGCCATCTCCTTGAATTTGGCGCGCAGCTCGTTCGGGGTCAGCCGGTACGAGTCCAGGCCGTCGTGCCGGCGCACGCGCTCGAACACCTCTAGGTTACCGCCAACCAGCCAGTCGCCAGATTCCGAGATCATCTGGAGTCGACAACCTCACATCGGTACAGGTCACAGGTTAACAATACTCAATATTTCTCTTGTTTTGATCTACTGGTGATAAAAAGGTATCTTCAATCTTGTTGTCAGAATAAACTTACTGTCGTAGGCAATTCATCCGTCTGCTCGCTATCTGTCAATGGGAGGATGGTGGGCCATCTATAGACAGCAAGTAGTCCGCCAATTCTCGTCAGTAGATCAAAGCAAGAGATAGATTAAATACTGGGAACGGCTATCGAACGGAATCATGAAACGATGAGACAATTCCTAAAAGATCAGATGCCTTATTGTCTAACGTGCTAGGCTTCGCTTTGGCATTCGCCATCTTTTTCTGTCAAAAGGTAAAAGATTGTGTGAGAAAGAGATGGCGAATGTCGAGCGCATTAGATAATAAGGCTTCTGTTTCCCATAAATGAAATCATTGACGACACTATGTGTTTCATAATAGTAATAATATACAAATCCCTGGAGATTCATTTCCATTATGCATAGGTATCCAAATAAAATAGGACCGTAAAAAGGCTGGTGATGATGACGATGATATCCAAATTCTAACTACGTCATCAGGCACCGACATACAAAGCTAAGCGATGTGGGAAATTCGGCTTTGCTAGCCGTATCGACGGTACTCTGACTCAACCTCGTATATAAACTTTGATGAAATTGGAATAACTACTTTAGACCGCAAACATAAAGTGGTTATTCCAATTTCGTCAAAGTTTATATACGAGGTTGAGTCAGAGTACCGTCGATATACGACCGCATGAATGGTTTCGCGGTGGTGTTCGCCGCGATGTCGACGGAAACGTCGTGTGGACATGACATTGACATAATCCAGATTCTAATGCTCTTATTCATAAACTCAAGCCTCCATTAGCTAAAATAGGTTTTGTCTTCTTCTTACTAACGGAAATGTCAATGTGACAGAAAAGGACAAACGAACTTTAATGACATTTTAGTTAATATAGGTTTATGAATAATAGGGTTAGTCCACGTAAGTCTGTGTTTACTATTTCGCCTATGTTCAGACGTCTGCAGCAGCATTGGACAAAAGTCATGGAGAAATGCTTAGCTTGGTTTACCCTTGAATTGCCGACACACGTTTCATAGCCGTTTCATTTAATCGCATTTTCATTTAATTGAAAGCTATTTCCTGACTTATTTTCTTAACCTGTTGATTTAAAAACTAACCTCTACAACAAACAATAAAATCATTATGAGCAAAACAGCTTTCGATGAAATGAAAATGCGATGAAATTAAACAGTTATGAAACATTTGTCGATGTTTCACGCGGCTCCCGCTTAGCTCGCATTGACACCAGACACATTCAAATATTTACAGGTCTCGATAATTTACTGTCAACAAACTCACCTTAATGTAAGGGTGTCCACTGTCCTGGATAGTGAACTGCTTCCCGCATCTATACTCCTTCCTGTGCGGGTAGAACTCTGGCGCTCGCAATATGGCGACCGGCTTCCCGCCATAGACAAGAGCGACGGCGTCCGCACCCATGAGTTTGTCTTTGACTTCCGTCGCCACGGGCAACACCACGGGTACAGATTGGTTGACTACTGAGCCGTCAGCTAGGGTTAGGCTGTTGAAGTTAAGTGCCTGAAAAATAAGATTTTTGGTAAGATAACCTCCAACTTAAAATTTAAAACCGAAAACTCGACTGCAATTCCGGAAAATAATATACCCTATGTCAATCTCACAACTGAGACGAACCTAATTATACCGCATACGTTGAAATCCGTCAAACCGTTTAGGCTGTAGAGCGTACCAAAAAATTAGACATACATACGCTCGGAAAACATAACCCTCCTTCGCCAGTCGGGTAAAAACCCCCGACATTTTAATTGAAAACTACAATATCTCAAATACCTCGATGAAACTTAGCTAAGAAACACCTCGATTATCTAAAGTAGCTTTATCCAAATCGGTATATCCGTTTGGAAGCTATGATGCCACAGACAGATACACCCATACACAGGTCAACCTTATAACAACCCTCTTTTTGCGTACTTTTTGCTAACTATACTTGCATTGTAATCCAAATCATATATCCTTGCGAAACTTCAAGTCTATCCGATCATCTCCCTTTCAACTTTTCCGTCACATAATTTTCAACGATAACGTTAACCACGCAAGTGTTTACATCTTTCATTAAGAAGATTAGATGTTTATTAGGATTTGTATGGAATAGATACGAGGGGCGGCTGAAAAGTAATCTACCTAACAATGAAACAAAAGACTGTCGTGGCTTTTTTTTTTCTATATAGTCCCCTGCTAGTAAAACGCACTTATTAAATTTTTCAAATATTGAATTTAAACCATTAAAAAAAAACTTTCGGTTTGTCGTCAAAAAAGTCAGTAACCGCAGCCTTCATTTCGTCATCGATCATAAACCTTCGTCCCCTGAGGTCTTTCTTGAGAAGTCTAAACAGAAAATAGTCACAGGGGGCTAAATCTGGACTATAATGGTTTGGGGTCGTGGTAGGTGTCGGGAACAGAAAGATGGTGATTTCTTCCAATACGTATACTCGTAGTAACACACATACAATTATACTTCGTACAGAGGAAACAGTACAGTATTTATAGCGTAAAAGATGCACTGAACAGTTACAACTCAAGGAGAGAAATCTAACGTGCCGTAACTTGCAAAGTGTAGAGACCATAGACCTCTTTTCTCTCCTCGTGTTGCCATGCATAATGTATGCCTTGGATTCGTGGCGTTTTCGCCACAATGGCTTCGAAACCATTGACCACTTCGTTGTGCGGGCGGTATGCACTGGTGCGTTATCGTGCAAAATCAGAATTCCTTTGCTTAGTTTACCTCGCCGTTTTTCTTTTATTGTCTCTCTTAGTTGATATAGTAAGTTTGAGTAATAATCAGCATTCATTGTAGTTTTCTTCGGTAAATAATCTATGAGCAAAATCCCTTCTGTGTCCCAAAAGATTGTAGCCATAAGTTTACCTGCCGATGGACAGACCTTGAATTTCTGATTCGGCTTCTCATCCTTAAATTTCCACTGTAACGACTCTTGCTTACTTTCCGGGTCCCATTGTCGAAATCAAGTCTCATCAAATGTTACAATTCTAGAAATTATTTCTTCCTCTTTCCCCCGACTCATGTCCAAAAACTCTTCGCAACATTTGACACGCCTCTCCATGTCAAATGCAGTCAACATTCTGGGGACCCAACGTGCACTAACCTTGGACATGTTCAAATGCTCATGAATTATTGCATTGACTCGCTCTTTACTGACGCCCACATCTCTAGCTATCTCCCACTGTTTCACTCGTCGGTCCTCTAATATAATTTTTTTCACCCTGGCTACATTTTCATCGGTAACGGCCGAAACTGGTCTTCCGCTACGAGGATCATCTTCCAGGCTCTCACGACCTAACTTAAACTGCTTTGACCAAAACTTTATAACAAATTCGGAAGAACACGAACTGCCAAACACACGCAACATACGCTGTCTGATCTCCGAAGGCGTATTCCCTTCTTCAGTCAAAAACTTAATCACCGCACACTGCTCGATTTTATCCATTTTCACTTTATCTACCAACATGTTTGAAACAATTGTAGGAGACAAATAAACGTGATGTAATAAACAAATGAATGTAATACATTTTGAAAATAGAATAACAAACGAATATAAATCCATACCAGCCAGCATTATTTTTGTATATGTTTCTGACCAAGGAGATTACTTATCAGCCGCCCCTCGTAATACTTGAAATTTGGACAATACATGATACTTGTGCTGATATCAATAGTTTAGCGACAGTTAAATAATGAATTGAATGTAGGATTCGTAAAATATTACATCTTTTCTAGCATAATATTTGCATTACATTTTAAACAAAATTTAAAAATCGTTTTGAATGCGATATCGTATTAAATGCAGTAAGTGGATTATACATACATACATACATACAGTCACGCCTGTTTCCCGGAGGGGTAGGCAGAGACCACGGACTTCTACTTGCTACGATCCTGACATACAACCTTTGCTTCCCTTAATCTCATAACATTTTTCATACATGCTCTTCGATTTTGGGTACTCCTAACCTGTCCTTTTTCCGAAATATCACCGATTTGATCGGAGTACGTTCGCCGAGGTCTTCCCTTTCCCACTTTTCCATCCACTCTCCCTTCATACACCCTTTTTGTAAATCTGCTTTCACTCATTCTCTCTACATACCCAAACCATCTTAACATACCCTTCTCAATTTTCGTCACTACATCTTCATTCACACCGCACTTCTCTCTTATCGCATTATTCGTCACTCTATCTCTCAAAGTCACACCACACATACTTCTCAACGCTCTCATTTCCACTGCATTCACTTTACTTTGGTGTTTCTTTTGCCACACCCAACTTTCACTACCATACATAAGTGTCGGTACTAACACTCCTCTATGTACTGCCAGCCGTGCTTTTAGTGACACTTTGCGGCTACTCATAAAGGCCCCATTCACTCGATTTCCAGCATTCACTCTCCTTTCAATATCTTCCTCATACTTACCGTCCCTAGTAAACAAAGTCCCCAGATACACAAAATCTTTCACTTGTTCCAACCTAACTCCATCGACCTTGATTTTTTAATCTGACATACTCTCATCCCTTTCAAATACCATCACTTTGGTCTTACTTACATTCATTTTCATTCCTTTCCTCTCAAAAAATCCGTGCATAATAGTTACCATCTCCTGCAACCCCTCAGCCGACGACGCAAGCAAAACCTGGTCATCGGCGTAGAGAAGACATTTGACGACTAACCCATTCATTCTCAAACCACATTCATCATCTTTCATATCTTGCAAACAACTGTCCATGAATAAATTGAACAGCCACGGCAACGCTACACATCCCTGTCTAACACCCTTTTCGATGCTAAACCATTCAGTGTATGACCCGTTTATCCTCACGCAAGCACTGGAATCCTCGTAGAGAGATTTCAGAGCTCGAATGAGATGACTGCTCACTCCATACATTGACAGTACCGACCAAAGTTCATTCCTCACCACTTTGTCATAGGCCTTTTCCAAATCCACGAAAGCGCAGTAGACCTTTTGACCTTTTGCCAAATACTTCTGTACTGTGTTTCGTAAGGAAAAGACCTGATCCGTACATCCCATACCCTTTCGAAATCCCGCTTGCACATCCCATATTTTCTCATCGGTTTCTTTCACAACTCTTTCAATTAACACTTTCTCATACAATTTGCCGACGATGCTGAGTAAGCTAATGCCCCGGTAGTTTTTACAGTCAAGTTGCGAGCCCTTGCCTTTATAAAGAGGTACAATGACAGCTTTGCACCAATCTCTTGGAACTTGGCCGGTGTCAAAGCAAAAATTGAAAAGGCGATACAACTGACTTGTTACGACGCCATGTCCAGCTTTTAGCATCTCGACTGAAACTTTATCATACCCTGCAGCTTTTCCTGATTTCATACTTTTCAATGCTTTCATAATTTCATCCATGCTAATAAGACTCTCATCTTTCAAAACACTTTCATTCATCTCTGAGGTAGGCACACTTGCTTCCTCCCTCTCAAACAAACCCTCAAAATACTCTTTCCATCTCTTTAAAATGTATTCTCCCTCATTCAATAAACTTCCACTCTGATTTCTGATTGAGTTTAGCTCAGAGGTCTGAGTCTTACCTTTAGCTAAACGGATGGATTTCCAGAAAAACTTTATATTTGTCCGGAAATCCTCAGTTAACCTTTTATTCATCTCATCTTTCAGCTCATCTTTCTTTATTTTAACTATTTCTTTTACCGAAACCTTTAATCTTCTATAGTAATTTTTTGCTTCATTTACTTCTTCAAACGTGGCCTTCTGAATTCTTTGGTTAGCCCTTACAGCTAACCAATCCAGCCACGCTTTTTTCTTCTCGCATACTGCCTTTTGTACTTCTTTATCCCACTAAACATTATTTTCCTTTTTTCTTTTACTCCTCTTAGTTACTCCACATACTTCACTAGCCACACTCACTACTTTTTCTTTGAACTCGTTCCACAACTCATCTACCTCACATATATTGTCTAATCCTTCAAATCTATTCTTCAGTTCACTTACATACTCACACTTTCATCTTGAAGATTCTCCACTTTTATCCTTTCTAGAAGTGTTAGTACGCAGTCGATTTCGCCATCTTTTGAACAGACCACTTATTCGGCTCATTACCAGAAAGTGGTCCGTATGGATACCCGACCCGCGATACACCCTAGTGTCCAGAACATTCTTTTTAATTTGTTCATCAACTATAACAAAGTCAATCATGCTCTTTCTTACATTTTTCGCCTCCCGAGTATAGAAATGAATCCATTTGTGGTAAAATATTTGTCACACAAAGATTCCATTCAAGGCAAATGTCTAACAAACTTTTACCAATCTCATTTACTCTCTCGTCACCGTGCATTCCCAGAACTTGCTCAAAACCTTCTCGTTTCACTCCTACCCATCCATTAAAGTCACCTAACATTACTAACCTTTCATTATCCTTGCATACTCTCAAAACATCTCTTAACTCCTCCCAAAATTCTTGCCTTTCAGCTTGTGTACTTTGTGACGTTCCCGTACCCATGTGTACAGGAGCGTACACCCCTACAACAAAGATACGAGTCAGTCCTACTTTCATTCTAATCCATATTAGTCTAGGACTCACGCATTCAAACGAATTCACACACTCAGCCATCCTCGCGGAGAGTATGATACCAACTCCCTGGCAAGCCCTGTCTGAACTCGGCACGCCAGACCAGTACGCTGTGTAGGGTCCGTGCTTGGTAGTGTCACACCCTTTCCGCTTCGTCTCATTCACACATAGAACATCAATCCTTCTTTCATCCATCATCTGCCATACCTCATTCAGTTTATCTTCCATTCCTCCACCAACATTCAGCGTAGCAAAACGGCTCTCCGTGGACCGCTTTTCGCCCCCGCGGGAAACGAGACGTGACGGGTGGCGGACCGCGTCGCCGCCTTGCGGATGATTTTTATTTTTTATAATCTCCATAACGTTCCCACGAGTAATAGGGATCTAAAGGTCCACCCCAGCAGAGCCCTGTACTGGAGTGAGACGGAATGCCGCTGTGCCCTGTGACCGTCAACACAGACACCCTCTGTTCGACACCAGACTCCCCTCTGGCCATGCATCCCTCAGCACGGTTAACACCTTGGATTGGGGGTTATATTTCGGAGTTTTCCTTCTCCTAGATAGGTTACAGCCTAATGCTAACGAGGCCCATCCCCCCGAAGGTTATATTTCGGAGTTTTCCTTCTCCTAGACAGGTTGCAGCCTAATGCTAACGAGGCCCATCCCCCCGAACTTGGATGGATTATAATATCTCTTTAGATCAAATGTTAAAGTTGACTTACCTGAAGATATTCGTGTTCCCGCATGAACCCTTTGAGAGGGTAAGCCCAGCCTTCTGACAGTACCTGAAATTTAAGATGTCATTTAAAAAGGGCCATTGATGATGATGATGTCTTCCTGTAATCCCTCAGCAGGGGCATAGGGCTCGCAGTAGGGACTTCCGTGCATCACGGTCGTATGCTGTGGCTTCAAGGTCCTGCCAATGATACCCGACTTGGGACATTGAAAAAGGGCGTTTAGTATAACATATCATAATAGTATAATTTAAAAATGTTTTTTGAAAAAACTAAACAGTCAGTTTAGACCTTTAAACCCTCTTTCGATTAGTATATACGAGTAACAGATATATTGTTTATTTAATCCATTTTTAATAGAATCTCCATTATCGCAACAAATTAATCTTTGTTTGTGCCTTAATGTAGAGTCCTTTATCATATAAATCAAAATGTACAGATATTGATTAGATTTTAATTGATTCATCTATTTTCCATTGAAAATTACATTACTTAGGTACATTTCGCATTACATTAAATCTACATATTTCTGGACAATATAAAGTAATTCTCTTACCTGTACCCACATGAGATCCAGATCGTTAATTTCGATCTGCGGCAGCTCAGCTGCCTCCTCAATGGCACTGGTCAGCCTGTTCCCGTATATGAACAGTTCTTCCACGCCTTGCTGACTGCCTCCGAAGCTTGGAATGATACCCTGGCACCAAAAACAAAAGGCACCGTAAAAACATTCCGAAAAATAATCTAAAAAAACCTACCGACTTCAAGGTCTTATTGTCTTAACGAATTTGAAAATTACCTCTGACTCATACATTTGTTAATAAGTACCGTCCTGCTTTTCTAAGACAAAAAAAATAAAACCTAATCAAAACACCTATGAAATAATGAAGATAGTGTCGCTATGAGGGCTATCGTGTGTCAAACCTATCTCATTGTTGGAAAATGACAGAACCCACCAAAAACATGAATCTGAAAAAATAGATTTTGAATTATTAAGGGGCTAAAAATGGTTGGTTGGTGTAAATAACATACAGCTGTTACGTCGCCAGAGGGTCGAGCACGACTTTACGAAAGCTGCGTAACGTTACGGTTATCGTATCGAGATCGAGAAACCTCAAACTAAATTTTAGTTCCAAATACGCTCACGGGCGGGCGCTGTTCCAAACGTCATACAAACTCGACAACGTTTACTATTCGACTTTACGTTACGCAGCATTCGTAAAGTCGTGCTCGACCCTCCGTTCCTTATTCTTGAACTTGGCTTGACACGCTACCGCGTGTCTAGATAGACCTCACTCGCGACACTAGCGACCCTAGCGGATTTTTGACTCGCGATAGCCATCATTGATTTTTGTTGTTGCTAAAATGAGTCGGTAAGTAACTGGCTATAATATTATGCAAGACTACCACATTTCTATTTTATCTTTTACCTACATCTTATACTTCAAATTGAACTCGATCTTATCTCACTGATAGATTGATAGAGCCAAGGTCAAAGCTATACACGCATACGATAATTTGGGTTTACCCTTGAATTGCCGACACACTTTTCGTAGCTGTTTCATTTAATCGCATTTTTATTTCATCGAAAGCTATTTTCTGACTTTTTAACCGACTTCAAAAAAGGAGGAGGTTCTACATTCCACTGTATGCATGTTTTGTTTTTATGTATGTACATCGATTACTCCGTCAATTGTTGACCGATTTTCAAAATTCTTATTTTATTCGAAAGGGTATACTCCTGAGGTGGTCCAATTGTCATTAAATCATGATCTGATGATGGGATCCCAGGGAAATCGACTCGCTTGTATCACTGTCCCAAACCACTCTTCGTCATGAACTTTCAACCATCCAGTCGGCAGTACTATAGGTACATAAATAAATAGAGAACGGTTCTTGTATGGTAGATATAGCTACTACAATATGATAAAGACTATAGAGGGGGGGATACCTATGAACGGCGCTTGATATGAAAGACTAGAGTAAGGAAACATGATAAAGAGAGTAGTACATATGAAAATGAAAGAAAAAAACTCCGATAGCAAAATACTCACATTAGCTTCGAGCAGCTGAACGACTTGCAGGGTGGACTCTTCAATAGTTGTCCCCACGGTCTTCACCACCAATTCTGGTGCCTCAGGACGCTCATACTCCTGGGTTATACCAGTGAAACCCTGAAATGAAAAGATGGTGTAGTCTTCTAAACGACAAAGTATATCCATGAATCTGCTTACAAGAAGTGAGTTTGTACGGTGTTTGAATTGCCCATCCATGCAGAAGTCTGGATCACATTCACATTCTAAGTGTAAGTGTAACTTAAGACAAACTACATCTTTATTAATTTTAAACCGTCCTATATTCAGTTTGACAGTCAAAAAACACATCTGCTCAATAAAATTTATCAGCGTCAGCTATTATGTTTTCGTCATACAAGTTACTTAACACAATTATAAACAGTGTCTTTGTTTTTCTTAAAAACGTTGCATTTCTATGTTAAAATAAACGGAGCATAGCAATAACTAAAATATTCTCCATTTAGAATTTCTGATGTCGCATAAGCTTCTTTTCTAAGTAGAATAAAAGTTTGACGGTACCTTAATCTGTCCATCTCTGGCCTTCTTGTAGAGCCCCTTGGTGTCCCTCTGTTCGCAGACCTCAAGCGGCGTGTCGATGAACACCTCGAAGAACGGGAAGCCGGAATCGGTGTGAGTGCGCCGCGCTACTTCACGGTCCTGACATTGATATATGTACTTTTGTTTTGTATTGTGTATTGTTTATATTTAAATTTTATAGCGCATTGGCTTTGCTGTAATGCTGTAAAATTGTTTTGATAATAAATAAATAAATTGACAACAGGAACAGGAACAAATCAGTTTTGAGCTTTGAAAATAGATTGTACAAAACCACGAAATTTTTTGAAGGGACTCAGATCGTTGGTAGTGGTAATTCAACTGCAACTCTATAGAAGGTAGGAAAAAAAACCTGTTCTGTGTCGTTGGAATGTTACATGGTTTTGAATTTGTTCCGGATAATAATTGCTTTGTTGTAGCCACCCGTACTAAATAAATTTATTCACAGGTTATAGTAATTTTATGATACTCGAGCTTGAGCCCGTGGCAGCCCCCGTACATAACTCCCTGTCCCATGGGAATTTCACAAAATCCGTCTTTACTCCTTGTCTAGATCAATAGGGAACCTCTATACGAAATTTTATTTCAGCTTTTCGTATAAGAGTTTAGGCTGGGCGTTGATGAATCAGTCAGGTCAGTCTTTTTCTATGTCCCCACTCGTATAGATGAACTTGAAACCTTCATATTCATGTTTTAAATTTGATACATTTGACGCCGCGACATACAGTTAGGTATGATAGATAATTAGGATTTGGTTCGCATTTGACCTGAATTTTTTTTAATGATTCGTACTTAGCCAGAAAGCATTATGACAGAACCTTATTACAGCAGATATGCATTTATCATAAACTTGATCAACATATAAAATACCGTAGGTTAGATGAGGTATCGACAACGTGGAATAGGAGCTCCGCGCGGAGCTCCGCCGGCGTCGTCTCGTAATAGAGTTGATAAGTTACGTTATGATAAAGGTTGGTCCGTTTCCGTCGACACAAGAGCCATCTAATAGCGATAATGGCCAAATGAAAATGTGGCGAATTACGTTTTCTGTCCAAATATTAGTAAATCACTATGATGTATCATACATATCATGCAGTACAATTTCCTTTATTTATCAAAATAAGTCTTTTGAATTCGCAGGATATTCCACGAGCAAATTCTACAATAATTTCCATCACATGTTAACTTGATATGACAATCATGTTACTTATAGATTACGTAAAAGTTTAGATAGTTGTCTAATTGCGTCATGGTGATCGGCTTAAGATTATACGAGGGCTGTTTGATAAGTACCCGTTTTCTAAATATATTAATATCACTGGCCGCAAATAAGTATACCACCTTTTTAAGCCATTTTTCAGAAGCGGGAAAATTAAAAAAAAAATGGTATTCTTTTGTTTTTTTTTCTCATTTGACAACGATTCAGTGAAGGCGTGAACTTAAAATTGTTAAAATGGAGAAAGAACAGTATCGGTCTGTAATTAGATTCTTATTTTTGGAAGGAAAAACAAGTGATGAAATAAAAGTAAGAATGCAAGCGGTTTACCATGAATGTGCTCCTTCTATGACAACCGTCAGATATTGGTATAACGAGTTTAAGCGGAGGAGAACAACCGTCTTTGATGAGGATCGCCCAGGCCGGCCAATTGAGGTGACTACAGACGATATGGTTAAGAAAATTGAAAATATCGTTTTAGCCGACCGCCGAATTAAACTTCGAGAAATCGTTGATGCTGTAAACGTTTCAATCGAGAGGGTACAACACATATTAGAAGAAAAATTGGGTATGAAGAAAGTATCGGCGAGGTGGGTGCCGCGTTTACTCACGGAGGAGCAAAAACGGAACCGACTGACTACTTCGGAGCAGTGTTTGGCCGTGTTCAAACGTAACCCGAAGGAGTTTCTGCGTCGTTTCGTGACCGTGGACGAAACGTGGGTCCACCACTACACCCCGGTAATGAAAGAGCAGTCGAAGCAGTGGATTTTACCGGGTGAACCTGCTCCAAAGAAAGCAAAAACCGTCCCATCGGCTGGAAAGGTCATGGCGACCGTTTTTTGGGATTCGCAGGGTATTATACATATTGACTATTTAGAAAAGGGAAAAACAATAACAGGGCAGTACTATGCCAATTTATTGGATGAATTTGACGCCGTGTTGAAGGACAATAGACCCCATTTAAAAAAGAAAAAAGTACTGTTTCATCACGACAACGCCCCGGCTCATTCGTCCAGAGTTGTGACGGCTAAATTAGCACAGTTACGCTACCAACTATTGTCTCACCCCCCGTATTCTCCAGATTTGGCCCCATGCGATTTCTTTTTGTTTCCCAACCTAAAAAAATGGCTCGGTGGCAAGCGATTTGGATCAAATGACGAAGTCATTGCCGCCACAGAGACCTATTTTAATGACTTTCCAAAATCATACTTTTTGGATGGTTTATTGAAGCTTGAGTATAGGTGGAACAAATGTATAGAGTTAAAAGGTGACTACGTAGAAAAATAAAAAATGCATATATACAAAAAAAATGTTTTTTTTTTCATAAACGGGTACTTATCAAACAGCCCTCGTAGACTATTAAACTGTTACCAACTATTAAAATCAATCCTATCTCAATATAGATTGTTTTATCGACATGAGATAGCAAAAAAGGTTTTGTCGTAAGCAAATTGATAGAGATTACGTACTGACGTCGATTTTTTTAATAACGATAAAAATTGTGCTGTACGTGTAACAAAAATGGATATTAAAACTGGGGTTTGGCAAAATAAGAACAGCTCGAAAACAGAAGTAAAGAAATTCTAGTACCTACCTAATGTTGAAGCACCAACAATGTAAGATAAAGTTTTTGACAGAAGTGCGACATTATGCCCATGGGGTATTCCACAATGTTCAATATGTGCAAATTTTTTTATTAGTAATTATGTAGATAAACAGTGTGTTCATTATAATTTTTTTGACAATTGCACGTTTTTTACTATGTCGAATTTGTATAAATAAAGCCCTCTCTCTCTTTGAGATACAAACTGTCAGCCAAGTCTTATATGGCTCGCTGTTCGCTAAAACAAAGTTCCATAATTTTTGACGACCGAATAGCCTAGTGGTTAGAGACCCTGACTATGAAGCTTGAGGTGTCGAGTTCGATCCCCAGTCAGGGCAGATGTTTGTATGATGAATACAAATGTTTGTTCTCGGGTCTTGGATGTTTAATATATATAAGTATGTATTTATCTATATAAGGATGTTCATCCGTTGTCTAGTTTCCATAGTACAGGCTTTGTCTAGTTTGGGACTAGATCAATTGGTGTCAATAGTCACAAGACTTTTTTTTTATTTATCTCAGCGAAGGGCGAAAGTACGTATTTATCTATATAAGTATGTTTATCCATTGTCTAGTACCCACAGTACAGGGTTTGCCTAGTTTGGGACTAGGTCAATTGGTGTCAATAATTGACAACATTTCATATTTTTCACACCTGGAAATTAATATAAGTATCGAAAGGGCTTTGCCTCCTGAACACACCACTATATTTATAAAAATTTAATATTACTTATTTTTTTAAATACAAGGGAATAAAATAATATTACCAATTCTACCAAAACTACGCAAGAATGGGTGTAATACTTTTGCCTTTTTCACGAAAATAAAATAAGCAACAATCACACGTAGGTTTGACAATGTCAGATAAATTTAACATCTTGGTTTTATTTTTTGATAGTGACAAGACAAAGACAATTGATCCATCCTAGCGTAGTTTCGGAGTTACGTCCATTTGGAATAAGTAC
The DNA here is from genome assembly GCA_963691665.1 of Clepsis dumicolana. NCBI lineage: Eukaryota > Metazoa > Arthropoda > Insecta > Lepidoptera > Tortricidae > Clepsis > Clepsis dumicolana. Next base: position 12,291,859 of record OY829510.1, read on the forward strand.
CTTTTAATAAATTAATAGTAAATTAATTACAAATCCTAATGAAAATTTAAAACCGTAGGTTTGCTCCTGTTTCAAAGTAGAATACAGACAATTAATCAAATTATAGTCTCAAAAATGTGAAATGTTGTCAATTGTCCCATGTTTTATTTTTATTTACCTCAGCGAAGGGCGAGACGAAACTGCACAAGCAGACATGCCCGCTGTCCGCAAACAGCTTGGCGACCTCGGCGACTCTTCTGATATTCTCCTCCCGGTCCTGCTTGCTGAAGCCGAGGTTTTTGTTCAAACCTGTACGGATGTTGTCGCCGTCCAACGCGTATGTTGGGATCCCTGCAAAGAGAATTTAGGGGTAGTTGGTAAAATGCAAAACATTGGCAAGCTGCTCATAGAGACGGGACACTTGGCATACATCACTTGCTAGTTAAGGATCGAAAGGCAGGCCCCAGAAAACAAAATAACACGCATCGTTCAGCTAATAGTTAACAGCAGCAGTAGTGATATTCCTTATACTAAGTATGTTCTTATTTATTCTCCTCATCTCTAAATCAAGTTGTCATCTTTCTTTCACGGCACAGAGCATAGACAAACAAAAGAAAAGTTGACGTGCGCTCCCTGCCAAAAATTAGACCTCATTAGACCATTTTGTGAGTGATGTTCAGACATTTGTGTAAGTTTTGTTCTGGCATGAGTTCGTAGGAACATAACGAATTTTGACATGAGCGGTGCTGTGCCAACGTATGTCCCTCGTATCCCTTGTAAAGTGGCAAGAAAAAAGACTTTGCAAAGATAAGCTACACGCCTGTCTTCTCTAAGTTCCCGGCGACTGAAGAAAAAAAACTTAAAATCCACGTAAAAAAACTCTACTATATGTGATCCTCAAACCGTGTAACTTCTCGTTGCGTTATGAACGCAGGAGATTCCTTTAAGAGGTTCGGTATAGATAAAATAAGTGTATACCTTTCGAGACCAGATAAGCCTCAAGTGCGAAGGCGATGGTGGTTTTCCCCGCGCCACTGAGGCCGGTCAGCCAGACGGTACTTCCCCGGAACGCGCGACTCCCCAGCGCACGACTCCGCTTCGCTCTGGACACTGTGTGCTTCTGTTCCACCACGTTTGTTGCTACTTGAGCGCACTGGAACAACGGCAAGGGTATAAAAGGAATTCATTTGAAGCGTACTGGCCGGATAGAAAAAGTAGACACTCTTCTATTATAACCCCGGCTGTACACACTCGCCAAGACCGGGCGAGGCCCACATGTCGTCCCTTTCGAGCACGATATAAGTCAGAAAAGGACGGCATACTTACCTCGCCCGGTCTCGGCGAGTGTGTACAGCCGGGGTAAGGGTATGGAGTGAAGAGGCTCTAAAGAGGAAGTATACCTACGTACGTGCATACCTTTTGCTGGGGACATATTGAATAAACACATTACCCTCCTTTGCGTTTCGCAGTCGGGTAAAAACAGCCTGTCAGCGAGGTTAAACGTCGATTTAGTATTTACCTGGCTGGTAAAGCAACAACAACACTGGAGCACGCGTTTTGTTTACTACTCTGCAGTATTGGAATGATGCGAGTGAAGTGGATATAAAGATTATAGCAATAGCAATTTAAATTAATAAGAAGTGTGGGCAGACCCCTGTTGAATGGTCGGATGACATAAAGAGTTACGCCGGACCGTACTGGCTCAGGAAGACGGAGAATAGGTCGGAGTGGAGGAGATTAAGAGAGGGTTACATCCAGCAGTGGATAGAAAAAGCCTGAAAAATAAAGAAGAGAAGAGAGAATTTAAATTAATAAAGTTGCTTTGATAACCAGGTAAACAAAAGTAGAGCTCAATTTATTGTATTTTTAGAAGAAAAAACAAGGAGAAACCAAACATACCGCCATTTTCGGAATTGAATCATTGAATGAAAAGTAGAACATAATAATTTGTAGTTCGATAACCGTTATCAGGTATCATGAGTAACGCCGATACGTTATCGTAGTTTTAGTCGATTGGAAGCTGAAATTTTCAATGTTTTACTTTTTCCTAACATTTCGTGTTTCACCCTGACCCTTCAGACAAGATGGAACTTTTGAACGCATAACACTTGGCGCCACCGTGTGATGTGACAGTGGTCAAGTACAAGCCAATTTTGTGTTTTAAAAAAACTTCAATAGAGGGGTTTTTATCAGGGACCGGAACCGGTTACCTTAATACCCGGTAGCCCAAGGGTTTTGAACGGGTTTCTTATAACGCTGGGCATTAAAAACCCGTATATTACGGTAGCCCTTTGAACGGCTTACCGGTTAATACATTAACCACTTGCAATGGGTTAACCCGGGCTACCGCATAGCGTATCGAAACCCCAGGATTGGGTAGCAGCTTGAAGCGCTGATTGTGCGTGCAGGTTATTTTGAATCTTACTTCCAGCGCATAAGGCTTATATTGTTTCGCCTATTTAAAAACCCTAACACGGAGGAGGCGGCATTTGTCAAAGACTTTGTAAGTCGCCGACTATTCCTCGGTTATGATAATGCGGAAACAAAATAAGACCTCAAGTCAACTGCAAACCTTTTAAAAAAACTCATTTTTAATAATGTTGTGGTCGGATTGTTAGTTTCGGCGCGAACTAGGTATTTGTTAGCTAGCTAACTAGGAAAATAACATCCATTTTCAATTCCAAGATGGCGGATATAATTTTTTCTAAAAGTCAACATGGGTGTCATTTTCTATGTTTTGAGCGGTGCTGATTTTGAAAATGACATCCATTTTCAAATCCAAGATGGCTGACACATTTTTTTTGTTGAAAATCGATATGGGTGTCATTTTCTATGTTTTCAGGGATGCTGATTATGAAAATGACATCCGTTTTCAAATCCAAGATGGCGGACACATTTTTTTATTGAAAATAGATATGGGTGTCATTTTCTAGTTTTCCGGGGATGCTGATTATGAAAATGACATCCGTTGTCAAATCCAAGATGGTGGACACATTTTTTTTGTTGAAAATCGATATGGGTGTCATTTTCTATGTTTTCAGGGATGCTGATTATGAAAATGACATCCATTTTCAAATCCAAGATGGCGGACACATTTTTTTTGTTGAAAATCGATATGGGTGTCATTTTCTATGTTTTCAGGGATGCTGATTATGAAAATGACATGCATTTTCAAATCCAAGATGGCGGACACATTTTTTTGTTGAAAATAGATATGGGTGTCATTTTCTAGTTTTCCGGGGATGCTGATTACGAAAATGACATCTGTTTTCAAATCCAAGATGGCGGACACATTTTTTTGTGCAAAATCGATATCGGTGTCATTTTCTATGTTTTCACGGGTGCGGATTACGAAAATGATACCCATTTTCAAATCCAAGGTGACGGACATAATTTTTTCTTAAAAATTCATTTTCGTAATCAGCACCCCCGGAAAACTAGAAAATGACATCCATATCGATTTCAATAACAAAATGTGTTCGCCATCTTGGATTTGAAAATGGATGTCATTTTCAGAATCCGCGCCCCTGAAAACATAGAAAATGACATCCAAATCATTTACCAAAAAATATTTATGATTATGATTGAGTCTCATGGTAGTTTCATGTTAAAAGACCCATATCTTACTTAAAAAAACCGACGAATTGAGAACCTCCTTTTTTTTTGAAGTCGATTAATAGAAACTTTAAGTAGGTAAGTACATACTTACCTATATAAATACGGAAAGATTAAAATATAAATTGATTGTTCTCTTCGTACATAGTTCCTTTCTGTTTTCATACTAATGTACAGTTTCGCATCGCGAAAACACGGGCGCGCGGCAGAGCGGGGTGAAAGGGCTACCCTAAGCCGAAGGTAACCGCTTAGCATATGATTAACCCAAACCTAACAAATACGGGTAAGCGGTTACCTCTTATTACGATTAGGGCTACCCGAATATGTACGGGTTATACGAGTATTAGGGTAGCCCGTTGAAGGGGCTACCGTATCGATGCGGTAGCCCCTTCATCGGGCTACCGTTTCGAACGGCTTAGCCGAATGATAGGGTTTTCCGGTCCCTGGTTTTTATGGCTGGTTCTTAAAACAAAAAACCATTTTTGGTAAAATCGGTTAAAATATTCTTCGTATATTTAATAGTTCATATGCAAAAATGTAAAGGCAAATAACATAACTAATAGTTTTACATATTTTTAAATTTTACATTTCACGTCTTCAAAATTCACGATTGGCCTGAGTGGGCCGAGTTGATAACAAATCAAACTATTATCAACCTCACTTAATCAAATAGGAACTTGGTTGTAATTCGACGTGACGAAGCACAATAAAACATGACCTCAAACGTAGGTCAAAGCTGCATTCAATCCAATCAAACTAAGCCTGTATTATTATTAAATTGCTAACAATTATTTCGGCACTTCCTCTTCCTCCTTAAAAACAATATTTGTTAAAAACAAAATAGCATCGGATTGCTAGGAATTAAAAAATTGCAGAATTGCCGTTTAGTCTTTAACAATAGGATTAGCATATTCTATGGCATTTTAAGATTCCGGCGAGTATATTAAGCCGTCGAATGTTATAACCTAATAACTATATACATTGAATTACGGATGACATAATGTATCTGGTCGGAAAGCTTGTGGCTCGCAATGTAATGTGTGTTTTACTCTCTAATGTACCGACACATGTCATCAGCATTTAAATCCGATGTTTCTAAGGGAGTCCATGTACTTACATAAATCAGATTCTAATTGCTGTCGTGCAAAGACAACACGCACCTATTACAAAAACAAAATACCTAGCTATTTTGAGTTTTCGTAAACTTGAAACTAGAAAACTTCTTCTTCTCCAAATGTAGGTAATCAAGGGCTGCCGAATTTGTATCTCAAACGTAACGGTAATTAACGTTACATTTGAGACACTTTAATGTTCAAACAATGTGCATAGGTAGGTGTATTTCCCTGGACTGCAGACTTCTTCACGACGATGTATCACGACTATTGAAGAATAAAAAAAAGTTACGATGGTTAGTCACGGTAAAGACATAAATATAGCGATGATCAGTATCGCTAGGAATATAATTAGGTTAGGATGGCGATAATTTTCACAAGAAGGCGATTGGCAGACAATACAAAATCATTATGTAATTATTAATTAATAAAGCAAAGTTTCCACAGAGAGGTTACAACTGCCATAACTCATAAGTCACGATTCCGAGGTATAAGGCGTCGTCCTAATTAACGCGAATACGCGACCCGGGCTACTCCGAAATTCGAAAATTCGAAATTCGTATCCGATCGACCCGCTCACGCCAGCATAATAGGAACAAGAAAGCGGCGAGAGGAACGATCGGACACGAACTTCGAATTTCGGACTTCGGAGTATTGGCTCTGGCCTAGCGCAAATCAACGATGCGATCATCTCACTTTCCCATAATACCATTCGCATCCCATCAAACAAACGCCCATAAGAACTACGGTCGAGATTTGTGTGTTTAATCACATCACTAGTTTGCGCAGAGTTGTGTTCACATTTTTTTAACACCTCGGCCGCTCTGTTAAAGATGCCTGTATATAACTAATATCACATTTTGTTTTATATTTATCCTCATTATACTTATCAGTAATTAATTATAATACAACCATGCCAGATTACGATAACGAATGCCATAATATTTACAAAAACGCAGATTTGGTCGAATAAGCGCATTGACAAACCTTACCAACAAGCACGCAAATGAAATAATTCAGCTGAAAACATTGCTCTATATACTTTATTTAATACATATCCATCTTAAGATAAAATGGCTCAACTGCACTACCGCCGTAAGTTAAGAAGAAAAGGCACAAACGCACAAAGAAAACATGCTATGCACTTGTGCTTTTTTTTCGTTTAAAAGACGACAGTGCACTTGTGCCTTTTTTATCCTAGGCCGGCAGTATACTGCAGTTACATATTTAAATATAAACAGCACGGCGGTGGAAAATTATTTAACGTCTTTAATAGCTGGCCCTTGAACCTATTTCATCTGACCTTAATGTGGTGTTTTATGTGTACTTATAGAGGCTTTTAAAGAGGGCAGGTTAAGTGCTCGCTAATGTCTATGGTTTATGGTTTCACGTTATAGCAACAATTTTTAAGGAAACTCAGAAAAGAAAATTAAAATACTGTAAAACGTACTGATTTGATGTCTTCCATATCAGCTAGGATGGCATGTTTTATGATAGCATTCGATATTTATAATGTTTTATCAGTTATAACAGAAATACAGTTCAAAGTAATTTAGCTGTTTATAGTAATAGTAGAAAACCCCGAACTAAAAACAACTGCAAGCGAAACCCCTACACTATACAAACATAAATATACTTACACATGTTGCAAACTCGTCTATAACGCATCGCGGTAAACGTGGAGAAAGTCTTAGTTTTACGTAAAACCAGCCACCATCATAACCAGTGAGATAATACTATACTGCTACTGCTATAATGATTTTAATAGCACAATTACTAGCGGACCATGCTAAACGCATAGAGCTGTCAACCTTGGTTTAGTATATTTACTTATTTACTATTTACTAAAATAACTTCTAAGCAAAAAGTTTAGAAAGTGTCTTTCATTGGAATGAAATGACAACTCTATGAAAATGATACGTGGTTTAATTTTACAGAGTGTCCAAATATGGAAGATTCCACTATTAGCATAAAATTTTCAAAGTATCGAAGTAAGATATTTCGAAATAAGATTCCTTGAGTCCGATGAATGAACACCATGCCGTTGTTTTTGAGTCTTCATCCGCCTCTCAATTGTTGTCAGCGCCAGCATGCAACAACACAAACTATGGCGTCTATTCTACACCCTTTGTACTTGCCATATAGCGATGTGGATATAATATGAATCCTGTTTTCCTTGCGAGTTATCAACTTTACTTGAACATAGTAAATACTCGTTTAGCTATTGTGTTTTAATTATACCTAAGCCTCTTTTGATATCAGTTTCAAGGTTCACCTTGAAAACTTGATTGACATTGATAGGCTGCATGCGTGAACGCATAAAATCGCGGATTTATGACAATTTTCCGACTCAGAAAAATAAAGAAAACGACTGATAAAGAGCGGAAAAATAATAGATTACAAAAAATCGAAGCAAAAAAAAAAAAATAAATAAATATCATTGGACAAATTGACACCAATTGACCTAGTCCCAAACTAGGCAAAGCCTATACTATGGGTACTAGACAACGGATAAACATACTTATATAGATAAATACATACTTACATACATATTAAACATCCAAGACCCGAGAACAAACATTCGTATTCACCATACAAACATCTGCCCCGACCGGGATTTGAACCCGGGACCTCAAGGTTCATAGTCAGGGTCTCTAACCACTAGGCTATCCGGTCGTCAAAAAAAATACAATAAACTCAACATATCAACTTCAATTTCCCTCCATTTTTCATTATTCACATCTGTTTCTAATAAGTTTATTATTCCAAGTAAGCACATACATAAATTACAATTCAAATAGATTAGATTAGATTAGATTATTTATTCCTTCAATATATAATTACATCATAATTTGTACAATAGGTACACAATCAGTCAAACAAACCGCCCCGCGTCATTCCAGGCGCAAAAGTGCCCGTCACACTTGCCGCATTTACCACGCTGAACCGCGATGGACAACCTCTGCACCCGAAATGACCCGGAGCGAGGGTCAAGACCTCTCTCGCGAAGACGACGCCCCAAGTCTTTGAAAAAAAAGTTTCTTTGAGAAAAACTCAGAGCCCCAACAGCATCGTCTCGACCGCAATATTAACTGTTTCTAATTAGGTATAGTCTGGGCGGTATTGCATTTCTCATTTCACACGTTGTCAAGTAAAGAGTACCTGCTTATTGACAATGACATCCCATTTTCCACTTTGCTGACGTAAAAAATCCAACTTCTTTGTTTCAGTTGCGGTATCTGTCTATCGTAGCCTTTTATGTGTTTGTTTTATCTTTACTCAAGCTTTACACAAGCAAAATCCTACCATACCGCTATAATAAACTATACGAAACAAATTTAAAAATAATGTTGAAAAACAATAACAGAATGTGGTCGTACCTACGAATCCTCATCGTAACCATTTCGGCTGCGCCTGGTGTGACACGTTATCGTATATTTACGGAGCCCACAAATTTATCGAAATCCTACAGAAAGTCAGATTTTTTCTTCCTACTCAAATTAATTCATATTCAATTTAATAAACAACTCAGATTTGTTTCCACAAAAAAACACCTAATAGTTTTCGCATATGTCCCATCGTTTAGGATTTTCCTACGATTTTGATTCTACTCGTCATTAAATTTTGCACCAAAAATGACGATGTCTAAAATAAAACAATAAAAACATGATGTTTCTGATCATAAAACCGAGTTAAAATGCTAAATGTGAATCGGACTGCTAAATCGTCATGGAAATAACGTGGTAGGCAATGCGGATGCATCTCGTTGGTGCCACTTCCGCAAAGTAAAGCTAGGCGTACACGTAGTGAATAATTTGGTAAAAAAAGTTAAATAGGTGGACCAATTCTGCAAATAATGTCATAAATAAATCATAATCATTAATCATCCATTTGCATAAAACATGGTAGATTGGTAATTTGAAGGAAAGGCAGTTTCACATGCTTCGTCACAACATATACCTACATTATAATTTAATTCAAAAATATGTTTATCATATAATAATATTTCATTTAGTTATGTACGATTTACTTAAGTGTTTCTTTTAGTGTTTACAGTGATATGACACTTTCGATTCACTTGTATTTTTGAATGGCGTTTCAAGCCATTCGATTTTCGAGACTGGGAAAACAATACAAAATTCTCCTAAACCATAAAAACCTCTATTTTACGATACATAATGTATAGTTACGGCAATGTAGGGAATTTGTATAACGTGTGCATACTCTATCGGCTATGAATTAGAATGAAAAATTTACATATCAGATAGAAGAAGCACCATCTACTAAATTACTAGGTCACACGATATGCGTTGTTTACCTTCACTTGATTAGTTAATTACATAATATCTTCATAAATACAGTATGCAAACTGCAAATGAACGCGGCGTCAATGCTCCAATTAATATTTAAATAGTTCAGCAAATAATAAGGGGATAATATTACAATTGCGTTCGTGATATATGTATATATAACTTGTTAAGCTAGGTACCGCAGGTGTCCTAAATAGAAATACACCTATATAGTATATATATTCTTAGCCTATATTTATATAACACCTTTGCAGTGCACGCCAATACAGTGTAGTGTGTATCGAATTATTTAAACATTCGTGATTGTGAGATGCGAATTGCCATGGAGAAGTATTAGTTACGGTGTATAGTTTTCGTGCAAATACTAAATTTATGTACGAGATACTTAGTCATTTTGCTACATAGGCGATTCAATACTAGCTAGCAAAGGTCCCCCGGCGATTCCAGTCGGATTTTACTTCTCTGTAGATACGACATTAATAAGCAGACCAGACTATTCTATCTCTGAAGAAAGAGTAAAGTTAAAACAGCGCTGTAATTTCGGTGTATTTCTGACTGAAAACTGTTACGTATTAAGTCTCTTTGGTTGGGACATATTTTAGCGCCGATGCCGATACATTACGAATATATTCACATTATGTTTCACTAAGTCAACCAAAATCAAATGCTCGTTGCATCAACACAGTCTGTAGTATCCTTGATAAAGGTACGTTGCTACTTTTAAGTATTATAAGCATAAAGCAACCTTGATCCTCATTTCGCCCGTTGCAACGCTATATAATCTACGAGATAGAATAGTTTGAATCACGCTCCGTTACTGGTATTTATTTGTTTATTGGGAACTGTTATACAAGCTGAGATATCGGCCATTGACATTTGACTCTTTTAACAAATGAATGGGGTTTGTTACGACTAGGATGACTTACTGCCGCATATAAACTTTCCACAGTGGATAATTATGAAACTCGTTACCTTTTCCTTTTTTTTAACCTACTTCAAAAAAGAGGAGGTTCGTAATTCGTCGGGCGGGATCGTTTTTTGCACGAAATATGGTAACCAATAAAAAACTTTAATATTCATGTAGTGTTATTTTTATGACTTCGTCTGCGTATAAACTAAATAGTAGGAACTATGCAATTCTCCGGTTTAAGATAGGTAGGTACCTAAGCTATGTTTTAATCTAGGTATTTCTATGTTATCCAAAATCTTGTACAAAATTTTACATTTATAATAGGTACCTATATATGTTTTAGAGTCAAAACGCATAGCGGTTTGCACATTAGGTAAACATGATTCTAAAGTTTTACTTTTTGTCAATAAAATCAGAACAGAATAGTGTTTTTCACTGGAATAAAGGGTTCTAACTTCTAAATTGTCAATTAAGCTGTTTTTTGTCAATTTAAGGAGCGTGTTTTTATGTACTCATCTACTTATTAAGACAACTAAGGTTTATTAATCTATTTCCTCTGTAATCCGAATCTTCCTATCGCAGTGTTCCTAGTGGTGGAGTTTTTTTATCGTATGAATGATTATTAATAATAGATACTTAATAGTAATCATAAACATTTATTTCAGAAATATAGTTTTCATCAGTTATTAACAATTGAACTTAAATCTATGCTTATAAATAAAAAATACTGACGATGAGTTTTCAATATTGTTCAATTTGATAATTGTTTTATAATTTGCATATGAGATCGAAGGGCTTGTTATATGTATTTGTGCTGTTGTATCCAAGCCCCACAATTTTACAATAATTTACAACAAATTATCCAACAATACATATATATACCTACTACAGAAAAGGAGTATACCTAGACTAGATACGATATGACGTAAAAATCTGTCGATAACAGACTGGTTCTAGAACTCGAAAAATTACGACAGTCTCATACTATATGTATACTTAATTGCTACGATAATTTCGATCTATGAAATCGGAAAAACCAATTTTACAAATTTTGCTCAGCTGCGTAAATTAAAGCAAGGCTATGTAAATTTATAAATAATTGCCGGTATATCTACATCGTTAATGTGACAACTGTATTTTGGGGCTCAATATGAAACCATTTACAAAGCGTCCTCTGGCCTTCTTAACTTTTAAACTATTAAAAATCAACCCTTAGTTATAGTTTATAGTGTCAGATTCATAACCAAACTGCGACCCATTTTTTTCAGCATAATTATAATTAATTATTGTGCTGCAACTCAAAATTGTATAGTTTCATTTCTAGCCGCAAAAATACTTATTTTTTCCATTCGGTGAATCAAGCTAACAAAAACGTGTTAGTTTAAATATAAATAAAAGAGAGAAGTTGAAAAGTCCCTATTAAGATTATTTAAGACAACATTAACGTTATTTAATTACTTTAAAAACTAATTTTACGGACTTAATTAATAACCTAACATTAAGGGACAGTAATTATTTTTAAATTAGTGCAGTAGTGAACTTCTACGCAGACTGTAACCGTAACACATTGAGCGGCAAGCGTCTATCGTAGACAAAAGCATCTCTCTCACGCACCTACCAACTGTTTAGAAAGAGACAGAATTTTTAAATTTTCCCATTACGAGTATCATTTTTAAATTAAGCAAGTTTGTCAGCAACAGGATAGAAAGTAACAATTTTATAAAGGAAGTAAAGAGAAAGTGATGGTACGAAATAAAGTCGGAATAACGTGTGTCATAATCATAAGTATTAATTAAGTAAGTGCTTAAGTAGGTACGCTTGTTATATTTCTTAGGAAGGTTAGCCTTCTAATTTAAAACGCTTAAAAAAACTTTAATAAAAAAAATCTTACGGTTCTTGTTCCCCATTCTGAAATTTTAAACTTCTCAAAGGTCTCTGCTACTTTTTTGTTCCTCGCATTTCGGTGTTCGGGGTTCATTTTGATAATTCGCGATTAACTTTCCCGCCAAGAACGTACGATATTCGAACCGGTCGCGATCGAGACGGCAGCGCGCGCGCCTGTGTCTGAGTGACTGGCGCGAACTACCGAACATGTATTTTATTACTGTCGGATATCTTTCGAATCGAATCACGTTTGAAAAATCAGATAAAAACACTTGTTTTTTTTCTGCAGTTTCAACTTGTGTCCCTCTAAAAAAACAATAGGTAAATGCACCTTCCTGGTGGCTACAGTTTTCTTTCGGCAGTGCAATTAAATATTTTGTACTTAAAGTGAATAAGTACTTAATTGTTAACTTTTTGATAACGTAAAACGTTTATTTCAAGGAGGTTGACTCTTTCTTTTACCTTTTATCTATTTTAAAATGTCAGACTAATTAAGCATACCAGAGCCTCAGTGTTTTATTTCTACTGTAACAGGTGAATTAGCAGGAGCAAATAAAGCATTATTGGCTGCTTATGTGCACTTCCTGTACTTATAAGACTTACGCATATTAACCACTGTGAGCAAAGAAGCGTTAGACAATCGATGGCGATACTATAAAGAAAGCAAATATTAAGTTACCTATCTATTTTTAGGCTCCCGTATAGTATAGATTCATAGATTCATGATGTCCGTCTGTGTGTATGTCCGCGGTTTAGCTCAAACAGGAACTATTGGTACAGAGAAAGCTGTAATTTTGCATGGATATACATATTAATTAGGCCAACAAAGTGGGTGTAATAAAACCTTAAAAGAAAACATTGTTTGGGTTAATTATTTACCTCCTCTACACGTAAAGAGAGGATGCTGTATTTTTTCTCGTCTACTTCATAGTATGCTTTGCGGATGTATTGCGGATGTTTGAAGATAATTTTTCGATTGAGGAATTCGTTTGCGAAATATTTAGCTCATTGTGTCCATATTCAAAAGAAACTACTTACACTATTCTTCGAGCTTGTATTATGTTTAGTTAATCTCGCGAGCGACAAGCTGTAACGTAACAGGTAGGTAAGGTAGTAAGTAGGTACTTGCTATTAGCTTTTGCGCAAAACTTCGTGTAAGTACTTAGGTACCTGGTTACGTCCCGCGGCGTGGGAACTTTGCACTTTCCCAGCATAAAAACAAAGAAACAAACTTTACCTCTATATTATATTTGTACTGATAAATTGTATACCTAATGTACCTACTTAATAAATGAATAGGTTTGATTTAACTTCAAGTTTATTCTCTTCCTTGCTTAATTAATTTTACTTTAATTTATTTAATTTTATCAGTTATACTGAATAAACAGCTTCCTAAATGGGTTTGCGCGTTAATCTAAATCTACGTAATTCGTCGTCTAAACAATTTGAATACTTAATGGAACTAACAATGCCCTTATTCTTTGTTATTTGTATCTGCATGTCATCATGCAACTAAGCTGATGGATTCTGTTGTTGTTGTGGCAGCAGATTATTCTGTTAGTGCACATAATCAGCTTTAACAGTGGTTGTATGATTTAAACAGTGATGTTTGATGTCAAGTAAATAAAGCTTCTGTCAGAGATCTTTTTTTTTTTGCAATTACCTTACCTAACAAATAAAAATATAGCATTATTTCCATTTTTGTTAGTCAAAAACTGGCTAATTAAAAACTAGATTTTGTCTGTGATTTAATCTGCGCATAATATACATGGTGTCAGGAAAAGAAACCGTAAATATTTCAGCAGGTGATTGAGCAAGCCCAGGTGAATACGACACCTATGAAATGCCTGTGAAGATTTTATGAACAAAAAAAATCATCTCAACTTTTGGTAGGTACAATACAGCAGTGGCAATAAATATATGGGAGAATATTTTTATATTAAAAAAAAAGTTTACATGAGGCAATGAGAAAAAGAATAGAATACCTAATAAGTTTAGTTATATTTCTACCTAAAAAAATTATCAATAATTGTCATTGATAGTGATGAATTAATGATCTATGTATTTCATATTCTTATTATACCTTAGCAAAGGCTACAGTTACATGGTATGGCATTATCACCAACAATATGTTTTTGACAACTGAAACATATAAAAAATATTCCGACAAATTGAGAACCTCCTCCTTTTTTTAAGTCGGTTAAAAACAGCAGGGCAGCAAGCTAATGTAACGAAATATAGTGATTCACATAATAATGGTCATTTTCATGATTCTGTTAGAACCAAATTTCATGACTGTGACTATGATTAAAAGTAAAGTACCTATCTGCAATCCACTCAGGGAACATAATTATTTATTGCCTAATTTTTACAAAATGTACATTTTGATTTTATTTTCATATCTAATATCCACAACACAATGAGTCATGTTACTTGAAATTTGAATTTGAATATGATCTGTCAAAGCATATTTTTCTTTTTTTTTGTGTTTTAGTACCAGTGATTCAGAATGTCTAGCAGGTGCGCCGTTTTCTCGCTTGTGCATCCCTTTCTTAGTGATTGAATAAGCGAAGGACATACTGAGCGACAAGCGACAAAATGACAGCCATGCTAGTGCTAGTCCCTCAGTAGTGACTTTTTAATACTACTTAAAAATATAAATTACTAATTTATGTCCACAATTATTGTAACAAATTCACGTTCTCTCCAACATTTGAATCATTTATAATAAGTATATGGCAATTGAAGTCTCCTAAGGCACTAAGTAAGTTGCTGAAGTCAGCACACACTATTAAAAGCTAGCTAAAGTAATACAGAAGTAGTAATCACCTTATGTAGATTAGATAAGCTCTGTCCTACTATCCTAGCTCTTAAGCTACAAGGGGTATTATTTCAAATGTAACAAAAATACTACTGGACTAATTTACTCGGGACTACTATTAGCCTTAAAAATCTATGATACCAAAAAGAGAAAATTAATTGATTCGATGCCGCAACAAAGTGGCCCAACACGTCCTGGAAATCTAATGAAAAGATAAGCAATAACTTACTGTTTTGAGCTTCTTTTTAGCGCCAGAGGGTTCCTCCATATCTAATTACACTAATACACTTCCACTGGTATGTTTAATTTGAGAGATTTAGTCAGCTCTTATGTGATCAAATTTTATTTACTGATTTTATTTATTCCTTCAATGGTTACAGAGGGGAAGGGGAAACTATAGAAAGTGCGGGGTGCCGGGTTATTGCTGTGTTTGACAGTTGACATTAATATTACGTTCAGAAACATAATTGAAATGTGCTGTTGGTGATAAAAACTAGAATGGCGTGTAAGTAAGTTGTAATAAAATCGCTCTTCACCAAGCTGTTCACTATCAAGCACGGTCCATCTTTCAGACGTCTATGGTCATTCCAGTGCTATTTCTTTGTTATCTGTGAACTTTAAAAAAGTTTAGAGGGGCAAAAAAAATGATTTGTCCATCCATCTCGCTCATCGCTCGAAGACTTGGATGGAAAAGGAAAAAAAAATTAAACTAAAGTAACTACTGCGACTGCGGCTACTGCAGTGCGCTGCGCAAGTAAATTAAAGTTGTTTTTATTAATGTGCTAAGAAATAGCTTATTTATTACTGTTTTACTTGGCGTAAAGTGTCTTTTGTGTTTATTATACTTTCTCTTGATTAGTGGAAGCAGCAAGCACAAGCAGTGCAAGCACTGTAAGCAAAATGCCTGCGGTAACATCCACGACAACCGAGGAACAGAATGATCCTGATCAGCGAATGTGGAATGCTCTCAAGTGGCACATCTCACGAGAAAGACAGCGAAAAAAGCAAGGTACATTACTGGAATACAAATATAAATTATTCCGAGGCAACTGATTTGTTTATGTTGACATTCTGAATTCGCTATGAGCATTCGGAATGATCTTTTATTTATTGTATGTATTATATTGTAACCATTGACCTATTATATCTGATTGTAACGTTGCCACAGCACAGATAGGGCTTGAGATTATTTTTGTTTTCAGAATATGAAGCTGAGGTGGAAGAGGAGAGACTGAGAAAGGAGAGGGAAGCTAGAGAAAGACAAGATGTCATGACACTGGGTTAGATGCTATTACCTTCTACTCATTCTTTATATAATTTTCCCAAATAAAGTGCATACTTGCTATGTGGTTTCCCATGAGGCTGAACATAGTCACATTTGGTGCACTCAAGCCTTATTAAAAAAAAAAACTTGCTGTGTGCTCGTCCAACCAGTTCTATTGTTGTTTTTTCTTGTAGATGCATCAATTTACAGGTACTCATTTTGTCTATTTCTTTGGGTTGCCACTGCAATTGGTATTTATTATAAGTAAGTTAGCATACTGCATATTTACATGTTTTTCCGCAACAGTGCACAGTTTTCATTACATCTGATATAGCAGTGAAGGCAATTAAAACATTTGGCCACAACCCTAGTCTCAAAAAAGTGGTCCTTACATAAATTTATAAACACCTTTATGGCCTCAATACATCTAATGCATGTGCAATAAAGTAATGCACATTAATGTTACCTTTTTCATATGTACGTAAATTGCTTCTGATCTGATACTAACTGCTATTAACATTTGACAATAACAAACTATTCCAGAGGAGACTAAAGAACAAATTGATCAGTTGGAGCAAAAATTGAAACAGTTGGAAAAAGAAAAACAACAGCTGTTCATGAAACTCAAAAAGGTGCTTAATGAAGATGAGAACCGGAAAAGACAGCAGCAGAAGGAATCTAAGTGAGTACAGTATGGCAATCAGACTTATTATTATTTCAAAATATTGGTGTACCTAGTATTGTCACTAAGTACACACCTACTAAACCAATCATTTTCTTTAAACATGACTGACCTGTTTAATAGTAAAATGGTATTTCAACCAGCAATCAAATAATCATCACAATTAGTATACTTGCCTATTTCCAGTGAAAATCAACCAATAAAAATGCAAATGGGCAATATACAGCAGATGTCAATGTTCCCGATGTCAAGTTCAACAGGACAAGGTGAGCCGATGGCCACGCAAGGCCGGCCACCACCCCTCACATCTCATATGCTGAACAAGGTGCGTTGTAAGAGTTGTAAACCAATTGTGACTATGGTGACATACCATGGAAAAATACATCAAACACACAGCTGAAAGTCTCTGAATACTAAGACAGTCTTGGCAAAATATTGTTTTTAACAATTAAATTACTACATAAGTTTCTAATCCTGAGGATGTAATTTTTTAAGATGATATTACAGAAACGCTTGTTATATGTTTATATTCAACTCGTTTTGTTGTTTTTTCATATACAGAACATTACAAAACATTAACTAAACTGACCTAACTTATTGTACTTTCTTCTAACAGCAAACCATAGTTCGCGGGCCAATCCAAGCGGGAGCAAAGCGAGCCCGGAGCCCATCTCCAACTTACGCATTGTATTCACAGCGTCTGCACCAACCACCGATGAAGCATCAACCTGTCTACTCTGACCACAGTAAGTTTATTTTGTACATTCTTTGGTCAAATTAGTGCTATAGTGTTATTTTACCCGAAAATCTGGTACTTAACCTTTTTTTTTGGACTATTGTCCTTTTGCATTTAGAGCCAAATAAACAGGGCCAGATTAAACAAGTGGGGGCCCCCAGGCAAGGCACATCTTGGGATCCATGTTGGCACAGTAAGCTGACAAGGTTCCTACCAAACAGCCAATCTGGGCCCCAGACAGTTACTTAAGCCTAATGGGATAATCTAGGCCAGCAAATTAAGACAAATGTGACTATATCCTAATTGATGGTGTATGTCTGGTCTTTACCCAATTCGAAAGCTTAGCCAAGATCCCTGATGGATACTTATGAAATAGAACAACTGTATGTTTGACTCATCTGTAGTAGAAGTATAGGCCTTTGATGAAATTTTGTTTTTACCTGTGTCCTGCAGAAAAAGAAACTTAAAATATCAATATTACATGCATATGTTCTGAGAGGAGGCTTGTGCCCAGCAGAGGGATGTAAATAAGCCCGAGATGATGATGATGTTACATACATAAATGTTATTGTAGTTAGTTACTCCGTAGAACTTACAATTTACATCAAAATGTGTGTGATACTCTTTTGCAGAGGTAGAAGACGGGCGTATGGGTCGCCAAATGGCGCGAGCCGTACTATGGAACAGTGAGTTACTTACTAGCACGGCTAGCACGAGTGTCCGCTTTGTCTCTACATACATCCCTAGTAGAAAATTTAAACCAGTAAATCTAATTTTATTTTTAAACCGACGTAGGTTCGTTTTCTGGTCGGGGCAGATATTTGTTATTTGGATGTTAAATATGTATGTATATAAGGGTCATTATTCGAGCGTTTCAACCGCCTCACTTTCGTGGACACGTTATTGATGAATTGACTGTAGATTTTGGTGGCATTTCTGAGTTACTTGTTAGCGGTCCCGTGCTTCTACCAAATAACCGAATACGTCATCAAAATCTTTATCCACTTCGGCGAAATATTGACCACGAAAGTGATTCGGAACAAACGCCCAAATAACAATCCATAACTATGTTTGTTTATCTGTTGTCTTAAACAGTTTATAACTGGATCAATTGGTATTGATTGCCCCATGATATTTATTTATTGTTTATCTAAACTCTAATTTTAATCAACGTAAAATTTTCGTCATCTGATACTAAAATGATGTATCAGCCCTCCTAAGTTTTGTTGTTTTTTTCGGGACACTTTGTATTACCTACGTAGGGCAGTTTCGCCAGTTTTCGACCGATTAGTGGAGTTGTCAAATTCAGAACGAAAAAAAAAAATAGAATTAATATGAATAAATAATGGAAAAAAATAACGCTTATAGTGAAAATAGTCTACTTTCATTTAATGCAATTCATTTTCCAGTAAGACATATAAATCATTAATCAAAAAACAATAAAGCTGAAAATGCCAGTTTTACCAGTTTTCGACTGAAAATTCCAATTTTCGACTTTATATTCGCCAGTTCTCGACTATGGGATTTGACCAAAAAATACATGAAGAACTCTAATATTATAAATTCGTACTTATTATTATTTCGTACGTATTAAAAACCCGTTCTTTGTTAAAACATAAAATGTATACAACATTATGACAGCAAAATAAAGCACGTAACTAGGTCAATCTTTTATTTATTAATATTTCTACTTATAAAAATTAAAATCTAATTTTTTGCTAACGCTTCTTTTATCAGCTAAGGAGATTTCGACACAAAATACTTTGTGCGATGAATTTGATGTGATTCTTGTACAAAAACACAAAATAGGCATTAAACTGCCTATTAATTCGAATATGGTAGTCGGAATATGGCATATAGTTATTACCTATCCCATTTTTCGACCAAGAAAGTTGACGCTTGTTATCTTTAAGACATTTGAAATAATCCGGTCGAAAACTGGCTGACACAATTCTGGTGTTAATAAGATTTGAATTAAAAAATTAGGTTCAGTAATTTCTTTACTAACAAGTCGACGACTTGTTCGAGTTCGACTTTTTCGACTTGTTCCGAGTCCAGACTCGGCGACGGCAGTTTTCGACCGCAGCGGTCGAGAACTGGGTATAATACGAAAATGAGGTATCCAATTACCGACTATTCATTTTTATACTTTTTCCAACAAAAAATAGAATAGCACTCATTTTTAATAAATAGTTAAACTCATTGTCTATCAATACAAATAACAAACAAATCAAAAAACATAAAATTACATTTAGAAACTTTCATAAACTGTGGGGCTCCTCACTATTTTTCCGCAATGAAGTACGCCTTGTTACGTGTTCTTTGCGAATCATTTCTGTTTCTAGTTTTTGTTCCATACTCTGTTTATAAACATGCATTTTGTCTGTGTGTGCGTTCAACCGAACTATTTGGGGTTGTCACAGTATTTTTATTTAGTTTGTGATCTTGTTAGTATTCCTGTTTTATACCGATCAGTAAAACAGGTCGATGAAAAAGTCGGAAACTGGCGACGGTCGGCGAACTGGCGAAACTACCCTATCAAAAATCAAACAGACAAGCATTCATATACAAACATTAAAAAGCGAAAACAATAGAGCCCGTCAGTGACAAGCGAGAAATAGTACATCGTGCTAGCCGTCTATGTGTCGTCACCGCTTGCCATGTCTCAATTAATTTTCCTTTCCACACTTTTATTTCTGCGTTCTTTTTAATGCTTCACCATATCACTAAACCATGGTAATGGCGTTATCATTAATTTACACCATTTCTGTTTAGATTCTTGTCTTTAAAATTCTCTGCAAATTCGCAGTTCATCTGTTTTTAACTCCCGATGCAAACGCAAAACTGCCGCATCTATTTCTCTGCCTGTGGCATCGTAGCTCCCAAACGGATAGACCGATTTGAATGAGATTTTTTCCTATAGAAAGCTACTTAAATCAGTTAAAATCCGTTTACGAGATGTTAGAGTCAAAATTTAAAATTTTCGAGCTTTTCGGTTTTAATGTAATTCTTGTATCTCACATATTTTTTATACAACGGCTATACATAGGAACCCAGAAGACAACAGAAGTTATTGTCTTAGAGGAATATTTCGCTAAAAAAATAATAAAACATAAAGCCAATTAATTTCAACTAAATAATACCCATAACTTTCACTACTGAAGACACCAGTTTGTCAGTGTTCGATATGGCTTTTATAGCATTAACATTAACGGTAATGTGACAATAAGTATAATTTTTACATCATTCCTTCATTGTATGTAATGATCAATGAAAATTATTTTACTAAAGGGGAGCCACACTGGATGCGATGGCGTGGCTTGGCCTTAATTCATAGTTTTTTTTTCCTTATTTTCCGTTCGCATTTTTTTATTTGTCAATGTTGTGTGACTTTGTTGTGTTGTTTAAAGCTAGAAAGTAGGTAGTTGTTTAATGTGTATATGATATTATGATTGTATATATTAACAATCACTGAATATATTTTTAACCTACTTAAAAATGGAGGTGGTTCCCAATTTGGTTGTACATAATTTTTGTTTAGTTAGTGTTCTCTAATGTTTGTAGAGCTACAATTGACAAAATTAAAACGATATTTCGCTTTAATTAAATCTTGGTCATCTAATAATTAGTTATTAGCATGTTTTATAACCATGTGGCACTGAATAATATCCTACTAGGAAAGTTTCCAATACATACCTGTAACTTTGACTACGCTTATTCTCATAAAAATAACGTTTTCATACAAGTTTTGTACATAACTCTTACTTACTGATGTAAGCCTTTTATTCTGGAAGGCTTGGTACACACTACTTGCAAAACCTTTTTAAAGCAAGGTGATAAGTGTTCAGTGAGTGCGAAGCCTACTTAACTGCTTGTCTACGTCATTAATTTGTGAGAAAAAGAATCATAGCGATTTAAGAATGTGCCAAACATCCTTCAAAATGTTATTAATCGGAAGTTCAATGAGAACTTTTGCGAGTCACAAATGCGCTAGGATCACTAGTGGCGTCTATCTGTCAATTTCCACCAATCACAGGCCAGCAGCTCGTCTCTCATTGGTGGAAAATGGCAGATAGCATTCGCGATGCTATCCCACATTATGGTCGGATATATTTTTACATGTCGCTACTCAAAAGTGTGCCTCGCTCATCACTGTCTTGAAGATGTAATCTGTAAGCGTGGCAGTGCGTTGCTTGTACTCCGATAGATGACATTAGTCACGAACACTGACGCAAAGCATTAGTTATCTGGGGGTAGATTTTTGAATCTTACCCAGTGACTAAATTCACTGATTACTAAAAAGTTCGTATTTTTTAATCTGACTGATGACTAAAATTCTCATGCCTATAATATCAAATACGAATGCCCCACTCACTCGTAAACGAGATCACTGAGTGACTTCTTGACCACTGGCAGTGACAGCTAACCTCAGTCTACTATGTTGACATGCTTGTCTATGACAAACGCAAATTAGCTGCATGTTAGTAGACGGGTATGGTAATAAGACTTTTAGCAAATAGTGATATCGATGTCATGGATGAGAATTTAGTCGCCAAGTGAGATTCAAAACTCGACCCTCTGCTCTCAAATACCACGCGCGCTGATGACATACCTCATTGTAAACGTGTTGCTTTTCTTTTCACTCATCACAAATTCATGGTAGCCAAGCCATGCCACAGACAAAAACAAACCTAAACCATTCCAGAACCCTCTCAGTACGGCTCCAATTCGGCATCAGTGTCCTCCCAAGCGTACTACGCGATGCCGACGTCAGGGGTAGTGGTGGGGGAGCGCCCCCCTCCCCTGCTGTACGCGCACCATGCGCACACCCCGCACACGCCGCACACGCCGCACCATGCGAACCTCATGTACGCGCCGGCGCCGCAGCCCCAGCTGTACCTCGATATACTGAAGAACAGGGACGGACAGCAGCATCAAGAGACTAAGAAGGAATCGCAGGTTAGTTTTTTATCCTCCTGGCAGGGTCGCCATGTGAAGGTGGGAGCTTGCGGGACAAGTACCTAATAGGCTTGAGTTGCGAGTAAATACTGTCTACGTTATGTAAAGCCTTACGTCTATTTATAATGTATATCATGGCTGTGTGTTTGTGCGGCGCAACACACACTATATTTCGCTGTAGGTATCTATGATAGAGTTATATCTTGCAACAGATCCTCTTCCGGTAATCGGATTGACTCGATATTTGGTGGGTACACTACATAAATACGAAAAATTTACAACATGAAACTACCGTGACACTCAATTATAGTGGATCAAACATATCACTCACGTATTATAAGTCGAGTTCGATGAAAGCTATTGTAGTTGTGTGCCGCTGTCAGTTGCGCCTAGTAGTCGCGCGAGCAGTGTGCGTCTCGCTGCCGCTGGGTCGTGCGCTCCCAGAGTAACGACTACAAATTAGTCCGAAACATCGGGCTAAACTCTACTTAGGTATGTAAGTGAGTGATCCGTTTTATTTAACTACGAAAAACTTTATTCCAGTATTTGAGTCTTCGATCAATAATTACAAGTATAATAGATGTCGGTTCAGAGCGTCTAAATCGGCTCACTGGTAGAGTTCATTGTACGCAAAATTGCACGCTTAAGGATTATATTAGATCAAAATAATCAATAGCAAACTGACACTAAAACGGTGCTATATTTTTAATTCGTTTCTGTTCGTGACCGGTAGTTTTAAATTATTTACGTTCAGCATAAAATAGGCTTCGGAATAAGGACAATTCGGACTAATGGTGCTCTCCTCCTATAACATTGCGGGTTGCTATTGCTATTTGCTAAAAGTATTGCTGTTTTTTGCGGGCGGTAGGACCTTGTGGGAGGTCCGTCCGGATCGCTACCACCATCTTACTCGCTAATCCTGCCGCTAAGCAGCAGTGCTTGCACTGTTGTGTTCCGGTGTGGAGAGTAAGACAGCCGGTGTAATTACGGGCATAAGAGGCATTTCATCTTAGCTCCTAGGTTGGCAACGCATCTGCAAACCCCGCGAGGTTACGGGTGTCTTTGGACAGTAAGAATCACTTACCATCAGGTGACCCACTTGCTAGTTTGCCTTCCTTGTCGTATAAAAAAACCGTAAAACCCTTCCGTTGGTCAGCCTCAGCAAGTGCTGATCGGGCTGAGCGAGGCGGTGCACCCGGCCGTGAGCTCCGGCGTGGTGTACGCGCAGCCGCCGCCCGTCTCGCGGCACCTCGCCATACACCCCACGTCGCAACACTCCATGCAGGTAACAATACGAGATTATACTTTTTTAAATACTGAAACATGAATACACAGAAAAAAAAGAAATGCTAACCCCGGGAATCGGACTCGGATCCTCGATATTCCGTGTCGCGTGGCTTACCGCTACACTACACGGACCAACCACCCTCTGGACACCGCATCTTCTATAATTTACTTCGAAAGTCATTACGAAAAAAGCCGCGGTGAGCGGGCCGGGGAAATGCGTCGTGATTGGTTCATAGCTTGTCATGTTGCTTGTCATCTGGTCGAAAGTGAGCCGCGATTGGTGGCTAATAAGATTTATAGGTGCAAATGAGCATATGCTCATTTGGTGTTCAGAGGGTGGTTGGTTGGTTGCTACACTACGATTAGCATAGGGAAACACGCTGAATTTTCTCCATGTATTCAAATCTCAGAGGCCCGAGTACGAATATTCGAATACTGCGTAGAGTAATCGAGTAGTAAAGTCATCGAGAAATTTGTGTGACGTTTGGAACAGCGCCCGCCCGTGAGCGTATTTGAAACAAAAATTTTGTATCAAGTTTCTCGATTTCGATACGATAAAGTTATGATTATTCGAATATTCGTACTCGGGCTTCAGCTCGTTTATCACTTTTTGTATTGACTAGCGCCATCTATGCGATTACTTCGTAAACCGAAGACAACGCACTCCTTCGAAACTTATCAGTTTACCTGGACCAAGAGATGGCGCTAATAAACAATCAATTCATGATATCAAATGTAGTATCAAATTTGTATTTTTCCCCCATTTTATTTTTATTTTTACGGTCAATAGAATACGAAACCATACAGTACAATCAGCAGCAAAAGTAGCTAAGCAGCCGACGCGTTCTCAATGATCTAGGCACGACTCTATTATTATAGACATAAGAGCGTGTGCAGATCATTGTGCTTGTAACGACCTAATAGCCTAGTGGTAAGAGACTATGAAGCTTGAGGTCCCGGGTTCGATCCCAGTCGGGGCAGATGCTTGTATGATGAATATGAACGTATGTTCTTGGCTCTTGAACCTTTGATATGTATATAAGTATTATCATGATACTCGGGACTTAATCGCGTAAAAAACATATATTTAAATTTGATTTTAAATACCTCGACGTTTCGGACGCGAAGTTGCGTCCATGGTCCTGAAGGATCGTCATGGAAGGGCCTGAAGAGGCCCGTATCAACATCTCCTAGCTGTATATATTAGCTGTACATATTATTAGTTTTTTCACTACGCTTTAGTTTTTACGCGATTAAGTCCCGAGTATCATGATAAAGTGTGAAAATCGCGAAAGTTAAAATCAATGTATATAAGTATGTTTATCCGTTGTCAGCACCCATAGTACAGGCTTTGCCTAGTTTGGGACTAGGTCAATTGGTGTCAATTGTCCCATGATATTTATTTTATTTTATTTTATATGTAATTTGTTTCCAGACGTCAAAACCCGGCAGCATAACCCAAGGCTACCCTGTCCAGCAGGCGAACCCGAACGTTCAGAACCCGAACATATATCCGAACAGACACAGGTATTAGCTAGTGCTGTTGCACCGGCACCCGGCTCCGAAGCCACCCTAGCAGGGCCCTGGCCAGGGACGGTTCGTGCTCTGGAAGAACTAAATGAGGTTACCACTTCGATGCACTGTCTAATTCATAGTTTAACTTAATCGGAACTTGAACTGTGTACGCTCTCTTGTAAATCTAAGACTTCGATTGAACCTTCGATCGATATTATAACTAGAGATGCAACGGATTTGCGGTCACTATCCGGTATCCGGCCTTTCCGGCCGAATATCGGATAATTGCGTAGTATCCGGCCGGATACCGGATAGTAATTTAGTAATTTAGATAGAAAATTTGAGTAACATAAATATCAAACCACAAAGTAATCAAAAAATTGGTTACAACAGCAACAACATGCCTACAAGTAGTAACACGTTGCAACTTGCACCGCCCATCGTGCCCACGCGCCGTCGAATTTATTCCATTTAGGTATTTCAGGTAAAGAAGTTTTCCTGAACCCACTATCCGTTGCATCTCTAATTATAACTATTTAGATGACGGGGCAGTAGGACTAGCGCAACTCACAGTGCGACTTCTATCTCGCGCGAGAACAACTGCCCGTCCTTTTCCGTCAGAATGCAACAGGACGGATAACATAATCTCGCGCGACAAACAAAGTCGCGGCCAGTCGTGGTAGCCCTACTGAGCGTCGAAAACGATACTTGCAGAGGGGATCTTATTTGTTGCACGCAAAATTGCATGTTATTGCAACCGCATAAGGATTATAGTAAACTTACACTACAACGGTGCCATGTATTTACTTCGTTTTTTTTCGTCACCCGTTATCTAGATAATTATTGATCTAAAGTTCTAACCCATTCTACAATCTTTTTTTTTATAATTATCTTGCAATGTTTGTTGAAGTCAAATCTTGCTAGTTCAATTTGACCCACTTCCGGTTGTCGGATTTATTTTATAAGTAGGTATTTGGTATGGAATATGGATATATAAACTGGATGACAATCTAAGTACGGTCAACAAAAATTACGGTCAAAGATTAAGACCTCAAAGAGATCGTGCGATGTGAACACCATACCCTGAGCAGAAAATAGATGACTGCCGCGTAGCGGGCTTACATCGCTACTACGGCTAAGAATATTATAATAGCCTCACCCCATTTGCTCAGTTCAAATACAGCTAATCTCTAATTTTAACTATTATTTGTAGCTATTATAAACATGCGGTCAATTATGTATAGACTTTAATTTTATATTATATTTTATTCTTGTTATTGTAACCAATAAGTATTTTATAATTCGTTATGTTATTTTTTGTAAATAGGTTTACTCCCTTTACAAATACTTGTATACATAAATATAAGTAGATGTTCTAGTATTATCGTAATGCAGATGTTATGTACGAACTGGTGACGAGTGTCTGTACAATTCCGTGAAAAACGTTAACTATGAAATACAGTGGTAATCTCATTTGAATGTATGACTAAGCCCGTTATTACACTAGTGCGAAAAAATGTGCAAGTTAAAGCGAACGAGTAATGGATCGAACCCTGCAATGTAATGTAAGTTACACTACTTTTCTCGCCGATGTAATCCGTGGCAGGTGAAACCGTCCCGCCAGTGGCAAGTGCCGTGCTCGCAGGAACTTTGAGTTAAAGTGAACAGAATACAGTGAAAGGACATTTTAAGTGCTGATAGACATTGTAAAGAAAATAGAACTTGTTACATAGTGATTTAGCTGCTCTGTAAAACAATATGGGAAGCAACAGATATGGAAGAGTGGACAAGGTGCTCTTATAGCTTTAAAAAATATGTGGGAAAAAAATAGTAAGTACATTTGCATTTGACATCAATTAAGTACCTACTGGACACTGCAGCTGTTTGCGGCGAAAATAGCTCAAGACAGCTATTCTTTATGGCTAGCACTACAGGTCGCGTTGAGCGACAAAATGAGAATATAGCGCCTATGCTAGTGACTTTCTATTGTTCAGCCTGTGATAGTAACAAAAAACCATAGATTTCATAATGAATTGTTGACAGAAAAAATTGGCTTCGGAGTCACATTGTCCACTTTTTTGTATTCGATGCTGTACTAGAGTTTTAATATTTGTACTATATTGACTAAGATTGGCAACGACTTTCCATCAACTATTGTAATAAACTAAAAGGGTTTCTGTTAGAGCATTCTGAAAATTACTGCCTGTTACAATGATTAAAAGTTAGCTTATTTTTTGTGGTTAGAATGCCATTTCATTTGAGTTGCATTTAAAAGCATTATGTTCATAAGATTTCGGTAGTTGGACTGTTGGCCTGTTATTCATAAACCTGTTTTAACTAAAATGCTTAAATAATTAAAGTTCGTTTGTCCTTTTTTCTCACATTGACTTTTCGGTTAGTGAGAAGAGTGACGTTTATGAATAAGGCCCTTGGACTATAACGTCGTTGCCAATTGGTCTCTGTATTGTATATTTAAACATGATATAATACATGTGTAATCTCTATATTTAAAAACAAAGACGTAGAAAAGAAACTATTATTATCTAGTAGCCCAAGAATCATGTAAAAATCAAACAATAGAATTCTTCCTGCTTGTGGTGGTGTAAGTATAAGAGAAAATAAAAAATATGAAGTTACTGTATGTATTTCATTTCTAAAGGTTCTGCTTACCTATAAAAAGTCCATTCAACCCTTATTTCATCCTTAAATTGAAGAAAGGTTGGCTCCCCAGTACCTACCCAAAACATAGTCTGATTCGCGGTATGACAGACACAAGTTCATTTTAACTTCGCCGTTGGCCTATTATTTAATATAAAACGTTACTTTACTACTCTATTGCGTTACGTAGGATTCGAATATTCGTGCTAAGGGTACCTACTGACAATAATTAGTGACAGTTTAATAGACAGTAGTGCCACCGAACCAACTGAATCGTGACCCACTGTGGAACCTTTTCGTAGAAAATGTCATGGTGACATGTGACATTGCATTGCCCAAGTACGACACCTTACTGTGAGAACGTTCTACAGTGGGTCAGGAATCAAATGGTTCGACTTTACTTCTTATAAGTTTATGAAAACTTTTGTCAATTATTGGGCACATTTTATACACGGACCAACCACCCTCTGGACACCAAATGTCAGGGCGAACGTTTCCGAATCGCATATGCTCATTTGCACCTATAAATCTCGGCCTCGAATCGCGACTCACTTTCGAACAGATGACAAGCTATGAACCAATCACGACGCATTCCCCCGGCTCGCTCACCGCGGCTTTTTTCGAAATGACTTTCCAAGTAAATTATAGAAGATGCGGTGTCCAGAGGGTAGTTGGTCCGTGATTTTATACATAATCTATAATTCTTTCACATAACTTCCCACATTTCGTGCACCGTAGTAAACGCATTCAACCAAGTGTAAGTATGTTACGAGTATTAGCTTTAATGAATCCACGTTGACCTGAAAGTAGGGCGCCGCTGCAATCGATGCCCTGCGGTCTGCATCTTGCACCGAGTAGGTAAACATTGAATAATACACTGCGCCGAAATTCCTATTTATACGGAACGCTAAATTTACTACCTATTTGAATCGGACGGGGTAAGGATGAGGCCAAAACAAGCGTAATTAGGGTTCCGCACCTCAAAAGAAAAACGGAACCATAGGTTCACTTTGTTGTCCGTCTGTCAGTCTGTAATCAAATACTCAAGCCTGCAGTCCCTTGAAGCTGTGAAAAACCAAACTTCTATGTCAATGCAATGAAAAGATACAGTCATTTAAAAGTTTGATTCCATACAAGTTGCCGTACTGTGAAAACCCAAAGGGTACTTTCAGTTGTCCCCAGAAACTTAACATTTGGTATGAAGTTAGAGCTCTTATAGCACAACCACTCCTAAAAATCTAAATGTTTTATGTCTTTAGCTATATGTCACAGACCAATATAAAATGACCCCACACTGCGTACATTTTGCTTAGGAGCAGGGTTCTGCTAACCTAACACTGGACGACATAAAACACTGGGGAAACGAGGAAAAATTCTTTGTATGGAACACTCGGTGTGCGAGTCCGACGCGTACTTGGCCGGGTTTTTCTTTTGAGTTGTGAGCCGAATGACGCCGTGTGAATGAAACGGGAGTTTGGTTATGAAACCGAATGTAGGGAGCAGAAATTACGCGGCTAACAACTTAATAAAATTACGCTCGTTTGGCTTTGGCCTCAAACTACGAGGGGCGGCTGATAAGTAATCTCCTTGGTCTCCTTGGTCAGAAATATATACAAAAATAATGCTGGCTGGTATGGATTTATATGCGTTTGTTATTCTATTTTCAAAATGTATTACATTCATTTGTTTATTGCATCACGTTTATTTGTCTCCTACAGTTGTTTCAAACATGTCGGTAGATAAAGTGAAAATGGATAAAATCGAGCAGCGTGCGGTGATTAAGTTTTTGACTAAAGAAGGGAATACGCCTTCGGAGATCAGACAGCGTATGTTACGTGTGTTTGGCAGTTCGTGTTCTTCCGAATTTGTTATAAAGTTTTGGTCAAAGCAGTTTAAGTTAGGTCGTGAGAGCCTAGAAGATGAAAAAAAAAATATTAGAGGACCGACGAGTGAAGCAGTGGGAGATAGCTAGAGATGTGGGCGTCAGTAAAGAGCGAGTCAATGAAATAGTTCATGAGCATTTGAACATGTCCAAGGTTAGTGCACGTTGGGTCCCCAGAATGTTGACTGCATTTGACATGGAGAGGCGTGTCAAATGTTGCGAAGAGTTTTTGGACATGAGTCGAGGGAAAGAGGAAGAAATAATTTCTAGAATTGTAACATGTGATGAGACTTGGATTCGACAATGGGACCCGGAAAGTAAGCAAGAGTCGTTACAGTGGAAATTTAAGGATGAGAAGCCGCCTCGGAAATTCAATTTCAATCATCAATCATCATCAATCAATCGGCAGGTAAACTTATGGCTACAATCTTTTGGGACACAGAAGGGATTTTGCTCATAGATTATTTACCGAAGAAAACTACAATGAATGCTGATTATTACTCAAACTTACTATATCAACTTAGAGAGACAATAAAAGAAAAACGGCGAGGTAAACTAAGCAAAGGAATTCTGATTTTGCACGATAACGCACCAGTGCATACCGCCCGCACAACGAACCTTGCAATTAAAGACAATGGCTTCGAAACCATTGACCACCCCCCTTATAGTCCAGATTTAGCCCCCTGTGACTATTTTCTGTTTAGACTTCTCAAGAAAGACCTCAGGGGACGAAGGTTTATGACCGATGACGAAATGAAGGCTGCGGTTACTGACTTTTGACGACAAACCGAAAGTTTTTTTTTTAATGGTTTAAATTAAATATTTGAAAATTTTTATAAGTGCATTTTACTAGCAGGGGACTATGTAGAAAAATAAAAAAAATTTAGCCACGACAGTCTTTTGTTTTATTGTTAGGTAGATTACTTTTCAGCCGCCCCTCGTAATGTGTTGGTATTTTTACAATTTCGTAAATTCGTGTCAGTTTGTAATTAATTAAATCTTGTAAGTTAAATTTGACCTACTGCCGGTGGTCGGATTGACTTGAAAAGTATTGTGGATGCTTAGATTGGATGACAATACAAGTACAGTCAACAAAAAAGTTTGTAGGTAGGTACCTTACCTTTTATAAAAAATAAATAGGTACCTACAAACTTATTTTTATCCCGGTGAAAAAAATTACAGCTAAAAGTCTCATAGAAAAAAAAACGTAAGTTATAAATCATAAACTCGAGTATAGAACTGTGCCTAATAGAATTAGGTACTTAGGTAGATACATAACACCGAAGGTCCTTAGTAGCCTCTAGCGAGACTTCACGATCTTGCAAAATTGACTCTAATTTTATTCCTGTTCGTACTTACCACAATTCAGGTCACGACGTCTCAACCAATTTCCTTAGGCTGTCTGGACAAATTACAAGCCTCGTTTCGGTGGCCGCCAGAAAGAATAAACATCTAACTAGGTACATATCAAGTACACATAGTATACCTACTTAGCTTTATTTATTTGTGTTGAGAAGTTTAACGGTTAAACTCGCTCACGATGGACAACGGAAGAATTCGTATTAACTTCTACATTTACTAATAATCCTGCCTATTTGTGCCCCATATTGCACTGGGCATAGACATAGAGTAGGTAGGTACAGTTAAGTGCAAAATTATGGGTAGATACGACTTACTCAAAAGTATGTCCCATGACATTTGTGTCGGCGAATTAAGGTTGTGATATTGTTGATGTGGTACATCGACTTTAAACATTAAGACGCGCCACGCACCTCTTTAGCGCTGACAAAATGCGGCCTTCACTCATTAGCTGTCACTAGACTGACATGTCAAACTTCAAGGGAATATACCATCTGGATAATGAGTAAGTATATTATTTACTTACGTGTGGAATGTGATTCCTTGTGCTTTGTTTATCTTTTGTGTGTTATTTGTACAGTTCAAAAATGTGCACGACGTCATTTTGAGCGCTTGAAACTGTTGTAATTGGACAAGTCAACGAGATGTAACCCGCGCGGCGGCCGTTGGCGACTAAGTCACCGAGCAACCTAATCACCTATATTGCTTGTCCGCGCGCTGTGATGGGGTGGCGTATCTGTCACTATTTGGTACATCAATGATGTGGTACATTAATTAGATACTTATTTTTAAACTTGACCGTACTTAGCTTACCTACATTGAATATTTTAAGTAGAGAAAGGCACCAGGCTCTCTCAGAGAAAGAGCTTAAAGGGCTTGGGCTGTATCACAGAACTAGGTATATCGGAATAGAATAAGGAAAGGGTTTATTGGTTTATACGGAAACCGAGCGTGCAACATTTTCGCATACTGATATTCTTCGCATATTTTAATACCTATATTAAGGCGAAACGCCAACAAACAAGTTTAATTTTTAACTTTTTGGGGTTTTTTTAAGTAGACGCCGGGCTTATTTATATTATTATTTTACTTCATATTTTTAAAGGGGTTTATTTTCATAGTGAAATAAACGGATGACTCACGTATGTCAGTCGAGTATAGCCCGACTGGTTTCGGACTAATCCGTCGTTAATCTCCACTTCGTTTTCGTTTCGCTACCGCCGAAATCCCCGTCGCCGCCGCCGAAGCGCCGTGCTCCCAGAGGAAGGACTAAGGATGCTACATAAAATTATGATGACACAAATGCACCCATACCTACACAGATATAGACATAGTAGAAAAACAGGCAAAAATAAAATGATTATGACAATAATGTCATAAACATTTTAACAGGGGAAAACTTTTCTCACTGTAACTATAAGTACACGGTTTAAACGTATACCTACTATTAGCTTATAACACCCCTCTTTATGGCTCTTAAATAACACCCCGCTTTTTGCGTTGAAGGTTAAAAACTCGTGTTTTTGAAAAAAAAAATTCCCTTCATCACACATGTACCTAAGGGAAGTGTACGGAATTACGGAGTATTAAGGCATTTTTGACTTTCAAAGCGATTTCCAGTAAAACCATAAACTCGGCTAATATAAATTGATTCACATATAATGATAGGCTTTCAGAGTATAGAATGACATATAATCATTATGAATTGCTTTTGTTATGATTAATCTTTATTTTTGTGGACCTCCTAAATGTCCGTTATTACGGTATAAAATTTGGCCGTGCTGGTAATCACGTTAATGCGTCCAGGTAATTCCGTTATATGCAATAAATGCACAATCCCTATAGGATTAATGAAATAGAAAATTTTAAAACGAATGTGATATGATCTGAAATAAAATGTTTTTAATATATTGCATTCAAAACAAAAAAAAACTTTTAGCTAACTAGGGGAGATTGGGGACATTGGATGCGTGTAATTGCGTGTGCGCAAAATTTTGGTTTTATTTTAGTTATCTCCACGCCCTTGACCCCGTAGGGGACAACCGGAATAATATAGGTCATTCTGAATTTCTCTAGCCTCCCCTAAGTGCATATGTAAATTACAAAATTTTATCACAAAAATCAATGTACTTTAAGTAAAATATTTAACAAAAAAATACCCTAAACTGCCGATGAATCTTAGTGAAATAAATGGATCACTCACGTACCTATGTAAGTTGAGTTTAACCCGACATGTTTCGGACTAATCATCATGTGTCCGAAACATGATTGAGTCTTACGGTAGTTTCATGTCAAAAATACTGATTAATCTCTCGAAACTAAGAATACAATTACGAACTTACTATACCGTAATAAGAGACGCACAGCCAAAAAACAGTGCAGGTAATCAAGGAAGTCAGAACGTGGTAAAATTTAAACTATTGACACTTTTGAATTATTTGAAATTACTTGAACTCTGTAGTAATGCGATTATGTCATTGATTGATCCCATAAATTGTACTAAACCATCGATCTTCAGCTAGTAAATTAGTGATTTCCTGCAGAAGCTTTTTGTGGTAAATGTTCAAAAAGTAGAAAAAATTGTTCGATATGGACATCTTTTTTATAGTAAAGATTAAATAAAACCATACTACGTAATTTGATCCCAAGAAACCATGCCCTATATCGTACTCGTAACAGTAGAGTTTGTTAGTTTATCTCATCTTAATCCTTGGCAAAATGCAAAATAGAGAACCCTTTATTTTTCTCAATTCCGTAATTCATGCGCTTTTAGGGACATGACTCGTTTTGACTGTACCTAATTACGGCAATCAGTAAATTGCCAGTCCAATATTAACTGAACACAAATATTAACTGAAACGTCATGAAACTTTATCTAATCTGCTTGTTTCAAAATCTACTACAATAATTTAAACAATTTATTATGAAAACAGTTACCCATAATTTATAAAATCTTTATGAAAAATCTACGCGGCGCTTGCGGGCACACGACTCATATGCTAACTGTTTTGGCGGTTTGACGCTGATGATAAAGTTTAATGATATAACAGCTGACCCGATGGTTGCAGTTCATTGATGCTGTGGTTATTTGACGACATCTTGATCACACTTAATAATAAATTGCAAAAATGTGTGCAATAGTTTATGGTTTTCTTGTTTTTGGGCTTTAAACGTAAACTTACCTTACTTGTATTTAGCAATTCGACAGCCAAATTTCTAAAATGTTCATAATTATCTACTTAATGACTAGACCTACCTAGTTACTATTTTTTTTAGGTAAATAGCGATTAAAAACATTTTCAAAATCTACCCGACAATTCCAACCATACAACGATCACTTGAAATCTCCGTAAACCTATCTCAAACATTCCGAGCTAATAGGTACCCACTCATCGTCAAATGAATTATCCTTCTGAACTATGAAGACAGGAGCCAAAGACCCATCACAACTCGACTGCACCCGATCAGCAATCTCCTAACATTATAAACCCTCCACTAATTTCAATATCCTGTTTCCAGAATCCAATTTATCAACTCCTTTGTGTTATCTACACTTGCAACCTCCCATCGTTCAAAATCATCCCTTAAGAACTAACCTCCATGATCTACATTGAAGTGAATCTAAGTTACTGCGTACGATGTGGGACCTGAAGGGCGCATGCGTCGTCGTATCGACTACCCCCACTCTTCCCTCCATCTGAAACCTGAACGTAGTGCTTGCAGGACTTAAAGGACATATAGTATATGCATACAATACTATAAGGAAAGGCATTGTGACGCGATAGTTGCGTCAGAATGGCTCTGAGATACGAAACGATTTGTAGTTCGTATCTACAACTTTCAGGGAAAATCTCGATCTCGAGACTACTTACTTATATGGGAATGTTTTTTATTTTATACGTGCAATCCGTTAAAAACATAATTTTTAATACAAGCTATTTTGTCGTCTGTAATACCTACTTTTTGTGGACTATTGACTTATTTAGTATTGCAACACTTACATCCATAACAAATTTCAAGTAGGTAGGTAGTTCCCATTAACCGTTGAAGATTTCCATCGATTATTGTATTGATTGTCACCGGATTTACGTAGTACTTAAGTATGCCAAATTTCACCTCAATTCATCACCAACAAGTTGTCGAAAATTAGTTTGCAAATTTTGACATTAGGTACTTACCTAGAGATGCTCCTATCCTACGTACGAACAGGCAAATTAAGTATATAAGGCGCTTATAATTAGGATGACGAATCATTGTTTTTAGTATATAAATTAAATAAAGTTTTTTATTCCTAGTTCTAAGTTGTTTGATAACTTAATTTCAATAGGTAATTAGTGTGTCAATTACTGAAATTAAATTGATACTTAAATGTTTACAAATGCCAACTATTGGGGCACTGTGTCGTTCACAGGACATTTACCTTACAACCAAAACCATAATTTCACACCAACCCAAGGTTTCTTCTAATATACATAATAATTATAATCGGCATATTGTGTTTCAGCCTAAACCCAACGGATTAATTTCTGAATCACCTTGATAAATAATGTAGTCTTGCTGGTCTTTCTAAGCATCAACGAGCCTTTATGAAGTAGATGGGAGAGTATACATATAAGATATACCTATTTATATTATATAAGATATAACAAAGCCTCAACTTCTAACTCCTTATTTAACAACGTACATAGTCATTTGCTCGACGTTCATACGCGCTATTATAGGAGAGACAAGACAATGGAAATTTATTAGGTAACTAAAGTGATTATTTAGGATTGTGAGTTATGAAGCTAGGTAACTCCTAGAAAGGAAAAGTTACTAACTAATTCTTACATCCTTAAAGAAAGGCACAAGAGCTCCTGCCACTTTTTTAACCGACTTCAAAAAAGGAGGAGGTTCTACTTTCTTGCTCTACAATAGGTACAGCTAGGTATTCGAAACGACATAATGATTGTTAAATGTGTCATTGCGTCAATTGGCAAGCTACCTGTAACAGTTAAGAGATAAAAACAAATTTATTGTGCCTAAAAAGTTGAACTAACTTTAGAACTTCATCTGGTATTGGATAGACAAAAACAGAAGCCGCAGCCAACCAAGTCCACAGACAATTTCAAATTGTAAACAAATTTATTTATAATAAAACAATAAAACCTGCCTCCAAAGTAAACGAAGTTAGCAATAGCTCGAGGAACAGTTAGCAATTTCAATCAATATTCCAGGAATGCCGCGCTGCAGGGTATCTAAAATAGATTGCCTAGTGCGCGCGAAATTGCGAAATTTTAATAAATCCATAGGTTATTTCCGTAATGTTTTCGTGTTATTTCTGTCGACTAGTACTTAATTGAAACGTTTCAATTATCTACTATCAACTAGCAACAGTGCACA
The DNA here is from genome assembly GCA_963691665.1 of Clepsis dumicolana. Lineage (NCBI taxonomy): Eukaryota > Metazoa > Arthropoda > Insecta > Lepidoptera > Tortricidae > Clepsis > Clepsis dumicolana. Next base: position 12,328,214 of record OY829510.1, read on the forward strand.
GTGGTCCTAAAATGTCGTACTCACTCATACAACAATTACCAATCTATGTATAAGTACGTATATAATAAATCTGTAACAAGTCGGTGTCTGTACATTGTAAATATTTGAGAAAAACTAGTTTACAAATAAAACCTTGTGCTGCGACCCTCATAATATGAGCATGTTATGTTGCGACTGCGCCTGATTAAGATCTAGGTACTTATCTGTGAAGTAATTACAACAACAACTATTAGTTGATCGGATTACGAATCAAAATGTTAAAAATGCCTTTTTAGCTCAATATTTTGACCTGGATTCACAGATTTCCGACTTAAAAAGAAGGAGGAGATTCTCAATTCGTCGGAATATTTTGCATTATAAAGTGTTTCACGCCACCAGAGATGGTGGCAACGGACCAATCTATTAAAAATGCGTTAGCTAACCAAATAATCACCTCTGTCAAAGACTGCCACGACAAACTATTCAATGGGACCCAGACAGTTTTATTCACGACCCACGCACTTTTTTTTTAAATGAGATTTAAATCTCAAAATGTAGAACACTCCATATAGACAGACCATAAGTGGTACCGGTAACTCAGTTCCAGATACAAATGTTTATACGACTTGTCTTTTAATCACTTTTAAAAAATATGTAGATATCTACGAAATTAATATGGATAATTCTATCGTTCCAAACTTTCAAATCGCGATAACTCAAAAAGTTGCTAAGATGGCTAGACATGTTCTTTCCGTGTACCCTTCATATAAAGATCATCATAATACAAAATTTTCTAAGCAGACTAAGCTGTGCAACTACTGCGTCAATTTATAGGTCAAATAAATATACTTGGTATATAGTTAAATTTAGCTGTATGTATTGCTCGTACTCTCGAAGTTAAGCGTGGGAATAATTAATAATGTAGGTTTACCATGCAATCCAAAACGCACTGGGCCCATAACCTACAAATAAACGAGCTCAAGTTGATTATACATATACATAGATATATCTACTTAACGTATAATTAAGGGAAAACAAAACAATCTCGTTTTTCGGTCTGTCGTGTACCTAATTAAAATTTTAAAGTTACAAAGTACCAGCCGAAGTTTGGTTGTTTTGCTTTGAAAGGCTCAACTAGTAGAGTAAATACAACCCATGGATATTGTACTGCTTTCTGATAACATTTTGGACTAATCTATAGAGTAACTCTACACATGTATCTACTTTATGTTAACTACTATTAAACAAAATCACTTGAACTAGTTAACGTCCGTTTTTTTTTACGACAAGGATGGTAAACGAGCAAGTCGGTCACCTGATGGTAATGCCCATAGACACCCGCAACCCCAGGGGTTTTGCAGATGCGTTGTCACTCTAGAGAGATAAGATGAAATGCCTCTTGTGCCCGTACCTATATAATTACACTGTCTTACTCTTGACATCGGAACACACAGTGCAAGCACTGCTACTTACCGGCAGGATTATGGAGTAAGGTAGTGGTAGCGATCCGGACGGACCTCGCACAAGGTCCTACCATCCGCTGGCGGTGTCATAGGAAAAATACCAATTATTTCAACAAGACCTAGTACAATATGGCCACTATTTTCTATGAATTCCTTCCTCGTTTCTGAATGGTAGCCCACAAAGGTTTTTATATTATATACCCATCCGAGCTAATGTACCCAACCCACTGCCAAGGTCACATCGATCGCCAGACAGGGACGCAGCTACGCAGGATTCAATTTATCTCTTTCTGGGGAAACTGCGTAGAAATTTTAGTCCAGACTGTTAGTAAACACAAATGATGCCGTACAATTTACAAACGAGCTGTTCGCACAGTATTGTAGTCTTGGCTTTCGGCAGCCTTCGTTTTATTTTATTTCCTTGGCTTTTGCGGGACGTCGTAATTCATTTTCTATGTACAGAGTGAGAGTAAAATGTCGGCGGTATTTGTATTTTTATTGGGAAGAGGGTTTTTATCTCGAAAATAATTGGTTGCTTACTTGTGTTGACAGTGTATTACAGTTTAGATCTAAATTTTGGTCTAATCGCAAAATTTATAGAGGCTAATATCGTCTTATAGTCATACCATATGCTAATACTAAAACAGGATACCTAGTTAATTAGGTATGTTTTAAGCAGCAACAAATAAAAATAAAATGACGATCCCTATTGGAGATATGTTTTTTATTTGTAGTGTTTTAATAAAATTATTTTATTGACTTCATTAATTTGTTTTTTGCCTTGACAACTCCCTTCTGGGGACGAAACTATTTTGAAAATGGCTGGTCCGAGGGGATCACCCTGCTGACAGCCGACTTCAGAAGATAATTCGTTGCTTTTGGACAATAATAGCTATGCGGACTGGCAGAATTTGTTACTTTTCCCATTTAATACACTTCACGTTAAAGACGATAAATCGTCTAAGATTTCTCTTACCCAAAAAATAAAAAACAATTGTTCCAATTATTCACCGCCTTGCCTTACAGTTTTTAGTACAGGCAAAAATAGCAATCAAAATTATTTTAAAAACAAAGTGGAATCTAAAGTTAGCGACGGAGACCTGAAGGGGGCCGCGCGGTTACTTTTTTCCAGTGACGTACTATCTCCAGATAATAGCGACACACTCTCGGCCTTACAAACTAAACACCCTCGAGCTCCTACAAACGCATACTTTTTGGACCCGCCTACGTCGCCCGATGTTTGTTTAAACATTCACGAGAAAGACACAGTGAATGCAATCTATTCATTTAAAACCGGTTCTGCAGCAGGTCTTGACGGACTTGCTCCCCAACACCTAAAAGACCTTACCTCTCACTGTGTGGGCGACGCAGGCAAACATTTAATCCTCGCTTTAACAAAATTAATAAACCTCATGCTGTCTGGCAATGTTAATCCCGAAATAGTTCCCGTTCTTTATGGAGCCAACCTAATTGCGCTCACTAAAAAAGACGGAGGTGTCAGACCCATTGCGGTCGGCTCTACATTTCGGCGATTAACTTCTAAAATTTCAGTTCGTCACATAGTTTCAAAATTGCAACCTCAGTTTGAACCAATTCAATTAGGTTTCGGTACTAAAGGTGGGTGCGAAGCGGCAGTCCATGCCCTGCGCACCTACCTTAATAACGATCAGTGTGAGGTTTTACTCAAAATTGACGTCAAAAATGCATTTAATTCGGTAAACAGGGACACCTTGCTCACAGAAATTAGGAATAATATTCCGGAAATTTATAATTACCTACTTAACTGTTATCATGAACCTTCTAAATTAATGTACAAAAGCAACGAATTATCTTCTGAAGTCGGCTGTCAGCAGGGTGATCCCCTCGGACCAGCCATTTTCAGTTTAGCCATTAACCCCATCATTCAAAATTTAAAGTCCAAATTTAACGTATGGTATCTTGATGATGGTTCCCTAGGAGGTGATGCAGTTACGGTACTTTCAGATCTCTCAGAAATTATAAATAAATTTAAGGCCATTGGTTTAGATCTAAACTTTAATAAATGCGAACTGTTCATAAACAACGCGATCCGATCCGATCTCTTCCAACATTTTAATTTACTTTGTCCAAATATCAAAATTGTCGATAAGCAAAACTTAAGCCTCCTAGGGTCACCAATCTTCGACGATGCCATTCCATATTTAATCGCAAAAACTGTTTCAAAATTTCAAAATTCTGCAGACCGGCTGCTGGAAATCAGTGCTCACACTGCTATCACTATTCTAAAATTTTGCCTTTTTGTGCCAAAATTTACTTATTTGCTTCGTTGTTGTCCCTTTTGGAAACATCAAAATTCTCTGACCTTAATTGATTCCCTTATGAAAACTTCTTTGGAATCTATACTTAACTTACAATTCAATGGGCAATCTTGGACCCAGGCTTCCCTTCCTATCAGATATGGTGGGCTAGGTATCCGCAAAATTTCTAGTGTTGCTTTACCAGCGTTCCTATCATCTGTCCACAGCACGTCCACCCTCGTAGGTAAAATTCTAAAGGATTGTCCTTCAAACTACGAGACGACGGGTTTGGTCGATGCTAGGAATGCTTGGCTTATGGCTTGTCCGGGTGAAAATCCTCCCGCTTATCCAAATTTCCAACGGAGCTGGGATGACACACTATCCAAATTAACTTATTCTAATATTCTCAGTTCCAGTTCAGGCCCAGACCGCGCAAGGCTTTTGGCTGTGGCAAGAAAGGAATCCGGTGACTGGCTTCATGCTTATCCTTCCGTTAACACCGGAACCTTTCTTGAGCCTGAAACACTGAGAATTGCAGTCGGGCTAAGACTGGGTGTTGCGCTGTGTTCACCACACCGTTGCCTCTGTGGCACCAATGTGGACGAAACGGGACACCATGGTCTTTCCTGTCAAAAGAGCGCCGGCCGTTTCTCCCGTCATGCCGCGCTCAATGACATAATCCGCCGGGCTCTTGCCTCTGCAAACGTGCCGGCCATTTTGGAGCCAAGCGGCATTGCCCGCGACGATGGCAAAAGGCCGGACGGTATGTCTCTGATTCCCTGGAGAATGGGTAGGGTTCTGGTTTGGGATGCGACCTGTGTCGATACAGTAGCACCCTCACATCTCCAGGGAACCACACAAAAAGCTGGTGCGGCGGCAGAAACGGCCGAAAATAGAAAAAATTCTAAGTATCAATCTCTCGGTCCGAATTATAATTTTGTTCCTGTCGGGTTTGAAACTTTGGGTCCATGGGGTCCCAGCGCTTACAAGCTTATTTCTGAGTTACAAAAGCGCTTAGTTGATGCAACTTGTGACCAAAGGGCTAGCAGTTTTCTCTCTCAAAGAATCAGCATCGCTATTCAGCGAGGCAACGCTGCCAGCCTTTTGGGCACTATGCCACGGGGGCCTTATTTAGATTTAATTTAGTTTTAAGTTGTAGTTTATTTAGTTTAAGCTTAGATTTAATGTCATTGTAAATTGCTTTTATTATGTAAATAAAGTAAAAAAAATTTGACATTGTATTCATTGTTTCATAACTTATTCTTTTCGTTTGTGTATGATTTTTTAGACGAACTCAACAAAAATTCTTATATGTCGACATGTAGAATTTATATACTGTAATTTTAATGTTGAGTAAATAAATGAATCTGAATCTGAACCTAAACAAGCTTAAAATAAACTTTTTAGTTTCTACATCCACTAACTAGTATTCCATGCATGATTAATGATATAATTCGTTTGCACCGAAGCAAACAAAAATGTACACATAAATGTCATAGTCGCATTTATGTTGTTAACATTAAGTTGAACGAAAAGATCTTTGTCTCACGCAAAGCAATGTTCTGTTGTGATCAATATTCCCCGTAGTCCAATCGCTAATTAGTTATTGTCTCACAAACTTGCTGGAACTAATAACACCTTGGCATAAACGACTTCGATACCTACAATACTTGTTTGCACGGCTCGTTTTGTTTGGGTAGCGGCCAGAATAGGTACACTTTATTTTATGTTTTTGATTTCCTACACGAGTTAGATATACGAGGGCTGTTTGATAAGTACCCGTTTTCTAAATATATTAACATCACTGGCCGCAAATAAGTATACCACCTTTTTAAGTCATTTTTCAGAGGCGGGAAAATTAACAAAAAATGGCATTCTTTTGTTTTTTTTCTCGTTTGACAACGATTCAGTGAAGCCGTGAACTTAAAATTGTTAAAATGGAGAAAGAACAGTATCGGTCTGTAATTAGATTCTTATTTTTGGAAGGAAAAACATGTGATGAAATAAAAGTAAGAATGCAAGCGGTTTACCATAAATGTGCTCCTTCTATGACAACCGTCAGATATTGGTATAACGAGTTTTAAGCGGGGGAGAACAACCGTCTTTGATGAGGATCGCCCAGGCCGGCCAGTTGAGGTGACTACAGACGATATGGTTAAGAAAATTGAAAATATCGTTTTAGCCGACCGCCGAATTAAACTTCGAGAAGTCGTTGATGTTGTAAACGTTTCAATCGAGAGGGTACAACACATATTAGAAGAAAAATTGGGTATGAAGAAAGTATCGGCGAGGTGGGTGCCGCGTTTACTCACGGAGGAGCAAAAACGGAACCCACTGACTACTTCGGAGCAGTGTTTGGCCGTGTTCAAACGTAACCCGAAGGAGTTTCTGAGTCGTTTCGTGACCGTGGACGAAACGTGGGTCCACCACTACACCCCGGAAATGAAAGAGCAGTCGAAGTAGTGGATTTTACCGGGTGAACCTGCTCCAAAGAAAGCAAAAACCGTCCCACCGGCTGGAAAGGTCATGGCGACCGTTTTTTGGGATTCGCAGGGTATTATACATATTGACTATTTAGAAAAGGGAAAAACAATAACAGGGCAGTACTATGCCAATTTATTGAATGAATTTGACGCCGTGTTGAAGAACCAACGACCCCATTTAAAAAAGAAAAAAGTACTGTTTCATCACGACAACGCCCCGGCTCATTCGTCCAGAGTTGTGACGGCTAAATTAGAACAGTTACGCTACGAACTATTGTCTCACCCCCCGTATTCTCCAGATTTGGCCCCATGCGATTCCTTTTTGTTTCCCAACCTAAAAAAATGGCTCGGTGGCAAGCGATTTGGATCAAATGACGAAGTCATTGCCGCCACAGAGGCCTATTTTAATGACTTTCCAAAATCATACTTTTTGGATGGTTTATTGAAGCTTGAGTATAGGTGGAACAAATGTATAGAGTTAAAAGGTGACTACGTAGAAAAATAAATGCATATATACAAAAAAAAAATTTTTTTTTCCATAAACGGGTACTTATCAAACAGCCCTCGTATATATAGAGACTTCAACTCTTACCTAACTGTTTTCATTGATATAGATTGTAGGTATAAAGGTTTCGAGTGTACAAATAAAGACAAGACATAAACATGCCATGAAAGGCTGGAGCGTCGGGGATGATATATTTGGCAGGTATTTATAATATTGGAGGTGTTGTTCTTGAAGGTTATTCATAGCTATAATGAAATAAACATCTCTCACGCATATACGAGTAAGTCGAGTTTAGCCCAAGTTTTATGTACAATAAAGGGATATACCTATAAACATACATACATAATTTGACAACCTGATAGCCTAGTGGTTAGAAACCCTGACTATGAAGCTCGAGGTCCCGGGTTCGATCCCCGGTCGGGGCAGATGTTTATATGATGAATACGAATGTTTGTTCTCGGGTCTTGGATGTTTAATATGTATATAAGTATGTATTTATCTATATAAGTATGTTTATCCGTTGTCTAGTACCCATAGTACAGGCTTTGCCTAGTTTGGGACTAGGTCAATTGGTGTCAATTGTCCCATGATAATTATTTTTATTTTATTTTATTTATAATACGTTTCGGAATAATTCGTAGTTTTTCCTCTGCAAGTAGTCGCGCGACTAGAGCCTTGGCGCGCAGTGTATACCTATCACTGCTGACGCGCTCCCAGGGGAAGTGCTACGTATTGGTCTGAAATATGTGGTTAAACCCGACTTATATAAGTGAGTGATGAGTTTATTTCACTATGAAGTCTCACTCAAGGTAGTTTCATGATCTCAAGTAATTCACATCTGTTTTAGCGTCAAAGGTGGTCAAATCAGCTGTCGTAAGAGGGCATTGTCATTAACTTGTGCTGTCAAGCGTTACTTAGTTATGTTTAAATCACGTCTTATTGGTCAGTTTTGTGACGAAATGCAAGTGTCTGACGTTTGCCGTCAGTTTTATGACGACTGCAGTTAACCAAAGTTGACTAATTAACACGGGCTTAGCCAGGAGGGGTTTTGGGGGTTCAAACCCCCCCGAAAAGTTCAGATAGCGTGCGGCATATCTCATTGATTACTAACTATTACCTACATTATTATTTTCTTGAACCCCCCCCCCGATAGTTAGACCTTAGAGAGTTAGACCTGGCTACGCCCGTGCTAATTAATGATTAACTAAAAACTCCCTACTTAGTACTGAAAAATTACACTAGCTTTCGAGGCTGCCAGCTAGGCTGTGTGTAATTACAAGCCTTCCTCGTTGTATAAAAAAAAAAGGCTGCATTATTAGAGAATCAACACACAGGTTTAACTATTATGCATCTTTATTATGTTGCTTTTAGTAAGTAGGTACATAATACTTTGATGTTATGTTACACATAACTTAGAAGCCTTAAAAGCGATATGTGAATACAAATTGAAATCGTGAGATGTCGCTAGCTTCCACGGTACCACTTGCGAGTGGTATTTTACTGCGGGAAACGCTGCTGGCACAGAAGGGCAACTTGACACATGTCAGAACATATAAAATCGAACATAGAACCTTCTCCCTTTTTTTGATTATTAACCGACTTCAAAAAACCGAGGAGGTTCTCAATTCGTCGGATTTTTTTTTTAAACTTATTATTATTGTTACTATTAAACATTATAGCTACAGAACAGAAGTACCAGACGAAAAAAAAACTGTCTCGTTCTGTGCCCTAAGCACGACTTGTCGAATCCTGCGTTATGTTACGGTTATCGTATCGAGATCGAGAAATTTCATACTAAATCTTAGTTCCAAATACGCTCACGGGCGGGCGCTGTTCTAAACGTCATACAAACTCGTTATAGTTTACTATTCGATTTTACGTGACGCAGGATTCGACAAGTCATGCTTAGGGCACTGTTCTTAAACTAGCTTACGCCCTGCGTTTTTGCCCACGTCAAAGAGTAAAAAATAGGCTAGTTCCCTATCCTATTTGTTTAATTGTGAATTTCGAAAAATCTCTTGTTATTATGTTGTAGAGCACCTTTGCCCAATTTCAAGCCTCTAGCCGCAATGGTTTGGGATGTGGGTTGATTTCTAAGTCAGTCAGTCAGGATTGAATTTTATATACATATAAGTACTTATAGATAGACATAATTGGCGTGATCATTTTTTTCTAGCCTAGGTACTTAATTCAAATTTAACACAGTTTTTTCCATTGTCATGCAGTATTTTCACTGGCTTAATTATAATTATACATGAACCTTGGAAGAACTTTCAGGGTAGTTTCCTATTTGAAATTGGGTTATATTTAACTCCAATTATATAGTGTGTTAAAAATAGATCATTACCCTCTGCCATTACTAAACAAACAAAGGATGTAGGTACTAGTGAACAACTAGGTATTCGCTGTAATAACGGCGTCCCGCCCACGCCCGCCGCCCGCCCTGCTAATTCTGGATGACCTAAATAAAATATCTGATAATACATTACTCCAGCGCGAAGCTTGTTTATTATTCAAACTGGAAAACTAAGCTAAATTAAAAAGGGATGCATGAAAATGTGAACAGGCGAACGCATTTAAAGTGTGCGTTTGTGGCTGACAAAAGGCAATGGTTCTTAGCTACCTACAAAGTGACCATTAAAAAAAAACCGGACATGTGGGAGTCGGACTCGCGCACCGAGGGTTCCGTACAAGGATTTTTCCCGATTTTCGCAGATGTTTTAAGTTGTCCAGTGATGTTAGCATAAAGAAATAAATAAATTATATTTGAAATCTTCCACGTGATAGCCTACAGAGGCCCGAGCACGAAGTTTTCGAATCCTGCGTAACGTTACGTTTTATCGTATCGAAATCGAGAAACCTCATACAAAATTTTAGTTCCAAATACGCTCACGGGCGGGTGCTGTTCCAAACGTCACACAAATTTATCGATAACGTTACTACTTGATCATGTTACGCAGGATTCGAATATTCGATATTCGATCGAACTCGACCCTCTAAGGGTAGAGCACGAGTTTTCGAATACAGCGTAACGTAACATAATCGAGTAGTATGAGTAATTTGGTACTAAAATTTAGTATGAGGTTTCTCGATTTCGATACAATAACGTTACGTTACGCAGGATTCGAAAACTCGTGCTTGGCCTACTGCTATTTTGATCGTCAGAGGAATCACCGGCGTAGGCGTTTTAAAGCTCGTAGCGCTTGTAGCGGCTCTACGCCGTAGGCGCTACGCGATGATAACAACCTTCTGTGACCGTAGCATAAATACAGAGGCCCGTCAGCGTATTTAGAACTAAAATGTAGTAGGTATGAAGTTTCTCGATTTCGATACGATAACATTACGTTCCGCAGGAATCGAATATTCGTACTCGGGCCTCAGGTGGTATATATGTTTCAGAATAGTCATAGTGGTCCGATGTAAGTGTGTGTGAATAGTCAGATATGTTATAAATAACCAAGAAAAATCCTGGTATGCTAAGTATATTGACTAAGGTACTAACACCATGGACTTTCGAAATTCACGAAAAATGTGACATCCTAGTACAACACGGCATTTTTCGATGACAACCATTCGTCTAGCGCTGTCGTTCGACCAAACTAAGACTGACTGATGCTCGATTAGTTGTCTTTTTTGCAAATTAGTGGTCTTTTGGTTCACACGTTTTCAAACGCTAATCCAAAGTCCAATGGTATTGTTATGTCAATGGTGCTAAGTAATTTAATGAATCAGGCGTTACTTTGCGGAGGTCCATATTTATGAACTAAAAAACAATTACTTTGCTCACCCGCGACCACTAATGACAAATAGTTATATCTGTGCGGCAAATGTATGTTTCCATGCAACACCTCTGCCTCCACTGCTACACGAATCAACACATGCCACACAGACCCAACTATCACCACCACCACTATACTAAACGCTGACGCGTTTCGGCACTCTCCACGAGGCCATTTACGAAGCACAACAACAACCGCTCAACATGCCACCACTTCCACTACTGAGTTCCAGTACTTGAGTAGTGGAAGTGGTGGCATGTTGAGCGGTTGTTGTTGTGCTTCGTAAATGGCCTCGTGGAGAGTGCCGAAACGCGTCAGCGTTTAGTATAGTGGTGGTGGTGATAGTTGGGTCTGTGTGGCATGTGTTGATTCGTGTAGCAGTGGAGGTGGAGGTGTTGCATGGAAACATACATTTGCCGCACAGATATAACTATTTGTCATTAGTGGTCGCGGGTGAGCAAAGTAATTGTTTTTTAGTTCATAAATGGTGCTAAGCCTAATTTTATTGTTAGTGCCATCGAAATAACTATATCTCGATGGCTCGATACACTGTCATATTTAATGAAGGTTTATTTTGTTCACACTGTGAATGAAATACTTTATTTACATAATAAAAGCAAAAACTAAATTAAATCTAAATAAGGCCCCCGTGGCATAGTGCCCAAAAGGCTGGCAGCGATGCTGATTCTTTGAGAGAGAAAACTGCCAGCCCTTTGGTCACAAGTTGCATCAACTAAGCGCTTTTGTAACTCAGCTGTGTATTAGCTGTCAGTTGTTTCATCCTCGAATGCGCCTCGCTCGCAGGCCTGAGAGAAAGTGACAGTTTTCCATACTAAATGGCAGTCAATTTGACACTTCGATGCTGAACAGCCATGAATAACCCCATTCGATTTTTGAATCTCACCCGGTGACTAAATACACTGATTTCTAAAAAGTCCGTATTTTTGAATCTCACCGGTGACTAAAATTCTCATGCCTATGATATCAAATACGAGTGCCCTCACCCACTCGTAAACGAGATCACTGAGTGACTTCTTGACCCTGGCAGTGACAGCTAACCTCAATCTACTATGTTGACATACTTGTCTATGACAGAAACGCAAATTAACTGCATCGTCTAGTAGAAACTATCTATCGGCGTCGACTGTTCCATTCTAGCATCGATAGATACCATCGATCTACGAGTATTATCGATCGATTGGCGTGGTAACACCCTAACCCGGTAGAAAAGTAACCATATTTATCCCGTCTCTCTTTCTATCTGAATATTAGAAAAAGAAACCTGTAATAAATATCACATAACTTCAAGGGTACAGCCCAGGTTGTACTATAATAAGGAAAGAAAATGAACTTGGAGAAAAACAAGTTTATTTTCCTTGAATTACATTAATTATTCAACATAGTCTAAGTAATAAGAAAGCCAAGGATACAAACTCCATTCATAAAAAAACACGTGGATAAACTCGCAGTAGGTAATGAGATTATTATTAAGTGCTATGGCTAGTTCATATTCTGGCGGAATAAATTCAATTGTTTCTACTAATTGAGATTTAAAATGATAACTATTGGAGACAGTGTCGAGCCGAGAACCTTTTACTTACTTAGTAAAAAAAATACTTTTGAACAAAAGCTGACATATCGGTATGCAAAAATAATAATCTCAAACGATGCCTAAAGCTTTCTATATTTTTTTTAACGTCATAAACAAGTCCGGAGCACTTTTGAAATAATTCAATAATGATATACGGAGTTCTCATGTATCGACTCTGAATGTAAATATCGATATATTAAACTTCAAAATAGATTGTTAGGAGGTAACGTATCGTATTATGTACTATGCACTTACGTATAGGCAAGTACTGCTATTTATCAGTTGACCTTTGACTTGGTGGTATAATAGATTTTTTTACTTGTTACACTTTTACTACGGAACCTCTTGTTTTTTTATGTTTACTGTGTTACGCGTACTAATTGTAAGTAAGCTATATAAAAAAACAAGTCAAAATAGCTCAAGGGCATATGTTTCCTTATCCAGTTATGACTTTTAACAGAAAATATCTCTCTTTAGTCATAAGACCGCCCGGACCGTGTTTTATAAAGCTACAAGTTACAATTTACAAGCGGAAGTCTCATTCTATCACTTTTTGTTAGAAAGAGACTTCCGCTTGTAAATTACAACTTGTAGCTTTATGAAACACGACCCTGTTGTTTAGCTCTACTTTCAATTTTCTTTTAAATTGTGTCTTCGGTATTCTAGGTAGGTATAATCGATCTGTATTGTATATTGGAAGTGGATAGATATAAGTGAGAAATCCCTATAATAATTGAAAAGTGCTACCAAATTTCCGGAATAACATTGTTATTATTTGTGTTGGGTAATAAAAAAATAACACCTTTCGTATAAGCTGGGCTGACAGAACAGCCTTATCACTCCGAGCAACGTCGATCACTGGCGGTCAGTAGATGTCAGTTTGACGCTAGAGTTGGGAAACAACCAACGTACTGGCCCTAAAGAAAAAAAAACAATGGCACAAAACTGTAAAATATAAGCGTAAGAGAAAACACAGCTCAGCAGTAAGACGTTTAATTAGAGACCGGGGCATAATACAGCATACCCTCTTATGGCTAGTTATTCTAATACCGACATTACACCTCCACCCTTATTTTAAGAACAGGTTATTTAAAGTATTAAGTTTAATAAACCTTGGCACAGAAGGAAACCTGGGAATACTTCTAAATTTAAACATCGAAGACAAAAGTTCACTAGGTAGTTTCTGTAATACTTATCTACATGAGACAATATGTAACTATTACTATTATTATATATAATGCTTAATGTTACCTGCACTTAATTAATCAAATTCAAAGCCATATCGTACAACGGGCTTTGGCTCCCTCTTTGGGAAGCGGGCCGTTGCCTGCGATGGGGGATGAGATGAGCTCCCGTGGCTATCAGCATCGTTGTTAATGGCGACCTGTGGCGCCTAAGTTGTTTCAATTACTTTTTTGCTACCACTACTATTCTCATCCACCACCGCATCCGTGCGCGGAGAGACCGCGCGCTCACCCCCGGGCGTCCCCGGCTGTGGAGCCACGCCATCCGCCTCTATCTCAGGGTCATCAGGACAAGCAATACCGGACATACGCGATCTACGTTTTAACTGATCCACATGCCTAGTTAAAAACTGACCATTACCACTGTCCACAACGTAACGCCTCGACCCTTCTTTGTTTAAAACTTTACCCTTAATCCATTTTTCTTGTCTCCCGTAACCTCTAGCCCATACTGTATCATTTGGTACAAAATCACGTTCTACCCCACCAGCATTCTTCGTCTGAGCTTGCTGCGCTTCGAGCACCCTGTCCTCTACCGTGTGATCGTTACGCAATAAATCCATTCGTGAGCGCAAAGCGCGCCTCTGCAACAGCAGCGCCGGCGTCTCACCGGTTGTGCTGTGACTCGTGTTTCGATACGTAAGTAGGTATGTTTGAAGCGCAGCGTCAACGTCTACATTGTCCCGATAAGCTTTTTTTAAAACTTTTTTACAAAGCTTAACAGCATTTTCACAAATCCCATTCGACGATGGATGATAAATCGGTGAAAACCTCTGTCGAATACCATTGTTCTTAAGGAACGCTGATAATTCCGTACTAGTGTAAGGAGGGCCTTGATCCGATACTAGCTCTCGAGGTAGACCGAACCTCGCAAACGTTTCTCTGAGCACCTTAATTACGGCCGTTGCATTAGTTTGTTTCATCTCAAAAGCCTCAATCCATTTTGACGAGGCGTCCACCAAAACTAAAAAAGTTTTATTCCGGAAGGGTCCCAGGAAGTCTATATGCACCCTTGTCCAGGGCTGCGCTGTGTAGGGCCAGGGTTGCGGCGGCGCGCGCGGTGGTTCGGCCGCCTCCCGCGCACACGTCTCGCACGCCCGGCACAGCGCCTCCACCTCGCTGTCAATCAGCGGCCACCACACAAAACTTCGCGCCCAACCTTTAGTTTTAACTATACCCATGTGACTGGTATGTAGCTGTTTTAAAACTAATTGCCGCAAAGATAGAGGGATAACCATTCTATATCCCCACATAATACATCCGTTTTCTATATATAACTCATTACGTCTAACAAAATACGGTTTAAACTCATCGCTCGGACAAGATGAAGGCCAACCCGATTGTACATAAACCTTTATTCTATTAAGTGTTAAATCCGCAGCGGTTGCTTTTTTTATGTCGCCATTCGTTACTGGTAAAAAATCCTCTACAAAATTTGTGTAAGTTATCTCCTTCGCGTCCTCTCGCTTACTAGCCTTGAGGACCGGGAGTCTAGACAAAGCGTCCGCACAATTGTTGTTTGAACTAACATATTCTATGTTATAGTGATAGCCCGATAGCAACACGGCCCATCGCTGCAACCGAGACGCTGCCATGACCGGTATACCTGCTTTGTTCCCAAAAATATAGGTCAAAGGTTTATGATCCGTTTTAAGCGTAAACGTTCGACCATACAGGTACTGGTGATACTTGCGTATACCAAATACTATCGCCAGGGCTTCCCGGTCTATCTGCGAGTAATGGCGCTCGGCCGCGGTGAGCGCCCGAGAGGCATACGCGACGGGGCGCTCACCAGCCGGCGTCGCGTGCGCCAGCACGGCGCCCACGCCCACGCTGCTCGCGTCCGTCGTCAGCACGAGCGGCAACGAAGGAGAGTAGTGCACGAGCACCTCGCTGCTCGCCAGCTTTGCCTTAATGCTCTCAAAAGCTTGGTGACACTTCTCATTCCAAACATATTTAGCGCCTGCTTTAAGTAGTTCGTAAAGCGGCGCTAGTATGGTGCTGACGTTGTTTACAAACTTTGAATAATACATTATCATTCCTATGAATGATCGTAATTCAGAAACAGTAGTCGGCGCTGGTGTTTTTAAAATCGTTTTAATTTTATCTTGGCACGTGTGCACGCCCTCTTTACTAATAACGTGCCCGAGATAACTTACTGATTCTGCGAAAAATACACACTTCTCCCTCTTTACTCGCAACCCCGAAGTTTCTAGTCTTTGGAACACTTTGTGCAAGTTACGTACATGTTCCTCCGCGGTCCTACCCGTGATGATCACGTCATCCAAAAAAACCCCAACTCGCGGTAAGTCAGCAAACAACTCTTCTAAATGTCGTTGAAATATGCCCGGACTAGAAGACAGCCCATACACCAGACGGTTGTACACAAATAAACCCTTGTGAGTATTAATGACTGTAAATTTTTTTGTATCATCCAACATGAATTGTGCGTACGCTTGAGAGAGATCAATTTTGCTAAAATGCTGGCCCCCATGCAATTTAACTAGCAAGTCTTCTACCCTAGGCAGTGGGTAACGGTCAATTTCTAATACTTTATTTAAGGTTATTTTGTAGTCGCCGCATATCCTAATATTACCGTCTTTTTTTACCACTGGCACAATTGGCGTAGCCCAGTCAGAGTGGCGCACCGCAGTGAGCACGCCGTCCCGCACGTGCTGCTCCAGCGCGCGCTCCACCGGCTCGCGCAGCGCGTACGCCAGCGGGCGCGCGCGCAGGAACACCGGCCGCGCTTCGGGCCGCACGTGGATGCTCACAGGCGCGCCCGTGAAACACCCGAGCCCGTCCGCGAACACTTTACAATATCTGGAACTGAAGGATTCCATATCAAATACTTCACTTTTTAATGTATTGATTGAGCCATATTCTAATGCTGGTAATTTAATATTCATTTCTGCCAGCCATTGTCTTCCGAGCAGCGCTGTTTTACCATTTTTAATAACATAAAGATCCAGACACTTGCACCTGTTTCCATGCAATACTTTAGGCTTAATAACTCCGATAGGTCGCACTACCTCCCCAGTGTAGTACCTTAAAACTAATTTGCATTCCTTAATTTTTATATTGGTAAACAATCTCATATAAGTGTCGTAGCTAATGCATGACACGGCACTGCCTGTATCACACTCCATAACTAGATCTTTACCCTGCACATTTAGCGGTATTAAAATGGGTTTACACTGGCTTATTGTCAACTGATTACAGTCAATAAAAATTACCTCCTCGCTATCAGTACTGTCCAGATCCGAATTATCACTCTTGCTCGCCTCGCTCGTGCAGAACTGGTTCGAAATATTTGGGCACATGCGGCGTAGGTGTCCTATTTGATTGCACACGCGGCACACATATCGCGTGAACTTGCAACTCGCCCCGCCGTGTGAGCCCCCGCACGCGCGGCAAGATCGGTGCCGTTGCCGCTGCGCCTGCTCCCCCGGGCCGGGCCTCGGCGGCTCCATGCGCGCGCGGTCCCGGCGAGCGGCGAGCGGCCCGGCCTCCCGCACCGGTCCGCTACCGCCCCGCCCTGTCTCCGCCGCCGCACCCCTCCGTCGCCATCGCTCCCCCGCTATCGCTTGACAAGGCACCGTCATCGTCGGCTCGCTTGGTGGCCTCCCATGTCCTTGAACCATAGCCGCGTCCTTCTCTGCCGTCTCCATACTAACTGCAAGCGTATATGCCCTCTTGAAATCCAGCTTGTTTTCCGTGAACAACCGTTGCCGAATTACCTCGCTGCTTATGCCACATACCAACTGGTCGCGCAGGCTTTCCTCCAACCAGTTGGCAAAGTTGCACGTTTTAGACATACCTTTTAAAACGATTACGTATTCCGCTATGGTCTCGCCACTGTTTTGCGTTCTGTGTCTAAATTTATACCTTTCGGCCAATTCACTAGGTTTCGGTTGCAAGTAACCTTCCAATATGGCGACTATTTCTGCGAATGGCTTTGTCTTAGGTTCGACCGGTGTGCATAAATTAACTAAAAGTTCGTAGGATTCTGCACCCATCACCGTGATCAAAGTAGGCACTTTATGTTCACATTTCACACTGTTCACCACAAAATATTGCTCTAAACGCTGGACATACAGACGCCAATTGTCTTTATGCACATCAAACTCCGATATCTTTCCGACTGACATTTTCTTGCTATAATCGTGTAGTTGCTCACAATAACAACAACACGCACGCGTAGGTACTTAATCCAAAGTCCTCGTTAGCCACTGTAAAATATAAGCGTAAGAGAAAACACAGCTCAGCAGTAAGACGTTTAATTAGAGACCGGGGCATTATACAGCATACCCTCTTATGGCTAGTTATTCTAATACCGACATTACAAAAACATTCCTATTTCAAACATAAAGTTGGCTAGATTTCGGTTATGAAGTTATGGTTATGGCGATGTTGAAAACTGACGCGATCTGAGGTATGGCGCTAGTACGCCGGCCGGCAAGCGTGCGCTGCTACATGTTTACATACTAGTGGTGGACGAGTGCCTTATCGATATCGATCTCGACCTTCTTGAAGTATATGTTTGCTTAAGTTGTTGTAACTTTACTGTGGCGTTTATTTAAAAAGATAATAAGTAAACCTCATTTAAAATTAAATTCAAAAAGTTTTAAGAAGTCTTGCATTCTTTCGAAAAAAGTAAAATAGGACTAGATGTTGTTTGTTTTAACTTTACGCAGTAAGTATAACTGTATTCTTATAGTTTTTATTTCTAAGTTTTTTTGTATTAAGTTGTGATCGAACTGGTAACAAATAACTACTTAATATATTGTTATTGCTTAAATACTTAATTTCATTAATCTTAAGAAAATGACTAAACGCATTCGACGAAAAGCAATCTCACAAATGTCACATTCTTTGTTCAGTACATCGTTATACCTATATTTTTATGCAATGTTGGTATTTATAGTGTTGGTGTGTTACGTTATTTACAAAGAAAACACCTTTATATCCAACTTTTTACTATAGGCGTGATAAAACGAGCAATTATCTGATAGATAGATAGAAAAATACCTCGATGTCATCCTTCCACAAAGAAATGTCATTTATACAAGGCTAGGTATGTAAGTTATTATGAATTATGAAAAAATGTGCCTGTGACAATATTTATTTTTGACAAGCTTTTTTTTATCGATAATAATAAATAAACACTATCTCATCTCTACGCGAGCCCGGCCCAGCCCCCAGTCGGTGTAGCCGGGAGCTCGCGCGCGGACGTAACCGCCATCTTGGATTTGTCTGCGTCCATTCAGTTATAACAATCACTTCCTGCCAATCGCCAATCCCACTGTTACATCACAAGGACCTAAGCGCACTTCAGCTCGGTGAGTTGCAAACATTGGTGCGGTTTTTGTTCTCGAATTGACACAGTCCTTGAGACCAAGGACGTTTTTTGTTTCGACGTTTCCGGAGTAAATAATGTGCGTTCTTTTGTTTTTGATGAGTAGAGATCTTATCTGTTCTGTAGGTATTTACACTGATTAAAACTACGCTATTCAATCGGAAAAATGCAACGCGATCATTTTTAATTTTGCAAAATTCTGATAACTGTTTTTCTCGACGGTTTTTTATTTTTAAATATTTTTCATTTCTAAAACTTTATTGACTTCGATAAGCGCTGTACCTAATGTCGATTTGAAGGCATCGATCTCAGATAAGTATAAGACAAGGGGTTAAGAGCTTCGTAACAATGGTAGGACACGCCCCGACGGGTCGGTGGAACCAGGTCAATCTACTACCGGTTCATTGAGTTTTAAATAATTATATTAAACCTAACGTCTCGTCTCGAGTAAATAAATGAGATTACATAAAACATAATGGGTATATTTAATGAATGAATCGACCGGAGCGCCATCGCTATGCAATAAGAAACCTTGAGAGTTTCCTTTCCTGGAATGTAACAAATATTCTCAAGGCATTTATGAAAAACAGACAGAAAGGTAAAATTAACACCAAACCTTATAACACCGCTTTGATGTCAAAAAGTTTCTACGGGATGGCACCAAGAATTTTTAATAGACTGCCCTCAGAAATATTAAAAATCGTCAATTTCAAAGAATTTAAAAAAACATTATTTAACTTTTTGGTTGAAAGGGCCTATTATAGTGTCAATGAGTACGTATATTAGGGACACAGTATAATTAGTTTTTTTGTTTTGGTTATTGACATAATTTGTAATTTTTAATTTTAATTTTTAGTTGCAAGAAGCATGCTGCATGCCAAGCTGTGGCTATTTGTATGCCTTACCTTAAGGCACAACATAGTGCTACTCAAAGTGACCTACCATATTTGTTCACATTTATTTATTTTTACCTATGTTCGACAAATAAACATTTTGAATTTGAATTTGAATTGGAAAAAGTAGCAACCCGGAGGTAAAAAGAGGCGTAATTTAGAATTAACCAAAAAGAAGAGCGACTCTTGTGCTGTGAATAATTGCGTGCTCATGTTGCGCGGAGAGTAATAGGCTTGATACAATTTATTTCTCTTGTGAAGCTAATTCAAATACACAATGACCTTTATGTAGCTAAGTATATGACCCCATAGAGAACCGGGATAAACGTGAGGTTCCCAGTCCACTCTTAGTTCTTAGAAACAAAATACATTTCAAGCTGCAGAACTTCAACAATGTAGTTCTAAACTTTTAAGTATACATTTATTTACATAATAAAAGCAATTTACAATGACATTAAATCTAAACTAAAACTGAATAAAATAAAACTTAAAACTAAATTAGGTACTTAAATCTAAATAAGGCCCCCGTGGCACGGTACCCAAAAAGCTGGCAGCGTTGCCTCGCTGAATAGCAATGCTGATTCTTTGAGAGAGAAAACTGCCAGCCCTTTGGTCACAAGTTGCATCGACTAAGCGCTTTTTCAACTCTGAAATAAGCTTGTAAGCACCGGGACCCCATGGACTAAACTTGGTTAAGTTGGGTTCTAAACTTAGGTTTGAGATGAGGTTAGACCTTAACGAATATATGTGTAAGCTGGATGAAAAATTAAGGCATCTTGTACCAATTCTACGAGTATTGATTCGGTTGCGGAACTTGTGGATTAAATTTTCCTATGACACAAGTTTTGATATTTTAATTACAACAATTATCACTCTGCTTGAAGGTGCCAACTTTTGGAACAGTGTCAGGCACTGGAACATTAAATAAGTTATGACACAAGTATCTTACCAATAAAAATAAGTTTGTCTTTGACTTGGCATCGAATTTTCTCTGTGCCAAATGAGACTATCAAACTACCTCCATAACGATGACGTAAGTCTATTCTTACATCACATGCAACTCAAACTCAATTGGCAAAGGCCACAACATGAAAATTAACAATGGCCATTTGTACTCGTAACGCAGAAGTACCTACTTTTAGAGAGAGAGAGAGAGAAAGAGATAGATATTTATTCACACAAATTCGACACACATAAAAAAGCAGTACACTCGAAAAATAAAAAATAAAACTAAATAAAACAAAAGCAGAAACTTAACTAAGTATTCAAAATTTAGAGAAATGGGCCCACTCGGCACAATATTGCGGTGAGCCGCTTTTATCCGAACTAGCATTTATAAAGACAGATACTAAATTACGGCCTCATAATTTATGTAGGGTTTAATCCTATTTTCATATAGGAATGGAATAGTAGGGCCTTGCGCAATGCTCGCTCGAATCGCACCCACAGATACCTTACTCGCTAATCCTGCCGCTAAGTAGTAGTGCTTACACTGGTGTGTTTCGTTGAGAAGAGGAAATTTAGCAGGGGAAATTACGGGCAAAACAGGTATTTCATCGTCCATGTAGGTTTCCAACCCTTAGAGACTCTAAGGCATTTAAATTTCTTTTTCTATAAAATAAAACAAATATTCCGACGAATTGAAAACCTCCTCATTTTTTGAAGTAGGTTAAAAAGGCATGCCGTCTTAAGTTATATACCCAATGGTAGCATAATAATGCAACTTTTTCTAAACACTGTCCCAGCCGGATAGATATAGCGGAATTCCACCCAGACAAAGTCACAGGCAAAAACTGGTCAGCGATACTTTTGAAGTGAAGAATGATTCACTGGAAACCATTAAAAGTTACAATTTATTCATAATCTCAAACTAGTATCTTTTTCTATTTTTTCTTCATTTATTTTTAATTTTACGGTTTTCCCATTAAGATCTAAGTACTACTATTAACTTTGGTGTATACTGGTACGACACGTGACACGGAGTGTCAAGGATCCGGGCTCGATTTCCAGGCCACTATTTCACCACTTTACAATTGTCAGTTTTATATGCGAACTACATTTCTTTGACAATATGAAGTGTGCTAAAGCAAAAGCTCTTCAAGTCAGCAGTTGACACCGAATTGTCATTGAAAACTGACAATTGTAAAGTTGGTGACTAAATTCACGAATTTCTAAAGAATTCGTATTTTTGAATCTTACCGGTGACTAAAATTCTCATGCCTATGATATCAAATAGGAATGGCCCCACCCACTCGTGAACGAGATCACTGAGTGACTTCTTGACCACTGGCAGTGACAGCTAACCTCAATCTACAATGTTGACATGCATCTCTATGGCAGAAACGCAAATTAGCTACATTTGAGTAGACGGGTATGACATTAAAAAATAAGGCTTTTGGCAAATACTATTATAATGTCACGGATGAGAATTTAGTCACCAAGTGAGATTCATAAATCGACCTCCTGGACTGCTCATATTTTTCTGGTTTCTGATTCTTGTTTCAGTGATTATTTAAAGTATAATAATTGACTTCAACGGGAAAACCGTAAAAATAAAAAGTAAGTTACTGCTTTTAGATCATGAGTTACACTTTTAGCAAAATAAAATCTCCAGTTTTAGCAATTTAAGTATCTTTCGCGTCATACTGTGCAGTAGCAGTATTCTGCCAGCCTTTGCTGAGCCCTGTGCCCTAAGCACGACTTGTCGAATCCTGCGTCACGTAAAATCGAATAGTAAACTCTAAGGAGTTTGTATGACGTTTGGAACAGCGCCCGCCCGTGAGCATATTTGGAACTAAAATTTTGTATGAGATTTCTCGATCTCGATACGATAACCGTAACGTAACGCAGGATTCGACAAGTCGTGCTTAGGGCACTGGTCTTGGTGAGCATTGATGGCTAAACGGGGTCAATGATAGCTGACTAGCGCCAGAGTTCGTTAGCAACTCGATCGATGGCACTTCGTTTTCTTACGGTTATGCCATAAAGATCGCTTACGAAAATTTTAACTTTGAGGCTAAGGGAATAAGGAACTGGATATATTGCAAAAAAAATGTTGACAATGATTACTTATTATGTAAAAAAAAATTGACGAAAAAGAGGTAGATATGTCATCAGCACGCCGAAAATGAAACGCAGAAAAGGCTACAATTGTAGCCTCTTTGGCCTCTCAGTCGCTCTCGAATAAGGTCCAAACTTGTGCGAAAATGTCAAAATGTTATGAACATGTTTTTCGTTTGCTTTGTGAGCATATGACGTATCTTTACTTATAATATCATTGTTTGTTGGTGTCTTATTTACGACGATAATAACGAGTGCAAACCGTCAGCGCAAAGTTCCGTTTCGCTGAAACCAAGGCGTGCGCTTCCAGAGGAAGGACTACGAATTAATCCCCGCTATTCTTACTTTTGACCGAATTAATGATCAAGTAAAAAAATTATTACAACAAAACAAACAAAAACCAAATAAAATGGAAAACGTCCCCGAGTCCGCTACCTCGCGGCAAGGTGCCCAAAGGCTGACCAAGTAATGACGAAGTAATAGCCAAGCCAAGTTGTCTGCCTATAAAGAGTTATTTTTGTTTTTTTTTTTAATGCGGTGTCACGTACTTGAGGCCTAAAGAATATGGAGCAACATTTTTGAACCACCTTAAAGATAGATAGATAGACGAACTTGATATTTTACCTATATTTATAACGAGTTTTCAAATACACTCAAGAGCAAAAAGAACTGGTCACTTTTTATGGAATTGTTCATACAAAGTGACCCGTTTTTATTGCTCTTGAGTATATTACAAACTAACTAAAAATAAATTCAAAACAAAATATATCTACCGCTGAACGTCGTTGTCTCACTCAATGAGTGAAATGCGCCGTATTGAATTTTCCGCCGCTACGTCTCGTAGCACATTCGGGGGCTACGCCGCTACGGATCGGGCTGCTACGCAGTTCCCTTCTGAGGGTCGAGCACGACTTTACGAAAGCTGCGTAACGTTACGGTTATCATATCGAGATCGAGAAACCTGATACTAAATTTTAGTTCCAAATACGCTCACGGGCGGGCGCTGTTCCAAACGTTATTCAAACTCGACAACGTTTACTATTCGATTTTACCCTTCCTTACGTAACTAAGCACGGAGGCGATTTGTTTTCTTGAGAGATAAGGCAATTTAGTTACTTTTTTAGGTTGATACAAAAAGTTCGATAGGATAGGATAATCTACGTGTCGAACTCGCGCACCGAGGGTTCTCTACCTAACATTTTTCAGATTTTATCCTTGACTTGTGTTTTGAGACTTTGAAAAGCTAGTTATAAGTTACAAACGTAAATTCGCACATACTAAATGACCCTTTAGGTACCTAAGTTAAAAATATGATGCTACATAAGCCAAACACGTCTGTGAAAGCACTTGGAAGGCTTTAGTCAGTTCCGTTCACCTTGCAGGGATAGCTAATCAGATTTGTTATATTACTATCTGTACCATATACATATAAAGCGTATGGACGGGTTCTGCGGTTTTGTTGCCAATTTTGTGGCACTAAAATTAGTGCCAACGATATGAGCCATGCGCACGTTCACACGGGTACTGCCAACCGCGCGCACCGCTCCCCACTGTCGGGCTCGCAACACCACTCCTATTTCAAAATGTTCCTTATTGCATAATCCTGATGTAATGATGTAATTACGAGGGCTGTTTGATAAGTACCCGTTTATGGAAAAAAAAAACATTTTTTTTTGTATTTAAGCATTCATTTTTCTACGTAGTTACCTTTTAACTCTATACATTTGTTCCACCTATACTCAAGCTTCAATAAACCATCCAAAAAGTATGATTTTGGAAAGTCATTAAAATAGGCCTCTGTGGCGGCAATGACTTTCGTCATTTGATCCAAATCGCTTGCCACCGAGCCATTTTTTTAGGTTGGGAAACAAAAAGAAATCGCATGGGGCCAAATCTGGAGAATACGGGGGGTGAGACAATAGTTTGTAGCGTAAGTGTGCTAATTTAGCCGTCACAACTCTGGACGAATGAGCCGGGGCGTTGTTGTGATGAAAGAGTACTTTTTTCTTTTTTAAATGGGGTCGTTTGTCCTTCAACACGGCGTCAAATTCATCCAATAAATTGGCATAGTACTGCCCTGTTATTGTATTTCCCTTTTCTAAATAGTCAATATGTATAATCCCGCGAATCCCAAAAAACGGTCGCCATGACCTTTTTTAGCCGATGGGACGGTTTTTGCTTTCTTTGGAGCAGGTTCACTCGGTAAAATCCACTGCTTCGACTGCTCTTTCATTTCCGGGGTGTAGTGGTGGACCCACGTTTCGTCCACGGTCACGAAACGACGCAGAAACTCCTTCGGGTTACGTTTGAACACGGCCAAACACTGCTTCGAAGTAGTCAGTCGGTTCCGTTTTTGCTCCTCCGTGAGTAAACGCGGCACCCACCTCGCCGATACTTTCTTCATACCCAATTTTTCTTCTAATATGTGTTGTACCCTCTCGATTGAAACGTTTACAGCATCAACGATTTCTCGAAGTTTAATTCGGCGGTCGGCTAAAATGATATTTTCAATTTTCTTAACCATATCGTTTGTAGTCACCTCAACTGGCCGGCCTGGGCGATCCTCACCAAAGACGGTTGTTCTCCCCCGCTTAAACTCGTTATACCAATATCTGACGGTTGTCATAGAAGGAGCACATTCATGGTAAACCGCTTGCATTCTTACTTTTATTTCATCACATGTTTTTCCTTTCAAAAATAAGAATCTAATTACTGACCGATACTGTTCTTTCTCCATTTTAACAATTTTAAGTTCACGCCTTCACTGAATCGTTGTCAAATGAGAAAAAAAAACAAAAGAATGCCATTTTTTTTTAAATTTTCCCGCCTCTGAAAAATGGCTTAAAAAGGTGGTATACTTAATTGCGGCCAGTGATATTAATATATTTAGAAAACGGGTACTTTTCAAACAGCCCTCGTACATTAATGATCTGTATTGTACACTTTTTAACGCAAAATCTAGTGTCAATGCAGTGATTTCACGAATACTTTTTGCATAACAAAACAAAGTGACAGCAACGAAATTGCGGCTTGATTTAACAAGTTTGACTTATGATTTAAATGAAGTTACTTAGTTGATAAAATTGGTTAAAGACGTAATAAAATTGACGATTAAGATCGATGTAGACAACCAGTTGCTGCCCGCGACTTCCTCTGTGCAGAGTTTGTCTTTTTGCACTTCATTAAAATTGGTTTCATTTCAACTCACTCCTGAATTTATAGTATTACAGTTAGGATACTATCAGAAATCGTATACGGTCGAATGGACTGTATTTGGTTAATACTGTAATAGATAAGTGGATAAGCATAAGAACGTAACGATCCCTTTCGAACAAAAACCATTTCTGTGCCCTAAGCACGACTTGTCGAATCCTGCGTTACGTTACGGTTATCGTATCGAGATCGAGAAATCTCATACAAAATATTTGTTCCAAATACGCTCACGGGCGGGCGCTGTTCCAAACGTCATACAAACTCGTTATAGTTTACTATTCGAGTTTACGTGACGCAGGATTCGACAAGTCGTGCTTAGGGCACAGTTAGTTCCATCGGTAACTATAGCATAAGTATGTACGAGGGTACGGTCCAAAAGTTAGTGGTCTAACAAAGAAATTAAGTCCCTACGTATATTCACAAAACTTTTGCATTTTCGATATAGCACTGTTAGCGACTTTTTTGTCAAGTGTATTTCGGAAAAGGTAGTTGTTGACACTGCATGTGATTATCACCGTAATACAGAGACTATGTAACCACAAAAAACCGGAAAAGTGCGAGTCGGCCTCGCGCACGAGGGTTCCGTAGAAAGATTTTAACGCTTTTCCCCAGTGTTTTAAGACGTCCAGTGTTAGCAGAGCCCTGCCCCTAAGCAAAATGTACGCAGTGTCGGGTCAACTTATATTGGTCTGGGAAATCTGCAGACCGACATAAAATTTTAAGATTTTGAGACTTTTCGGAGTGGTTATGCTATAAGAGCTACCATACCAAATTTCAAGTTTCTAGGACAGCTGGAAGTACCCCTTAGGTTTTCTGATATCGACAATTTGTATGGAAATAGATTTTTTAATGACTGTATCTTTTGATTGCGATGACTTAGATGTTGATTTTTTTACAGCTTCAAGGGACCGCAGGCTTGAGTATTTGATATTAATTTCAGCATGCTACCTCCACGCGTTCCAGAGAAAAAGGGTCTTGACAGACAGACAGACGGACAGACAGACAGACAGACAGACCGACAGACGGATAACAAGGTGATCCTATAAGGGTTCCGTTTTTTCCTTTTGAGGTACGGAACCCTAAAAACACTTACCCACTTTCTCTTAAGGCAGATAAACCCAAAGCTGCGCACAATGTCATCACTCTATTGATTTTCCACAATATCTCACTAGCCTTGAAGAGACGCCAAAACGTAACGTCCTACACAGGGCACCTAGAACGCTTGCCTGGTGCGTGGATTTCTAGGTCACGTAACATCTCTTTTGTCCTTAGCTTTTGCGGTAGGTATTCTTATGGCCTATGAAAATTAATGTGATTTGATCTTTAATCCTCAGTATTTTACAAACCTCTCAAGTTCGTAGCGACACCTAGCGCCATCGCCATTTAGCCATCGAAATATACAACCAGCGCTGGTGACGTCATCTGTCGAACTGTTCTACATCGCGCTATTGATGCACCATGCATTGACATTCAATTGCTAATACAAACAAATTAAAGAACGTTTGCACTTACGAGAGCATTTATGACATTGGCATAATTTTTAATTTCGTCTAACCTGTAGGAATGGCTATTTATGTTTTGTGGTGGCTAATTGTTTTTAGATGATGTGAAAGAAACCCTTTACGAGATACGTAATATTTAGTGAGGATTTTTTTACCAATACCACCCGATAGTGAAGATGATCTGGATTATTTGCGCGTCGATAGTGATGAAGACATTGAAATATTGTGGCCAACCATAAATCGAGTCTGTCATAAATTTTGCGATTCAGAAAAAAAGTCGATTGTTCTCGATTACTGAGTCGGTTACTGACCCTAGTTAAGTAAGAGTTTTTCAAATAATGCACAACTCCGCACGTTTTCATAGCCTGTAATTTACACAAAAAATTAAGTACCTGTCATTGCTTTTGTCTCCCACAAACAGCAGTCTCTAAAGCCGACGAACTCCGTTACACGGTCAGCCACAACACGAACCGACCACAAAATGTTTACAATTTACAAATCGCGTCTTGTTGTTCGAGTCGACGCCAACGTTCGATTTATAGTCGCGTGCGACGAATTACTGTGTTAAATTAAACCCTCCACGATTTATGACTGCTCTTTGTCGAGTTCAACTAACATAAAACAGTAATGCGACCTTTGGATGCAGGAAGTTAGCAATTACCGAAAGCAGTAAAAGGAATTTTAGTCAATTTCGTGGAAGAAAGAAAGGAAATGGCTAATAGTGCGCAATAAGTTTTTTGCCCAAAAGCGCTATAACGCTTCGCACCGTTTCACAATTCTCTATTCTATTCCATGGGAAGTTCCCAAAATCCGTCCATAAGCCTTGCTTGCCTCTCGTAAAAGAAATCTTTATGAAAATATACCTATATCTTTCCATGCCCAATGGTATGGACTGGCCATTGATGAGTAAGTCAGTCAAGGCTTGTCTTTAAAAAATGAGTCTTTCTCTTAAATTAAACATCTAAAAACCAAAAAAAATATTATTCAATGACTTACCTCATAGTTCATGCGTGTTAAAGTCATGGATAGACTTTCACCATGCGTGACTGGAGTAATCATTTATTAATAAAACACAATATACCTAAGTCATGTATTTCAGTAATGGCCTTTTTCTATTACTTTTATAGGTGCCTAAAAGTTGTACGACTTAACGAGCTACAGAGGCGGCACTTATTATTATTACACATTAAGTACCTGCATTATTTTTTGGTGTTTCGCCATCCCTACGTTTTTACTATATGGTAGTACCCTATATCCTCTGTAATTGAATTAAATTGTTATTATTTATCAGTGTTTCAAATTAACCAGATACTTTGTAATGAAAGGGAATTTGTGCTGACAAACTTAATGAACGGTGCATGAAACACGAACAGCAAAGCGTATGTTTGACCGAGATCAGTAGGTATGTTACACAATCTTGGCGAAGCTCAGAAATTGAATCCAATTAGAAAATTCTCAGTAATTCAGCGCAATTGCTCGACAAAAAACCAGCACGAATATTCGAATGCTACGTAACGTAGGTACCTAATCAAGTGGAGCGAGCATTATCGAGAAAATTTGTATGACGTTTGGAATATCGCCACCCGTGAGCGTATTTGGTACTAAAATTTAAGGTACGTTGCATAGGATTCAAATATTCGTGCTCGGGCCTCAGAGCTAATGACCTCTCTTATCTGATTGAGTATCCCGTATTAAGCGAGCTGGATGCCTCGTCATCCATCAAGCTAAACCAACCCGTCGTTTCACGCCTACGCTGAGGGTACTACTTAGGTCAGCAAAGTCTGACGAAGGTCGAGACGGGGAAGCTATCGGTGAAAGTTCAATTAACTTTACAGTTTTTAATTTGAGATTTGTATTTTAGGAGTTTTTACTAAAAGGTTAAAAGTTAATTGGATAGTAGAATAACTGGTAGCACGTTGAACGTTGAGTGTTCCAAACCGTGTCAGCGTATAGTGTAATGGTGGTGGCCATAATTGGGTCTGTGTAACATGTCTTGATTCGTGTGGCAATGGAGAGGGAGGTGTTGCAAGAAAACATGCATTTGTCGCAATGACGTAGCTATCTTACACGTGTTTTGCGAGTGAGCAAATTAATTGTTTTTAGCTCATGGATAATATACTCAGCGAATGATATTAGGTACATTACATTATAAACAGAAAATAGGTATGTAATAGGTATGTATATAGGTAAACTATTCTGCTACAGGTGGAACGGGCGCAGCGCGCGGTCATCAAAGTTATGCTCAAGAAACCTTTTCGTTTTCCCACTAACGTGCTTTACTGGGAATCTAAAATCTTGAGTGTAAGACGTCTGTATATTCTAAAAGCTGTGGAGCGAGCGCACAGCGTTATCAAAAAGTTGCCTATTTACTCTCAGGTGCTGTCCAGGCGTAGGTTCAGGGCTCCCTTGCCAAAGGCCAGATCTGCTTTCGCAAAGCGGTGCCCTGCTTACATGCACTTGCGTATTTATAATGCCGTATGTGAGGTACACGGTATACAGTGCTGCGCAGTGGGAAAGCTTATGACGATTGTGAGGAAGTGGCTTGTATCTGTTATGTATGTGTGCGTGTACGACCGCCTGCCTCTAATAAACAGTGTGTATATAACCATCAGCTGTTTCACTCGTCTCCCGACCGATATCTAACACTGGCGACAAACTACCCAATAAAGCAAATAACATGGGAACAATTTTCGATCACAATTTGCAAGCCTGGAAAACATACAAGGCACGCCTAAATCAGTGGTTCTTGGCAAACGACGTAAATGCAACATCCGATGCGACCGGAGTTAAACGACTAGTGAAACAGCTGATGGTTATACACACACTGTTTATTAGAGGCAGGCGGTCGTACACGCACACATACATAACAGTATCTTTGTCATACAACGACACGGAGGCTTTCCTTCGAGTCGGCCCCTAACCCCATTCATAATCACACACATAGACACACATATGCTGCTTTAATTTTGTATAACTTAGTTATTATTAGTACCATGTTTACCTGACGTCTACAAAGCATAATGTATTAGCAATTTTTCTTGTATAGTGCACTCTAAGGTCCCAAGATACAGGCTCTGCCTAGTTTGGGGCCTGCTAGATATTCACTTTTGTATATTGCTGATGTATGTATTACAAAATAAATTATTCTTATTCTCTTATGTATGTTACTATCGCGCCAAAGTTGAATATACAAACACACCCAATTGACTTATTCGCTGTGCTTATTCGTGAAAGTAAGGTATGTCGTCTGTCATTCTACACCAATGACAGGCATGCTACCGTAGCTAGCTAGCCGATGATTGGTGGAAACTGACAGATAGACATCCGGATTTTCATGGGATTTTTTCATGATTTTTGGTCTCGCAATACTCGTCTCTCACTGCATAAGAACATTTACGAAATAGGTTTTATTCTTTGTTACAGATTCCATCGACAGGGCCGAGGATTTATCCAAAATTCAGCCTCTTCGGAAAATAGTTTCTCAACACCAGTGTCAGTGTCACAACAGGAAAAGGCAAAATGATAGACGATAATTGAACGGCTGATCCGCATACAATTTTCGCTCCATATTTCCAAGTATCAGTGAAAGTGCAAGAATAAAATCAAGAATGGGGAAGTGTCAGTAAAGTCGTGAGCTAACCAGCTCCTCCACCCGCGCTCACACCTTCAATGCTAAATTACAGACTAGTGTCAACGCATTTCCTAAAGCAGCCGTAAATAGCATAAAAAAAACTTTAAATATATTGACTGTTTGTGCCGTACCAGTATGTGCCGCGATCGAGATATGCCGGTGAAGAGGAGTGACATCATCAAATAGACTTGGAACTCTATAAATTATCCATAGTTTAGTGTACGATTTCCCGCCAAAACGGCGCGCGTATCCGCCCTGCCGTTTCGTTTTGTTTATTTCAGTTTGTTTTACATCAAAGGATAAGCAATAACCCGGTGGTTAAGTGTTTGGTTTAGAATTATTAGGGGTTTTGCCCGGAGCGGGCCCCGAGCGACCGTGGCCAGCCGCAGTCGAGACAATCTCACCAGGATATTGGACTCCATAGTTGGTGCTGCAAGATACTGTATTGTAAGTATCAAGCCTTCCACTTCCTTAGTTTTAAGAAGCGCCCAGCTAGATGCTAGAGTCATTAAGCTATCATTGGTGTGACCTCGTTTAGATTTCGAGCGCTTTTCACGAGTTAACTAACGTTTGGCATTGCGAGACTGAAAGAGACTCGACCTTTTTCAACACAGGCTAACTGGCGAGCTAAAACGAGTGACAGCCGTATAAATTCTACTAGTTTTAGCTTCACGACCAATGTGAAATATGGGTCGTGACATAACTTTGCCTCACATTCTTGCCTATACGCACATCTTTCTTCGAAGCGAGTAACATTGTGCTGTATTTATATGGTCAGTGTTACTGAAAGTGCAATAAAATATAAGTATGTAGATGTGCAGATAGACTTGTGGCAAGCAAATCTGATACGATAATAGTACTGAACATTACCACCCAGTATTGTAGGTACTGTTCGCGACAAGCCGATTTGGTATATGGGACACCAGACAGCGGGTGCAAATCGGTACGTTTATTTCAAGCATGTCGCTCTGCATTATTTGCTAATATAAAACAAAATTTCCGAATCCGGATTATGTAATTGCAGATGTTAGTAAGGCTGTATTTAAGGCCTCATGGTTTAAATAAACATAGGTAAGGGTAAAGTGAACGATGCGTCATGCATGATTGCGATATTTTTTTGATATTCTCAACCAATCAGCGACAAATGCAGAACACTGTTTAAAGGTTACAATAGTGACAGATGCGCACATTTGTAATTTTTATGAAGACGCGGCGGATGTTATTTTTAATTTTAATGTAAAGATAGCTTGCTAATTTGTAGCTATGAACTAAAAACAACTACTTTGCTCACCCGCAACCAAAGAGCGGTTGCGGGTGAGCAAAGTAATTGTTTTTAGTTCATAAATATGGACCTCCGCAAAGTAACGCCTGATTCAATAAATTAATTTGTAGCTGTTTTTAAACTCACGTTTGTTAAAAAACCTATTTAGATTAGACTATACTTACACAGGTAGGTCGGTTTTTTTACTCGTATGTCTCACTAAATATTACGTGAATGGTAGACAAAATAGATGTCAAAGAAGGAGAGAGGTAGCGTGGAACTATTTCTTAGTAGGGTCCTTTGCCTGTGAAAATGATATTACAAGTACCTCTATAATACATTGTACCTATGAGTAGGTACTTTGGAATTTGTCAACAAACATCGAAAACGTGATAGAATTCTAAAATTAAAACAAAAGTATGGAAAGATGTTTGCGACGAAAACCAAACTAGGTACATTTTATTAAAAAATGGCATCGTTAAAAATATGTTGATTTCGAGTTTTATTACCTATCTTTAAGTAGGTCACGTTTAGAAGCCTGCTAGCGTTATAATGCAATTTTCAATAAGAAATAAAGGAATCTAAATATCTATTTATCTGTACCTACCTGTAATGTCACTCATACGAGGGGCGGCTGAAAAGTAATCTACCTAACAATGAAACAAAAGACTGTCGTGGCAATTTTTTTTTTTTTTCTATATGGTCCCCTGCTAGTAAAATGCACTTATTACATTTTTCAAATATTGAATTTAAACCATTAAAAAAAAATCTTTCGGTTTGTCGTCAAAAAAGTCAGTAACCGCAGCCTTCATTTCGTCATCCCAACGTGCACTAACCTTGGACATGTTCAAATGCTCATGAATTATTTCATTGACTCGTTCTTTACTGACGCCCACATCTCTAGCTATCTCCCACTGCTTCACTCGTCGGTCCTCTAATATAATTTTTTTCACCCTGGCTACATTTTCATCGGTGACGGCCGAAACTGGTCTTCCGCTACGAGGATCATCTTCCAGGCTCTCACGACCTAACTTAAACTGCTTTGACCAAAACTTTATAACAAATTCGGAAGAACACGAACTGCCAAACACACGTAACATATGCTGTCTGATCTCCGAAGGCGTATTCCCTTCTTTAGTCAAAAACTTAATCACCGCACGCTGCTCGATTTTATCCATTTTCACTTTTTCTACCGACATGTTTGAAACAATTGTAGGAGACAAATAAACGTGATGCAATAAACAAATGAATGTAATACATTTTGAAAATAGAATAACAAACGAATTTAAATCCATACCAGCCAGCATTATTTTTGTATATATTTCTGACCAAGGAGATTACTTATCAGCCGCCCCTCGTAGCTTGTAATTTTTGTGCTATAGAGTACGTGACTCGGCTCTACGCTACCTCCCCGTCTTCTACTTTACAATCTTAATTTAGTTAGTGCATCCCATAGAGTGCAGTTAGGTTAGATTCAGTAGCTTTATAACTACCTATTTGTGCGAATCAATTTTGATTGCTAAGTTGTAATAAAGAAACAAATATTTTTTACAATTATTGTGGAAAATATGCATGACATATAGATTTTGAACCGTCTTTAGTTTGGACTGTCTTTGGTAGGTAGCAAAATAATCACGGGGAATCAGTATTAAAATTATAATGATTTTTTTTATAAAAATAGGTCTGTACTAAACTATTTACAAGGTGGTTACGTTTAAATGGTATCTAGTCAAACTATCGATATTTCAAGTCTTTTGCAAGTTTATATTTATTGTTAGTTAATTAGGCACTCGTAGAGTACATTCGAGACAACATTTCAACCAGGCTATCGAAGCCAGCGATTGTTTTTCCGGCCGTGGCGAATATAGTGCTTTGTATTAAAAAATCATAAAGGAGGCACCAAAAAAGAAAACAACACAATACAATTATTTTGCTTGAGTGTTTTAAGATGTCCAGTGCTAGCAAAGCCTTGCTCCTAAGCAAAATGCACGCTGTGGGGTCATTAACATTACAGGCAGACATAAGAATTTAAATTAGTTTTAATTTTCCTGTAATCTATACATAAACCTCTATGGTATAGAATTATTTCAGATTTTTCTTTTTGCAAACTTCGGAGATAAACGGGACGGTATTTTTTTTTTTAATTGTTCATCAAAAGTCGAAAACGAAGCGGCCCAGAAAAATAAGGCAAAATGTTTTAGAATGTGCAAATAACGCTATTTCATTTGATACCATGCACCATTTGTCCAGGTAGCTGTCCCTATTGCAAATAAGATAAAAATATTTTTAACTCTTTTATATTTATATGCAAAATTGCTGGGCAAGCATCACATAACACTAATCCAAATTTCAAGTCAATAGCATTAGTAGTGCCTGAGATAACCAGCTGTGACAGACGGACAGACGGACGAGCTGAGTCTCATCATAAGGGTTCTTTTACCATTATGGTTCGGAACCCGTTCACCGCTGTAAACCCCGTGTTTCTGCTGTTATCGTGTGCCGCATCGGACTTACGTCATCGACACGAAAGTGGTTTGTCGTGTTTATTGACTTAACATTTTTCATTTCAAAACGAATCGCAAGAAAAAAATGACCATTAGATATTAGTAAAAAAATATTGTTTTCTTAGTTCCTCCCGTAACCACAACGGTGCCTTTATGCGGGCAATACAGCCATATAGTATCGAGGGACTATACCTACTATGATGAATGAACTGCCTCATTTTTCTCCAGGTTGCTCCAGATTCTGTCACTAATTGCTCTATATTAATTCATTTCATTACAATTGACTGGCAATTATTTCTCAAAAAATTGGCGGTGTAAGTGCACCAATATTGCCAATGTCTCTGAAATTTCCTAAATCCGATCAAGTGCAAAAATACGCGATATGCCAAAGCCGTTTAGAATAAGTATTATTTAGGTAACTGCTAGTAAAGCCCGCACATTCAGACATACAAAAGTGTGACTTGTCTTATCCAAGTCGAGTTGTCGCAAACAGTATACTTTTGTAGCGTTTTTCAGTTGCACTAGATCCATACATGGTTTAATTTCAGAATCCTCACAATAACGGCCTTTGGAAAATTGGGGATTAAATTTCGAGTCTAAAGTTAGTCTCAAGCGAGCATGGTACAATTGGAAATTCTGCAGGTACTTTTGAAACTCATAGGTGATGGGGCTTCACTCTCTGACATCATTAAGTAGTACCGTAGTGACCTTATTCTATTGACGATAGCTTTATATTCGCTTCTATAGATATACGAATATTGGTTAAGGAAAAGTGTTCAGAAGCCTCTTTATAATTTGCGTGCAGCAGTAACTGAGGTAGCGAAACGAACAGTTAAAAAAAAACTACACAAGCTGTTATTTGATGATAGAATCTTGTGTATATATAGGTTTCAACTCTTCGCCCTTTTATTTACAACACTTTTCCTGTAACCAGTGCGTAAAATTTCAATCCTTATGCGTAGGTACGTAAAGCAGTTGACATATTAATGCTTATTTTGAAATCTTCAAAACCAGTAGCACTATCAAATGGCTTTAAAACCGTATCTAAGTAAACTACTTATGTTTATATACCTACTTACGTATAATTATGTATATTACCCGAATAAAACACCTTCCGAGCATCGAAACACCCGACATTCATCCACGATTCCGTTTCCCATTTGAAGTCGCAAGCTTTACCTTACCACGGAGTTCACTTCACATGCACGATACACCACTACATTGTACTGTAGGGTTTCGGGCACCAAAGCGAGGGCTCGAGCGAGCCTGTGATTATAACTGGGCTCGCGTGGCCTGCGCAGTGCTGCGAGCGGGCGCGGGAGCGGGACGGCGAGATGGCGGCGCCCGAGTGCGAGCGGGAGGCGCGCAAGCGGCGCGAGCGCAGGGACTCGGGGTGCGCGCACGAGCGCAAGGAGAGGCGGCCGCACAGCGAGGAGCGCGCGCCGCCGCCGCCGCCCCCGCCGCCGCTGCACGACTGCAACCGGCTTGAGGTGAGCAAAGTAGCCACTACCCTCGTTTTCGCATTGAACTAAAGGAGTAAAGAGTATAATAGCAATCGACAAGGAATGTTAAATTAAAACGTTAGCTTCCGTATAGTCAGTGTCAAAAGCGGTTTCATAACTTGTTGCTGTATAGAAGTGTTTCTTAACCTTTTTTCCACCTTTACCCCTAGAAACTGCAAGAATTTTGTCGGCAACCCCTTAATACAAAAATGTGACTCCCTCATACTATCCCGTCCTCATGTTTGATAGTATCCTGTTCATTACCCCTCAAAATACACAGTTTTACCCCCTTTGGGGGTAATTCCCCCAGGTTCGGAACCATTATTGATTGAGCTGATGGCACATCTTCCTCAGCTGTCTATAACGTGAATACGGTCTCAGAACAATCATTTCTGCACATACGACTGAGCTTTTCCGCACCTCATGACTCTTTTCTTTCTATTTATGTACGAGTAACGAATTTCCTCGTACAGCTATAAAGTTATGTCCATTCTCAGTCGGAGCGTCGAGCGGAGCGGTTATCGCGCGCGCGGCGACCACAGTTCGGCGGTAAGCGGCGCCGCGCGCCGGCCCGCCAACACAAGCAGCCTAAAGAGAATGACTGCTTCGCTGATGAAACAAGATGCGCCACACCACCGCACTTCGACTTTACGGTGCTGCAGAAACCACAACGTAAGCATTCTTACATATTAATTGGTTCGGCCTAAAGCGCTGCATTGGCAGCCATCTCTTACATACCTACTTGTACATAACGTACAGGGCTACCAAGCTCATTCCTAATGTAGTAAAACAGTCAAAAAGTCTACCAGAACAATTTTGCTAGATACGTTTTCGATAATTCGATGTCATGTATAGGTAAGTAACTTAAAAAAGTTAAAATTAAAAACCGACAACCCGATTGCAATTCCGGGAAGCAGTATGACTCCCACAACTGAAACGAATCTAAAGACACCTCATACGTTGAAATCCGTCGAACGGTTTAGGCTGTAGAGCGTGTCAAAGAATTGGACATACATACTTCGGCAGTTGGGTAGTAAAAATAATATTTTGTAATTCCAGTGGTAAACTCGAACGACGACAACTACCTATAATTTGGTAATTTATCCTTCGTAAATTTCTACTGGTATTATATTCCAGTATGCGAGGAACCGGAAAGACTCGACGCAAGCGCGCTACTCGGGGCGTCTGCGGTGGAGTGTGCCGAGCGCGCACGCCGCGACGAGCGAAGCGTGGCACCACACTCGCGCCGCGACCCGCCCGCGCCCGATCGCCGTCTTGACAAGCTCAACAAGAAGGTACTTAGTTATACTTTTTTTAAATACTCACTGAAACATGAACACATAGAAAAAAAAACCCTTGTCGCGTGCCATACCCTTACACCAAGATTAGCATCTATTAGAAGTTTGCTGTTCGAGCAGTTAGTTGTTCTATATAAGCTAGTGCTTAGTGTTAAACGCATACTTAGATATTCCCTACCGGAAAGAAGTAAAGAAAGGAGGCAACATGAAAGCAACGTGCAAAATATTTAAACTTATGTCACGTTCTAAAAATTTCAGATCAGCGTGCTTAAAAAGAGCATAACCAAGCACGAGACAGAATACGAAGCGACCCACGGCCACGAAATAACCCCGAGCGACCGTATCACAGACGTCCAACTCACGCGCATGTACGAGACTCTGCGGCGACTGCAAGCCGAGAAACGGTGCATCAAGACTGACCCGGTGGAGTACGCGTTGAAAGTACAGGCGGCCAAGCAGCAGAAGGAAAGGGACGATAAGTTGGATGAGGCGTTAAAGAGTGATAAGGCCACCACTGAAGTTGTTAAGGATATTGAAGTGGTAAGTAAAGAGGAAGTTGAGGAATCCGTTTATTTAGCGCAAACATACCAGGTCTTAGATCTTCACGAGTAAACAGTATTAATAGTAATTTTAGCCTTGTCCTTCATTAGAATATATTGTCATTTCAGTGGTTAGAAGGCTGTCGCCAAGCAGCAGGACGCTCCACAACTGCTGAAGCTCAGTGGTCTTCAGCGCAGCTGGCTGCTGAGAAATCATGCGTGCAACGAGCCTTGCTTAAGCTGGAGGCAGCTAGAGGTCGGCCGCCCGCGCATTCCGCTGAACGTGGCGCTGCTAGGCATCTGTATGAAAGATACAGAGCTGTGAAGAGAGCGCTAGCTATCTCTAGACCTGATGCTGTAAGTAGGCTTTATTATGTTGTCGTGTTATTTTAACCTTAATCAAGCTTAAGATATACCTTTAGAGTCTACCAACCTTCATCTGAGCAAGAAATGCAAGAGGCTGAAGGAAGTACCGCCCGTTTAGACCTGATGCCATTATTGTGGCCCTCGAAGACATAAAATTGCGTTGAAGAAGTTAGGTATAGCAGTAACGCAGTCCCAAAATGTAGGCATAAGATGGTCAACGGTGCGGTGGGACAAGACTTTGTCAGTTGTTAAAAGCTTAAATAAGTATCCTAAGTTTGTATTAACCCAAGGTCAATTGTTTGCAGGTGATCGGTGGTACGAACGGCGAGCTGGCTACCATCCACGAGCACGAGGCCATGCTGTTCAATAGCGTGGACAGCTCGAGTGACAGCCAGGAAAAGCCTTCCGATTCTTCGCAGGTATTACTTCATTTTTCTTTTGTTTCTTTGCAGTTTTTAGCTATTTTAATCTTATTTTATAGGTACTTCTTACCTACTTAGTTCTTCTTTTGTTTCTCTGTAGTCCTTAGCTATTTTAATCTCTAAGTATTACTTAGTCCTTGTTCTTCTTCTGTTTCTCTGTGGTTTAGCTATTTTAATCTCTAGCGCATGATGTGCGTTAAATAGTGGCGTAGTGAAAATAGTGTTGTATTATTTGAACATTAACCTTTTATATTATCATCCTATCACAGACCACTCCTACCTATCGTCTCTCTCTAGCAGTGGTTGCTCCATTGCGTTTTGTTGATTAGGTATAAAGTGGAATGGCATTGGTATCCTTATTTTATTTGCCTCCCACGAATCCTTTGGCCTCAATGAGGCCGATGACCCCAGAAAGCGGGACACGACCAAGTCATAAAGCTCTAGAAGTCTTGTTCCTATCGTAATAATCATTCCCCACTTCAGGAAACAACAGAGACGCCCCTCCAGTCGCCCCCGACGCGCGAGGCCGAGGAGCCGCCGTCGTCCGCGTCGTCAGCCCGGTCCGGCACCGCCAGCGACGAGGCGGCGCCCGCCAACGAGGGCCTGCACTGCCTCGGCCTGGACGACCTGGCGCGGGCACTGGGAGAAGCGAAGCTGCAGAAATGTGTGAGTACTTATTATAATACCTACTGTGCCGGCTGTGGCACATGGTTATCTGGATCGTGCCGATAGTGTGAGAATGCTGCGCTAATCGATGTCACGCGCAAGCGATCCATATAGGTATGACTAGTAGATGATCTTATAAATACTTTAGTATATGAGCTAGCACGCACATATGATACATAGAATTATTAGGAGAGAAATAGAACAGTTCAGACTGTCGCGACAGAAGGCATTTTTACTCCTACTAAAA
This sequence comes from Clepsis dumicolana, assembly GCA_963691665.1. Classification (NCBI taxonomy): domain Eukaryota; kingdom Metazoa; phylum Arthropoda; class Insecta; order Lepidoptera; family Tortricidae; genus Clepsis; species Clepsis dumicolana. The sequence goes on from OY829510.1 coordinate 12,367,997, forward strand.
TCCCCTAAACCTACAAAGCATTTATACCTACGCGCGTTAGCTTTTGGCCTGCCGCACTTGAGCCATTAGTCGTCATCATCATCATCATCATTGCCAGCCTTTTTTTTACGTCCCACTGCTGGGCACAGGCCTCTCATGAGAGGGCTTGGACTATAGTTCCCACGCGGGTTCAGTGCGAAATGGGAACTTCACACACATCGTTGGATGTTTTCTTTCGACGTAAAGCTCATGATAAATTACAAATGTGATTCCGCACTTAAATTCCGGAAAACTCAGAGGGGCGAACCACTAAACGCCACTACTAGTAACGAGCGCAGGCGACTCCCGCAGCTTGTGGCTCGAACGTGGCCACTCGAACGCTCGGTTTGCGCCGATGCTGTGCAAAACGTATGAAAAATCTCGTCCGCAGCTTGTGGTGGCATGTGGTGATCGCATGTAGTGGCCGCGGCTAGTGGCTCAATGTGCGGCAGGCCTTATAGTAATGCGGAAGGCCGTATAGTAAACGCATTGCAAACTGAGGATTGAATCGGATAGGATAAATTTCGCGCTATCTCACTTGCTCCTACTGGAGTTTCTCTTTATACAAAATTTTTGCTGCCACCTTTCAGCTTAACATATAACACCTCATGCCAAAAATATTTATACTCCTATGAACACATACCAAAACAAAATAGTCACACTAACGCCAAAACATGCAAACAATTAACATTTATTTTGACCAAAATGATCAGTAAGTACTTACCTGTCCTATTTGTGGCAGAGAGGAAAGCGCGCGTTTACCTTTCGTCTTCCTTTTTGATCAATACCAGTTCATTAAAAGGAAGATATTACTACTAAAAAAGTATACAAAAAATCGCTATTTCAAGCGCAAGGGAAATTCAAGCATCGGTAAGGCAATTAATTCCAACAGTGATTTACTCCAAAAATCCGACAGTTGCTGCAGAACAATTTTATTACTATGCGCTCTACCTGATTCCGTTTTTTTAATACCCATTATCACGATACTCGGGACTTAATGTAGTAAAAAACATATTTAAATTTAAATACCTCTACGTTTCGGACGCGACTTTGCGTCCAGACGTTGATCTCGAAGGGACTTAATACCCATCACTCAAGAAATCCTTTCGTTCGTTAAGGTACTCCGCCGAAGCATCAAAGAATACGAGCTGAGCTTCGAGCTACAGAACAGTCGCAAGGTGCAACGCGATGATAAGAAAGGCCACGAGGAGGAGTACCTCCGCTACAAGTCCGTCAAGGCCAGGATCAAACTGCTGAACGCTCTCATCAACAAGCAGAAGGCTTTGAACAAATCCTAAGGTACTTTCAGGCCTTTCTCTAGGCTCGTGTTTCAGCCTGATTTGGTCAGAGCGTTCGCACTTTAACCCTTAATAAGGTCATTTATTGGAACATACTACCACTGAATCAACAGCAACTATGGAATACATACCCAACAAAGGATATTTTTGAACCAAGTCGCATTTTAAATAAACACAATTGATTTTCCAATTAAGTGCATATGGTCGTTAAATCGCCTCTGCCTTATCAAGGGTTATAACTTTACAGTCGAGTTCTCCAATATCTATTCAGTTCAAACATTATACACAGATCTTAAGGTCTGTGTTTAGATATTTATGAACCGTTGGCTGTACAGATATTGGGAAACTCCACAGTACAAACAAGCTACTGCTGAGTTTGAATGAACTCCTTAATCTAATTCTAGTAGTATTTGGGATATTGACACGTCTAGTTGTGAAGTAGGTGAAGTGATTGAATCGATTATTCGACCTATGTACTCAGGATTTGGGCAGGGCGATATTTAACGGTAAATATGCTGACTATGCTACAAGTTTGCAATTCTATAATTAGTTTACTGCGCGAGTACATCGACGGTCCTATTGAACACGGTAATACTGTACGTAAATAATTATTTCCTTGCGGTAGAGTTAAAGCTCTACCGCAGTAGAGTCAGCTGTTTCTGTTACTCTCCTATCGATCTCTAAATAATGTTAGAAAATTGTCAATTTCTTAAAATAATCAGAATATGTACTACAATGTAGCTGCATCATCGTGTTACTAATCTGCCAAATAATAGGTACATTTATAAAAAAATACACACTAAGGCTAAACCCAAAATAACTCAAATATGGCTGTAGCTTTAAATTCGATTCTATTTATATTCGGCTGCCGATAATAATCAAGTAATCTTCCATAAATTACTAAATTAGCTACATGAGTACCATTTATTTGGAACTCTCTGAAATTATTTTGTTCCTATAGTGAGTGACGTAATTTTAAAAGTATTTGAGGAATTAGGTACTAATCTTTCGGAAGGAAACTATTGAGTCAAAGTGTTTTGGCAAAATGTAACAAGATTGATGAACTATCTGCGAAGTTTTTTTTTTAAACATGAGAATACAATTTTAGGCTCGAGAAAAGTACAAAGGGATAGCCGTACGTTAAATTGTTACGATTACGACTTCACAAATTAGTTGTTGCGGCATTGGTAGGAACCAGTCAGTAAGTACCAAAAGCTTACCAACCTATAAAATATTACGACGAATGAGTGAATGACTCAAACAGTTGCATGGCAACCACTTATTATTGGATTGATTAACTTATAATTTAATGAACCCTATATTGACGCCAAAGAAAACTTTGTACCCAGGTACTTATGTCATGGATTTTGGCCTAATTAAGAATCAAATTTGACGACAAGAAGGCGTCGGGGGGGCTCTACTTTCTAAAATTAGACCTTTAGTTAAACGTTATATAAGGTAAGCCCCGAAAATTAAAGATGTATATTAATGGATATACGCTGCTTCAAGATTAAATGTTAAAGTAAAACTATGACAAGTTTATCTTTAATAAAAATATGACCTCTTTAAGTCCACCTTTAAAACGTTTCGATCTAAAATAGACCTTTAGCTCGAATTCCCGTGAAGGTTAAATCGAAAACCTTAATAAAACAATATAAATATTACTCGGCCATTTAGTGAGAAATTTAGAAATAAGTGAAATAACTCGTGACGCGTTGGATATATTGAGTTTTCTGATGCTTTTGGGAAACATTTTTCAAATCCGAATTTTATGCAAGCTTTCAAAATTGCTAACTAAATGGTCTAGATCGAAAAAAACTTTTAAACACTCGGCTATTAATAATGTACCTGATATCACCGACTCGTGGACCGCGAAGGTAGATTTTCTACGTTTAATACATCAACATCGTTACAAAGTAAAAGCGCAGATTTATTAATTTTACTGAGATATAAGCATATTGTTATATACGCGCTGTAAATAAATCAAATTGAATACTTATATAAGTAGCATGTTATCTGATACAATATTGTTCTGTGTTCTAAGACTTTACATAAAAACGTACCTTTAAAGTAATTTCTACGTAAGAAAGCCAGCTACATGTGGAATGGCCATTGACGATTTTTTTTATGCCGGTACGGGCTCGCTTAATTGCCTACAGGGGTGTTTTCGAGTACTACGATTTAAAGAAGCGTTTTCAAAACCTGGTAGGTATGACGCTGATTTTAGAATAGTGGCGGTAAGATTAAACAGAAAGCATGTTGCTTTTACGTATGAGATTTTGATTATATGAATGCCATATGACTCGGGTTTCACATCGGAATGAGTGTCCCAGACCCAGAAGTTAAATTCTTGAAGAAATAAATTGAGAGTGATTTTTCGTGTATTGCTTATTTTGAGGGCGACACCTAGGTAAGGGATTTACTGTGAGGGTCTTCAAGCCGAACTTCGTAATTCCTGTACCTCCCGTAAAACATACAATGTTTTTCATCACACTTGCGAGGAGACGTGGCGCGCCCGTGCTCGCCTTTACAGCCCTTGGGCGTTATGAAACGTACCGCGCAGTATTGATGGGGTCGCCCGTGCGCGCCATTATATCTCTTGGGCGTTATGAAAATAGAAAAGGTCCGAGGACAGATTTAGAGCATAACAGCCAAGTTAGCTTGCATGTTATGCTTCTGACACTTATTACCTACGTGTAAGTGTGACGAAAAGAACGATGTGCAAGGAGGTATTTTACATAAGGCTTCGATGTTAAGGTAACGTTGAAGATGATGTTGAAATGAGTGCAAGAATGTTTACAGATGGGGTAAATGGGAAATTACCGGAAAAACAAAATGGACCGTTACAAGTAATAGTGGCTATAGTGCGATGTCTTAGTCATGTAGGTAGTTCGAGAAAGTGTACCTAGTTCTTAAATTTGTTTGTTCACGGTGCAGGTCACTGTCACCAACCGTAGGTCTGACCACTAGATGCGTTCCAAACATCTTCTCTAAAAGAGAAACATGAAATAATAATAATAATTAACTTGTAAGAATAATAAGTGTCTAGTGATAAACTACTTACCTGTGATTTTTATTACAAAATGTTCTTGTGTGACAAGAGATTGCGTGTCTTTTTAATCGTTGTATAATTTTGTTGTTGTAGATGTTTTGTTTTATGTCGTTTTGGTGTTAATTTATACGTGATTTATACTTTAAACGTCAAAGCGTGACCTGAAATTTGTTTGTAATTTTTGAAGACTAAACATTTGTAACGCGTGTTGCATTTCATCGTTGACCTCGGCAATGGTATTTTAATGTGAGATTTATTTGTTACTTAATTTAAATTTTGCAGTTAAAATTATAAAGTCGAGTGACTTTTATCACGGACGAAATAATAAAAATGTATGCTGACTGTAATTTTGTACCTATATATCGAGTATTAAATAAATGCGTAGCTTGTGGTACCTGCAAGGTATTGGAGTACGATTGAAGTTTGTACATATCTATTAATAAATGAAAATTATATATGAATCTATAAATCGTCCACTGGTAGGCGAAGTATTTTATGTTGTAATAATAGCCAGGAATAAAACTCTTACCAGATAACATAGCAGGTTAAATACCGGCAAAGTGAATGAAACATTGTAATGGGGTGTACCTTGCCTAATAATATTATTGTGCAAAATAATCATTCAGCCAGTAATTAAGTAGATTTCTGTAAATTGCCATTATTATTCATATATGAGTATGTTTAAAAATAAAATACTGATCTATCCTACTTTGTTTGATTGAATTCGATACCTCTGATACTTTTTAGGGTTCTGCACCTCAAAAGGAAAAACGGAACCCTTGTATAATCAGATCACTTTGTTGTCTGTCTGTCTATCTGTCTGTCTGTCAAGTCAAGCCCCTTTTCCTCTGGAACGCGTGGAGGTAGCATGCTGACATTAATATCAAATAAATACTGAAGCCCTTGTCCCTTGCAGCTGTGAAATAACTTTTAAGTCAACGCTGTATCAAAAGATACAGTCATTAAAAAGGGTGTTTCCATACAAATTGTCGTGATGCAAAAACCTAAAGGGTACCTACTTCCAGTTGTCCTAGATACTTACTTGAAATTTGGTATCAAGGTAGCTCTTATAGCACAACCACTCAGAAAAATCTGAAAATCCAATATTTTTATGTCTGTCTGTATATGTCACAGACCAATACAAAATGACCCCACACTGCGTACATTTTGCTTAGGAGCAGTGCCCTAAGCACGACTTGTCGAATCCTGCGTTACGTTACGGTTATCGTATCGAGATCGAGAAATCTCATACTAAATTTTAGTTCCAAATACGCTCACGGGCGGGCGCTGTTCCAAACGTCATACAAACTCGTTATAGTTTACTATTCGATTTTACGTGACGCAGGATTCGACAAGTCGTGCTTAGGGCACAGGGCTCTCTGCTAACACGACATCATAAAACACGGGTAAAAATTGTACGGTACCTTCGGTGCGCGAGTCCGACTCGCACTTGCCGGTTTTTTTTAATCGAAAGCTAGTTTAATCTAGTTGGTTCTTAGTTAAATTAAAAATCGGTTCCCCAGTTTCTGAGACACTGAACTTTGAAATGAAAATGTCGGGAGTTTTTCAGGTTTTTTAACTTGGTTATTCTGTTATTCCAGTTTCTATTGAAGCCCTCTATGGACTATAAATCTTCATGCATCTTATACCTATTGGCTATGACACTTTGTGAACCCCCAGTACCCAAACGTTAATAAACATGATTTCGAGCAATCCACTAAATTGGTACCAATTGTGTTTTTCTTCCACCTCCAGTACGTACTTTAGCGCTCAAAAGTATTTACCATTATTCTTCCCATTTTCCTCGTTCATAAAAGGAGTTGGAAATCAAGTATTATTATCAATTTATCAAACTCACACGTCTTACACTTACAGCGTCTTATCACACTGCTGGCGATTTGCTAGCGAGTTTTGTATTGAGGCGACCACGCAAATTACTTTTTAATATAGTTGCTCAAAAAGTGGTACGTTTTGTAGCTCCGTTTCATGCGGAAAGTTGTGTTTTTGATGTGTATTAAAAAACCTAGTTTAGTACAGAGAGGTGCCGGGCCTAGACATCTGGCACTCGTGCATGATGACATGATTTCGGAGTAGAGGTACTTATCTATGAAATATTGATAATTTATCTTTGCACATTTCTATCTGTCCAAAGTATCTTAACTAAAAATCTATTAGGTATTTACCTTTCCTTCCGATACTAGATGCCGTCTTCAATTATTGTATTTTTGATAATACTTACCTACCTACCCGAAGTTAAGTAAATGTCTCGAAATATCCTTGAAAAACGTAGGTGTCCGCCACCAGGCAAATTTCCCATACAATAAGTAAGTATTGTTGTTCTTGCTAAGGTGGTGTTTAAGTAGATTACACCACTAAAGTACCGAATTACCGACCACCTTCCTTAGACCTTTTTTTTTTGTTTCTTTTCCTGCGCTTTGTCAGAGAGACGAACAACGAAGTGATCCCACAAAGGTTACTTTTTTTTTCTTTTTGAAGTTCTTACGGGAAAATGGTGTCAGAAAACTTTTGAACGCTATTGTAGTAGGTAAGTACATCGATCAACATTTTTAGACACGAGCTAACGAACCACATCCTCGTAGTGTTGCAGAACAGTGTTGCAATTTGCTAATCTTAATCCTTCCTGATCAGCAAATTTATAACGCAAACAATGCCGGCGGGACTTCTTTGACAGCCGCCGGCCGCCGTCCCAGGGTTTTTTGACAACCAGAGCCGTGTTTTAAAGCTACAAGTTACAATTTACAAGCGGAAGTCTCTTTCTAACAAAAGGTGATAGAATGAGACTTCCGCTTGAAAATTGTAACTTGTAGCTTTATAAAACACGGCCCAGATGGCATAGTGGTTAGAGAACCTGACTACGAAGCTTAAGGTCCCGGGTTCGATCCCCGGTCATGGCAGATATTTGTATGATGAATACGAAAGTTTGCTCTGAAATCTTGGGTGTTTAATATGTCAGTATTTAAGTACGTACATATTTATCTACATAAGTATATTTATCCGTTGCTTAGTACTTACCCAGTAGCCATAACACAAGTTTTGCTTAATTAGGGACTAGTTTAATTGGTGACAATTGACCAACGATATTTAATTAAATTTTTTAAATGCACTGACCCAATTAGGTCCCGCGATAAAAACTAACATGGTCTTCCATAAACAATTAAGTATTTAGTAGGTATGTACACATATATTATAGAGGTGACATTTTGACTATGGGATTCCAAGTGGTTTTAAATGACGAGACAAGCAAGGACTAAAAAAATACTCCATGTTTCATTCATCATAAACCGAGATTTTATACTCTTTGCTTAGGTCGATGACCCGAGGCTTTATTCTCTAGCGCGCTTGGTCTCGCTTTGCCATTTGTCATCTCTTTCACGCACGATCTTGTATCGTTTGACAGAAAAAGATGGCGCCAAAGCGAAGCCGGGTGCATTAGACAAAAATGCGTCTATTTACCATTACATTTTATTTAAGAGACGCTCACTTAATTTTCTCGATGCCCTTAAGACCGGTAAAAAACAAAAGTTTGACCGGTATTACATTCAATCCTATCCCCAGGTTATGGATGACTTTGGCCTATTCTCAGAATGCCCGTAGCCAACATCTGAAATGACACAGGTATATAAAGTGGACAAGGCATAGCAAAGGATTCAGTCGCCGCTCGTCTTCTGTACCGAGAACCCCACTGTAAAAAAAAATGATTTGGGTACCAGCGTTAGTAGCCGCCCTCATTCCAGCAATGATTTCAGGTATGTACAATACGAATACAATAGAGGTACATACCTAGTTACCGTTTCAAAATATTTTCTAAGACATTTTTGTGACGGGCTCTAGTCAAGGAACGCACAGTCAGCAGCAAGATTCTAATAGTTTCAATTCATTAACATTATGTGCTTAAAGGAACACCTGTTTCGGAGACGTATAAAGGTAAACTGGTTGAAGAAAAGGAAATTACAGACTTTGTCAACAAATCGTGCACGATGCACGGTGCTCAAGACAAAATCCCACAAGTTATGGTAAGACAAGTTTCTCTTTTTAACACACTATTATTAGATCAACGTGTGCGTACCTAACTAATTCAACTAAAGTGTTATCCACCCAAAATAATGAGTTCACTAGAGAACCGGGACTTTCTTGCAAAATTCGCTGGCGAAATGACCGGTTTGTCCATGGCAATGGTAACATAAACAAATCCTTTTACTCGCGTAAGCTTTATCTAATTTTAATCTCATGCATTTCGCTTCCGTATTGATCCATGATGGTCAAATCGCGTCCATCCATGCCAAATGTAGAAGAAAATGGTGTGCAGTTTTTTTTTCTGAAGTCAACTAGCATTATATTCCATTACAAGACGCTGTTCACAAACTGTTAGAGCTAAATTGAATGGTCGTTGATTCGTTCTATAATTAAAGAGTAGAGCAGTGCTCTAAACCTGACCAAGAGCGATATACTAAATTTACATCTTTCTAAGCATGTACTTATAAGAAAAAAGACAAATTTTAGAATCCACTTAGTAATTAAGTAAAAATCTTTTAACAAAAAAGTAAAACCACCTTAAAAAAAAACCTTAGAAAAAAAAACGCAAAATAAAATGCATTTATTTTGGACAACAGAAACTAAAGCCTAAAGTTTTATGGCCTAGCACTAAGTAGCAGAAATATGAAGTCGGTGCGGTGCGAGCAGAATATTCTTTGAATGAAGCTCAGACTTCATATTTCTGCTACTTAGTGCTAGGCCATAAAACTTTAGACTTTAGTTTCTGTTGTCCGAAATAAATGTATTTTATTTAACTTTTTTTTTCTAATGTTTTTTTGAAGGTGGTTTTACTTTTTTGTTAAAAGATTTTTAATTCACAATTTTACGTTGATTTAACATTTTCAGAATTACCCTCCAACTCCTAACCGTTAAGGAGTTGTACCTTCCATCATCAGCTCATCATCATCTCATGATGATGACTACCAGACGCAAATACTTGAATAGCTTTAGAAAATATATGAAACATATAATACGTGCTTATAAAATTTGAGGGTTCCCCTCGATTTCCCTGGGATCCCATCATCAGATCATGATTCCGTGACAATGGGACCACCTCAGGAGTACACGTTTCATATTGTATCGTTCGACGCTGTTGGCCTGCGGAGAATACTTTGAAGAATATTGCACAGTCAGCAGCAAAAGTAGATAAGTAACCGAAACGGTGACAATGATCTGCATAAGATCTTATGTCTATAACAATAGAGCCGTGCTTAGATCATTGCGACCGCTTCGGTTGCTTCTGCTGCTGACTGTACATCAGGAGTGAATAATAATTAATTAATTAACTAATTATCAATAACGTACATAATATAATTATGCTGATTTGCTTTAAACTCAGAATGTGTAAAATGAATTTAGCCTTACTATTTAGTATCAAAACTTCAATAATATGCTGTGTTGCAGGGTTCCATTGAGAGGTTCCAGACATGCGTCCAAAATCTGACCATAGACATGGACAGTATACTGTCCTCAGACGAGCATCGTAAAGATGACGTTGGTGAAAAAATTAAAAGGTAAGTTTTTCTTGGAATATTTTAAACAGACTACTATCTTACTGGCCGAGCACGAAGTTTTCGAATCCTGCGTAACGTTACGTTATCGTATCGAAATCGAGAAACCTCATACTAAGTATATTTTAGTTCCAAATACGCTCACGGGCGAGCGCTGTTCCAAACGTCATACAAATTTCTCGATAACGTTAACTACTCGATTACTTTACGCAGGTTTGGAATGTTCGTACTCGGGCCTCAGACAGTTAATTTTTTCTAGCACTTTAGCACTTAACAAAAACTATTTTCCTTAACAACTCTTGGAAAATGAGCAACTATATTTTGATAGACAACGCATCGGAAACTATATTTTTTTTCTATTATTTTATTGATATTAAATCTACCCAGGGTTACGGGCGCTCGCCCTTCGTGATACAGGGGGAATGTAACATTCATTCATAACAGACGCAAATATTTTATATTACTACTTCTTAAATTTGTTCCTTCGCTATCATGATTCGTTCCAATTTCTTATGTCATTATTCATTAAACGTCACTCAAGCCTCCATTAGTTAAAATAAGTTTTGTCCTCTTCTTACTAACGTAAATATCAATGTGACAAAAAAGGACAAATGAACTTTACATCGGAATAATAGGGTTAATCTGCAGATACTGCGGTCTGGCGCCACAGATGAAGAATTGTACGTACTTTCTGCTGGATTTCATTGAGATGTGCGGTGACAAAGATGAACCAGTTGACAAAGATGACGTGGATGGCGCTCGCCGTCTAGTGGACCAACTTGTCGGCTACGTTTGCCACAAGGACGGCGAACGCGTCACTTGTAAGTAAAGTTACAATCCTTCCGCAACCTCTTCGACGGAAACTAATGTTTCAAGTTGCATTTGCATCGCAACTAACAATACAACACAAGACAATACAATACAAGAACTCTTTATTGAACACCACATAACAAACAAAACAGAAAACGGTACAAAGAAAATGCAACGTAGCAATGGGCGGCCTTATCGCTACTTAGCGATATCTACCAGGCAACCATAACGGAATAAAGGTAAGATCAGATTAAAGCAGGTGGTGCCATTTGGAACTACTACTTTTTGATCAAGATGTAAAGTTTGTAGAGCCAGGGCTTGGGGCTGATCCTATAGAGATCTCATAACTTTTTAATAGTGAAAGTGTTACGAAGTTGTTGTTTTTGCATTGTGATGATGTAATGTTTTCGGCAGGATTGATTTGTTTGAAGAGCTTTCGCAGTCGCATCTCAGATGATGTTTAAGTGTTCAGAATTTTTAATAAAACGTTTTGCTTGAAGCGTTCCTGAAGGAAGGTGGTGTTCAGTGTATCCAAAATAACTCCAAAGCCCTCGCCAAGTGCACCGCTTTTATCGCTGATCAGATCGAGAGCGATGACGACGAGGACAATTCGGAAGAAAATGTAAGAACCTAAGTATATGAACACTGCGTCTTTTACAAGCCTAAGGGTGCGCTTTCATAGACGTCTTGAGGCCTCATCTGTACTTTCCATCAGGTCAGCATTTTGTAAAGAAAAAAAACATCCCGACGAATTGAGAAGCTCCTCCTTTTTTTGAAGTCAGTTAAAAACACACCGCGACTCGCGCCTATCGCTGTAAACGGCGATACGCTATTCTTAAAGATCCCGTGTAGATTCGAAACATGTTTGACGATAATCCTATAGGTATACTATTACGTAAATAAGTAAGCCAGGATCTTTCATTAGGTAACTTTTTTTTCAGGATGTTTGCGAAGTATTTGAGTACACATCCAACTGCATCCTATCTTCGATGGAGGGCTGTGCAGAGAAGCCTATCAAGATAACGAAGGATCTTTCTGCGCATCTGCGCAAAGTTATGAACTGCACCGTTGCAGAAGATACAGGGCTGAAAGTCTACAAGCAGTGGCTGCAGGCCCGCACCACCTTGAAGTAACTATTCATCAACGTGGGAAGAAAATGCCTTGTTTCTAGCCGGGCTAGCACGGTCGTCATTTTGCAGCTTGTCACTCAGTGCGTCCCTCACTGATTTAAATAATAAGAAAGGGACGCCCTTAGCGACAAGCAAGAAAACGGCGCGCGTGCTAGATGTTCAGGGTGCAATAGGTTCTTGAAAAGGTACCGCGACGTTTTGGCTCCAGTTTGGTACTTTTTAGTGGTAATGATCTTACAAGGTTGATAATTAAATAGAATGTGATGGCACCCATTTCAATTTACTTCTAACATATTATAACCAGGGTAAGATATAGGGTAGAGCAGATCAAACAGATGTACACACTGTGGCTCTAGCTATTGCTACTTTTATATTATCACGCACAGATTTTATTTTCAGCTATACATATAAGTGCGTGTTTAGGTTATATTTTTATAACGGGTTTGCAGTAGGAATAACGGAGATTTCGACTGAGCATACGCCAATTTTCTAATTTTATAAGAGCAAATAAACGATCGAAAATACATTCATTTAGTTTTTTTACGACATACCTTCTACGCCGGAACACAACATTGTAAAAACTTCTACTTGTTTGTTACATACTAAACCAAGGAAATATGCACGAATATTGATTTGGTCGATTAAATAATGGAAATCTAAATTTGAGCCGAATTCTATAAAGAATCCTGGAATTTAGATTCGTCATAATCAGAAGTAAATAAGTAAGACGACCGGACCGGATAGCCTAGTGGTTAGAGACCCTGACTATGAAGCTTGAGGTCCCAGGTTCAAAGCCCGGTCGGGGTAGATGTTTGTATGATGAATATGAATGTTTGTTCTCGGGTCTTGGATGTTTAATATGTATATAAGTATGTATTTATCTATATAAGTATGTTTATCCGTTGTCTAGTACCCATAGTACAGGCTTTGCCTAGTTTGGGACTAGGTCAATTGGTGTCAAATTGTCCCATAGTATTTATTATTTTTTATTATTATTAAGTATACCTACCTATTTTACCAACTGAAGTAAAGTTGACTTAGGAAAAGAAAAACTTACAAGATCCTTATCCTGTCCGATGACCAAATAAATTATGAGGTTTGTCAACTCGTCGGACAATGATGGGCAATCATCAATCATGGTCACGACGCGGTACGGGACATATCCTGATCATGTTGCAGATCGTTGACAAAATTCGCCGATCCGGTACTGACCAATATTTCTTAAATTCGTAGCAATACAACTTTTTCCCTAAAACTGTTTTTTTTATCGTTTCCTGCACTCTTCATTAATAATAGCTGTCCACACTGTCCACTAGAAAGGGTATATTCCTACAAATGCCATGGAAGTGTCGTTAACGAGCTAGTTAGATGATTACAGCTTCGAGATGAAATGCCTCATTGAACAAGCTCGTAATACCGTTAATGAAAATGAGCAGTCTTCCCTGTACCCGTTCATTAAAGATCCCCATTAGAATTTGATTGCTACGGAGTCACATATTCCCCGCTCTTTTGTATGATAGATGTAGAGTCTTGGACTCTTACGGAAGCCACATGCTTAAACGAGTTTTAAAGCATTCCAATAGAGTCTCATGGACTGACAAGGTGAGGAATGAGACGACCCTGCGGATCATGAATAAGAAATTGGAAGTTATAAGACGATAAAACAGTGAACATTTTAGTAAGCACTTGGGACACATTGTGAGAGACAACAAATATGAACTTCTTCGGCTAATAATACAAGAAAAGATACAGGGACAGGGACGCCGAAAACCAAGGCCGACGTAAAACGTACCTACGTCGTTGTTGGAAAACCTTCATTAGTGGTTCGGGGTGCATGAGCATTAAATCGCTCTGTAGAGCAGCTGTCGATAGCAGATGAAAATAACAGCAGAAAAAGAAATTCAATTACTTAGGAGTCGTATAGTGAATGCTATTTTCAGATTAAATCTTTGATAAGGTCGTCCAACCATTGTATCGTAGCGATGCAGTAAAGGAGAGTTGGAATTGTTACCACGCGATCTTGCATCTCAAAGCATCTAGACCAATTTTTTTAAATATCTTCCTCCAAAATCACTTTACAATTTGACTTTAATTTAGCAATGGTTTTCCCAATAAGTACCTAACTAGTTAGGCCAAGTTATAATCAAACGCTTTGGCGTATTACAGGATACCCAAACCAAATAACTAAAAGGACACAGGTATACAATAAAGTGGTCCGCTATATCGTGACACAGGACTCAGTCGACGCCCGTCTTCCTATGAGTGAGCCACGATTCCCGTCCATCAATCAAAATGGTTTGGATATTCGCGTTAGTTGCAGTTTTCATCCCAGCCATGGTTTTAGGTATGTACTTAATGTTAAATACTGCACAATGTCTCGTAGTTTTTTTTTGTGAAATGAATGCAAAGCACTGTAGAAAGGCCTTCCGTAACAAATTAGAGTGCTCTGACAATCTTGTGACCAACAATTTAGTGATTGTCGTATGAATTGAAATTGACGTCCCGTTTTATGATTTGGACACATAATTCCAGGAGCGTGGGGGACGTACGAAGTGGTCGAAGATGTAAAGGTCACCGAGCTGGTCACCAGGATGTGCACCTTGAATGGTGCTGAAGACAAGGTGCCACAGGTTTTGGTAAGCGGCGTTTGAATAGAGCTTATTAGTTATTGACATTAAATTGTTTGGGTCTTCAATGAGAAAAGTAATATAGCCTAACAATCCAAATTCGAATCCAAATTTTATCTAATCTAGGACTCATTAATTTTTAAACACATGGGAATTGAGAGCTCAAATAAGGTGTCACTTGAAAAAAACCCCGACTTATGGTTCTGATTCACTCAATCTAGTTAACCAGGTGTGATTCTGTTTAAGTGCATGAAATGCGAAACTGTTGTGTACTCATCCACTCATCCTCATCACTAATCACGGATAGTTCAAAGATTTTACTTATGGTATTTATAACAATTGTTCGTTCCACTATTCGAACTGAAAGAGAGGTAATATGTATTTATGGACCAAAAACAATTACTTTGCTCACCCGCGACCACAAGTGACTGTGGAAGTGGTGACATGTTGAGCGGTTGTTGTTGTGCTTCGTTAATGGCCTCGTGGAGAGTGCCGAAACGCGTCAGCGTTTAGTTTAGTGGTGGTGGTGGTAGTTGGGTCTGTGTGGCATGTGTTGATTCGTGTAGCAGTGGAGGCGGAGGTGTTGCATGGAAACATGCATTTGCCGCACAGATATAACTATTTGTCACTTGTGGTCGCGAGTGAGCAAAGTAATTGTTTTTAGTTCATAAATATGAACCTGGAAAGTAACGCCTGATCCAATAAATTATGTAATATGTATTTACTATTTGTTATAGGATGCAGTTGAGAACTACGAGAGATGCGCCATAAGCCTGTTTAAAGACGAAGTCCTACTGCAGGAAGTCGCCGCCGCCATCCGCAGCGGTGACCTAAACGGTGTCTACAAAAAGTCAGTAATTTCTGAGAATCATATCCAGACATTTTCCTTTTTCCTATTTCATAAAAGATGAAATTGATTCTTTTAAAACCCCATCGGAAAGGAGACGGTGTAAGGTATGCGTTGGGGTGATTCATAAGAAGCGAGGTACTTACCAGGCAAATAAAAAGTTCGTCACCATAATAAGGCGATATTTGCTTTCACCAGCCCAGTTGCGTCCGCGTTGTTTATGATACTGGCGGGCACTACATTGCAGATTTGATTCAAACTTACATACGAAGGCTTATCTTTCCCCACTGTGCTGTGCTAGGGTATAAAATATTGCATGACAGCAGCGCATTACAGTTTATGAGAAACGGTACAGGCAATTGTTTTGCTTCAATTTAGCACGTTTTGAATGCCTACAGCACCTCACCAGCCGAATTCTCAAGAGTTAGTGGTCCGAACCGCAAAAATGACATTTGTTCACGTTCGATGCTTTCAAAAGGTGTGTTAACCCTAGGTAGATTTGTGGTTCAACAATGCAATTTTTCCAATTTATCTGCAGGTATTGCTCGCGAGCACCACAGTTGGCGAATTGTTCGTACACGCTCATGGACAGCATCGCTCTCTGCGGAGGCAACGCCGCCATAGCCAACCTGCCTGCCGCTCGCAACGTGATTGACCAGCTGCTCGGCTTCGTCTGCCATAACGACGGCGAACGCATTTCTTGTAAGCACCAGTCAACTATCGTACACTTACAAGTTATAAATACAAGTGCGAGTGTCCCGAAAAAAGGACCGAGTCCTCCTTTCACACTTGCTTATTCTCCCGCGAACTCGTATCTATATATTTTAGACAGCTTTTAACGTGCTTTACAAGTACAAGTTGTCTCCCTTTTAGGTGTAGGTACATGTACAAACAGATACCAGTTAGCAGTTGCCTTGAGACTAAATAACAAGGACGAATCGTTGTCAAATACTATTAAAAATGTTTTTTCACTTTTTTCGCAGTGTTTATCCAGGAAGGCGGCCCGCAGTGCTTCCAGCAGAACGCCGCAAACCTTGCCAAGTGCACAGCTTATGTCGTTGACAAAATCGAGTCTTCTCAAGCCTCTAATGTAAGGCACTCTAGAACTACACTGACGAGCAAAAATAACGGGTCAGTTACCATATGAAATTGTATGAAAAGTGAGCAGTTATTTTTGCTCGTCAGTAAGTATACTATTGCAAACGGAATGGCCACTATCAGGTCTCACAGTCATCGGCTTCCCAGCTGACGATTATTCAGTGTATTTTGAGAGTCGGCAGCTACGTACAAGTCTGGCCAATGTGAACGTCACACACATGTCATATCCACATTCATTGGCCAGCACACACAAACGTCATTGCGCACAATTCGTATAGTGTTCGCTCTCTACCCTTCGCTTGCTGGGCCGATGATGCAGAAAGTTACATATCTGAGCGACAATGTATTTAGGTATACAAAAAAAATTCAAAAAATTTGCTATCCAGCTGTACCAATTTTTCGGCTCATATGTACAATATGTGCCGCCGAGTTAGCGGCTCATTTTTTTTCTGGAGAGAGATCTAATAATAAATAACAATTTAACGAAGTTTCATGCTGCGGAAACGAATAGTTACCGAGAAAAAAAAAATGAAGTTTACTTAAAAAAAAAAACAATTACGCAGTCAACAGCCCCCATACTACGAAATTCGAAAATCGAAGTTCGTATCGTATCGTCCCGCTCACTCTCGTGTTAAATAATATTAGCTTGAGAGGGACGGCACGATACGAAGTTCGAATTTTGCACTTCGTAGTCGGGGGGCAGAGTTAACGTGGCATTTTGTCGGCAAAGAAACGGTGTGTTCCGTTTTTCGCTGTGATTGTAACAAGAGTGTTTTCAAATTTTCAAAAAGACATTTAGATTCGACTGTTCTATACATACTAATAAAATCAAACTTATTGCTTTTGAATCTACTATTTATAAATATTTATAAAATGTATTTTTGGTAAGTAAGTAATTATGCAAGAATGCAATAATAATCTTTAAAATACGTGAAACGAATCGCGACAGACGCCGTTTTGTTTTTTTTTTGTAATGTTTCTTTCATTGTCAGTCAGTGTCCCGCAGTTTAGATCGTTTTTTTTCGCACTCCTGTTGGTACTCAGTGACTACATGGTGTTCCCGAAGCGCAAGGCCTTGTCTTCCACCGCCCCGCCGTCTGAAGAGTCGAGTGTAGTGCAAATGTTGGATTCTAGTGAACCGCTTGGATTAGGGTATAACAAAAGGGGTCCCGACACTTAGGAAAAAATTGACAAAATGATTTATTATGGTCACTATTTTAAATAATTGCATCGTAAAAATAAAATAACAATTACAAATCAGTCTGCTCGGTTCGGTTAGGTTAGGTTAGTATTTCGTCAAGGCGCGAAGCGCCTCAATAAGGCTGAATAGGAGCTCCGCGTAGCGTAGCGGAGCTCCGTCGACCTTGTCTCATAATATACTGAACGCAGTAAGAAAGCGCAGTGAGCAAGCAACCCACCCTCTCTTCAAAACAAATATTTGTCGCGGAGAAGACGTCTGCCACGGAGCCCGATTGCGGAGCTCGGAAATTTTTCCAGCGGATTAATTAAGTAGTTGACTTCTCTGACTTTTGACTTTTATCTGACCACCTCTTTCTTGACATTGACCACCTCTTTTTTTAACTTGAAACCCCTTTCTACATAAATTTTTCCCCACCCTAATACTCCCACATCCCTCCGGGTCTCGAATGTTTGTTATGGCGTAGCTTTTTTTTTTTGGTTTTCCGCAATTTGTCGTTTTCAAAAATGCATTATAGGCACTATTCTACATCCAAAAAAAAATAGTAGGTATTTTTATTCAATGTCAGATATTGTACATTCCTTCCAAAAAATATCAAATTTGATTGTTTTCAATTTACTCATACATACACAGAGCTAAAAAGCAAACGAAAAAGCTTAATGCAACTAGTGGAGGCATTGCATCATACAAACTTATCACGCAATCAAATGAAGTCGACAGATGACTTTATAATGTCTAATCTCAACATATTTATCAAAACTGTTGCACAGCCTCGCGAACTTCTATTAAACATGATTTTATAAAAAGTGGTTAAACTGTTAAAACAGACTTCAACGTTCACCGTCCGTCACTTAAAAGTTTTCCCCTCGTTTTTCGTCGCGGACATTGTATAAGCCTATCCTTTTATAACAAGTAGGTAAGCTCAGGTTGGAACTAATTTTGTGTAACTAGGTAGGTGCCTACCTAGAATTAGCATAGCTCACACACATTGACTAGCCCAAGGAGCTAGTGAGTTAGGAATTAAGTTGTACGAAATCAGTTAAAAGAGGTGTTAACTGGACGCTTAAACGTATGAGTAAAACATAGATGTTTATGCCCGCAATAAACACTGATATGCGTCTTTTACCCTTGATGATACTAAACACGTAATTTCCACAGGAACGTTGTAAAGTCTACGACCAGGCGACGCAGTGCATCGTGTCCGCTCTGAGCGAATGCGCGCCCCCCACCCCCACCAACATGTCGCGGGCGCTGTTCGCGCACGTACGCCAAGCTATGCCCTGCGCGGGCGCTGACGACGACTCCTTCCAGGTCTACAAGCGGTGGCTGCAGGCCCGCAGCGACTTTAACTAACTGCTTATAAGTGAAGAGAATGTGAACTACAAGGCAGTTTTTCCACCAGGGATGTGGGAGTTAAGTAAACGGTTAGCGAGGACTAAGCTAATAGCCATCTATCTCCACCAATGCTAATTTAAGACATTATAAGCTATGGAAATAATCATTCCCAAATGGTGGATACCGTACTATTCTGGTGGAAAAGCAATCCTGCCTGTGACAGTCACATGACTTTTGCTTTAAAAAATTGGAATATCCTGTATTTCAATCCTGAAAAACAAATAACTATTTGGTCAGGAATAATCGGGTCAAGTGACATGATAGCTTCTACATCGCATTTAGGTAATCTTAAAGTTAACTTTGATGTAATTTCAGTATTTGGTAGGTATATAGCAGCCTCAAGCGCCCCATCATAAAATCTTTGAGACAGTGCTAGAATCGATTTAGGAACAAGTATTTACTTAATAAATAAACTGCGTAGTGTTCGCTTGTTTATATTTTCAATACACTGATACACACCAAATACTCCGATGACTAAATTGAAAATATAAACAAGCAAGTGTTCTCCTTCTTATAAATTTTGTGTGTAATTTTCCTGCTTTTTTTTTACTCTCCAATACTTCCCAATGGACATCTGAATGATAATTCGAGATTGTATGAAGAGATTAGTAAGATAATCCATTATTTTATTGTCCCAATTGATCAATAAGCTACTTGAGCCGAAACTCCACTGCCAAGTATTCTTATGTAAAATTCGTCAACTTTGTTATTTCTGTGACTATCTGGCAATCCTGTGGTAGGTATGTAGACTCTGACAGATATTTCGTTAAAACGCTAAGTAGGTAGGTATACTTGTATAGTTGTATGTTTGCATGAAGCTATGGAGATGCACTACTTATGTCTTTTTTTGTTGTGGAGTTGCAAAGACCAAAAATCTGACACAAATAGCCAAGTATATTGCAACCATTACGTACTAAATTGACAATTGTACTTTACTTCAGGTACATAATTATCTATTTTATGACACTGTGAACCAAATTTATTATGTTTATGAACAAATAAACGATTCAACTTTCTTGTTTCTTTATTTTTTAACAGGAAGCACGTATTTTAAATTGTAGATTGACCAATCAGCAGAGGGGAACACTAACGCGCTATCTCGGGTCAATAAGTTATCAACGAAAGGCAAGAACAACTCACACAATTACATTTATAAGTAGTTAACATATTTACTTCAAACACTTTACTTTTTGTTCGTTCAATTGTACCTATGCAGTATGTACACATTTAGAATAAGTCTCTTGTGAATATTTCAGTATATATAGAAGAATAAAGCACTTTTCTTGTATCGCTTGGCCGGGGTCGGATCTTTGGTTCCATTGTATCGGCCATTCACGTACGGAAGCGGCAACATTGCTACTAAATACTTGTCCTCTGTAGCCTTTTCAGTGAAAAGGCTTAGTTTGGGATGTAGCGTGTTTCTCGGGAATTTCGAAGACCGTTGTGTATTTCCGTGCTTAATTTCACTGTTTGGCTCCTCGGGAGCAAGCGCTTTGTCACTATCTTCCAAACCTACGGGCGCACCAAAAATGTTCGTGCCACTTACAAGCACAGTCACAACTAATACCACGGCAGTACAGTTCACTTTATTCATTTTATTTATTTGATCAGTTTTCCAATTTTAATGCGCCGGTTTTGAGACACCAGTTCCCAGACGGGTCGTAATTATATATGCGTAGCATGCAACAGATTTACAAATAATATAGTTGCGTGGGTACGTTTATTTATGATTGTCATAATTAGCTCTTATCATTCTGTTGGTCCGTGGCAGGAGAAACCAAGACGTAATAAGGCGCGATACGTTATTGGCAAAACAGTCGTCTTTCATGGAATTCAGCTATTAAATAAACCCAATTGATAAACATAATACATCTATGTAGTAAATTAACGAATTCATATGAAATCAACAGCACACACTCGCCTTTTAGGAATTCACAAATAAATCATCAGTATGTACAAAAATACGTTTTAACAAGTTCGGAGAAGGATCAGAAGAAGTAATCTTTATGACCTATGCTCGACGTTTTCCACATACTTACCTAATACTTGTAGGGTAGGTATGACAAGAGACAATGAAATCCTTAACACAACGAATAATATCGGCATAGGCCTCAAATATGCGGTAAGTTTGTGGCTCTAGGCACTACTATTTCGTGGCACATGAGTGGCTGGAGGAACTTAGACACATGGACCGGTGTGAAGTTAGCGGCCAAAATATAGCGGCCGACTATAACCCGACCAAATGAAGAAGTCTGATTTACCTTTCAACTTTCACACCTTTAAAATGGATAAATAGTGATAATTAAAAAAAAAACATGATAAGTCAAATCAAGCAAAGCTTTAGTTTAACCCAAAAAGTGAAAGTTTTACATCCAGTTTCAGTAGGCAAACTTTGCTCAATTTGGTCACGTTGGAGACGTGAGCACGGTCACTTGAGGGATGGATATTGCAGGGCAGGTCCAGAGCTTTCAGAAACCGTTTCCAGAACTGACTTAGCTGATCTAATTTAAACGCTAGGACCGAAACATTTATAGCGGCAGACCGCACTGCTTGTTCGTTTTTAAAGTACCGATGGAGACGCGTGTTTCAGAAATAAGAAAGTTTAGACACTTTTGTTAAACGGATCAAGAGCTTTCGGAAAATGCAAAAATTGCTTACAATATAATCTTGGATTTTACGCGGCAAGCGTTTTACGGTTTACAGCCAGTTTCGGGAGGCAAACTTTGCTCAATTTGGTCACGAAGGAGACGTGAGCACGGTCACTTGAGGCATGGAAATTGTAGAGCAGGTCCAGAGCTTTCAGAAACCGTTTCAAGAACTGACTTAGCTGATCTAGTTTTAACGCTAGGACCGAAACATTTAAAGCGGCCGACCGCACTGCTCGAGTTGTTAGTTTTCAAAGTCCCGATGCAGATGCGAATTTCAGAAATGTGAATGTATAGACGCCGGATATTGTTAAACAGCTCAACAGCTTTCGAAAAATGTAAAAATTGCTTACAAAATTATCTTGGATTTTACGCGGCAAGCGTTTTACGGTTTACAGCCAGTTTCGGGAGGCAAACTTTGCTCAATTCGGTCACGTAGGAGACGTGAACACGGTCATTTGAGGCATGGATATTGCAGGGCAGGTCCATAGCTTTCAGACACCGTTTTAGGAACTGACTTAGCTGATCTAGTTTTAACGCTAGGACCGAATCATTTATAGCGGCCGAC
The DNA here is from genome assembly GCA_963691665.1 of Clepsis dumicolana. Classification (NCBI taxonomy): domain Eukaryota; kingdom Metazoa; phylum Arthropoda; class Insecta; order Lepidoptera; family Tortricidae; genus Clepsis; species Clepsis dumicolana. The sequence continues at coordinate 12,390,247 of OY829510.1, forward strand.
CGCACTATTCGAGTTGTTCGTTTTCAAAGTCCCGATGGAGACGGGTGTTTCAGAAATGAGAAAGTTTAGACACTGGATATTGTTAAGCAGTTCGAGAGCTTTTGGAAAATGTAAAAATTGCTTACAATATAATCTTGGATTTCACGCGGCAAGCGTTTTACGGTTTACAGCCAGTTTCGGGAGGCAAACTTTGCTCAATTCGGTCACGTAGGAGACGTGAGCACGGTCATTTGAGGCATGGATATTGCAGGGCAGGTCCATAGCTTTTAGAAACCGTTTCAGGAACTGACTTAGCTGATCTAGTTTTAACGCTAGGACCGAATCATTTATAGCGGCCGACCGCACTGCTCGAGTTGTTCGTTATCAAAGTCCCGATGAAGACGGGTGTTTCAGAAATGAGAATGTTTTGACACCGGATATTGTTAAACAGCTCAAGAGCATTTAGAAAGTGTAAAAATTGCTTACAAAATTATCTTGGATTTTACGCGGCAAGCGTTTTACGGTTTACAGTCAGTTTCGGGAGGCAAACATTGCTCAATTCGGTCACGTAGGAGACGTGAGCACGGTCACTTGAGGCGTAGATATTACAGGGCAAGTCCAGAGCTTTCAGAAACCGTTTCAAGAACTGACTTAGCTGATCTAGTTTTAACGCTAGGACCGAATCATTTATAGCGGCCGACCGCACTGCTCGAGTTGTTAGTTTTCAAAGTCCCGATGCAGATGCGAATTTCAGAAATGTGAATGTATAGATGCCGGATATTGTTAAACAGCTCAACAGCTTTCGAAAAATGTAAAAATTGCTTACAAAATTATCTTGGATTTTACGCGGCAAGCGTTTTACGGTTTACAGCCAGTTTCGGGAGGCAAACTTTGCTCAATTCGGTCACGTAGGAGACGTGAGCACGGTCATTTGAGGCATGGATATTGCAGGGCAGGTCCATAGCTTTCAGACACCGTTTTAGGAACTGACTTAGCTGATCTAGTTTTAACGCTAGGACCGAATCATTTATAGCGGCCGACCGCACTGCTCGAGTTGTTCGTTTTCAAAGTCCCGATGCAGATGCGTATCTCAGAATTGAGAATGTTTAGATACCGGATATTGTTAAACAGCTCAAAAGAAGTTGAAAAATGTAAAAATTGCTTACAATATAATCTTGGATTTCACGCGGCAAGCGTTTTACGGTTTACAGCCAGTTTCGGGAGGCAAACTTTGCTCAATTCGGTCACGTAGGAGACGTGAGCACGGTCATTTGAGGCATGGATATTGCAGGGCAGGTCCATAGCTTTCAGAAACCGTTTCAGGAACTGACTTAGCTGATCTAGTTTTAACGCTAGGACCGAATCATTTGTAGCGGCCGACCGCACTATTCGAGTTGTTCGTTTTCAAAGTCCCGATGGAGACGGGTGTTTCAGAAATGAGAATGTTTTGACACCGGATATTGTTAAACAGCTCAAGAGCATTTAGAAAGTGTAAAAATTGCTTACAAAATTATCTTGGATTTAACGCGGCAAGCGTTTTACGGTTTACAGTCAGTTTCGGGAGGCAAACATTGCTCAATTCGGTCACGTAGGAGACGTGAGCACGGTCACTTGAGGCGTAGATATTACAGGGCAAGTCCAGAGCTTTCAGAAACCGTTTTAAGAACTGACTTAGCTGATCTAGTTTTAACGCTAGGACCGAATCATTTATAGCGGCCGACCGCACTGCTCGAGTTGTTCGTTATCAAAGTCCCGATGCAGATGCGTGCTTCAGAAATTAGAATGTTTTGACACCGGATATTGTTACACAGCTCAAAGGCTTTTGGAAATTGTAAAAATTGCTTACAATATAATCTTGGATTTCACGCGGCAAGCGTTTTACGGTTTACAGTCAGTTTCGGGAGGCAAACATTGCTCAATTCGGTCACGTAGGAGACGTGAGCACTGTCACTTGAGGCGTAGATATTACAGGGCAAGTCCAGAGCTTTCAGAAACCGTTTTAAGAACTGACTTAGCTGATCTAGTTTTAACGCTAGGACCGAATCATTTATAGCGGCCGACCGCACTGCTCGAGTTGTTCGTTATCAAAGTCCCGATGCAGATGCGTGCTTCAGAAATGAGAATGTTTTGACACCGGATATTGTTACACAGCTCAAAAGCTTTTGGAAAATGTAAAAATTGCTTACACTATAATCTTGGATATCACGCGGCAAGCGTTTTACGGTTTACAGCCAGTTTCGGGAGGCAAACTTTGCTCAATTCGGTCACGTTGGAGACGTGAACACGGTCACTTGAGGCATGGATATTGCAGGGCAGGTCCAGAGCTTTCAGAAACCGTTTCAAGAACTGACTTAGCTGATCTAGTTTTAACGCTAGGACCGAATCATTTATAGCGGCCGACCGCACTGCTCGAGTTGTTCGTTTTCAAAGTCCCGATGCAGATGCGTATTTCAGAATTGAGAATGTTTAGACACCGGATATTGTTAAACAGCTCAACAGCTTTTGGAAAATGTAAAAATTGCTAACAAAATAATCTTGGATTTCACGCGGCAAGCGTTTTACGGTTTACAGCCAGTTTCGGGAGGCAAACTTTGCTCAATTCGGTCACGTTGGAGACGTGAGCACGGTCTTTTGAGGCATGGATATTACAGGACAGGTCCAGAGCTTTCAGAAACCGTTTTAAAAACTGACTTAGCTGATCAAGTTTTAACGCTAGGAGCGAATCATTTATAGCGGCCGACCGCACTGCTCGAGTTGTTCGTTTTCAAAGTCCCGATGCAGATGCGTGCTTCAGAAATGAGAATGATTTGACACCGGATATTGTTAAACAGCTTGAGAGCTTTCGGAAAATGTAAAAATTGCTTACAAAATAATCTTGGATTTCGCACGGCAAGCGTTTTACGGTTTACAGCCAGTTTCGGGAGGCAAACTTTGCTCAATTCGGTCACGTTGGAGACGTGAGCACGGTCACTTGATGCATGGATATTGCAGGGCAGGTCCAGAGCTTTCAGAAACCGTTTCAAGAACTGACTTAGCTGATCTAGTTTTAACGCTAGGACCGAATCATTTATAGCGGCCGACCGCACTGCTCGAGTTGTTCGTTTTCAAAGTCCCGATGCAGATGCGTATTTCAGATATGAGAATATTTAGACACCCGATATTGTTAAACAGCTCAACAGCTTTTGGAAAATGTAAAAATTGCTAACAAAATAATCTTGGATTTCACGCGGCAAGCGTTTTACGGTTTACAGCCAGTTTCGGGAGGCAAACTTTGCTCAATTCGGTCACGTTGGAGACGTGAGCACGGTCACTTGATGCATGGATATTGCAGGGCAGGTCCAGAGCTTTCAGAAACCGTTTCAAGAACTGACTTAGCTGATCTAGTTTTAACGCTAGGACCGAATCATTTATAGCGGCCGACCGCACTGCTCGAGTTGTTCGTTTTCAAAGTCCCGATGCAGATGCGTATTTCAGATATGAGAATGTTTAGACACCCGATATTGTTAAACAGCTCAACAGCTTTTGGAAAATGTAAAAATTGCTTACAATATAATCTTGGCGGCAAGCGTTTTACGGTTTACAGTCAGTTTCGGGAGGCAAACTTTGCTCAATTCGGTCACGTAGGAGACGTGAGCACGGTCATTTGAGGCATGGATATTGCAGGGCAGGTTCAGAGCTTTCAGAAACCGTTTCAAGAACTGACTTAGCTGATCTAGTTTTAACGCTAGGATCGAATCATGTATAGCGGCCGACCGCACTGCCCGAGTTATTCGTTTTCAAAGTCCCGATGCAGACGAGTGTTTCAGAAATGAGAATGTTTAGACACCGGATATTGTTAAACAGCTTGAGAGCTTTCGGAAAATGTAAAAATTGCTTACAAAATAATCTTGGATTTCGCACGGCAAGCGTTTTACGGTTTACAGCCAGTTTCGGGAGGCAAACTTTGCTCAATTCGGTCACGTAGGAGACGTGAGCACGGTCACTTGAGGCGTGGATATTACAGGGCAAGTCCAGAGCTTTCAGAAACCGTTTCAAGAACTGACTTAGCTGATCTAGTTTTAACGCTAGGACCGAATCATTTATAGCGGCCGACCGCACTGCTCGAGTTGTTCGTTTTCAAAGTCCCGATGCAGATGCGTGCTTCAGAAATGAGAATGTTTTGACACCGGATATTGTTACACAGCTAAAAAGCTTTTGGAAAATGTAAAAATTGCTTACACTATAATCTTGGATTTCACGCGGCAAGCGTTTTACGGTTTACAGCCAGTTTCGGGAGGCAAACTTTGCTCAATTCGGTCACGTAGGAGACGTGAGCACGGTCACTTGAGGCGTGGATATTACAGGGCAAGTCCAGAGCTTTCAGAAACCGTTTCAAGAACTGACTTAGCTGATCTAGTTTTAACGCTAGGACCGAATCATTTATAGCGGCCGACCGCACTGCTCGAGTTGTTCGTTTTCAAAGTCCCGATGCAGATGCGTGCTTCAGAAATGAGAATGTTTTGACACCGGATATTGTTACACAGCTAAAAAGCTTTTGGAAAATGTAAAAATTGCTTACACTATAATCTTGGATTTCACGCGGCAAGCGTTTTACGGTTTACAGCCAGTTTCGGGAGGCAAACTTTGCTCAATTCGGTCACGTTGGAGACGTGAGCACGGTCACTTGAGGCATGGATATTGCAGTAAAGGTCCAGAGCTTTCAGAAACCGTTGCAAGAACTGACTTAGCTGATCAAGTTTTAACGCTAGGACCGAATCATTTATAGCGGCCGACCGCACTGCTCGAGTTGTTCGTTTTCAAAGTCCCGATGCAGATGCGTATCTCAGAATTGAGAATGTTTAGACACCGGATATTGTTAAACAGCTCAACAGCTTTTGTAAAATGTAAAAATTGCTAACAAAATAATCTTGGATTTCACGCGGCAAGCGTTTTACGGTTTACAGCCAGTTTCGGGAGGCAAACTTTGCTCAATTCGGTCACGTTGGAGGCGTGAGCACGGTCACTTGAGGCATGGATATTGCAGGGCAGGTCCAGAGCTTTCAGAAACCGTTTCAAGAACTGACTTAGCTGATCTAGTTTTAACGCTAGGACCGAATCATTTATAGCGGCCGACCGCACTGCTCGAGTTGTTCGTTTTCAAAGTCCCGATGCAGATGCGTATTTCAGAATTGAGAATGTTTAGACACCGGATATTGTTAAACAGCTCAACAGCTTTTGGAAAATGTAAAAATTGCTAACAAAATAATCTTGGATTTCACGCGGCAAGCGTTTTACGGTTTACAGCCAGTTTCGGGAGGCAAACTTTGCTCAATTCGGTCACGTTGGAGACGTGAGCACGGTCTTTTGAGGCATGGATATTACAGGACAGGTCCAGAGCTTTCAGAAACCGTTTTAAGAACTGACTTAGCTGATCAAGTTTTAACGCTAGGAGCGAATCATTTATAGCGGCCGACCGCACTGCTCGAGTTGTTCGTTTTCAAAGTCCCGATGCAGATGCGTGCTTCAGAAATGAGAATGATTTGACACCGGATATTGTTACACAGCTCAAAAGCTTTTGGAAAATGTAAAAATTGCTTACAAAATAATCTTGGATTTCGCACGGCAAGCGTTTTACGGTTTACAGCCAGTTTCGGGAGGCAAACTTTGCTCAATTCGGTCACGTAGGAGACGTGAGCACGGTCACTTGAGGCGTGAATATTACAGGGCAAGTCCAGAGCTTTCAGAAACCGTTTCAAGAACTGACTTAGCTGATCTAGTTTTAACGCTAGGACCGAATCATTTATAGCGGCCGACCGCACTATTCGAGTTGTTCGTTTTCAAAGTCCCGATGGAGACGGGTGTTTCAGAAATGAGAATGTTTTGACACCGGATATTGTTACACAGCTCAAAAGCTTTTGGAAAATGTAAAAATTGCTTACACTATATTCTTGGATATCACGCGGCAAGAGTTTTACGGTTTACAGCCAGTTTCGGGAGGCAAACTTTGCTCAATTCGGTCACGTTGGAGACGTGAACACGGTCACTTGAGGCATGGATATTGCAGGACAGGTCCAGAGCTTTCAGAAACCGTTTCAAGAACTGACTTAGCTGATCAAGTTTTAACGCTAGGACCGAATCATTTATAGCGGCCGACCGCACTGCCCGAGTTGTTCGTTTTCAAAGTCCCGATGCAGATGCGTATCTCAGAATTGAGAATGTTTAGACACCGGATATTGTTAAACAGCTCAACAGCTTTTGGAAAATGTAAAAATTGCTAACAAAATAATCTTGGATTTCACGCGGCAAGCGTTTTACGGTTTACAGCCAGTTTCGGGAGGCAAACTTTGCTCAATTCGGTCACGTTGGAGACGTGAGCACGGTCACTTGAGGCATGGATATTGCAGGGCAGGTCCAGTGCTTTCAGAAACCGTTTCAAGAACTGACTTAGCTGATTTGGTTTTAACGCTAGGACCGAATCATTTATAGCGGCCGACCGCACTGCTCGAGTTGTTCGTTTTCAAAGTCCCGATGCAGATGCGTATTTCAGAATTGAGAATGTTTAGACACCGGATATTGTTAAACAGCTCAACAGCTTTTGGAAAATGTAAAAATTGCAAACAAAATAATCTTGGATTTCACGCGGCAAGCGTTTTACGGTTTACAGCCAGTTTCGGGAGGCAAACTTTGCTCAATTCGGTCACGTTGGAGACGTGAGCACGGTCTTTTGAGGCATGGATATTGCAGGACAGGTCCAGAGCTTTCAGAAACCGTTTTAAGAACTGACTTAGCTGATCAAGTTTTAACGCTAGGAGCGAATCATTTATAGCGGCCAACCGCACTGCTCGAGTTGTTCGTTTTCAAAGTCCCGATGCAGATGCGTGCTTCAGAAATGAGAATGATTTGACACCGGATATTGTTAAACAGCTTGAGAGCTTTCGGAAAATGTAAAAATTGCTTACAAAATAATCTTGGATTTCGCACGGCAAGCGTTTTACGGTTTACAGCCAGTTTCGGGAGGCAAACTTTGCTCAATTCGGTCACGTTGGAGACGTGAGCACGGTCACTTGATGCATGGATATTGCAGGGCAGGTCCAGAGCTTTCAGAAACCGTTTCAAGAACTGACTTAGCTGATCTAGTTTTAACGCTAGGACCGAATCATTTATAGCGGCCGACCGCACTGCTCGAGTTGTTCGTTTTCAAAGTCCCGATGCAGATGCGTATTTCAGATATGAGAATATTTAGACACCCGATATTGTTAAACAGCTCAACAGCTTTTGGAAAATGTAAAAATTGCTAACAAAATAATCTTGGATTTCACGCGGCAAGCGTTTTACGGTTTACAGCCAGTTTCGGGAGGCAAACTTTGCTCAATTCGGTCACGTTGGAGACGTGAGCACGGTCACTTGATGCATGGATATTGCAGGGCAGGTCCAGAGCTTTCAGAAACCGTTTCAAGAACTGACTTAGCTGATCTAGTTTTAACGCTAGGACCGAATCATTTATAGCGGCCGACCGCACTGCTCGAGTTGTTCGTTTTCAAAGTCCCGATGCAGATGCGTATTTCAGATATGAGAATGTTTAGACACCCGATATTGTTAAACAGCTCAACAGCTTTTGGAAAATGTAAAAATTGCTAACAAAATAATCTTGGATTTCACGCGGCAAGCGTTTTACGGTTTACAGCCAGTTTCGGGAGGCAAACTTTGCTCAATTCGGTCACGTTGGAGACGTGAGCACGGTCTTTTGAGGCATGGATATTACAGGACAGGTCCAGAGCTTTCAGAAACCGTTTTAAGAACTGACTTAGCTGATCAAGTTTTAACGCTAGGAGCGAATCATTTATAGCGGCCGACCGCACTGCTCGAGTTGTTCGTTTTCAAAGTCCCGATGCAGATGCGTGCTTCAGAAATGAGAATGATTTGACACCGGATATTGTTAAACAGCTTGAGAGCTTTCGGAAAATGTAAAAATTGCTTACAAAATAATCTTGGATTTCGCACGGCAAGCGTTTTACGGTTTACAGCCAGTTTCGGGAGGCAAACTTTGCTCAATTCGGTCACGTTGGAGACGTGAGCACGGTCACTTGATGCATGGATATTGCAGGGCAGGTCCAGAGCTTTCAGAAACCGTTTCAAGAACTGACTTAGCTGATCTAGTTTTAACGCTAGGACCGAATCATTTATAGCGGCCGACCGCACTGCTCGAGTTGTTCGTTTTCAAAGTCCCGATGCAGATGCGTATTTCAGATATGAGAATATTTAGACACCCGATATTGTTAAACAGCTCAACAGCTTTTGGAAAATGTAAAAATTGCTAACAAAATAATCTTGGATTTCACGCGGCAAGCGTTTTACGGTTTACAGCCAGTTTCGGGAGGCAAACTTTGCTCAATTCGGTCACGTTGGAGACGTGAGCACGGTCACTTGATGCATGGATATTGCAGGGCAGGTCCAGAGCTTTCAGAAACCGTTTCAAGAACTGACTTAGCTGATCTAGTTTTAACGCTAGGACCGAATCATTTATAGCGGCCGACCGCACTGCTCGAGTTGTTCGTTTTCAAAGTCCCGATGCAGATGCGTATTTCAGATATGAGAATGTTTAGACACCCGATATTGTTAAACAGCTCAACAGCTTTTGGAAAATGTAAAAATTGCTTACAATATAATCTTGGCGGCAAGCGTTTTACGGTTTACAGTCAGTTTCGGGAGGCAAACTTTGCTCAATTCGGTCACGTAGGAGACGTGAGCACGGTCATTTGAGGCATGGATATTGCAGGGCAGGTTCAGAGCTTTCAGAAACCGTTTCAAGAACTGACTTAGCTGATCTAGTTTTAACGCTAGGATCGAATCATGTATAGCGGCCGACCGCACTGCCCGAGTTATTCGTTTTCAAAGTCCCGATGCAGACGAGTGTTTCAGAAATGAGAATGTTTAGACACCGGATATTGTTAAACAGCTTGAGAGCTTTCGGAAAATGTAAAAATTGCTTACAAAATAATCTTGGATTTCGCACGGCAAGCGTTTTACGGTTTACAGCCAGTTTCGGGAGGCAAACTTTGCTCAATTCGGTCACGTAGGAGACGTGAGCACGGTCACTTGAGGCGTGGATATTACAGGGCAAGTCCAGAGCTTTCAGAAACCGTTTCAAGAACTGACTTAGCTGATCTAGTTTTAACGCTAGGACCGAATCATTTATAGCGGCCGACCGCACTGCTCGAGTTGTTCGTTTTCAAAGTCCCGATGCAGATGCGTGCTTCAGAAATGAGAATGTTTTGACACCGGATATTGTTACACAGCTAAAAAGCTTTTGGAAAATGTAAAAATTGCTTACACTATAATCTTGGATTTCACGCGGCAAGCGTTTTACGGTTTACAGCCAGTTTCGGGAGGCAAACTTTGCTCAATTCGGTCACGTAGGAGACGTGAGCACGGTCACTTGAGGCGTGGATATTACAGGGCAAGTCCAGAGCTTTCAGAAACCGTTTCAAGGACTGACTTAGCTGATCTAGTTTTAACGCTAGGACCGAATCATTTATAGCGGCCGACCGCACTGCTCGAGTTGTTCGTTTTCAAAGTCCCGATGCAGATGCGTGCTTCAGAAATGAGTCACTTGAGGCGTGGATATTACAGGGCAAGTCCAGAGCTTTCAGAAACCGTTTCAAGGACTGACTTAGCTGATCTAGTTTTAACGCTAGGACCGAATCATTTATAGCGGCCGACCGCACTGCTCGAGTTGTTCGTTTTCAAAGTCCCGATGCAGATGCGTGCTTCAGAAATGAGAATGTTTTGACACCGGATATTGTTACACAGCTAAAAAGCTTTTGGAAAATGTAAAAATTGCTTACACTATAATCTTGGATTTCACGCGGCAAGCGTTTTACGGTTTACAGCCAGTTTCGGGAGGCAAACTTTGCTCAATTCGGTCACGTAGGAGACGTGAGCACGGTCACTTGAGGCGTGGATATTACAGGGCAAGTCCAGAGCTTTCAGAAACCGTTTCAAGAACTGACTTAGCTGATCTAGTTTTAACGCTAGGACCGAATCATTTATAGCGGCCGACCGCACTGCTCGAGTTGTTCGTTTTCAAAGTCCCGATGCAGATGCGTGCTTCAGAAATGAGAATGTTTTGACACCGGATATTGTTACACAGCTAAAAAGCTTTTGGAAAATGTAAAAATTGCTTACACTATAATCTTGGATTTCACGCGGCAAGCGTTTTACGGTTTACAGCCAGTTTCGGGAGGCAAACTTTGCTCAATTCGGTCACGTTGGAGACGTGAGCACGGTCACTTGAGGCATGGATATTGCAGTAAAGGTCCAGAGCTTTCAGAAACCGTTTCAAGAACTGACTTAGCTGATCTAGTTTTAACGCTAGGACCGAATCATTTATAGCGGCCGACCGCACTGCTCGAGTTGTTCGTTTTCAAAGTCCCGATGCAGATGCGTATTTCAGATATGAGAATGTTTAGACACCCGATATTGTTAAACAGCTCAACAGCTTTTGGAAAATGTAAAAATTGCTAACAAAATAATCTTGGCGGCAAGCGTTTTACGGTTTACAGTCAGTTTCGGGAGGCAAACTTTGCTCAATTCGGTCACGTAGGAGACGTGAGCACGGTCATTTGAGGCATGGATATTGCAGGGCAGGTTCAGAGCTTTCAGAAACCGTTTCAAGAACTGACTTAGCTGATCTAGTTTTAACGCTAGGATCGAATCATGTATAGCGGCCGACCGCACTGCCCGAGTTATTCGTTTTCAAAGTCCCGATGCAGACGAGTGTTTCAGAAATGAGAATGTTTAGACACCGGATATTGTTAAACAGCTTGAGAGCTTTCGGAAAATGTAAAAATTGCTTACAAAATAATCTTGGATTTCGCACGGCAAGCGTTTTACGGTTTACAGCCAGTTTCGGGAGGCAAACTTTGCTCAATTCGGTCACGTAGGAGACGTGAGCACGGTCACTTGAGGCGTGGATATTACAGGGCAAGTCCAGAGCTTTCAGAAACCGTTTCAAGAACTGACTTAGCTGATCTAGTTTTAACGCTAGGACCGAATCATTTATAGCGGCCGACCGCACTGCTCGAGTTGTTCGTTTTCAAAGTCCCGATGCAGATGCGTGCTTCAGAATTGAGAATGTTTAGACACCGGATATTGTTAAACAGCTCAACAGCTTTTGGAAAATGTAAAAATTGCTAACAAAATAATCTTGGATTTCACGCGGCAAGCGTTTTACGGTTTACAGCCAGTTTCGGGAGGCAAACTTTGCTCAATTCGGTCACGTTGGAGACGTGAGCACGGTCACTTGAGGCATGGATATTGCAGGGCAGGTCCAGTGCTTTCAGAAACCGTTTCAAGAACTGACTTAGCTGATTTGGTTTTAACGCTAGGACCGAATCATTTATAGCGGCCGACCGCACTGCTCGAGTTGTTCGTTTTCAAAGTCCCGATGCAGATGCGTATTTCAGAATTGAGAATGTTTAGACACCGGATATTGTTAAACAGCTCAACAGCTTTTGGAAAATGTAAAAATTGCAAACAAAATAATCTTGGATTTCACGCGGCAAGCGTTTTACGGTTTACAGCCAGTTTCGGGAGGCAAACTTTGCTCAATTCGGTCACGTTGGAGACGTGAGCACGGTCTTTTGAGACATGGATATTGCAGGACAGGTCCAGAGCTTTCAGAAACCGTTTTAAGAACTGACTTAGCTGATCAAGTTTTAACGCTAGGAGCGAATCATTTATAGCGGCCAACCGCACTGCTCGAGTTGTTCGTTTTCAAAGTCCCGATGCAGATGCGTGCTTCAGAAATGAGAATGATTTGACACCGGATATTGTTAAACAGCTTGAGAGCTTTCGGAAAATGTAAAAATTGCTTACAAAATAATCTTGGATTTCGCACGGCAAGCGTTTTACGGTTTACAGCCAGTTTCGGGAGGCAAACTTTGCTCAATTCGGTCACGTTGGAGACGTGAGCACGGTCACTTGATGCATGGATATTGCAGGGCAGGTCCAGAGCTTTCAGAAACCGTTTCAAGAACTGACTTAGCTGATCTAGTTTTAACGCTAGGACCGAATCATTTATAGCGGCCGACCGCACTGCTCGAGTTGTTCGTTTTCAAAGTCCCGATGCAGATGCGTATTTCAGATATGAGAATATTTAGACACCCGATATTGTTAAACAGCTCAACAGCTTTTGGAAAATGTAAAAATTGCTAACAAAATAATCTTGGATTTCACGCGGCAAGCGTTTTACGGTTTACAGCCAGTTTCGGGAGGCAAACTTTGCTCAATTCGGTCACGTTGGAGACGTGAGCACGGTCACTTGATGCATGGATATTGCAGGGCAGGTCCAGAGCTTTCAGAAACCGTTTCAAGAACTGACTTAGCTGATCTAGTTTTAACGCTAGGACCGAATCATTTATAGCGGCCGACCGCACTGCTCGAGTTGTTCGTTTTCAAAGTCCCGATGCAGATGCGTATTTCAGATATGAGAATGTTTAGACACCCGATATTGTTAAACAGCTCAACAGCTTTTGGAAAATGTAAAAATTGCTAACAAAATAATCTTGGATTTCACGCGGCAAGCGTTTTACGGTTTACAGCCAGTTTCGGGAGGCAAACTTTGCTCAATTCGGTCACGTTGGAGACGTGAGCACGGTCTTTTGAGGCATGGATATTACAGGACAGGTCCAGAGCTTTCAGAAACCGTTTTAAGAACTGACTTAGCTGATCAAGTTTTAACGCTAGGAGCGAATCATTTATAGCGGCCGACCGCACTGCTCGAGTTGTTCGTTTTCAAAGTCCCGATGCAGATGCGTGCTTCAGAAATGAGAATGATTTGACACCGGATATTGTTAAACAGCTTGAGAGCTTTCGGAAAATGTAAAAATTGCTTACAAAATAATCTTGGATTTCGCACGGCAAGCGTTTTACGGTTTACAGCCAGTTTCGGGAGGCAAACTTTGCTCAATTCGGTCACGTTGGAGACGTGAGCACGGTCACTTGATGCATGGATATTGCAGGGCAGGTCCAGAGCTTTCAGAAACCGTATCAAGAACTGACTTAGCTGATCTAGTTTTAACGCTAGGACCGAATCATTTATAGCGGCCGACCGCACTGCTCGAGTTGTTCGTTTTCAAAGTCCCGATGCAGATGCGTATTTCAGATATGAGAATATTTAGACACCCGATATTGTTAAACAGCTCAACAGCTTTTGGAAAATGTAAAAATTGCTAACAAAATAATCTTGGATTTCACGCGGCAAGCGTTTTACGGTTTACAGCCAGTTTCGGGAGGCAAACTTTGCTCAATTCGGTCACGTTGGAGACGTGAGCACGGTCACTTGATGCATGGATATTGCAGGGCAGGTCCAGAGCTTTCAGAAACCGTTTCAAGAACTGACTTAGCTGATCTAGTTTTAACGCTAGGACCGAATCATTTATAGCGGCCGACCGCACTGCTCGAGTTGTTCGTTTTCAAAGTCCCGATGCAGATGCGTATTTCAGATATGAGAATGTTTAGACACCCGATATTGTTAAACAGCTCAACAGCTTTTGGAAAATGTAAAAATTGCTTACAATATAATCTTGGCGGCAAGCGTTTTACGGTTTACAGTCAGTTTCGGGAGGCAAACTTTGCTCAATTCGGTCACGTAGGAGACGTGAGCACGGTCATTTGAGGCATGGATATTGCAGGGCAGGTTCAGAGCTTTCAGAAACCGTTTCAAGAACTGACTTAGCTGATCTAGTTTTAACGCTAGGATCGAATCATGTATAGCGGCCGACCGCACTGCCCGAGTTATTCGTTTTCAAAGTCCCGATGCAGACGAGTGTTTCAGAAATGAGAATGTTTAGACACCGGATATTGTTAAACAGCTTGAGAGCTTTCGGAAAATGTAAAAATTGCTTACAAAATAATCTTGGATTTCGCACGGCAAGCGTTTTACGGTTTACAGCCAGTTTCGGGAGGCAAACTTTGCTCAATTCGGTCACGTAGGAGACGTGAGCACGGTCACTTGAGGCGTGGATATTACAGGGCAAGTCCAGAGCTTTCAGAAACCGTTTCAAGAACTGACTTAGCTGATCTAGTTTTAACGCTAGGACCGAATCATTTATAGCGGCCGACCGCACTGCTCGAGTTGTTCGTTTTCAAAGTCCCGATGCAGATGCGTGCTTCAGAAATGAGAATGTTTTGACACCGGATATTGTTACACAGCTAAAAAGCTTTTGGAAAATGTAAAAATTGCTTACACTATAATCTTGGATTTCACGCGGCAAGCGTTTTACGGTTTACAGCCAGTTTCGGGAGGCAAACTTTGCTCAATTCGGTCACGTAGGAGACGTGAGCACGGTCACTTGAGGCGTGGATATTACAGGGCAATTCCAGAGCTTTCAGAAACCGTTTCAAGAACTGACTTAGCTGATCTAGTTTTAACGCTAGGACCGAATCATTTATAGCGGCCGACCGCACTGCTCGAGTTGTTCGTTTTCAAAGTCCCGATGCAGATGCGTGCTTCAGAAATGAGAATGTTTTGACACCGGATATTGTTACACAGCTAAAAAGCTTTTGGAAAATGTAAAAATTGCTTACACTATAATCTTGGATTTCACGCGGCAAGCGTTTTACGGTTTACAGCCAGTTTCGGGAGGCAAACTTTGCTCAATTCGGTCACGTTGGAGACGTGAGCACGGTCACTTGAGGCATGGATATTGCAGTAAAGGTCCAGAGCTTTCAGAAACCGTTGCAAGAACTGACTTAGCTGATCAAGTTTTAACGCTAGGACCGAATCATTTATAGCGGCCGACCGCACTGCTCGAGTTGTTCGTTTTCAAAGTCCCGATGCAGATGCGTATCTCAGAATTGAGAATGTTTAGACACCGGATATTGTTAAACAGCTCAACAGCTTTTGTAAAATGTAAAAATTGCTAACAAAATAATCTTGGATTTCACGCGGCAAGCGTTTTACGGTTTACAGCCAGTTTCGGGAGGCAAACTTTGCTCAATTCGGTCACGTTGGAGGCGTGAGCACGGTCACTTGAGGCATGGATATTGCAGGGCAGGTCCAGAGCTTTCAGAAACCGTTTCAAGAACTGACTTAGCTGATCTAGTTTTAACGCTAGGACCGAATCATTTATAGCGGCCGACCGCACTGCTCGAGTTGTTCGTTTTCAAAGTCCCGATGCAGATGCGTATTTCAGAATTGAGAATGTTTAGACACCGGATATTGTTAAACAGCTCAACAGCTTTTGGAAAATGTAAAAATTGCTAACAAAATAATCTTGGATTTCACGCGGCAAGCGTTTTACGGTTTACAGCCAGTTTCGGGAGGCAAACTTTGCTCAATTCGGTCACGTTGGAGACGTGAGCACGGTCTTTTGAGGCATGGATATTACAGGACAGGTCCAGAGCTTTCAGAAACCGTTTTAAGAACTGACTTAGCTGATCAAGTTTTAACGCTAGGAGCGAATCATTTATAGCGGCCGACCGCACTGCTCGAGTTGTTCGTTTTCAAAGTCCCGATGGAGACGGGTGTTTCAGAAATGAGAATGTTTTGACACCGGATATTGTTACACAGCTCAAAAGCTTTTGGAAAATGTAAAAATTGCTTACACTATATTCTTGGATATCACGCGGCAAGAGTTTTACGGTTTACAGCCAGTTTCGGGAGGCAAACTTTGCTCAATTCGGTCACGTTGGAGACGTGAACACGGTCACTTGAGGCATGGATATTGCAGGACAGGTCCAGAGCTTTCAGAAACCGTTTCAAGAACTGACTTAGCTGATCAAGTTTTAACGCTAGGACCGAATCATTTATAGCGGCCGACCGCACTGCCCGAGTTGTTCGTTTTCAAAGTCCCGATGCAGATGCGTATCTCAGAATTGAGAATGTTTAGACACCGGATATTGTTAAACAGCTCAACAGCTTTTGGAAAATGTAAAAATTGCTAACAAAATAATCTTGGATTTCACGCGGCAAGCGTTTTACGGTTTACAGCCAGTTTCGGGAGGCAAACTTTGCTCAATTCGGTCACGTTGGAGACGTGAGCACGGTCTTTTGAGGCATGGATATTACAGGACAGGTCCAGAGCTTTCAGAAACCGTTTTAAGAACTGACTTAGCTGATCAAGTTTTAACGCTAGGAGCGAATCATTTATAGCGGCCGACCGCACTGCTCGAGTTGTTCGTTTTCAAAGTCCCGATGCAGATGCGTGCTTCAGAAATGAGAATGATTTGACACCGGATATTGTTACACAGCTCAAAAGCTTTTGGAAAATGTAAAAATTGCTTACAAAATAATCTTGGATTTCGCACGGCAAGCGTTTTACGGTTTACAGCCAGTTTCGGGAGGCAAACTTTGCTCAATTCGGTCACGTAGGAGACGTGAGCACGGTCATTTGAGGCATGGATATTGCAGGGCAGGTCCATAGCTTTCAGAAACCGTTTCAGGAACTGACTTAGCTGATCTAGTTTTAACGCTAGGACCGAATCATTTGTAGCGGCCGACCGCACTATTCGAGTTGTTCGTTTTCAAAGTCCCGATGGAGACGGGTGTTTCAGAAATGAGAATGTTTTGACACCGGATATTGTTAAACAGCTCAAGAGCATTTAGAAAGTGTAAAAATTGCTTACAAAATTATCTTGGATTTAACGCGGCAAGCGTTTTACGGTTTACAGTCAGTTTCGGGAGGCAAACATTGCTCAATTCGGTCACGTAGGAGACGTGAGCACGGTCACTTGAGGCGTAGATATTACAGGGCAAGTCCAGAGCTTTCAGAAACCGTTTTAAGAACTGACTTAGCTGATCTAGTTTTAACGCTAGGACCGAATCATTTATAGCGGCCGACCGCACTGCTCGAGTTGTTCGTTATCAAAGTCCCGATGCAGATGCGTGCTTCAGAAATTAGAATGTTTTGACACCGGATATTGTTACACAGCTCAAAGGCTTTTGGAAATTGTAAAAATTGCTTACAATATAATCTTGGATTTCACGCGGCAAGCGTTTTACGGTTTACAGTCAGTTTCGGGAGGCAAACATTGCTCAATTCGGTCACGTAGGAGACGTGAGCACGGTCACTTGAGGCGTAGATATTACAGGGCAAGTCCAGAGCTTTCAGAAACCGTTTTAAGAACTGACTTAGCTGATCTAGTTTTAACGCTAGGACCGAATCATTTATAGCGGCCGACCGCACTGCTCGAGTTGTTCGTTTTCAAAGTCCCGATGCAGATGCGTATCTCAGAATTGAGAATGTTTAGATACCGGATATTGTTAAACAGCTCAAAAGAAGTTGAAAAATGTAAAAATTGCTTACAATATAATCTTGGATTTCACGCGGCAAGCGTTTTACGGTTTACAGCCAGTTTCGGGAGGCAAACTTTGCTCAATTCGGTCACGTAGGAGACGTGAGCACGGTCATTTGAGGCATGGATATTGCAGGGCAGGTCCATAGCTTTCAGAAACCGTTTCAGGAACTGACTTAGCTGATCTAGTTTTAACGCTAGGACCGAATCATTTGTAGCGGCCGACCGCACTATTCGAGTTGTTCGTTTTCAAAGTCCCGATGGAGACGGGTGTTTCAGAAATGAGAATGTTTTGACACCGGATATTGTTAAACAGCTCAAGAGCATTTAGAAAGTGTAAAAATTGCTTACAAAATTATCTTGGATTTAACGCGGCAAGCGTTTTACGGTTTACAGTCAGTTTCGGGAGGCAAACATTGCTCAATTCGGTCACGTAGGAGACGTGAGCACGGTCACTTGAGGCGTAGATATTACAGGGCAAGTCCAGAGCTTTCAGAAACCGTTTTAAGAACTGACTTAGCTGATCTAGTTTTAACGCTAGGACCGAATCATTTATAGCGGCCGACCGCACTGCTCGAGTTGTTCGTTATCAAAGTCCCGATGCAGATGCGTGCTTCAGAAATTAGAATGTTTTGACACCGGATATTGTTACACAGCTCAAAGGCTTTTGGAAATTGTAAAAATTGCTTACAATATAATCTTGGATTTCACGCGGCAAGCGTTTTACGGTTTACAGTCAGTTTCGGGAGGCAAACATTGCTCAATTCGGTCACGTAGGAGACGTGAGCACTGTCACTTGAGGCGTAGATATTACAGGGCAAGTCCAGAGCTTTCAGAAACCGTTTTAAGAACTGACTTAGCTGATCTAGTTTTAACGCTAGGACCGAATCATTTATAGCGGCCGACCGCACTGCTCGAGTTGTTCGTTATCAAAGTCCCGATGCAGATGCGTGCTTCAGAAATGAGAATGTTTTGACACCGGATATTGTTACACAGCTCAAAAGCTTTTGGAAAATGTAAAAATTGCTTACACTATAATCTTGGATATCACGCGGCAAGCGTTTTACGGTTTACAGCCAGTTTCGGGAGGCAAACTTTGCTCAATTCGGTCACGTTGGAGACGTGAACACGGTCACTTGAGGCATGGATATTGCAGGGCAGGTCCAGAGCTTTCAGAAACCGTTTCAAGAACTGACTTAGCTGATCTAGTTTTAACGCTAGGACCGAATCATTTATAGCGGCCGACCGCACTGCTCGAGTTGTTCGTTTTCAAAGTCCCGATGCAGATGCGTATTTCAGATATGAGAATATTTAGACACCCGATATTGTTAAACAGCTCAACAGCTTTTGGAAAATGTAAAAATTGCTAACAAAATAATCTTGGATTTCACGCGGCAAGCGTTTTACGGTTTACAGCCAGTTTCGGGAGGCAAACTTTGCTCAATTCGGTCACGTTGGAGACGTGAGCACGGTCTTTTGAGGCATGGATATTACAGGACAGGTCCAGAGCTTTCAGAAACCGTTTTAAAAACTGACTTAGCTGATCAAGTTTTAACGCTAGGAGCGAATCATTTATAGCGGCCGACCGCACTGCTCGAGTTGTTCGTTTTCAAAGTCCCGATGCAGATGCGTGCTTCAGAAATGAGAATGATTTGACACCGGATATTGTTAAACAGCTTGAGAGCTTTCGGAAAATGTAAAAATTGCTTACAAAATAATCTTGGATTTCGCACGGCAAGCGTTTTACGGTTTACAGCCAGTTTCGGGAGGCAAACTTTGCTCAATTCGGTCACGTTGGAGACGTGAACACGGTCACTTGAGGCATGGATATTGCAGGGCAGGTCCAGAGCTTTCAGAAACCGTTTCAAGAACTGACTTAGCTGATCTAGTTTTAACGCTAGGACCGAATCATTTATAGCGGCCGACCGCACTGCTCGAGTTGTTCGTTTTCAAAGTCCCGATGCAGATGCGTATCTCAGAATTGAGAATGTTTAGACACCGGATATTGTTAAACAGCTCAACAGCTTTTGTAAAATGTAAAAATTGCTAACAAAATAATCTTGGATTTCACGCGGCAAGCGTTTTACGGTTTACAGCCAGTTTCGGGAGGCAAACTTTGCTCAATTCGGTCACGTTGGAGGCGTGAGCACGGTCACTTGAGGCATGGATATTGCAGGGCAGGTCCAGAGCTTTCAGAAACCGTTTCAAGAACTGACTTAGCTGATCTAGTTTTAACGCTAGGACCGAATCATTTATAGCGGCCGACCGCACTGCTCGAGTTGTTCGTTTTCAAAGTCCCGATGCAGATGCGTATTTCAGAATTGAGAATGTTTAGACACCGGATATTGTTAAACAGCTCAACAGCTTTTGGAAAATGTAAAAATTGCTAACAAAATAATCTTGGATTTCACGCGGCAAGCGTTTTACGGTTTACAGCCAGTTTCGGGAGGCAAACTTTGCTCAATTCGGTCACGTTGGAGACGTGAGCACGGTCTTTTGAGGCATGGATATTACAGGACAGGTCCAGAGCTTTCAGAAACCGTTTTAAGAACTGACTTAGCTGATCAAGTTTTAACGCTAGGAGCGAATCATTTATAGCGGCCGACCGCACTGCTCGAGTTGTTCGTTTTCAAAGTCCCGATGCAGATGCGTGCTTCAGAAATGAGAATGATTTGACACCGGATATTGTTACACAGCTCAAAAGCTTTTGGAAAATGTAAAAATTGCTTACAAAATAATCTTGGATTTCGCACGGCAAGCGTTTTACGGTTTACAGCCAGTTTCGGGAGGCAAACTTTGCTCAATTCGGTCACGTAGGAGACGTGAGCACGGTCATTTGAGGCATGGATATTGCAGGGCAGGTCCATAGCTTTCAGAAACCGTTTCAGGAACTGACTTAGCTGATCTAGTTTTAACGCTAGGACCGAATCATTTGTAGCGGCCGACCGCACTATTCGAGTTGTTCGTTTTCAAAGTCCCGATGGAGACGGGTGTTTCAGAAATGAGAATGTTTTGACACCGGATATTGTTAAACAGCTCAAGAGCATTTAGAAAGTGTAAAAATTGCTTACAAAATTATCTTGGATTTAACGCGGCAAGCGTTTTACGGTTTACAGTCAGTTTCGGGAGGCAAACATTGCTCAATTCGGTCACGTAGGAGACGTGAGCACGGTCACTTGAGGCGTAGATATTACAGGGCAAGTCCAGAGCTTTCAGAAACCGTTTTAAGAACTGACTTAGCTGATCTAGTTTTAACGCTAGGACCGAATCATTTATAGCGGCCGACCGCACTGCTCGAGTTGTTCGTTATCAAAGTCCCGATGCAGATGCGTGCTTCAGAAATTAGAATGTTTTGACACCGGATATTGTTACACAGCTCAAAGGCTTTTGGAAATTGTAAAAATTGCTTACAATATAATCTTGGATTTCACGCGGCAAGCGTTTTACGGTTTACAGTCAGTTTCGGGAGGCAAACATTGCTCAATTCGGTCACGTAGGAGACGTGAGCACGGTCACTTGAGGCGTAGATATTACAGGGCAAGTCCAGAGCTTTCAGAAACCGTTTTAAGAACTGACTTAGCTGATCTAGTTTTAACGCTAGGACCGAATCATTTATAGCGGCCGACCGCACTGCTCGAGTTGTTCGTTATCAAAGTCCCGATGCAGATGCGTGCTTCAGAAATTAGAATGTTTTGACACCGGATATTGTTACACAGCTCAAAGGCTTTTGGAAATTGTAAAAATTGCTTACAATATAATCTTGGATTTCACGCGGCAAGCGTTTTACGGTTTACAGTCAGTTTCGGGAGGCAAACATTGCTCAATTCGGTCACGTAGGAGACGTGAGCACTGTCACTTGAGGCGTAGATATTACAGGGCAAGTCCAGAGCTTTCAGAAACCGTTTTAAGAACTGACTTAGCTGATCTAGTTTTAACGCTAGGACCGAATCATTTATAGCGGCCGACCGCACTGCTCGAGTTGTTCGTTATCAAAGTCCCGATGCAGATGCGTGCTTCAGAAATGAGAATGTTTTGACACCGGATATTGTTACACAGCTCAAAAGCTTTTGGAAAATGTAAAAATTGCTTACACTATAATCTTGGATATCACGCGGCAAGCGTTTTACGGTTTACAGCCAGTTTCGGGAGGCAAACTTTGCTCAATTCGGTCACGTTGGAGACGTGAACACGGTCACTTGAGGCATGGATATTGCAGGGCAGGTCCAGAGCTTTCAGAAACCGTTTCAAGAACTGACTTAGCTGATCTAGTTTTAACGCTAGGACCGAATCATTTATAGCGGCCGACCGCACTGCTCGAGTTGTTCGTTTTCAAAGTCCCGATGCAGATGCGTATTTCAGAATTGAGAATGTTTAGACACCGGATATTGTTAAACAGCTCAACAGCTTTTGGAAAATGTAAAAATTGCTAACAAAATAATCTTGGATTTCACGCGGCAAGCGTTTTACGGTTTACAGCCAGTTTCGGGAGGCAAACTTTGCTCAATTCGGTCACGTTGGAGACGTGAGCACGGTCTTTTGAGGCATGGATATTACAGGACAGGTCCAGAGCTTTCAGAAACCGTTTTAAAAACTGACTTAGCTGATCAAGTTTTAACGCTAGGAGCGAATCATTTATAGCGGCCGACCGCACTGCTCGAGTTGTTCGTTTTCAAAGTCCCGATGCAGATGCGTGCTTCAGAAATGAGAATGATTTGACACCGGATATTGTTAAACAGCTTGAGAGCTTTCGGAAAATGTAAAAATTGCTTACAAAATAATCTTGGATTTCGCACGGCAAGCGTTTTACGGTTTACAGCCAGTTTCGGGGGGCAAACTTTGCTCAATTCGGTCACGTTGGAGACGTGAGCACGGTCACTTGATGCATGGATATTGCAGGGCAGGTCCAGAGCTTTCAGAAACCGTTTCAAGAACTGACTTAGCTGATCTAGTTTTAACGCTAGGACCGAATCATTTATAGCGGCCGACCGCACTGCTCGAGTTGTTCGTTTTCAAAGTCCCGATGCAGATGCGTATTTCAGATATGAGAATATTTAGACACCCGATATTGTTAAACAGCTCAACAGCTTTTGGAAAATGTAAAAATTGCTAACAAAATAATCTTGGATTTCACGCGGCAAGCGTTTTACGGTTTACAGCCAGTTTCGGGAGGCAAACTTTGCTCAATTCGGTCACGTTGGAGACGTGAGCACGGTCACTTGATGCATGGATATTGCAGGGCAGGTCCAGAGCTTTCAGAAACCGTTTCAAGAACTGACTTAGCTGATCTAGTTTTAACGCTAGGACCGAATCATTTATAGCGGCCGACCGCACTGCTCGAGTTGTTCGTTTTCAAAGTCCCGATGCAGATGCGTATTTCAGATATGAGAATGTTTAGACACCCGATATTGTTAAACAGCTCAACAGCTTTTGGAAAATGTAAAAATTGCTTACAATATAATCTTGGCGGCAAGCGTTTTACGGTTTACAGTCAGTTTCGGGAGGCAAACTTTGCTCAATTCGGTCACGTAGGAGACGTGAGCACGGTCATTTGAGGCATGGATATTGCAGGGCAGGTTCAGAGCTTTCAGAAACCGTTTCAAGAACTGACTTAGCTGATCTAGTTTTAACGCTAGGATCGAATCATGTATAGCGGCCGACCGCACTGCCCGAGTTATTCGTTTTCAAAGTCCCGATGCAGACGAGTGTTTCAGAAATGAGAATGTTTAGACACCGGATATTGTTAAACAGCTTGAGAGCTTTCGGAAAATGTAAAAATTGCTTACAAAATAATCTTGGATTTCGCACGGCAAGCGTTTTACGGTTTACAGCCAGTTTCGGGAGGCAAACTTTGCTCAATTCGGTCACGTAGGAGACGTGAGCACGGTCACTTGAGGCGTGAATATTACAGGGCAAGTCCAGAGCTTTCAGAAACCGTTTCAAGAACTGACTTAGCTGATCTAGTTTTAACGCTAGGACCGAATCATTTATAGCGGCCGACCGCACTATTCGAGTTGTTCGTTTTCAAAGTCCCGATGCAGATGCGTATCTCAGAATTGAGAATGTTTAGATACCGGATATTGTTAAACAGCTCAAAAGAAGTTGAAAAATGTAAAAATTGCTTACAATATAATCTTGGATTTCACGCGGCAAGCGTTTTACGGTTTACAGCCAGTTTCGGGAGGCAAACTTTGCTCAATTCGGTCACGTAGGAGACGTGAGCACGGTCATTTGAGGCATGGATATTGCAGGGCAGGTCCATAGCTTTCAGAAACCGTTTCAGGAACTGACTTAGCTGATCTAGTTTTAACGCTAGGACCGAATCATTTGTAGCGGCCGACCGCACTATTCGAGTTGTTCGTTTTCAAAGTCCCGATGGAGACGGGTGTTTCAGAAATGAGAATGTTTTGACACCGGATATTGTTAAACAGCTCAAGAGCATTTAGAAAGTGTAAAAATTGCTTACAAAATTATCTTGGATTTAACGCGGCAAGCGTTTTACGGTTTACAGTCAGTTTCGGGAGGCAAACTTTGCTCAATTCGGTCACGTTGGAGGCGTGAGCACGGTCACTTGAGGCATGGATATTGCAGGGCAGGTCCAGAGCTTTCAGAAACCGTTTCAAGAACTGACTTAGCTGATCAAGTTTTAACGCTAGGACCGAATCATTTATAGCGGCCGACCGCACTGCTCGAGTTGTTCGTTTTCAAAGTCCCGATGCAGATGCGTATTTCAGAATTGAGAATGTTTAGACACCGGATATTGTTAAACAGCTCAACAGCTTTTGGAAAATGTAAAAATTGCTAACAAAATAATCTTGGATTTCACGCGGCAAGCGTTTTACGGTTTACAGCCAGTTTCGGGAGGCAAACTTTGCTCAATTCGGTCACGTTGGAGACGTGAGCACGGTCTTTTGAGGCATGGATATTACAGGACAGGTCCAGAGCTTTCAGAAACCGTTTTAAGAACTGACTTAGCTGATCAAGTTTTAACGCTAGGAGCGAATCATTTATAGCGGCCGACCGCACTGCTCGAGTTGTTCGTTTTCAAAGTCCCGATGCAGATGCGTGCTTCAGAAATGAGAATGATTTGACACCGGATATTGTTACACAGCTCAAAAGCTTTTGGAAAATGTAAAAATTGCTTACAAAATAATCTTGGATTTCGCACGGCAAGCGTTTTACGGTTTACAGCCAGTTTCGGGAGGCAAACTTTGCTCAATTCGGTCACGTAGGAGACGTGAGCACGGTCACTTGAGGCGTGAATATTACAGGGCAAGTCCAGAGCTTTCAGAAACCGTTTCAAGAACTGACTTAGCTGATCTAGTTTTAACGCTAGGACCGAATCATTTATAGCGGCCGACCGCACTATTCGAGTTGTTCGTTTTCAAAGTCCCGATGCAGATGCGTATCTCAGAATTGAGAATGTTTAGATACCGGATATTGTTAAACAGCTCAAAAGAAGTTGAAAAATGTAAAAATTGCTTACAATATAATCTTGGATTTCACGCGGCAAGCGTTTTACGGTTTACAGCCAGTTTCGGGAGGCAAACTTTGCTCAATTCGGTCACGTAGGAGACGTGAGCACGGTCATTTGAGGCATGGATATTGCAGGGCAGGTCCATAGCTTTCAGAAACCGTTTCAGGAACTGACTTAGCTGATCTAGTTTTAACGCTAGGACCGAATCATTTGTAGCGGCCGACCGCACTATTCGAGTTGTTCGTTTTCAAAGTCCCGATGGAGACGGGTGTTTCAGAAATGAGAATGTTTTGACACCGGATATTGTTAAACAGCTCAAGAGCATTTAGAAAGTGTAAAAATTGCTTACAAAATTATCTTGGATTTAACGCGGCAAGCGTTTTACGGTTTACAGTCAGTTTCGGGAGGCAAACATTGCTCAATTCGGTCACGTAGGAGACGTGAGCACGGTCACTTGAGGCGTAGATATTACAGGGCAAGTCCAGAGCTTTCAGAAACCGTTTTAAGAACTGACTTAGCTGATCTAGTTTTAACGCTAGGACCGAATCATTTATAGCGGCCGACCGCACTGCTCGAGTTGTTCGTTATCAAAGTCCCGATGCAGATGCGTGCTTCAGAAATTAGAATGTTTTGACACCGGATATTGTTACACAGCTCAAAGGCTTTTGGAAATTGTAAAAATTGCTTACAATATAATCTTGGATTTCACGCGGCAAGCGTTTTACGGTTTACAGTCAGTTTCGGGAGGCAAACATTGCTCAATTCGGTCACGTAGGAGACGTGAGCACTGTCACTTGAGGCGTAGATATTACAGGGCAAGTCCAGAGCTTTCAGAAACCGTTTTAAGAACTGACTTAGCTGATCTAGTTTTAACGCTAGGACCGAATCATTTATAGCGGCCGACCGCACTGCTCGAGTTGTTCGTTATCAAAGTCCCGATGCAGATGCGTGCTTCAGAAATGAGAATGTTTTGACACCGGATATTGTTACACAGCTCAAAAGCTTTTGGAAAATGTAAAAATTGCTTACACTATAATCTTGGATATCACGCGGCAAGCGTTTTACGGTTTACAGCCAGTTTCGGGAGGCAAACTTTGCTCAATTCGGTCACGTTGGAGACGTGAACACGGTCACTTGAGGCATGGATATTGCAGGGCAGGTCCAGAGCTTTCAGAAACCGTTTCAAGAACTGACTTAGCTGATCTAGTTTTAACGCTAGGACCGAATCATTTATAGCGGCCGACCGCACTGCTCGAGTTGTTCGTTTTCAAAGTCCCGATGCAGATGCGTATTTCAGAATTGAGAATGTTTAGACACCGGATATTGTTAAACAGCTCAACAGCTTTTGGAAAATGTAAAAATTGCTAACAAAATAATCTTGGATTTCACGCGGCAAGCGTTTTACGGTTTACAGCCAGTTTCGGGAGGCAAACTTTGCTCAATTCGGTCACGTTGGAG
The DNA here is from genome assembly GCA_963691665.1 of Clepsis dumicolana. NCBI lineage: Eukaryota > Metazoa > Arthropoda > Insecta > Lepidoptera > Tortricidae > Clepsis > Clepsis dumicolana. The sequence continues at coordinate 12,416,435 of OY829510.1, forward strand.
ACGTGAGCACGGTCTTTTGAGGCATGGATATTACAGGACAGGTCCAGAGCTTTCAGAAACCGTTTTAAAAACTGACTTAGCTGATCAAGTTTTAACGCTAGGAGCGAATCATTTATAGCGGCCGACCGCACTGCTCGAGTTGTTCGTTTTCAAAGTCCCGATGCAGATGCGTGCTTCAGAAATGAGAATGATTTGACACCGGATATTGTTAAACAGCTTGAGAGCTTTCGGAAAATGTAAAAATTGCTTACAAAATAATCTTGGATTTCGCACGGCAAGCGTTTTACGGTTTACAGCCAGTTTCGGGAGGCAAACTTTGCTCAATTCGGTCACGTTGGAGACGTGAGCACGGTCACTTGATGCATGGATATTGCAGGGCAGGTCCAGAGCTTTCAGAAACCGTTTCAAGAACTGACTTAGCTGATCTAGTTTTAACGCTAGGACCGAATCATTTATAGCGGCCGACCGCACTGCTCGAGTTGTTCGTTTTCAAAGTCCCGATGCAGATGCGTATTTCAGATATGAGAATATTTAGACACCCGATATTGTTAAACAGCTCAACAGCTTTTGGAAAATGTAAAAATTGCTAACAAAATAATCTTGGATTTCACGCGGCAAGCGTTTTACGGTTTACAGCCAGTTTCGGGAGGCAAACTTTGCTCAATTCGGTCACGTTGGAGACGTGAGCACGGTCACTTGATGCATGGATATTGCAGGGCAGGTCCAGAGCTTTCAGAAACCGTTTCAAGAACTGACTTAGCTGATCTAGTTTTAACGCTAGGACCGAATCATTTATAGCGGCCGACCGCACTGCTCGAGTTGTTCGTTTTCAAAGTCCCGATGCAGATGCGTATTTCAGATATGAGAATGTTTAGACACCCGATATTGTTAAACAGCTCAACAGCTTTTGGAAAATGTAAAAATTGCTTACAATATAATCTTGGCGGCAAGCGTTTTACGGTTTACAGTCAGTTTCGGGAGGCAAACTTTGCTCAATTCGGTCACGTAGGAGACGTGAGCACGGTCATTTGAGGCATGGATATTGCAGGGCAGGTTCAGAGCTTTCAGAAACCGTTTCAAGAACTGACTTAGCTGATCTAGTTTTAACGCTAGGATCGAATCATGTATAGCGGCCGACCGCACTGCCCGAGTTATTCGTTTTCAAAGTCCCGATGCAGACGAGTGTTTCAGAAATGAGAATGTTTAGACACCGGATATTGTTAAACAGCTTGAGAGCTTTCGGAAAATGTAAAAATTGCTTACAAAATAATCTTGGATTTCGCACGGCAAGCGTTTTACGGTTTACAGCCAGTTTCGGGAGGCAAACTTTGCTCAATTCGGTCACGTAGGAGACGTGAGCACGGTCACTTGAGGCGTGGATATTACAGGGCAAGTCCAGAGCTTTCAGAAACCGTTTCAAGAACTGACTTAGCTGATCTAGTTTTAACGCTAGGACCGAATCATTTATAGCGGCCGACCGCACTGCTCGAGTTGTTCGTTTTCAAAGTCCCGATGCAGATGCGTGCTTCAGAAATGAGAATGTTTTGACACCGGATATTGTTACACAGCTAAAAAGCTTTTGGAAAATGTAAAAATTGCTTACACTTTAATCTTGGATTTCACGCGGCAAGCGTTTTACGGTTTACAGCCAGTTTCGGGAGGCAAACTTTGCTCAATTCGGTCACGTTGGAGACGTGAGCACGGTCACTTGAGGCATGGATATTGCAGTAAAGGTCCAGAGCTTTCAGAAACCGTTGCAAGAACTGACTTAGCTGATCAAGTTTTAACGCTAGGACCGAATCATTTATAGCGGCCGACCGCACTGCTCGAGTTGTTCGTTTTCAAAGTCCCGATGCAGATGCGTATCTCAGAATTGAGAATGTTTAGACACCGGATATTGTTAAACAGCTCAACAGCTTTTGTAAAATGTAAAAATTGCTAACAAAATAATCTTGGATTTCACGCGGCAAGCGTTTTACGGTTTACAGCCAGTTTCGGGAGGCAAACTTTGCTCAATTCGGTCACGTAGGAGACGTGAGCACGGTCATTTGAGGCATGGATATTGCAGGGCAGGTCCATAGCTTTCAGAAACCGTTTCAGGAACTGACTTAGCTGATCTAGGTTTAACGCTAGGACCGAATCATTTCTAGCGGCCGACCGCACTATTCGAGTTGTTCGTTTTCAAAGTCCCGATGGAGACGGGTGTTTCAGAAATGAGAATGTTTTGACACCGGATATTGTTAAACAGCTCAAGAGCATTTAGAAAGTGTAAAAATTGCTTACAAAATTATCTTGGATTTAACGCGGCAAGCGTTTTACGGTTTACAGTCAGTTTCGGGAGGCAAACATTGCTCAATTCGGTCACGTAGGAGACGTGAGCACGGTCACTTGAGGCGTAGATATTACAGGGCAAGTCCAGAGCTTTCAGAAACCGTTTTAAGAACTGACTTAGCTGATCTAGTTTTAACGCTAGGACCGAATCATTTATAGCGGCCGACCGCACTGCTCGAGTTGTTCGTTATCAAAGTCCCGATGCAGATGCGTGCTTCAGAAATTAGAATGTTTTGACACCGGATATTGTTACACAGCTCAAAGGCTTTTGGAAATTGTAAAAATTGCTTACAATATAATCTTGGATTTCACGCGGCAAGCGTTTTACGGTTTACAGTCAGTTTCGGGAGGCAAACATTGCTCAATTCGGTCACGTAGGAGACGTGAGCACTGTCACTTGAGGCGTAGATATTACAGGGCAAGTCCAGAGCTTTCAGAAACCGTTTTAAGAACTGACTTAGCTGATCTAGTTTTAACGCTAGGACCGAATCATTTATAGCGGCCGACCGCACTGCTCGAGTTGTTCGTTATCAAAGTCCCGATGCAGATGCGTGCTTCAGAAATGAGAATGTTTTGACACCGGATATTGTTACACAGCTCAAAAGCTTTTGGAAAATGTAAAAATTGCTTACACTATAATCTTGGATATCACGCGGCAAGCGTTTTACGGTTTACAGCCAGTTTCGGGAGGCAAACTTTGCTCAATTCGGTCACGTTGGAGACGTGAACACGGTCACTTGAGGCATGGATATTGCAGGGCAGGTCCAGAGCTTTCAGAAACCGTTTCAAGAACTGACTTAGCTGATCTAGTTTTAACGCTAGGACCGAATCATTTATAGCGGCCGACCGCACTGCTCGAGTTGTTCGTTTTCAAAGTCCCGATGCAGATGCGTATTTCAGAATTGAGAATGTTTAGACACCGGATATTGTTAAACAGCTCAACAGCTTTTGGAAAATGTAAAAATTGCTAACAAAATAATCTTGGATTTCACGCGGCAAGCGTTTTACGGTTTACAGCCAGTTTCGGGAGGCAAACTTTGCTCAATTCGGTCACGTTGGAGACGTGAGCACGGTCTTTTGAGGCATGGATATTACAGGACAGGTCCAGAGCTTTCAGAAACCGTTTTAAAAACTGACTTAGCTGATCAAGTTTTAACGCTAGGAGCGAATCATTTATAGCGGCCGACCGCACTGCTCGAGTTGTTCGTTTTCAAAGTCCCGATGCAGATGCGTGCTTCAGAAATGAGAATGATTTGACACCGGATATTGTTAAACAGCTTGAGAGCTTTCGGAAAATGTAAAAATTGCTTACAAAATAATCTTGGATTTCGCACGGCAAGCGTTTTACGGTTTACAGCCAGTTTCGGGAGGCAAACTTTGCTCAATTCGGTCACGTTGGAGACGTGAGCACGGTCACTTGATGCATGGATATTGCAGGGCAGGTCCAGAGCTTTCAGAAACCGTTTCAAGAACTGACTTAGCTGATCTAGTTTTAACGCTAGGACCGAATCATTTATAGCGGCCGACCGCACTGCTCGAGTTGTTCGTTTTCAAAGTCCCGATGCAGATGCGTATTTCAGATATGAGAATATTTAGACACCCGATATTGTTAAACAGCTCAACAGCTTTTGGAAAATGTAAAAATTGCTAACAAAATAATCTTGGATTTCACGCGGCAAGCGTTTTACGGTTTACAGCCAGTTTCGGGAGGCAAACTTTGCTCAATTCGGTCACGTTGGAGACGTGAGCACGGTCACTTGATGCATGGATATTGCAGGGCAGGTCCAGAGCTTTCAGAAACCGTTTCAAGAACTGACTTAGCTGATCTAGTTTTAACGCTAGGACCGAATCATTTATAGCGGCCGACCGCACTGCTCGAGTTGTTCGTTTTCAAAGTCCCGATGCAGATGCGTATTTCAGATATGAGAATGTTTAGACACCCGATATTGTTAAACAGCTCAACAGCTTTTGGAAAATGTAAAAATTGCTTACAATATAATCTTGGCGGCAAGCGTTTTACGGTTTACAGTCAGTTTCGGGAGGCAAACTTTGCTCAATTCGGTCACGTAGGAGACGTGAGCACGGTCATTTGAGGCATGGATATTGCAGGGCAGGTTCAGAGCTTTCAGAAACCGTTTCAAGAACTGACTTAGCTGATCTAGTTTTAACGCTAGGATCGAATCATGTATAGCGGCCGACCGCACTGCCCGAGTTATTCGTTTTCAAAGTCCCGATGCAGACGAGTGTTTCAGAAATGAGAATGTTTAGACACCGGATATTGTTAAACAGCTTGAGAGCTTTCGGAAAATGTAAAAATTGCTTACAAAATAATCTTGGATTTCGCACGGCAAGCGTTTTACGGTTTACAGCCAGTTTCGGGAGGCAAACTTTGCTCAATTCGGTCACGTAGGAGACGTGAGCACGGTCACTTGAGGCGTGGATATTACAGGGCAAGTCCAGAGCTTTCAGAAACCGTTTCAAGAACTGACTTAGCTGATCTAGTTTTAACGCTAGGACCGAATCATTTATAGCGGCCGACCGCACTGCTCGAGTTGTTCGTTTTCAAAGTCCCGATGCAGATGCGTGCTTCAGAAATGAGAATGTTTTGACACCGGATATTGTTACACAGCTAAAAAGCTTTTGGAAAATGTAAAAATTGCTTACACTTTAATCTTGGATTTCACGCGGCAAGCGTTTTACGGTTTACAGCCAGTTTCGGGAGGCAAACTTTGCTCAATTCGGTCACGTTGGAGACGTGAGCACGGTCACTTGAGGCATGGATATTGCAGTAAAGGTCCAGAGCTTTCAGAAACCGTTGCAAGAACTGACTTAGCTGATCAAGTTTTAACGCTAGGACCGAATCATTTATAGCGGCCGACCGCACTGCTCGAGTTGTTCGTTTTCAAAGTCCCGATGCAGATGCGTATCTCAGAATTGAGAATGTTTAGACACCGGATATTGTTAAACAGCTCAACAGCTTTTGTAAAATGTAAAAATTGCTAACAAAATAATCTTGGATTTCACGCGGCAAGCGTTTTACGGTTTACAGCCAGTTTCGGGAGGCAAACTTTGCTCAATTCGGTCACGTAGGAGACGTGAGCACGGTCATTTGAGGCATGGATATTGCAGGGCAGGTCCATAGCTTTCAGAAACCGTTTCAGGAACTGACTTAGCTGATCTAGGTTTAACGCTAGGACCGAATCATTTCTAGCGGCCGACCGCACTATTCGAGTTGTTCGTTTTCAAAGTCCCGATGGAGACGGGTGTTTCAGAAATGAGAATGTTTTGACACCGGATATTGTTAAACAGCTCAAGAGCATTTAGAAAGTGTAAAAATTGCTTAAAAAATTATCTTGGATTTTACGCGGCAAGCGTTTTACGGTTTACAGTCAGTTTCGGGAGGCAAACATTGCTCAATTCGGTCACGTAGGAGACGTGAGCACGGTCACTTGAGGCGTAGATATTACAGGGCAAGTCCAGAGCTTTCAGAAACCGTTTCAAGAACTGACTTAGCTGATCTAGTTTTAACGCTAGGACCGAATCATTTATAGCGGCCGACCGCACTGCTCGAGTTGTTCGTTTTCAAAGTCCCGATGCAGATGCGTATTTCAGATATGAGAATGTTTAGATACCCGATATTCTTAAACAGCTCAACAGCTTTTGGAAAATGTAAAAATTGCTTACAAAATAATCTTGGATTTCACGCGGCAAGCGTTTTACGGTTTACAGCCAGTTTCGGGAGGCAAACTTTGCTCAATTCGGTCACGTTGGAGACGTGAGCACGGTCACTTGAGGCATGGATATTGCAGGGCAGGTCCAGAGCTTTCAGAAACCGTTTCAAGAACTGACTTAGCTGATCTAGTTTTAACGCTAGGACCGAATCATTTATAGCGGCCGACCGCGCTGCTCGAGTTGTTCGTTTTCAAAGTCCCGATGCAGATGCGTATTTCAGAATTGAGAATGTTTAGACACCGGATATTGTTAAACAGCTCAACAGCTTTTGGAAAATGTAAAAATTGCTAACAAAATAATCTTGGATTTCACGCGGCAAGCGTTTTACGGTTTACAGCCAGTTTCGGGAGGCAAACTTTGCTCAATTCGGTCACGTTGGAGACGGGAGCACGGTCTTTTGAGGCATGGATATTGCAGGACAGGTCCAGAGCTTTCAGAAACCGTTTCAAGAACTGACTTAGCTGATCAAGTTTTAACGCTAGGAGCGAATCATTTATAGCGGCCGAGCGCACTGCTCGAGTTGTTCGTTTTCAAAGTCCCGATGCAGATGCGTATTTCAGAATTGAGAATGTTTAGATACCGGATATTGTTAAACAGCTCAACAGCTTTTGGAAAATGTAAAAATTGCTTACAAAATAATCTTGGATTTCGCGCGGCAAGCGTTTTACGGTTTACAGCCAGTTTCGGGAGGCAAACTTTGCTCAATTCGGTCACGTTGGAGACGTGAGCACGGTCACTTGAGGCATGGATATTGCAGGGCCGGTCCAGAGCTTTCAGAAACCGTTTCAAGAACTGACTTAGCTGATCTAGTTTTAACGCTAGGACCGAATCATTTATAGCGGCCGACCGCACTGCTCGAGTTGTTCGTTTTCAAAGTCTCGATGCAGATGCGTGTTTCAGAAATGAGAAAATTTTGGCAATGGATATTGTAAAACAAAACTAAAAACAATTACTTTGCTCAACCGCGACCAAAATCACAAAGAGGAGCAGGTTTAGAGCTTTCACACACCTACAGACAGACGGGTGGTTCGATGACGTACATTCGGACGGACGGACGGATGGACGGACTAACAGATAGACAGATGGAAGGACGGGCGGACTGACAGACAGACAGACAAATGTACGGATTGTGGGATCGATGGACGGAGGGACAGACGGACGGACTGACGACTTGACGGTTAAATAAATTTTAAATTTAAGACTTTAAAGGTACCCCTCTGACATTTTCATTCCAAAATGTAATATCTCGGACACGGCTTAACCGATTTTTATAAAACTTGACTAAAACCATCTCGATTAAACCGGCTTTCAATTGAAAAAAAGCCCCGTCTGAATCCGTCTACCTATTTGGGAGCTACGATGCCACAGACAGACATACAGACACACATGTCAAACTTATAACACTTTCTTTTTGCTTTTATTCTTTTTGCCTCGAGGGTTAAAAAGAAGTGAAATCACACCAAAAACATTTTCATGTAAAATGTTGCCAAGACGGGAGCAACGATCGTATTGTTAAGTTACTTGGCTCTACATGAGATCTGATAACTTTTATAGTATAATGTTCTCGTCTTGGCAACATTTCATATGAAAATGTTTTTGGTGGGGTTATTGATTATTTCAACAAACAAAGTTAAGAATTTCAGTAAATGAGCCCGAGGCCGAATAAATCCTTCAAAACAGTAATAAAAAAATTGCCTTAGGTACATTAAGTAATTTAATGAAAATAATCGATTTATTGATTATATTTGTTTTTATTTTTATGAAACATTCATAGTATGAAATTCAACATACAATGACAATGCAAAGAAAAATCCGCTAAGCAGCTGGTCCAGCTGCTTAACGGATTTTTCTTTGCATTGTCATTGTATATTAAGTAATTTCTTTTTTAAACTCAAGAATAATATCCAATAATCTTATTAAAAACTCGTAACAATTTCGAACCATACGCTGATGGTGTGTATTTACGGCCACCTGAAAATTATTTTTTCCAAAATGAAAAGAATAATACTGGACGATAAAAAAAAATTAAACCTGCGAAAAGAGTAAACGTAAAGCTTATAAGTAAAAATGAAATAAAATCCTAAAATACAATCCAAGAATATTTATTTTTCTTAGGATAGTTTCGTAATGACAAAACACACAATTTTAAATACAGTTTTCTGGAAACAAGGTATCGGAAAAAAATCGTACATGATATAAAAAAAAACCTTTTATTAAAAAATAAAAACGCCTTCATAAAACATAGAATATTTATGCTCTAAAGCCATCTTATCCAGTAATATTCTTTAATAATTGCTTTAGCGGATTATTTTGTTTTTTAGGCGGTTTTACTTTTTTGTTATTTCACAATTTTTGTTATACTTACCCAATTTTAAAGAATTATCCTCCTATAACAATAAACTATTTTTATTCCTATGTATTATTGATTTTTGACCATAACACAAAACAAACAAAGTTAAAAACTTCAGGAAATAAACACAGAGGAACGAATAAATGTTTCAAAATAATAATAATAAATTAATATAAATTTCGATTTCCTTTTGCCCGTGCTTTTTGTATCGCTGGTGGAAGGTAGTGTTAATGTGTCCGTGGTGGTAGTGTTCGTGTTGGTGGCGGTGTTTTTGTTGGGAAACCGGTGTTTTGTTATTTAGGTACGTAGGTAATTGGGGATGGATGAAAATTTCAGGATTGCTTGATTTTTTTTCTGGTGATAGGAATAACCCTTCTTAGTATCTGATAAAAGTTTGAGATTTTTCTTTTGGGTCGTTAATTTTTGAAAAATAAAAACATCTTCCTCCATCACGTTTTAAGCCTAGGACGGCTGATTTTGCGTTTGCCTTGGTTCATCGCATATTTCAGAAAAACATCTGTGGTAAACAATGACATTGACATCTGACAGCTGTCGTCACAGACATAACCTACGGAATTTGGCGGGAAACCGGTGAGAGTGGATCGTGTCGTTAATTGAATTTTAGTTTCTGTGCTTAATGTTATTTGGTGGATAATAAAGATAGTGTATTATACAACAAAATAACGTGAAAGTGCCCAGCAAATGAAGAATTCAAGTGAAAACGTGTATTCCCTCTGTTTGTGACCCCCAAGTATCCGCGGGCTGCTGCTCGCCGTAGCTCGCCGTAAAGTACACTATCGCTTTACGGAAGGCATGAGCAGCTGACAGGACGTGACTAGGACAGACTGACAACTCTGACGGTGACAGGACTTTAATATACAGAAATTTACAAAACACATCAGACGTGGCTGTATGGACTCAGTTCCTTTGCCGATTTCTGAAACACTCGTCTGCATCGGGACTTTGAAAACGAACAACTCGGGCAGTGCGGTCGGCCGCTATAAATGTTTCGGTCCCAGCGTTAAAACTAGATCAGCTAAGTCAATTCTTAAAATGGTTTCTGAAAGCTCTGGACCTGCCCTGCAATACCCATGCCTCAAGTGACCGTGCTCACGTCTCCAACGTGACCGAATTGAGCAAAGTTCGCCTCCCGAAACTGGCTGTAAACCGTAAAACGCTTGCCGCGTAAAATTCAAGATAATTTTGTAAGCAATTTTTACATTTTTCGAAAGCTGTTGAGCTGTTTAACAATATCCGTCGTCTAAACATTCACATTTCTGAAATTCGCATCTGCATCGGGATTTTGAAAACGAACAACTCGAGCAGTGCGGTCGGCCGCTATAAATGTTTCGGTCCTAGCGTTAAAACTAGATCAGCTAAGTCAGTTCTTGAAACGGTTTCTGAAAGCTCTGGACCTGCCCTGCTATAGCCATGCCTCAAGTGACCGTGCTCACGTCTCCAACGTGACCGAATTGAGCAAAGTTTGCCTCCCGAAACTGGCTGTAAACCGTAAAACGCTTGCCGCGTGAAATCCAAGATTATTTTGTTAGCAATTTTTACATTTTCCGAAAGCTCTTGAGCTGTTTAACAATATCCGGTGTCTAAACATTCTCATTTCTGAAACACTCGTCTGCATCGGGACTTTGAAAACGAACAACTCGAGCAATGCGGTCGGCCGCTATAAATGTTTCGGTCCTAGCGTTAAAACTAAATCAGCTAAGTCAGTTCTTGAAATGGTTTCTGAAAGCTCTGGACCTGCCCTGCTATATCCATGCCTCAAGTGACCGTGCTTACGTCTCCAACGTGACCGAATTGAGCAAAGTTCGCCTCCCGAAACTGGCTGTAAACCGTAAAACGCTTGCCGCGTAAAATCCAAGATAATTTTGTAAGCAATTTTTACATTTTTCGAAAGCTGTTGAGCTGTTTAACAATATCCGTCGTCTAAACATTCACATTTCTGAAATTCGCATCTGCATCGGGATTTTGAAAACGAACAACTCGAGCAGTGCGGTCGGCCGCTATAAATGTTTCGGTCCTAGCGTTAAAACTAGATCAGCTAAGTCAGTTCTTGAAACGGTTTCTGAAAGCTCTGGACCTGCCCTGCTATAGCCATGCCTCAAATGACCGTGCTCACGTCTCCTACGTGACCGAATTGAGCAAAGTTTGCCTCCCGAAACTGGCTGTAAACCGTAAAACACTTGCCGCGTGAAATCAAAGATAATTTTGTAAGCAATTTTTACATTTTCCGAAAGCTCTCGAACTGTTTATTAATATTCGGTGTCTAAACTTTCTCATTTCTGAAACACCCGTCTCCATCGGGACTTTGAATACGAACAACTCGAATAGTGCGGTCGGCCGCTATAAATGATTCGGTCCTAGCGTTAAAACTAGATCAGCTAATTCAGTTCCTAAAACGGTTTCTGAAAGCTATGGACCTGCCCTGCAATATCCATGCCTCAAATGACCGTGCTCACGTCTCCTACGTGACCGAATTGAGCAAAGTTTGCCTCCCGAAACTGGCTGTAAACCGTAAAACGCTTGCCGCGTAAAATCCAAGATAATTTTGTTAGCAATTTTTACATTTTCCGAAAGCTCTTGAGCTGTTTAACAATATCCGGTGTCTAAACATTCTCATTTCTGAAACACTCGTCTGCATCGGGACTTTGAAAACGAACAACTCGAGCAATGCGGTCGGCCGCTATAAATGTTTCGGTCCTAGCGTTAAAACTAAATCAGCTAAGTCAGTTCTTGAAATGGTTTCTGAAAGCTCTGGACCTGCCCTGCTATATCCATGCCTCAAGTGACCGTGCTTACGTCTCCAACGTGACCGAATTGAGCAAAGTTTGCCTCCCGAAACTGGCTGTAAACCGTAAAACGCTTGCCGCGTGAAATTCAAGATTATTTTGTTAGCAATTTTTACATTTTCCAAAAGCTGTTGAGCTGTTTAACAATATCCAGTGTCTAAACATTTTCAATTCTGAAATACGCATCTGCATAGGGACTTTGAAAACGAACAACTCGAGCAGTGCGGTCGGCCGCTATAAATGATTCGGTCCTAGCGTTAAAACTAGATCAGCTAAGTCAGGTCTTGAAACGGTTTCTGAAAGCTATGGACCTGCCTTGCAATATCCATGCCTCAAGTGACCGTGCTCACGTCTCCTACGTGACCAAATTGAGCAAAGTTTGCCTCCCGAAACTGGCTGTAAACCGTAAAACACTTGCCGCGTGAAATCAAAGATAATTTTGTAAGCAATTTTTACATTTTCCGAAAGCTCTCGAACTGTTTAACAATATTCGGTGTCTAAACTTTCTCATTTCTGAAACACCCGTCTCCATCGGGACTTTGAATACGAACAACTCGAATAGTGCGGTCGGCCGCTATAAATGATTCGGTCCTAGCGTTAAAACTAGATCAGCTAATTCAGTTCCTAAAACGGTTTCTGAAAGCTATGGACCTGCCCTGCAATATCCATGCCTCAAATGACCGTGCTCACGTCTCCTACGTGTCCGAATTGAGCAAAGTTTGCCTCCCGAAACTGGCTGTAAACCGTAAAACGCTTGCCGCGTAAAATCCAAGATAATTTTGTAAGCAATTTTTACATTTTTCGAAAGCTGTTGAGCTGTTTAACAATATCCGTCGTCTATACATTCACATTTCTGAAATTCGCATCTGCATCGGGATTTTGAAAACGAACAACTCGAGCAGTGCGGTCGGCCGCTATAAATGTTTCGGTCCTAGCGTTAAAACTAGATCAGCTAAGTCAGTTCTTGAAACGGTTTCTTAAAGCTCTGGACCTGCTCTGCAATTTTCATGCCTCAATTGACCGTGCTGACGTCTCCAACGTGACCGAATTGAGCAAAGTTTGCCTCCCGAAACTGGCTGTAAACCGTAAAACGCTTGCCGCGTGAAATCCAAGATTATTTTGTTAGCAATTTTTACATTTTCCAAAGGCTGTTGAGCTGTTTAACAATATCCGGTGTCTAAACATTTTCAATTCTGAAATACGCATCTGCATCGGGACTTTGAAAACGAACAACTCGAGCAGTGCGGTCGGCCGCTATAAATGATTCGGTCCTAGCGTTAAAACTAGATCAGCTAAGTCAGTTCTTGAAACGGTTTCTGAAAGCTCTGAACCTGCCCTGCAATATCGATGCCTCAAATGACCGTGCTCACGTCTCCTACGTGACCAAATTGAGCAAAGTTAGCCTCCCGAAACTGGCTGTAAACCGTAAAACACTTGCCGCGTGAAATCAAAGATAATTTTGTAAGCAATTTTTACATTTTTCGAAAGCTGTTGAGCTGTTTAACAATATCCGTCGTCTATATATTCACATTTCTGAAATTCGCATCTGCATCGGGATTTTGAAAACGAACAACTCGAGCAGTGCGGTCGGCCGCTATAAATGATTCGGTCCTAGCGTTAAAACTAGATCAGCTAAGTCAGTTCCAAAAACGGTTTCTGAAAGCTATGGACCTGCCCTGCAATATCCATGCCTCAAACGACCGTGCTCACGTCTCCTACGTGACCGAATTGAGCAAAGTTTGCCTCCCGAAACTGGCTGTAAACCGTAAAACGCTTGCCGCGTAAAATCCAAGATAATTTTGTAAGCAATTTTTACATTTTTCGAAAGCTGTTGAGCTGTTTAACAATATCCGTCGTCTATACATTCACATTTCTGAAATTCGCATCTGCATCGGGATTTTGAAAACGAACAACTCGAGCAGTGCGGTCGGCCGCTATAAATGATTCGGTCCTAGCGTTAAAACTAGATCAGCTAAGTCAGTTCCAAAAATGGTTTCTAAAAGCTCTGGACCTGCCCTGCAATATCCATGCCTCAAGTGACCGTGCTCACGTCTCCTACGTGACCAAATTGAGCAAAGTTTGCCTCCCGAAACTGGCTGTAAACCGTAAAACACTTGCCGCGTGAAATCAAAGATAATTTTGTAAGCAATTTTTACATTTTCCGAAAGCTCTCGAACTGTTTAACAATATCCAGTGTCTAAACTTTCTCATTTCTGAAACACCCGTCTCCATCGGGACTTTGAAAACGAACAACTCGAATAGTGCGGTCGGCCGCTATAAATGATTCGGTCCTAGCGTTAAAACTAGATCAGCTAAGTCAGTTCCTAAAACGGTTTCTGAAAGCTATGGACCTGCCCTGCAATATCCATGCCTCAAATGACCGTGCTCACGTCTCCTACGTGACCGAATTGAGCAAAGTTTGCCTCCCGAAACTGGCTGTAAACCGTAAAACGCTTGCCGCGTGAAATCCAAGATTATTTTGTTAGCAATTTTTACATTTTATAAAAGCTGTTGAGCTGTTTAACAATATCCGGTGTCTAAACATTTTCAATTCTGAAATACGCATCTGCATCGGGACTTTGAAAACGAACAACTCGAGCAGTGCGGTCGGCCGCTATAAATGATTCGGTCCTAGCGTTAAAACTAGATCAGCTAAGTCAGTTCTTGAAAGGGTTTCTGAAAGCTCTGGACCTGCCCTGCAATATCCATGCCTCAAGTGACCGTGCTCACGTCTCCTACGTGACCAAATTGAGCAAAGTTTGCCTCCCGAAACTGGCTTTAAACCGTAAAACGCTTGCCGCTTGAAATCAAAGATAATTTTGTAAGCAATTTTTACATTTTCCGAAAGCTCTCGAACTGTTTAACAATATCCAGTGTCTAAACTTTCTCATTTCTGAAACACCCGTCTCCATCGGGACTTTGAAAACGAACAACTCGAATATTGCGGTCGGCCGCTATAAATGATTCGGTCCTAGCGTTAAAACTAGATCAGCTAAGTCAGTTCTTGAAACGGTTTCTGAAAGCTTTGGACCTGCCCTGCAATATCCATGCCTCAAATGACCGTGCTCACGTCTCCTACGTGACCGAATTGAGCAAAGTTTGCCTCCCGAAACTGACTATAAACAGTAAAACGCTTGCCGCGTGAAATCCAAGATTATAATTTAAGCAATTTTTACATTTTCCAAAAGCTTTTGAGCTGTGTAACAATATCCGGTGTCTAAACATTCTCAATTCTGAAATACGCATCTGCATCGGGACTTTGAAAACGAACAACTCGAGCAGTGCGGTCGGCCGCTATAAATGATTCGGTCCTAGCGTTAAAACTAGATCAGCTAAGTCAGTTCCTAAAACGGTTTCTGAAAGCTATGGACCTGCCCTGCAATATCCATGCCTCAAATGACCGTGCTCACGTCTCCTACGTGACCGAATTGAGCAAAGTTTGCCTCCCGAAACTGGCTGTAAACCGTAAAACGCTTGCCGCGTAAAATCCAAGATAATTTTGTAAGCAATTTTTACATTTTTCGAAAGCTGTTGAGCTGTTTAACAATATCCGTCGTCTATACATTCACATTTCTGAAATTCGCATCTGCATCGGGATTTTGAAAACGAACAACTCGAGCAGTGCGGTCGGCCGCTATAAATGTTTCGGTCCTAGCGTTAAAACTAGATCAGCTAAGTCAGTTCTTGAAACGGTTTCTGAAAGCTCTGGACCTGCTCTGCAATTTCCATACCTCAATTGACCGTGCTCACGTCTCCTTCGTGACCAAATTGAGCAAAGTTTGCCTCTCGAAACTGGCTGTAAACCGTAAAACGCTTGCCGCGTAAAATCCAAGATTATTTTGTAAGCAGTTTTTGCATTTTCCGAAAGCTCTTGATCCGTTTAACAATATCCAGTGTCTAAACTTTCTTATTTCTGAAACACGCGTCTCCATCGGTACTCTAAAAACGAACAAGCAGTGCGGTCTGCCGCTATAAATGTTTCGGTCCTAGCGTTTAAATTAGATCAGCTAAGTCAGTTCTGGAAACGGTTTCTGAAAGCTCTGGACCTGTCCTGCAATATCCATCCCTCAAGTGACCGTGCTCACGTCTCCAACGTGAACAAATTGAGCAAAGTTTGCCTACTGAAACTGGATGTAAAACTTTCACTTTTTGGGTTAAACTAAAGCTTTGCTTGATTTGACTTATAATGTTTTTTTTTAATTATCACTATTTATCCATTTTAAAGGTGTGAAAGTTGAAAGGTAAATCAGACTTCTTCATTTGGTCGGGTTATAGTCGGCCGCTATATTTTGGCCGCTAACTTCACACCGGTGACACATGGCTTGAGAGATTTTTAATTTAATACCAAATTAAGAGAGCGACAAGCAAGTAAATAAGTTTTTGTTATAAATTGAATAGAAGCTGCTTCTTGTATAAATTTACGAGTTTCTTATAGGTAAGTTTAATAAAAAAAACTACACTTTTTGTTGACTGCACTTGCACAGCTCGACAGTTGTAAATGGGTCAAATTTAACTTGCAAAATTTGACCTAAACTAACATACCAGAGTTACAAACAATCAAACATTGCTAGCAGGTAAATGAAAAGGTTTCAAAAAGGGCGTCGTGTCACCTAGACGTTTTGCGTCTCGCTCTCGAGGTAACATTATGCACACAAGCGCAAGAGTGCAATAGAATTACGATGGCGTCGCGCATGCGTACCCGGGCCAGAAGATCATTATTGTAGAGCGTCTATCACACACGTTTTTCGCAATTCGAAGACGGTAAAACAAAATAGGTATGTTTATTATGTTTTCCTCATAGAAGCTAACACAGATTTAAAATGTCTTAGTCTTGATTTAAAACGTGTGCGAATTTGAAAGTTAAATTTCTAATCTTAAAAAAAATATTCCGACGAATTGAGAACCTCCTCCTTTTTTTGAAGTCGGTTAATAAACCCGCGGTGATTACACCGACCGCGGGTTTCGCGAAGGAAACAAAAATCACCCTATAAAAATAAATCCGTGTAAAATCCATTTAACCGTACTTGGGCGGTTTTTAGTGAATAAGCTGTAACAATAATCTCCGAGTTAAACCGCGGACAGACAGACAGACTGACAGTATGACGAAACTAAGTATAAGGGTTTAGTTATTGCCATTTTGGCTACGGAACCCTAAAAAGGCTGGTATGGTGATGGACTAATTCTGGGACCCCTATACATCCCTTTGTAATTCAAATATTCACAGATATTTCACCTGGAGACTCTATACATCTCCTGCTCAATTAAAACGTGCCAGTAAAGTAAAGTGTTCTTGTTTTGCTGTCTAATAAAAAAAAATTACACTTGTTTCTAAAATACGGTTTTTTTTTCTCTTTAATTTTTAATGATAGAATGAGGTTTATTTGTGTAATTTATCTGTGGTTACGTATTGTAAGAGATAATGTAACTTGTTTTTAGAAAAAATGACTTTGTGCCAAGTTTCTTGCGGCGCATTCTTCTTGGCAATCATGGTCTTTCCGAAAGCGCTGGTAGACTCAAAAAAAATTACGTGCATAAGAGCATTTAACTGCCTATTTGCTGAATAAAATTTCGAATTTTGAATTTGAATTTGACTGATGAATGATGGAGCATAATACGGTATATACCAAACACAAAATTATCACGATAGTATTTTATTTACTAGTATTTTTGTTGTTAACGTGAAGATGTTGGGGGTTAAAGTCACTCGCGTCCGTAGACCCTACATGTGACCCCTGGGTGGTGCCAAATGAGTGACAATATAGAGTGGTAGAGCCATGCTGCTTTGCAGCACGAATTGGGCCGGCTCGCCCGGTGTAATACCACCCTCACACTGAGCGTCCGCGTGAAACAACAGTACTCGTTGCTTTTGTGTTTCGTCTGATGAGTGTGGGCCCCGGAGGCCTTATCCCCCCCCCCCTTTTACTCCAGTATGGCAGCGGAATTTAAAAGAAGAAGAAGAAGGAAGGAGGTACCGCCACCTCTGTTGGAGGAGAATCCCCCCCCTGACGATTTGTGTTCAGGCTGCCCTTCGTATTTTGATGTGGGCAAAATCCCGCTCGGTACTGGTTGCAGGGGCATGAAAAGACGGGCACCACAGGCATCCCCTCCTACGTTCTGTGTGGACTTTTGCAACATAAGAGGAATCCACACTAACCTTAATGCTGTCCATCACCACCTCGAGACAGCGAAGCCAGCCCTGTTATTTTTAACCGAGACGCAGATATCCCCTCCTTCTGACATCACCTACCTGGGCTACCCGGGTTACAGCGTGGAGCACTCTTTTGTGCCTCGCGCTGGGGTCTGTGTGTACATCAGGGGGGATATGTGCGTCCGTCGCCTCAACAGCCTCAAAGTAGGGGACCTGTCAGTTATGTGGCTGCGCGTAGACTGTGACCACCATCCTCGCATCTACGCCTGCCTCTACAGGTCCCATACCGGTAATGCCGTAACGGTAAACTGACCGGCTCGTTGAACAAGTCCAATCGGTGACTGATTCCCTCATACAACAGATCCCCTCCGCTGAAGTCATAATTTTGGGCGACTTCTATGCCCATCACGCCGATTGGCTTGGGTCTCGCTCAACAGACCATGCGGGGAGATCTGTCCATGACTTTGCTCTGGCCTACGGTCTGACTCAACTGGTTGCCTCGCCCACGAGGATTCCAGACGTGGTCGATCAAGATCCTTCTTTGCTGGACCTCTTGCTGACTTCCCATCCAGACACGTACCGGGTCTCTGTTGATGCACCACTTGGCTCATCTGATCATTGTCTAGTTCGTAGCAATGTGCCTCTCACAAGACCTACTCGTTCGCAATATGAAACTACCCGCCGTGTCTGGCATTATGGTTCAGCGGACTGGGACGGGATGCGCGCATTCTTTGCGTCCTACCCCTGGTTGCAGGTCTGTTTTTCATCACCTAATCCGGACGCTAGCGCTTGCGCCGACTCTGTCACTGATGCGATCCTACAGGGGATGGAATTATTCATTCCCAACTCCTTGGTCCACATCAGTGGTAGGTCCCAACCGTGGTTTGGCCGTTCATGCAGATTGGCATCCCGCCAGAAGCAAGAATGTTACCAGTCATGGGCAAAGGCGGTAGCGTCTCAGGATCCTAACACTGGCGCGCACAAAAAGAAACTAAATGCTGCCTGCAGATCGCTAAAGAAAAACATTGCCAAAGCGAAGGCATTGGTCATTAGCAGAATTGGCGAGAGACTAATGCGTCTTCCTTCGGGTAGTTGTGCATTCTGGTCGCTCGCCAAAGCTGTCCTTGGGAATTTTTGTCGGCCATCTTTTCCATCTTTGAGCGCAGGTGATAGTTCCGTGGCACATTCTGAGAAAGCCGATCTTTTGGGCTCCCTTTTCGCATCTAACTCGACTTTGGATGACAGGGGTAATACGCCACCTACCATCCCGCGTTGTGCACATTCTGTGCAGAACATTCGGTTCTTGCAGAAGACTGTCCACAAAGCACTTTTTTCTCTCGATATCCATAAGTCGAGAGGTCCTGATGGGATCCCTCCAATTGCGCTCAAGACGTGCGCTCCTGAGTTGGCCCCGGTGCTTACGCGTCTTTTCCGGCTTTCTACTCCTCTGGCGTCGTCCCGTGTTCATGGAAGACAGCTCTCGTGCAGCCAATCCCTAAAAAGGCGATCGCTCGGACCCGTCCAATTACAAACCAATAGCCATCACCTCTTTGCTCTCCAAGGTAATGGAGTCGATCATTAACCGCCAGCTCTTGGGGTATCTTGAAGAGAGCCAGTTGATTAGTGACCGCTAATACGGCTTTCGCCGTGGTCGCTCGGCTGGCGATCTCTTGGTTTACCTTACACATCGTTGGGCTATGGCGATCGAGCGCAAAGGGGAAGCCTTGGCGGTCAGTTTGGACATAGCGAAAGCCTTTGATAGGGTCTGGCATAGGGCTCTGCTCTCTAAGCTTCCTGCGTATGGGCTACCTGGGAAATTGTGCTCTTGGGTAACCAGTTTTCTTTCAGATCGGAGCATCAAAGTTGTAGTCGACGGCTCGTGCTCTGACTTAAAACCTGTGAACTCTGGTGTCCTACAAGGTTGCGTTCTGTCTCTCACATTATTTCTTCTTCACATCAATGATATGTTGCGTGACAGCAACATTCATTGCTATGCTGATGATAGTACTGCGGACGCGCTTTATACCGGTCGAGCTAATATATCCAGGGAGCACGTCAATGAAAGCCGGAACATACTTGTGTCTCAAATTGAGATCATGCTTAAGCATGTTACAGATTGGGGTAGACTTAACTTAGTCCAATTTAACCCCCAAAAGGCACAAGTATGCGCGTTTACCGCTAAAAGGGATCCCTTTGTTGTATCGCATTGCTTTGAAGGAACCTCCCTTAATGCCAAGTCGTCCATTGGAATGTTGGGAGTCGACATTTCGAGTGATGTTCAGTATCGTGGTCATTTGGAAGGCAAAGCTAAATTAGCTTCTAAAAAATTGGGGGTGCTTAATAGAGCGGGACTCTACTTCTCGCCAGCCCGTCGCCTACAGCTCTATAAGGCGCAGGTCAGGCCGCATATGGAGTACTGTTCCCATCTCTGGGAACCTAAGTACCAAATCCTTCCATTTGACCGCATCCAACGTAGAGCTGCTCGATTTGTCGATAACCAGGCCCTCTCTGGTCGGCTCGATCCACTGGCTATGCGGAGGGATGTGGTCTCTCTGCATTTTGTACCGCATTTATCATGGGGAGTGTTCTGATGAACTGTTTGGGTTGTTGCCTGCAGCTAAGTTCCACCACCGTACTTCGCGAAATCGTCTATCCTTCCATCCTCACCACCTTGACGGTTGGCAGTCTAGCATTGTCCGATTTAAGCGGAACTTTTCCCTCGCACGACGAAGATATGGAATCAGCTTCCTGCGGCAACATTCCCGGAGCGATACAGCTTAGGGATCTTTAAAAAACGAGCCTACCCTAAAGGGCTGGTAACGCACCCGTGATTCCCCTCGTGTTGCAGGTGTCCATGGGCGGCGGTGATTGCTTTACATCAGGTGACCCGCCTGCTCGTTTGCCCCCTCTTATATATAAAAAAAAAAAGATATGAGTAAGAAAATGGACGTGATCTTAGGTATTTGAAGGTTATCGTCGAATTGATGGAAAGCAGAGACTAGTATTATAAAGACTGCCAATCTCCATACTAACTTGCGTAGCTCTGAAATATAAGGTTCACTAAATGGCGTTGTTTAGCCGGGGTATTACTCCCATACATGCTAAACAACGCCATCTAGTGAACCTTATATTTCGGAGCTACGCAAATTAGTATGGAGATTGGCAGTCTTTATCATTACTTGTCTCTGATGGAAAGCAACTCGGGTCAGTAACGGGTAACGGGCCACAGTACAATCGTTTACTTGTGAGTTTTTATTTAAGGGTTATTCTCAAACTCGCACACATCGCACTTGAAATTTATTATGAGATTTTCGGTGAAGGAAACCATCGGAGGAAACCTGCACACAGCTACGAAACGCTTTAATGGTGTGCGTGAAGTTCCAATCTGCACGGGCTGGCATGGAAACTACCTTTTGAGAGGAGGCCATTGACTAAAGCAGGTGGACGTTAAATAAGTTTTTTTTTATTCGAAACTTGAAAATGTGTGACTAAGTCGATATCCAAAGTTGCAGAAATAATGTCACATTTTTCTTTACGGAAGCTTAGGAGATAAGGTAAGGTAATTTTTAGCAGCATTTTGGTACTGTCCATAAAATAGCACAACATATTCAGCTTCTTTGGCAAAACATTTGTTAAGAATATTATTGAAACAGAAATAACGTGTTTTACTACAAATATTCCAAAATGTTAATTTGAATGCATGATGCATTCAAATGAACATTCGGTACGGGCTATATAGGTACTCGACAGTTTTACGTGAGTGATCCGGTTTATTTCACTATGACATATATTTATATCCCTACCTACCTATTTTAAAGTCAAAACGGTTAACAAATGTTTACTTATACGTTCAATGGAGTGGAGTTCTGATATTAAAAGCGTTTGAAAAGTAGTTTTTATTTTTAAAAAAAAGATAAAAATAAACAAAAAACATTATCTTATTTTATCGTCTTTCTAAAGTCACCTACTAACAACTAAGTAAATAGACGAGTCAAAAAAGAATATTTTTTATCGTTTCAACAATAAATAAACAGAGCAATCTTTGGCGCAACTAGGTATGCTAGCCCGGAGTATACAATACAATATTGATTCTTAATCATAAATAAGTATAAATACTTAATGCGTTACGTTACTGAATGAATAATTAAGTATTTTTTAATTCATATAAGTAGATAGCGACACTAAGTAAGTAAAGGTTCAGGTTATGGAAATGTCCATTCTATCAATGTTTGTTCAAGCAATAACTTCGTGTCATTTTAATTAATATAGAGCAATTACTGTACAAGTTTGCTCACTAAATAAATTTAGTGTTTTTATCACCTTACACAGCATTCTTACACAGCTGCTTATATTTTGAGGATTTCATCTGATTAACTTGACAGAAAAAAATGTAACAACGTAATCAAGTTTTAGATCTTGCTACAACTACTTACTTTTGCAAGGACCATAAAAATGTTCACTAGTCAATCATTTACTTTGTATTCTTGTAGAGACATAGAGTAACAAGGAAAAATCACTCATCCGACAGTTTGCTAAAATAAAATAAAGTGCCCTAATTATTAACTGAACACTACATAAAAAAAAGTCAGCGGAAACACACATAAGGTCTTCTATAATTAATTCCAATACTCATACTTGACTCGGCTCAATGAAATTCTAATGGGCTTATTAAATGCCTTTTAAGGTCCAATTGAATATTTATCGCACACGAGATTCTTTATCGCACACTCGGACAATAGTCACCCCGAGTCCAAGCGTACATTGTCTTCTATATAAAGTGACCCGGGATGGACGGAGCTTCAGTTGACATTCGTCTTTGCCGCGTAAACAGTTGTTTTTTTTTTAATTAGTGCTTCTACGATGCTGTGGAAACTTGCTTTCGTTGCCGTACTGGCTGTTGGTAAGTTTATTAAAATTAATAAAAAAGAGAAAATTTTCGCTAGTTTTTGAAAAAAAAACAGAACCAACAGTAAACAATGTACTTAGGTACTTAAGACAAAAGAAGGTACAGGTCACATCTTATTTGAAACTAAACGTGCGTCAATAAAAATAGTATAGGTATTAGAGGGGGGGCATTCGGTTTTAGATTTAGATGATGCCTGGGTTAACCTGTTTAGTTAAATACCCTTTCAACGTGCTTTTTCGGCCTGAATTTATTTCACTTTAAAGGAACTAATAAATTAAATAAATATTACCGTGTTACAAACAAATCTCACTAGTCAATTTCGACCGCTATAAACTGGTCTGATGAATATTGGTAATTGAGCAAGATGACAAAGATGAGAAACAACTCCGACGTCGTAGGTACAAAAACCAAAACATATGAAAAAAAAAATCTGAACAGAATTTTAGTTCAGTTTCAAATTCCTTGTTACCCATACCCAGTGTTCTAAAAATATATTGACTGGTAAGTATAAGTCCTGAAACATTTTTCGCATTCTAAAATTTTAATGAAAATACATGAGTAGATTACACGTTTTACACTATAGATACGCTAAAGATCGTGTATAACAGTATAACGAGTACAACATAGAACATAAGTTTATGGCTAAGACAGCCAAGGCTGGCGTCCCCCTTGCATTGAGTTGGGTTCCGCCCATTTACCAATTTACCTCTTCAAGTGGTTCGTCCACTCGCTGTCCTATCATGCGGTCGTTGTTAGAATGTTAGGGTTCCGTACGATTTTAGTGAAACTCTTACAACTGATTTCCTCAGCAACCACTATTGAAAAAAATCGTTTAAATTTTCGGGATAAAAAAAAAGGTTTTTTTGGAATTTGTCATATTATTCTATTAAGTGTATTAAAATAAAAGATGTCTCCAGGCCTCTATTTCACCATCTTTACAATTGTCAGTTTTATATGACAATTCGATCTACATTTCATTGACAATATGAAGCGCTCTAAAACAAAAGCTCTTCAAGTCAGCAGTTGACACCGAACTGTCATTGAAAACTGAAAATTGTAAAGTTGGTGAAATAGGGGCCAGTAAGTACCTATTGTTATTTTATATGTTTAAAAAATGTTGGTGTGGGTATTTGTGGTATCGCATCGTTATCAGACAAAATAACATAAACTAAGTTTCATATTATAATATTTTTTCGGTAACATTAAGCGCGCGGTTGTTTTATGCGGAAATCGCAGCGTTAGACGCATGCGATCGAGTTTTCCCATGTTTGTTCAATGGTGCGTTCACCGCGTAAAACAATGTTTGGTACCTAATTAATTAGATTATCTGACGTAAAATGTTGTACGTCAAACGCATCGCGTTTAATGTAGCGTTTTTTCGCATAAAACAACCGCGCTTTAGTCCTTGATGTTGACCCAAACAAGTGTGACCTACCTAACAGTACTGAGTGTGACAGGGGAGGGTTCTAAAAATTCTCAAATTTGGTGTAACATAAACATAATTCAAAGGTGGCCCTTTTTGTAGGGAGACTGGCGTGCACTTTTCATTCGTGCCGCTACGTGAATGCTGTGCCTTATAAGACGCCCACGTGTCACATAACGACCGCCCGATTAAATAAGTCGGGTTTGTTGACCTTTAAAAGCCAGCCCCTATCACCGCGACCTCTATTGAATGTAAAGAAATCTTCGTCCGTTATCTAAATATCCAACTATCAAGTTGTTATTTACTACTCCAAAAGAATGAAACTTTTTCTGTAGGTACGTTAAAGTAAAATATTATCTAAAATCTTCTTTGGTGTAGCAATATTTGGCTGGTATTGTCTATTTTCTTTAAAAAAAGAGGAATTGATAATTTTCAGTTAGATGCCTCAACTTGAATTCAAAATACGAACGCCTCCAATCGCACAGTTAGGTAGGTATTCTTATAAAAAGGGACCCAAAGTTTTCGCTTAGCGGTATTAATACTACTACCTATTAACCCATAGGTAAATTTGACTACATATATTAAAATACTATATTTCCTTACAGGAGTGTTGGGAGAGTATAAAGTGACCGACGAGCAACGGCAGCAGCTCAAAGACTTCATTACCCTGGTCTGCAAGAAGTCCAACGCTGAAGACAAGGCTCCACAGGTTGAGGTGCGTAATAATTGATAAATATACCACCATAATATGCAAACCACCTCGTCAGCCAATTCCTTACTTTCCGGACCCCGGCAATAATGTACTATTCCTCAATGAAAAATCCCTGCTTGCCTATCCATTAATGAAAACATCCCGCTGTTTCCTCTACGCCGTATTGGAGGTTGCGTCGTACAATCCCAAATACCTACTCTAACCAATACGATCCCGCGGGATCACAAATTAGCGAATGGGAACAAATGATAACGCAATTTTATTTATTATGTTGCAGACTGCCGTCACGACATTCACGGAATGTGTCAAGGGTCTCATTGATGGGGACACTCTCCAGCGAGAAATCGAGGAGGCCAAGCCCAACGGCGCCCTGGACGAGGTCTTCAAGAAGTAAGTTTTTCCTAAGAGAGGAAATTTGGAGCAAGGGGAGAAACCCATTACGATTTTTTAACCACATTCGACGAAATAACTTACCGGCAACACCTAAATGTCTATAGCCTATCCGTCCCCAAATAAATCTTGACCCACCACGGAACCTTTCATAATAAACGTCATAGTGACATGGGTTATGTTTACTATGAAATGGTTTCGTGGTGGATAAGAAATAAGTCTTAGATTGTACATTAAGGTAGCTAACAGTACCTCGGCCAAGTACTTAGTACTCGGTATCTACAAAAACTAGCTTTTCATTAAAAAAAACCGCATCGAAGTCAGTCCATCCGTTTGGGAGCTATGCCACAGACAGATACACATATGTGAAACTTATAACACCCCTTAAAAAAGGATAGGCAAAGGTTGCTCCTAGAATTAAAGATTGTTTCTCTATAAAAGTACCTACTTGGGATACAAAAGGAATGCTCCGAGCCACATGAAATCGTGATTTATTGTGCTGCTAATAGGTAGGCACGAATTTCGAAAGTCTTTTTTTCTGGTCCAACTGTGGTCAACTTTAAACAGTAGATAGTGTAAAGTGCTAAACCATTTCAAAGGTACTGCGCAAAGTCGCCGCAGCTGAAAGCGTGTATCCACGCCGCAACGGCGGGCGTGACCCCGTGCCTTCCGACAGAGTTCCGCGACCACGTGGCCGTCGCCAACAATGCCACCGACAAACTGCTCGACTTCGCCTGCTACAAGGATGGCGACAGGATAGCTTGTAAGTGAAACAGCGAAAGTTTAAAGGTTCGAATTGCTCGATTTAGTGTGGGAAAGGCTACAATAGAGAGATCTCTCTCCCGGCAGATGTTATGCCTAGGACCGAAGTCCGAAGGAAGAGAGTTGGAAGGGTGTTGTAACTGACTTCAGAAATTTCTGCCATTGGGCAGGTATTCATGAACGTCACTCATGCCTCCATTAGTTAAAATAGGTTCTGTCTTCTTCTTACTAACGGAAATGTCAGTGTGACAAAAAAGGACAAACGAACTTTTAACGGCATTTTAGTTAAAATAGGTTTACGAGTATAAATAAAAGGGTTAGTCAGTGTAATTTGGAACAGCACTTGGAAGTTATTACGTTCGATGGCTAGATGGCGCTGGGAGTCGCTGCAAGTTCTACTGCAAGGCAGATGGCGCCTAGGTCGCTACAAAGTGTATGGGTCTTGTATGGGTATGGAACGTGACATGAAATGTCATGGCACTGGGTTCGATCCCCAGACTAGGCCATTTTTTCTGGTTTTCTGTGTAGATATTCTGGTTTGTGTAAGTAGGTATTTAGAACATTATAATTTTTCAAGGCATTATCGAATTTATACTTTACGAAGTTCAAGACACGAGTCCGTACTGTTCCTGGCACTCGCTGTATGCAATGTGTGCGATCTACAACTTTTTGGTACTTACCTGTTATTATTTGGTACCAGGGTAGTACCTACTGGCGACTTTGACCTTTATGAAAATCATTCGAAGAGTTTTTTTTATATCGACATCGACAGTCAAACCGTCACTTAAACTGAACTACGTTTAAAAAGCTGCTATGAAAATGCACGATAATAGCTATAGGTACCTACATTACCTATTTTTAGTTAGCTGGTAGAGATCCCTTTTTAAGGATCAGCTTGCCTTTGTACCTTTTTGTTTCTGTGTATTTGTATTTTTCATGTTTTAGTATGTAATAATTATTTACATAAGTACATACCTACCTAACATACATAGGTAACAGCGACTTCTACTACCTCGTTCCTTTTTCCCTATTACTGAGCAGAGGCCCGAATACGAATATTCGAAACCTGCGTCACGTAAAATCGAATAGTAAATGTTATCGAGTTTGTATGACGTTTGGAGCAGCGCACGCCCGTGAGCGTATTTGTAACTAATATTTAGTATGAGGTTTCTCGACCTCGATACGATAACCGTAACGTTACGCAGGATTCGAAAACTCGTGCTCGACCCTCAGTGACGTGATGATTCAATAATTATGAAAGCGCCCATTGAATTCATTTGTCTTTATTGCCATGAAATAAGTACCTCATAAAAAACACCTTTTCCAGTGTTCATCGCCGAAGAGGGTCCTCAGTGCTTCAAAGAAAAGGCAAACGAGATCCGCGACTGCGTCAACAGCCTCAAGAGTACCTTCACAACCGTTCAATCTGTTACCGCCCTGACCACTGCGGTAAGTTACCTACATGCACGGAGGGGGTAATTTTAATTACCCCATTGAGGTAAATACTGAGAGGTATAGATCTAAGAAAGGAAAGTTCAGACCTAAATTACCAATTTATTGAATAATTTATTGAATCAGGCGTTACTTTGCGGAAGTCCATATTTATGAACTAAAAAACAATTACACTAATGACAAATAGTTATATCTGTGCGGCAAATGTATGTTTCCATGCAACACCACCGCCTCCACTGCTACACGAATCAACACATGCCACACAGACCCAACTATCACCACCACCACTATACTAAACGCTGACGCGTTTGGGCACTCCCCACGAGGCCATTTACGAAGCACAACAACAACCGCTCAACATGCCACCACTTCCACTACCCAGTAGTAGTGGTGGTGGTGATAGTTGGATCTGTGTGGCATGTGTTGATTCGTGTAGCAGTGGAGGCGGAGGTGTTGCATGGAAACATACATTTGCCGCACAGATATAACTATTTGTCATTAGTGGTCGCGGCTGAGCAAAGTAATTGTTTTTTAGTTTCTAAATTACCAACTATAATATCATCTACAAAACGCGCCGAATTTGTGCTCGGCTTTTTAGGCATCTAACGTGGAAAAGGTCGCAATCGCTACCATCATTTCAGTCTGTCAAACGGTACAAGAAGGCGGTAGGAAGAGACGGAGAATAGCGTTGGCTCAAATTGTTTTTTATACTAAAAGGAATACAAACGAGCAAGTGGGTCACATGGCATAAGAATAAATAATAACATAGTAGAACGGAATCTCTTTTAACCGAATCCAAAACGCCGCCATTTATATATCTACTTCTCCCTTCACGTCGTTACACCCCTCTGTCATCCAGGCGTGTTGCTAGGGTTGCTTGCTATTAAATGTTAGGTACTTACGTCTAAAGATAATATCACTAAGATATAAGTTTTTCTTTACTTTGAGATGATTATTTTATTCAAATTTTACAAAATATGAGATTTATAAATCATTACATAATTATAGACACTTCTAAATAAGAAGTGCCATACCAAATGAAGCCATTTAAGGTGATTTTAAGTAAGTATTACTTACCTACAAATATAAAATAAAATACATACAGGCTCACGTAAAACTATTACAACCAGATTATAAACAACCTAACCCGTTGCGGCGACGCCGGCCGTGATAGCCTGACTGAGTAGTCTGTTTAACGAATACTCTAATATCGTGACCTTGAGCCCGTCCGGAGCGGGAGTTTCCGTTCTACTATGTTATTATTTATTCTTATGCACATGGTAAGTGATCATCACTGCCCATAGATACCCGCAACCCCAGGAGTTTGCAGATGCGTTGCCAACCTAGAGAGCTAAGATGAAAATGCCTCTTGTGCCCGTAATTACACCGGCTGTCTTACTCTCCACGCCGGAACACAACAGTGCAAGCACTGCTGCTTAGCGGCAGGATTACCGAGTAAGATGGTGGTAGCGATCCGGACTACTAAACCAGTGAAACTTAACTAGTGACTTACACGGAATTAGCCCTTCTGCGTATGCAAATTTGGCAAGTCATTTGTACGTTACGTTTAGTAAACTATGGTCCGATTCCCGCGTTATTGGTAAATCATAGGATCAATTTTATTAATAATAATATAACATTTTATAACTCATGAATTCGTCTACACAGGAGCGTTGCAAGAAGTTCGACGAGACAGCCGCATGCGTGGTGACAAAACTGGAGGGTTGCAACACCCCCACCCCCGCGAACATGGTGGAGTCGCTTCTCAAGTTCGTGCGCACTGTCACGCCTTGTAACGCCATACCGGTAAGCGCCATCTCTTGTTTCAATGCCAAACTATTTCTGTTTAGGGTTCCGAAGACAAGAAGGGGACTACTACGAAATCCGAAAATCGAATCCGTATCATATCGTTCCGCTCACTCTCGTGAGCGGGACGGCACGACACGAAGTTCGAATTTTGTACTTCTTCGTACTATAAGGCCAAGGCCAGGCCTAGTATGATAAGAATCTGCGTGCATCCGTTCGTATGTCACTAAAATGGAACTATTAGTGCCCTAAGCACGACTTGTCGAATCCTGCGTCACGTAAACTCGAATAGTAAACTATAACGAGTTTGTATGACGTTTGGAACAGCGCCCGCCCGTGAGCGTATTTGGAACTAAAATTTTGTATGAGATTTCTCGATCTCGATACGATAACCGTAACGTAACGCAGGATTCGACAAGTCGTGCTTAGGGCACTGTTCAAAAATAACATTGTAGAAATAAGTTAATGAACCTTGTTTTTACTTTTTACAGAAGACGAATTAGACGGATCTAGCAAGGCTGTGATATGCGCAGGTAAGCAGGTATGCAGGTTTGCGGAACAGTGCCATTACAAAATTTACCATAATAAAACTAATGAATAAAGGGATTATGATTATGAATTTGCATTTGGGTCTTTTATTTTATGATGAAGTCCCATTTAGGCCCTGGCTTATTAGACCTACGCGGCACCCGACCAGCTCCGGCTGTCATCTCATCGGTTCGCCTCGCCTCAAGTTCATATTATAAAGACCACTGAGGCGAGGCGGTACTGCCCCTAAACTACGAAATTCGAAGTTCGTATCGTGTCGTCCCGCTCACTCTCGTATTAAATAATATTAGCTTGAGGGACGGCACGATACGAAGTTCGAATTTTGCACTTCGTAGTCGGGGGGCTGGTCACGTAGCTACGGTAGTTTGTCTCGCTTCGTTACTCAATGACTGAGTTATTACCCGACTGCCCAAGAAGAGTTGTTATTGAGCGTACCTATGTATACACGTCTAATTCTTTGGCACGCTGTACAGCCTATACCGTTTGACGGATAAGGTGTCATTGGATTCGTCTCAGTTGTGGGAGTGGACCTCTTGGTTTTAAAATTAGTCGGTAATAATTAAACAACCAAATAAATTATACCAACCCACCCTCGTTTATTTGATCTGTAAGTTTCACTTTCACCTACGTTACAGTTATCACATGAAAACTATCTTATCCTTATCACGAATGTACCCAAAAATAATTTAATATTAAATATAGTAAGTATGAAAATGAAACTAATGTTAAGAAGCTACCCGAAGACAGTCCATTTAAAAATGTTTTATTTTTAGTAAGTATCAGCTTTGAATATACCGTCCAATCCAAATAAAAAATGAAGTAGGTAAGTACAACATTAAAAAAAATGTTTACAAATTTACTTACTTTTATATCGGTATTATGGACGGCTTATAAAATAGAGTATTAATAAGTTCTTAACAAGAAAAACATGATTTTGTGGTTTTCAGTCTTCATTTATCCTATTACAAGTTGTATTACAGGGAAACATACAATATTACGTTTGAAACCACTTTTGTATTGCACGTGGTGTATGTTTTCTATAAATAAGGCTTAAACTTATAAATAGGGTAGTAAAAATGTATAATTTGGACTTCAATTTCGATCTTCCTTAATATGAGGCACATAAATGTATAATTTTGAAAAATCGCTTATAAAAATGTCGATAAAATAAATGTGATGTCAAAAAACAAAAATGGTCTAAAAATATAGAAAATATCTGTAAAAAATAAATAAAAATACAAAATAGGCCCAATTTTACCTATCATGTAAAGTCAATTCATCTTTGTTTATTTTCATAGTAGCAAACAAATTGTAAAGCAAATATTGTATTCTTTGTCATAATAATAGTGTCTGAATATGATGATTTCACGCGAAAACACTGTTCTGGTGACAAAAAGTACTATTTTACGTTACAATAGTTTTGACTACATAAGACAATAATAAATTGGCTTCCCTTAGCTGGCCAACATTTTACTATGTTTACTATATATATATATAGGCCTTTGCGTCTATTACAGACGATTTATGGCGTTCCGTCTGGGAGACAACGCTTTCTGTGGCTATACAAACCGATGCGAGAGCGACACTCTACCGCAGGTCTGACAAGAGAAGTTTGCGGTGGTTGTTGCTGAGCCGCCTTGATGTCGTTTCCTTCTCTTGTCAGCAAGTGTCTCGAACCAGGCTTCATCGCAAAACTTGCGACCCTCCACTACACATTTGCGCCAATCTGACCGATTTTCCGCGAGCCTTTCCCAGTCACGGTGGTCAATTTTAAAACTGGCCATGTCTCGTTTGGCTCAGTCCTTAAAGCGAAGCAATGGCCTCCCAACATCTCTTTTTGCATTCGCTACTGCACCTAACTGGACACGTCGTGGTAATCGGGAGGGGACCATTCTGTGCACATGCCCTAGCCAACGTAGGCGCCTCTGTTTGAGGAGTGCGGTCAGACTAGGCAGCTGTGCGATTTCAAGAACCCTCTCGTTAGTGACTCTGTCTTGCCATGATATGCCCAAGATTTTACGAAGGCAACGCAGGTAGAAGGAGTTTATTCGACGCTCTTGGTTTGCGTACGTTGTCCAGGTCTCAGCTCCGTACAAGAGAATGCTTAGAATGGAAGCTTGAAAAACTACCATCTTGGTCTTAGTGGTGAGATGTTTATTGTACCATACTCTTGCACTCAGCTTCCCGAACTATATATAATATACATATAAAATCACAGAGAAATATTTAATGACATAACTTGGAAGCTTAGGCCTTTACGTTTACGTTATAAGGCTGCACAGGTAAAAGAAAACGAGAATAACAGACATAGTGATCTACACAGATTATACATATTTATATAAGTAAGTACAGCTAGTTCGATAAAATAGTGTGCTTGCGCGGCCACCACTAAGACATAGGCATCTTTTTCCAACATAGGCGTCGGTACAAGACAGCTGTATCCTCGTAAAAATCCCCCACTAACACTATTTTAGCCAATCAACTGTAAAAACCTAAGAAAAAAAAAACGTACTAAGAAAAGTCGCCCCGTTTGATCCGCGTTAATCACAATAGTAAAGAATATATACACCAATATCTACGAGAAACACAAGATGGAAAGACACACAACTTGAACTATATCCTGCTCATAGCAAAGGGCACTAGACACTCGGGGCGCCTGTGCTCTACGTTTCACGTACTACACTAGTACTTACACCTAAAAATTTGGCTGGACTCAAGCGTCAAATATTGGCACGCAACGTCGGATATAACAACGATATGTACTTTCTGTTAGCAACGGTATCTCTAAAACTATAACGTTTGAAATTACACGAACGTCTTTTTTGCTACTAATATGAAACTAGGCATATTAATCAACGCGCGCGAGTGCTATCGCAGTCGCCATTTCGTTCTGTAACACGGAACAAGATGGCGGTGGAAAGAGATGCCGAATGCGATTGTGATCGCGTGAGCTTTAAAAAATATGGCCTCTGCTTTGCAGCACGTCGACGGAATGACATTGTTTTAGGCGAGGAATGAAGCTGCTGCCATTATAAAGGTGAGTGACGTCACTGCGAGTCCGCTAGCTGAGCCAGGCTTTGATTTTTTACCGGCCTCCTGAAAGAAAATTATCGTGTTATAAATAACATTACGAGACGATTACAACTTACGAGACACAATTATTTTCTATAAGCCTCTGTACAGTCGAAGACAAATGTTTACATTTTAAAATTTACTAAAATACATGACCTCATTTTCGTGGCAATAAGCTTGATGTAAACATATATTTGCAACTCCTCATTTTAAACGCCAGAGAAATAATAGTGAAACCATTTACAGAGAAAATTGAAAAAAGAAATAGAATGTACATAGGAGAAAGTAAAGACTGAATATGAGACATAATTAAAATGAGCCAGGGGAAGGACTATGGATTAGTTCGAAACATGTCGGGCTATACTCTACTAACATATTTGAGTGATCCGTTAATTTTACTATAATTATAATGAGTTTAATTAATTCATTGAATCAGACGTTACTTTACTATTCCTGAACTAAAAACAATTAATTTTTAAATTATTTTTAGTTTATAATGATTTTGCCGGGTACCCAACAACAAGTTACAGTAAAGAAGCCAAAAAGGTTTTTCAAGTACACCATAAGAGCTGTCATTGCACTGTACATACAGTCAGCAGCAGAAGTAGCTAAGCAACCGACGCCTTCACAATTATCTAAGCACGGCTCTATTGTTATAGACATAAGAGCTTGTGCAGTTCATTGTGACGGCTTCGGTTGCTTAGCTACTTCTGCTGCTGACTGTAAATACATATCACATGGATCATACTAGTAGGTACTAGAGGGTTGCTAGTATAAAAACATTCAAAAGCAACACACAAAACGGACACAAATATAAACATCACTTACGTTAGCGTTCCTCGGGCTTGCCACATTGTCCTGATCAAAAGTGCTTACATTAGTAATGTTAGTGAACATGCTATGATTATTATAATTATGTTATTTCGAGGTTATAAAAGAAGTTTTAATATTGCTGCATCGCCAGAGCAGTTCCTTTAAAGCAATAAACCGACTGTATCGAGTTTTGCTATAGAAATGTCTCGTTATCATTCATTTTTTATGGCACATAGACCTCCGCTTAACACAATAGCGCCATCTATAAACTCAATGAAGAAGCTCCTGACTATAAAATAAAGTAAAATAAATAAATAAAGTTTTATTTGCAGGCGTGACACCCATATTTTAAAAAACACAAATAGGTACTTAAACATTTACTTAACTTAACTTAATAAGTTAACACACTATAGATGGCGCTATGCATGCTCGAAACTACAACAAAAAGGTAAAACCACCTTAAAAATATATTGTAATATACAATTGAAGCATCTATTTACGAGTTTTATCGAACTAAGTTGTAGTGCAAATTTTATTTATTTTCACATCAGTTAAGACAGAAACTTCACCAGTTAAGTCAGTATGCATGTTAGTGAAACAAAATTTTAAATTTAAATTATATTTTTTATAAACTCACTGAAACATGAATACACAGAAAAAAACCAGAAAAATGCCAACCCCGGGAATCGAACCCGGATCCTCGACACTCAGGGTCGTGTGCTTTTCCCCTACACCACGGCTGGACATAGAGGAAAGGCTGAATTTTTTTTTCCATGTATTCAAATCTTAGCATGTTTTTATCACTTTTTGCAGTGACTAAATTAAATTTAAAGCCGGTATTGCCTTAATAAAATCTACGCGACCACAGAACCATATTGAGATAGAAGGAAAGCCTCGCGTGTCAAAAACATGCTCTGATAGCCTCATTGCTAGCCGCGAACTTCAGTCCACTCCCGACCGCTTTCCAGGTACGACGTCAGATTTTAAAAACAAAATGCCTTGTCGTTCACCAAAAAAGGTTGGAGGTGCTAATTCCTTTCATCGGTAAGGACTCTTTGTTCCCAAATATCTATGCACTAGCTTATGCCCCGTGACTTTGGCCCAATGAAATATTTCAAAATGGGCTAAATCCCTACCCCGTGGAAATATCGAAAAATCCCTTCTTAGTGCACCTCTAGGATACTCAAGGTATATGTTTGCCAAATTTCAGTCAGTGAGTCAGTCACGGTACTGTTTTATGGGTCAATCAACTTTTAAGTGTTGCTCGTTGCTATGGCGACGTCTCCTCAGTCACTCATTAAAAGAACGATTTTCTAGGGTAGAAATGTACCAAAAGTTAGGAGTTTTAACAGTTATAAGCCAATTTCTTCATGCCTTATCTCCTAAGCATGCTAGTAGTATACATGACAACCACTTTTCTAAGTCACTGTATTACTGTTGTCTCCTGCCCCCCGAATACGAAGTGCAAAATTCGAATTTCGTACCGTGTCGTCCCTCTCAAGCTAATATTATTTAACACGAGAGTGAGCGGGACGATACGATACGAACTTCGAATTTCGAATTTCGTAGTATGAGGGCTGAGTGACGGGACAGAATAACAGCACTTAAAAGTTGATTGACAAATCTATAAACTTTTTCCTTCTACCCCGATGTAGTAGTGTGTACTCGACCCGTTTGATTAGAATTAGAATACAGTTCAGATTAATGCTTACATTGAAGTTCTTGCAAGGCGTGCCCTTGCGGATGTACTTGAAGAGAGCCTCTGCAATGTTGGCGGTGGTGGGCTGCGCACACGTCTCCAGTTTCCCCACGACGCAAGACTGAAGAGCGCTCAGCTGATTGCACTCCTTTTCCTACAAACGTATTGGCAAAAGGTGGAATTGGAAGATTTATAAAGTGGCAGTTTTAAACCTAGGTCAATATCAATATCCCGTTCGAAATGTCTAAAGTTGAATAGATCTTGATTCATTCGACGGATGGGCTATTTTCTTTAAAAAAAAACTATTAATTTACATTGCCCATTGTGACGGAAATCTGGCATAGGACGTGGCGCTGGATAGGGCATACGTTGAGGAGAACTGACGACCATATACCCAAACAGGCTTTGCAGTGACGCCTGCCTGGAGTGAGAAGACGAAGTCGGCCCAAGGCAACATGGCAGCGTTCGGTTGAAAAGGAGATCCAATCCGGATCGTTCCAAATGGAGGAAAATGCTGAGAGCCCTGTGTCCCTGATTAGGAATAACAGGATATGATGATGATGATTCATTTACATTATCAAAAAGTATTGGAGACGATTTTTTTTGTCAAGTAAACGAAAAAAAATAACGAAGATTATGATAATGTTCCGCGTGTCGTCACGCCTTCGCAGAAGTCACATTCCCCCACCCACTGCCGAACTTTGATGCGCTTTATCTTGGCAACATTTTATTCATTTGATAAAGCAATAAACGCATGTCCAATATTTTTTGATAATGTAACTGACTGACTAACTAGAATTAATATTTTTTACCCAGGAAACTTCCCTATTGCAGACATGAAGCGGAAGCGAAACATTCCAGGTTTGTTTTCCTGGTGTAAAATGATAAGTCTAGTCGCTATAATTTTGTAGATTAATTTCTGCCATATTAAATGGCGTTGATGGGCATTAACGTCGACCGTGCATAACCAATTACGTGTGACCGTGTTCTCTCTGGACTATGTTTTTGTAATGAGCGCTATCGAGAGTCAAAAATCCGCTATGGCTAGCGTCAAGTGAGGCTATCTGTCAATTTCTACCAATCATAGGTAGGACAGTAGCTTTCTCTCATTGGTGGATAATGACAGATTAGACCGCACTCGATACTAGCGATGCCAGCGGATTTTTGACTCGCAATAGCCCTCATTTTAATCAAATTGGGTTATACTTATACTGCCCAAGCTTCAGTTCGGACTATCGGCGGTAGATGGCGCCAGTACTCGTCAACAGTAGCTTTATTAGTTTGCTTGGCAATCGCTATTTTTACCCGTCTATCGGTACAAGATTGTGCGAGAAAGAGATGGCGAGTGCCTAACCGAAGCCGAGCGCGTTATATAAATAATAATAATAATATCATGGGACAATTTTCACCAATTGACCTAGTCCCAAACTAGGCAAAGCATGTACTATGGGTACTAGACAACGGATAAACATGCTTATACATATAGATAAATACATATTTATATACGTATTAAACATTCAAGACCCGAGAAACTTTCGTATTCATCATACAAACATCTGCCCCGACTGGGGATCAAACCCGGGACCTCAAGCTTCATAGTCAGGGTCTCTTACCACTAGGCAATCCGGTCGTCAAATATAATAAGGATAGTTGTGAACTAAATATTTATATCTATATCTATTCTATCTATATATATTTATATTTATATCTAAAAATATTTATATCTGTGTGTGTAACTCACGCCAAAGTTAATGTCAGGCAGGTTGTCAGCGGTGATGTTGTTGGGGTCGAAAGCGACGCCGGCGCCCATCGTGCTGTTGACACAGTCTTGGATCGCGTCCTGCTGCTCCTGCATGCATTCCGGACCGCCCTCAGCGATGAACACTGGGAACAACACGGCACAGTTCATGTGAACTCTAAATGACAACATTTAATATTTTTGAGACTATACTTAATTTGATTAATTGTCTGGAATCTACTTTGAAAGAGGAGCAAACCTACGATTTTAAATTCTCATCAGGATTTGTAATTAATTTATTAAAAGGTACTTATTCTAAAATGACGTAACTCCGAAACTACGCTAGGATGGATCAATTGCCTTTGTCTTGTCATGATCAAAAAAACAAAACCGAGAATGTCAAATCTGACATCGTCAAACATAATATGTGTCTTGTCAAATTATTGTCGTGCTTGTGGTTTGTTTGAAAAAGGCAAAGGTATTACACCCATTCTTGCGTAGTTTTGGTAGAATTGGTAATTTTATTTTATTCTCTTGTATTTAAAAAAAATAAGTAACATTTAATTTTTATAAACATAGTGGTGTGTTCAGGAGGCAAAGCCCTTTCGATACCTATATTAATTTCCAGGTGTGAAAAATACGAAATGTTGTCAAATGCGCCTTGAGTGAAGCGAGACGCAGACTTTTCTGTTTTGGTAGTATATCTGTATTTTGGTTCTGTAAGAGATCGCTTTTAAGCGATAACATCGCCCATTATCTACCATACGTACCTGTTTTTCTGTAATCTCCTTGTATCGTTTTGTGGTTTTCAATAAAGAATATTTGTATTGTACTGTATCTGATTGTAATTGGTTTTATGTGCAGTAAAGTGTTTACATACATACAAACTAACGGGAATGTGGGAGCAGGACCGCAATACCCCCTCATCATCATCATCATCACCAGCCTGCTTTACGTCCCACTGCTGGGAACAGGCCTCTCAGAATGCGAGGGCTTGGGCTATAGATCCAACGCGGGCCCAGTGCCGATTGGGAACTTGACACACATCATTGAATTGCTTCGCAGGAGTGTGCAGGTTTCATGATAAATTACAAATGTAATTACGCACATAAATTCCGAAAAACTCAAGAGGTGCGAGCCGGGGGTTTAAACCCACGACCCTCTGCTAGAGAGGCCATAGGTCAAATCACTAGGCTATCACGCTATCTACATTTTTTTTATAGCAGGCTCGGCAAAGCGACTTCATGGCGCCTGATGGTAAGCACACAATGCAGTCCAGCTCACAATGATGACGTAAGTGGGAACTAATATCCCCCCATCCGTCAGCACCGTCATGCCGGCTTCGTAAAGTGCCTCTTCACACTTCTCTTGAAGGCACCAATGTTTACTAATTTTCTCGCTTTGCTATAAGTAGTCGTACCGTCGACAGTGGGGTGTGGCGACATCACGCATGCTCTTAGTAATAACAATAACAAACTCACATGCAATCCTGTCCCCATCCTTGAAACACACGAACTCTGCTAGCTGCTCAGTCACATTGTTGATTATTTTAAGATTTTTCTGCTCGTTCACCGTAAAACAAGGCTTGGCAGCGTCCAAGGCATTCTTGAAGCAATCCTTGAACTGGGGTTTCTTGGCGCAGTATCTGAAAGTCAAATGCAAGCATCACAATATCAGTAAGTTTAAAGTCCACGGAAAGAACTGCAGGGAGTGCTCTGGGAGCTAAAGTGTTACTAGTGGATCTGTGAGCGCTGCCGAGACCTCGCGAGCTCATTTCTGTTTAGAAATGCGACCTGGGCCGTGTTTTATAAAGCTACAATTTACAAGCGGAAGTCTTTTTCTAACATAAAATATAGAATGATACTTCCGCTTGTAAATTGTAACTTGTAGCCTTATAAAACACGGCCCTGTAGAGGAGAACAGCCAGACGGACAACCAGACAGCTGAACATATGAAAGTATTTTTGCCCAAACTGCCAAGCTGAAACGAAAACGCTTCGCTCGCGCGCTCGCTCGGTCAATAAGTGATCCATCGCGCGCCACAAGGTAATGCTAATAGTAAACTGAGTCGTACTGTCATATTGACGCTTAAAACATGTATTAAATGCACTTATTTCGTACCAAAAACATTTCAACGCCCCTTTTAATTACTGAGTCTGCCAGTAATGATAGTACTTTCTTTCTTTGCTATGAACGGCGTCACAGCCAGTGGCAAACATCAAACTGCACTTTGATTAATTGGGTCTATTTGGCGCAATACCCCGAGAATCAAATGCCATTACATTAGGCATGCATATGCTTTGTGGAGGCACACGAAACAATGGCACCTCTTACGTGAAGCATGTGCCTACCTAGTAGTTGAAAAAAATATTGATAAATGTACAATAATGATGAGTCACACCGATTCGTAGGCAAGATTAGCGCGTGCTAACTAGTAGATATCCAG
The DNA here is from genome assembly GCA_963691665.1 of Clepsis dumicolana. Classification (NCBI taxonomy): domain Eukaryota; kingdom Metazoa; phylum Arthropoda; class Insecta; order Lepidoptera; family Tortricidae; genus Clepsis; species Clepsis dumicolana. Next base: position 12,455,567 of record OY829510.1, read on the forward strand.
TAATCGGCACTTTTGATACAAATAAATAACATTATCAAATTTCCAGTGACCTATAAGTTTATCAACTTGTCAAGATTCACTAAGGGGGTAATAATCTCGTCCGATCCACCCACCACACAAATATTTTAGCATTGCAATTAGAATATTAGTTTCAAGTAGGTATAATTAATTTAAGGATTAAGGTTTATTTGCGCTGTTCCTATTTTTCACAATTGTGCCCTTAATGGCAAGCAAAATAAAAATTATTTTGATAAATCTTCTAACAAACACGTTAACAGAAATACTTACTTTTTAAACACCTCATCGATTCTGCCCTCTGGCTTCGCCTCTTCAATCTCTTGCTCCAACAACTTGCGGTCCACAAGCCCCTCCATACACGACTTTAAATTCAGGAATGCTTTCTGAAAATGGGGGAATTAATTAACATTGAGTGAAATGACAATGTCTGGGGTTTTTCAACTTTTCTATGTTGGTTACTAATCTTTCCTGGGCCGGCCGTTTTTCGGAATATTCTTAAAAATTACTTATTTAATTCTGTGTTATGTGTATATATTTTTTGAGATCGGAATAAAATAGAAATCCATACATAGCTCAAAGTAATTTCATATAACATTTTCAGAAGCGCATCGCATTCATGTTTGAAGCGTTAACGAAACATGAATGCGATGCGCTTCTGAAAATGTTCGATCCGTTGGGCGTGGGTGCCGCGGGCCCGCTCGGTCCCACATGCCCGTCAGTACATATTATATGTGCATCTCCTTTCCCCAAACGAACTTTAATTTGCTACCCTTTGTCTCCCGTTGACCCGATACGGGTCAATGCATTTTTTTTTGTTTATTTAAAAAAAATCATAAATAAAAAAAATCCAGAAATTAATTTGAGTATGGATTTCTATTTTATTCCGATCTCAAAAAGTATATACATATAACACAGAATTAAACACGTAATTTTTTTTAAATATTCCGAAAAACGGCCGGCCCAGGAAAGATTAAAATAACCAACTTAGAAAAGTTCAAAAACCCCAGACAATGTCATTTCAAAGTTCAATATTTCAAAAACGGGTGAACCGATTTTAATGAAACTTAGCTAAGAACTAAATACGCTGCCGGGCTTGCATTTGTTGACAGTAATAATACGATTAATTCTACTAAAGATTCCGGAATTCACGTGTTTAAGTTCCGGAACCTTGGTTGATAAACTTGTTGATTTGCAAATAGTTATCAATCGAGACACGTGACATTCTGTTGACGGGGCACGGTATTAGTTAGCGTTGCTGGAAAATCATGTCGTCTTAAATTAAAGCCAACCCGCTTACTAATAATAATAATCTACAGAAAAATACATTCCGTGTCCCTATCATTGGTCATTAACGCATTAAAATCACTGTATGTGTAAATATTGCATATCAAATTTCACAGATGTCGATGCGTTAAATAGCAATGCGAGTACATGTTTAAGAATTGTACATAATTATGTATTTTATTTCATTATAACTATGAGTTATCTAATTTAACTTTTGATTGTGTCACGGAAGTACAAAGGTCAGCGGTCAGTCAAATGATCAGAGCTCATTGGCCCTATAAATTGCTCCCAACGTTAGATTGAATTTATTTAATTCTGGACTGGAATGTCCATTGTAAAAGGTTACAGTTGTAAGGATGGCGCTTTTTAGCGCAAATGAGTCATGTCATCCTAACTAATCCTAACTAATATTATAAATGCGAAAGTAACTCTGTCTCTCTGTCTTTCTGTCTCTCTGTCTGCCTGTTTGTTACCTCTTCACGGGAAAACCGCTGCACCAATCTAGATGAAATTTGGTAAGAAGATAGTTTGAATATTGAGGAATAACATAGGCAACTTTTTATTCGGGAAAATAATAGTTCCCGCGGGATAGCTATAACCGAAATCCACGCGGACGCGTGCACCAGCTAGTTGAATCATAAAATGTCTCATCCTGTGGGATTTTATATTTTGTACATCGATTGCTCATCGTCATATCGAGGTGATGTCATAGTTTGCAGTTCTTTATTAGGCAATTCAGAAAATTAAATAGAAAAGGTAGAATCATTTCTGTTAAATACCTACTAAGTGTCAACAAAAACGAATCTAAACAATACAAACTACGTTTACCAATAGATACCTATTTTCGAGGCCATACTTATTTGTTATTTTTTGTTTAAAAGCAGTGAACTTTTGTTTATCTACATAAGTAATGAGTGAAATTAGGTATGTAAGGATACACACCACTGATTGATGTTAATAACCTAACCAACTTAGAAAAGTTTAAAAACCCCCGACATTGTCATTTCAAAGTTTAATATTTCAAGAACGGGTGAACCGATTTTAATGAAACCTAGCTAAGAACCATCTCGATTAAACTAGCTGTGAAAAAAAAGTCTGATAACTCTTGCATGGATGATGGATTCTATAAATATAAATAATTAATACTTACATAGTAACAACAAAAACGGTGAAAATACTTACGTCAATATCGCGAAATTGAGTGCATATTAATAATAATAATAGTGTACTTGATATCGTATTTCTTCTACGACCTATATGTTTGTTCTGCGGCACTGATTAGATAAGGAAATTGAACTTTGTCATTATAACACAGTTAAAGGGCATTATAGTGTGAGAATATCTCTACATAATTTAATGAAGCAGTAACATATGAATATAAAGGTTGCCGTTACGGATGCTCACCATTCTCAATGTTAAAGTTATTTTAAAGTTAATGTTAAAGTGGAAACTAGCTGTTGCTCGTGACTTAGTTTGCGTTGAAATTAAGTTTTTGATATCCCGCAGGAAAACTAGGTAGGCATGCAATTTCCCAGTATAAGCTATATCCATTTTAAATTTGATCTAAGCCGTCCAGCCGTTTTTATGTGATTGAGTAGGTACCTAACAAACATCCAAATATATTTAAACCATCCTTATTGATCCATAAGAGGTATCCGTAATATTATTAATAACTTTGTAGGATAATGACTGCATGCTCGGGCAAGTAACACAGGTAGCAGCTGAGGTAGGCTAAGCAAGGAAGTGTCGCGTGAAGACTTCAGGGACGTACAACGCAACACGAACAAGGTATATCCTACCGATCAATTGCTTAACAGCAACCATTATAATAGAACTCAATTAAAACGGTCGAGGATTAAGTGAATGAGCAGTTTGCTAACAGCATATTAAGCTGAATATGATACTACATTACATTAGCACATTTAGCGTAAGGTATTCAGCATTCATAAACCATATACTCGTAAAAGTAGGTAAGCACAATCAACTACTTATCAATCAAAACGTAAAAAAGTAAAAGCCATCATCTATAAAAGGTTGACTTGGCGAATTATTAATAACATAATTAGCTACTTATAGGTCTGGTGAAATAGTTATTTGTTATACAAGGGAGCAATGTTGTATTTTACCTGCGAGTGTGGAATTGAAACACGAGAAGTAATAAATACATTTGCACCTGTGTGTAACACATAACTTTTCACCCCACTGTAGCGAGGAAAGCGCAACATGCAAAAAACAGCTCATAAATAAAAATAAATCTTCATCGCTGGAATCACAATTTTTTTGCGATATTATTTAATGATAAATGAATATGGAACGAACCATTATTATGAGCGTTTTAAGTTCTGTTATCTGTCTAAAGTCAAAAGCTACTTAAACACGCTCCACTACAAGGTCAAATTACTTTCCCCACTAGTCGATAAAATGCGTTTTTACCCGCTTGTTTTAAAGGATAAAAGACTGCTTTCCGAGGTAGTAAGGGGAAAAAAGTTTTGTCACGAGTTGCAAAAATCTATCTTATTTCAATGTCATAAGCACTTTGACATGTAAAACATTTCTCAATTCAACTATACGCAGTATTACCAATGACATCATTTATTTATGCGATGTCCTACCTTATATGAATAGGCAACTGTTGCTATGCGTCAGCCTGAGGCAGGTTTTTAAAATAAATCACAACAATGAAAATTAATGAAATTGGTGAATTTTATGTTGAATCTGAAATGCGAGTAGCTTAGGTAGGTAGGTAGGTACCTAGGGGAAAAAGAGTTCTAAATCATTTTAAAATATAATTCGATCGATACCTATTCTTAAAGCGATATACATACCTCCTTTCGAAAGGTAGTTCCACAGCCTTGATTTCAAAAATCGGCCCAACGCAACGGCATCAATCGCCACCATCATCGCCAAGTATTTTGTTTAATAAGGACCTTCCTATCACGTGATATCACGGCCCTGAGGTCTCTTTACAAGTATTAAATAAAATTACGGTGTTAATGTCCTCAACAAACCTGAGTGTCACTTAGTCGTTAGACTTTAGACCCGCAACACGGATAATTGTCGTCGCGTGTTAGAAGCCTTTACTTTATTACTAAACAAAGAATGCTCGTAGAAACCAGAGCCTAACTTGAGCAAAGGTTGTTTTTAGGGTTCCGAGCCAAAATGGCAAATACGGAACCCTTATAGTTTCGTCATGTCCGTCTGTCCGCGGGTTAGCTCAGACTATAGGTACTAGAAAGCTGTAATTTTGCATAGCTATACATAATATTAACTAGCTAAGCCAAAAAAGTGCTGGAACAAAATCTTGAAAATATAAACTTATTTGGTGGAAGTACCTCCCTTGATTAGGTACCTACACGTAATGTGGGAATGACTTTTTTCTCGTTTATTCCATAGTGTGGGGTATCGTTGGATAGGCATTTTAAAAATATCGAGGGTGCTTGAAGATCATTTTTCGACTGAGTTATTCGTTTCCGAAATATTAAGCTTTGAAGTGCTAATTTTTGTTGAAGTCAGCCACATCTTTTTCAAATTTTGCCTAAACGAATACACGGACGGAGATTGCCCGACGGAGGTCGGTAACCGATTCCACAGCCTAGCAGCACGCACACAGAAAGATTCTGAAAGTCCTAGAAGAGGTAGAATGAGAGGCTAGAAGGAAATTGGTACTCGACCGCAAACGATGCTGGCTGCCGACAGTTAAGAGCTGAATTAGGTCTGAGAACTAGAAGACATGTAAGAGCAGATGAACAATAGTAGAAGTTCCCTAATAGAAATCATAGATCGAGTTTGGGTAGCGTTAATAGGTAGGTATAGGTATACCAGTTCCCCAAATCCCCACAAGATAGAAGAAATTGCGACCGTTTATCGAAACGTTTCGAGCAGACCTATGCTATGTTAAGCAGAAGACATCCTTGCGTGGAAAAGAAAAGATCTCCAATTTCTCCTTCGATATCTAAAATTGATTCGGATCCTTAAATATTTCTGATATGGTTACAGCAGAAACGGTCACAGCAACAGCAGGCAAAATGTAGGCAAAGGATATTTTTCGGTGCAAGGTCAATTTGTTTTGAACACAATGAATAGATATTTGGCGTCTCAAAGAAGTGAACTATTCACATTTTACTGTAGTGTTTAGATAGATAGATCTCTTATGACATTTTGAATTGATTATTTAACGTGTCAAAACATGATAAATTCGCAAAAGGTTCGTCATTATTTTATCAATTAAATAATAAAAACAATACAATTCAAAGTGGGACAGTATAAAAAAAAATCCGACGAATTGAGAACCTCCTCCTTTTTTTGAAGTCGGTTAAAAATGACCCAGTAGGTAATCAAAATATTAAAAAATAAATAAATAAAATAACGAAATGAAATGTCAATGAAAAATATCAAATCACATAATGTGACAACGTCGCAAAAAACAACATTAATAACAGCAATAACAACAATTGTACAAAATAGGGTATTCATACAGAACTAAAAAATAAATTTCGGTCTCAACCTAAATTTCAATTACTTTCATTGTTGGTAATATACTTTTACAGAGTACAGTTATTTATCTGGCTGATTAGTCTGCCCGGGATATTGATGCATTTAATTAAAAATGTTGATCCGTTAGTATTACTTTAATTCAATGAGGCCAATAAAAGCTGTCACTTTTAAAAATATATACATTTGACTATCATTCACTATCTATCTACTTTACAACAGTGGACCAAATGTTTAACACTATCATTGGAGATAAGATTAATGAATTACGAAATTAATAAAGCATTAGTCTAGAATCCTATGTCGAAACGACTTAGCGATACACGCCAATATCCGCTTCTGAAAAATGGAACAAAACGATACAGATATGATAACAAGACAGAAAAGTTTGAAGGTCACGCAATAATACAGCAGATTGAATAGATTTTAGCACTAGCTAAGGATAGTTGCGGTTCTAAATGCACTAAATCGTTTTAATTAGCATCGCGTGAAGTTAGTTTTAGGTGCCTACAAAATGTTCAAGGTACTTTTTTCTGTTTCGCTGAGTAGGTACAATGTTAGAGAATATTTTCTACTTAGCTAAACTAACTTGAAGTAAACAAGGCAGCCAGAAAATAATACTACAAAACATATTCAAAAGAGCTAAATGTTTTGACAAATTTTCGGAATAATGGTCATAATCATAAGGAAAATACGCAAAAATAGGATGATCATGTACTCGTAATGACGGAGGTATTCAGTACATAATGCTTTTGGCAACAAGCCAAAACATTTGAATTTGGAGCAGTTGATTGTGGTAGGCTATTAGTCACATTTTTCTTTTACTGCATAAAATTGTTTTATTTTACTGCTGTTCAAACGAAAAGGTCCAAGTCTGGGTTACGCTTATGCCTTGTTTGGACTGTACCCATAATAGCATTCCTTTGTTCGAACTTATGAGTAATTTAAGAACAAATAGTGGCCTGATTACTCATCAATACAAACTAATTGTATTCAATTAACTTGTATTGATGAGTAATTAGGCCACTATGGTATTCCACATCTTTCATTTAACCCTTTTCCAGGTTGCACCAATCTAGGTGGCTTAGCAAAAAATGTACAGGTAAAAATGTATAGATATTCACAATAGTAACATATTTGGCAATAATTTTAAGACAACTATTCAAGTAAATTCAATTTGATTTGAATCTTTAATCTTGGTGTTAGGGTTGAAATACTTGAAATTGTAAATAACCACTCTAAACTGCTAATTGGTAATTCCAATTTAGTCAAAGTTTATTTATATACGAGGTTGAGTCCCGTCGATATTGTCTATCTCTATGGAACATTACAATTCATTCAACATTCCATAGTAGTAGAGTTGCGTAGCTGATTTTGATGAGTAACAATTTGACCAGTTACATCAATTAATTCTAAATAGGTAGTTATTCTCAATTGATTTGAGCAACCAAGCAACCTTGCAACTTAGCTAATCTTGGTAGGTATTTGGTTGATGCAGCTATACAAGTTCGGGAAATTTAGTTGAAATTAAAAAAAAAAAAAAAAAATATCATTTGGCCAAAAGGTACTAGATGTCTTAATAGAAGAAGCCTATGAATGAGTGTTCGATTCATTTTTTCATAGTTCCCCATGCCATGAAGTTGACATAAGTAGAATCTATGTATGTAAAACTCTTTATTGTACAAAAAACAGAAAATAAATAAGTTACAAGGCAACAGATGAACAATGGCAATCTTAACTCACATTAAGTGTACTCATTAAAGGCGTGTACTCATTCTTATAATACTTCTCATGGTATGAACCAGGGCTTTTCAAGTTCTAAGGACTTATCAACTTATTGATTAGATTAGATTAATTATATTTTTTATAAACTCACTGAAAAATGAATACACATGAGCCTGGGTAAACTGATAAGTTTCGAAAGGGTGCGTTGTTTTCGGTTTACGAAGTAATCGCATAGATGGCGCTAGTCACTGCAAAAAGTGATAAAAACAAGATAAGATTTGAATACATGGAAAAAATTCAGCCTTTCCTCTATGTTCAGCCGTGGTATAGGGGGAAAAGCACACGACCCGGAGTGTCGAGGATCCGGGTTCGATTCCCGGGGTTGGCATTTTTCTGGTTTTTTCTGTGTATTCATGTTTCAGTGAGTTTATATAAAAAATATAATTGATATTCAGGGGAAAACCGTAAAAATAAAAAAATACAAAAAGATACTCCTACTGAGATCATAGATTAGATTATTTATTCATTCAATAAAAATTGAATTGATTGAATTGTCCCATAATATTTATTTATTTATGTAAAATAACCCTGTCTATCCCTTAAAAGACCCGCAATGCACCTGCAATTACCCCTGTGTTGTGGGTGTACTAGGGTGATAGTGATTTCTTTCCATTAAAGGATCTGTCTGCTTGTTTGCCTCCTTTTAAATATAAAAAAAAGTTTTACTTGCAACTTGCAAAAAGTTTGACTTACCTCAGCATTGGGATAAGCTTCTGGGCCCCCATTCCTCAAGCACTTGTCCTTAAATATTGTGGCAGATTTGTTTTTCAGCTCCTCCACTTGGTCACTGTCCACTTTGCCTTGAAGCTCTGGGGGCAGGTTGTCCAGTGCATTTTGTACATCGGGATCTTTATCCAGATCCAGCTGGGCCCATGCCGTTCCTTAATAAACATTTATGTTCAGAAATATCTTTCTATGTATGATATCATTGTGATCATTCTCAGAGTTAAATTAATATTTAAACATTCATCAGGTAGGTATAACCATTTCCGAAACATAAATTAGCAAATAAAAACACTTTAAGTACAATTCTAATTGACTTATTAGTAACTGCGAGATCAAAGGAAAAATCTCAAAGTAAAAGTTGCTATTTGCGAAATGATTATGTGCCATTTTCCATTGGCCCAGGGCTTCCTTTCCTATCCCAAATACCTACAAGATTGGCAGGTAGTAATTGGTTTATACACTGTCACTCTTATATTGTATAGATTCAGGCGTAACTTTCCAGAGGTCCATGTTACGCAGCGCAGACGAGGCTATTTTACATGACTATTTATACTGCACTACTTCACTACTTTGCGGAGGAGCTAACTAATTTAATAACTAAAATCGACTAGAAGTTTACCGTGACCAAAACCCAGAAGTAAAAAATAAAATACTTATGAACTAAAAACAATTACTTTGCTCACCCACAACCACAAGTGAAAAATAGTCATATCTGTGCGGCAAATGTATGTTTGAATGCAACACCTCTGCCTCCACTGCTACACAAATCAACACATGCCACACAGACCCAACTATCACCACCACCACTAAACTAAATGCTGACGCGTTTCGGCACTCTCCATGAGGCCATTAACGAAGCACAACAACAACTGCTCAACCTGCCACCACTTCCACTACCCACAGGTGTAGCTGGTGTGGTGGTGGTGGTCAGCGTTTAGTTTAGTGGTCGTTTTTTTTATATGATGAGGAAGGCAAACAAGTAAATGGGTCACCTGATGGTAAGTGATCGCCACTGCCCATAGACACCCACAACCCTGGGGGGTTCGCAGATGCATGGCCAACCTAGAGAGCTAAGATGATGGTGGTGGTGATAGTTGGGTCTGTGTGGCATATGTTGATTCGTGGAGGCAGAGGGGTTGCATGGAAACATACATATATAACTACCTATTTTTCACTTGTGGTCGCGGGTGAGCAAAGTAATTGTTTTTAGTTCATAAATAATAATATGGACCTCCGCAAAGTAACGCCTGAATCAATAAATAAAATACTTACTTTCGGTATCCAAAGTTAAACCGCAAAACGCAACTTTAATATTACCTCATTTTTCTACTGTGATTAAAACGTAAGTATGCTACAGCAGAGGTCACCAGAAGTCTTAAGTATTTATTTTTCCGTAGGCATAAATTAAATTCAAGGGTAGGTAAAACCAAGAAACTGCTTACCCAGTAAAAACACCACAATAATTAAATGCTTTGCAATCATCTTGCAAACCGGTTTTACTTCGCTGACCGAATATCACTTCACAATCAACAAGTAGGTAAGTATTAGGAGAAATAAATTAACGAGAAAATTATATCAAAGAGCGTGTTCACAATTTTTCTTATCATATAAAATCGATTTTCTTGCTTAAAACACTACCCTACGAGCCGACAAGCTAGACAAGACAATGAATGACAATGACTGATTTGATTTTTTTTTGTTTCATTCATCCCATAAGGATAGGCAAAGGAACTGAGTCCATACAGCCACGTCTGATGTGTTTTGTTAATTTCTGTATATTAAAGTCCTGTCACCGTCAGAGTTGTCAGTCTGTCCTAGTCACGTCCTGTCAGCTGCTCATGCCTTCCGTAAAGCGATAGTGTACTTTACGGCGAGCTACGGCGGGCAGCAGCCAGCGGATACTTGGGGGTCACAAACAGAGGGAATACGCGTTTTCACTTGAATTCTTCATTTGCTGGGCACTTTCACGTTAATTTGTTATATAATACACTATCTTTATTATCCACCAAACAGCATTAAGCACAGAAACTAAAATTCAATTAACGACACGATCCACTCTCATTGGTTTCCCGCCAAATTCCCCTGACTGATTTAATTTTTTTCTTTATTTGAAGTTTGCTTTTTTTTATACATCCCATGGAATAGGCAAAGGAAACTAAGTCCATACGGCCATTTCAAAGTGAAAACTTTACAGAGGTGTTCATTTATTTAGACTTACTCAACCCCTGGCTGAAGTCTTGATGAATGACGATTCATTAAAACGAACCCTGTGTATGAGGAAATGATTCTTTTTATTTCTATTTTTCAAAAAAAAAACTTGATAGAGACATTAGTCATCATCTCATGTTGATGAGCTGATGTTGGAAGATATGTAACTCCTTAAAACAGTTAAGAGTTGGGGGATAATTCTTTATAAATAGTACTTAAATAAACATAAAATTGTGAAATAAAAAACCTTTCACTTAACAAAAAATTAAAACTGTGTACAAATAAAATAATTCTCTAAGCTTTAGAGTCTAAAGCCATCACTTTTATGGCCTAGCACAAATATGAAGTCGATATAAGTACGGTACGAGCGGAAAATTCTTGCAATGAAGCTCCGACTTCTAGGCTATAAAAGTGATGGCTTTACGAATAAAGGATTAGGCATTTTTTATGTTTTTTTTTTCGAAGACGGTTTGAATTTTTGTTAATGTTTATAAATATGTAGGTAGTGCGTTGCCAAGTTCGTAAGTAATAATTGCCTATAAATAATAATATTTTAGTAATTGTACAAAGCCATGACAGCTTGACAGCCTAGTGGTTTGACCTATGGCCTCTCAAGCAGAGGGTCGTGGGTTCAAACCCCGGCTCGTAAGTTTAAGTTTTTCGGAATTCAGGTACCTACTATGTTCGAGCGGAATTATTTTTGTAAGGAAAACATCGTGAGGAAACCTACACACTCCTGCGAAGCAATTCAATGATGTGTGTGAAGTTTCCAATCCGTACTGTGCCCGCGTGGGAACTATAGCCCAAGCCCTCTCATTCTGAGAGGAGTCCTGTGCCCAGCAGCGGGACGTAAAAAAGGAAGGTGATGATGATGATGATGAATTGTACAAAGGCATAAAAAATCCTACATATTGAATATGAAAAACCACGTTTATTTAAATTGCTGATTTACATTTCAAACTAAAAAATCACTAATTTCAAGATCATAATAAGTACACTCAATGCAAAGGATGGTAGGCAATATTGGCTGTTGTTTCTGTCTACGTCTTGTATCTGCAACAAAACACACCTAGATGTTAATTTGGTGATACGGTTTGTAATAAAGGGCACACCTACGTATAGATAAATGATAAGCGTAACATTTTTTTAATAATAATTATTATTGTTGTTGACCATTTTACGTCAGAAATGCAGATTACACTAACTGTAGTGAAATAAAACGGATCGCACACGTATAGCCAGACATGTTTCGGACTAATTCGTACCGTAGTCCCTCCTCTGGGAGCGCGCGACCCAGCGGCAGCGAGAAGCACACTACGCGCCGCGGCTCTGCTCGCGCGACTCCCAGAAGGACTACAAATTAGTAGCATACATGTCGGGCTAAACTTGACTTGTATACGTGAGTGATCCGTTTTATTGATTGAGTCTCTCGATGGTTTCATGTTACAAGTTATAATAACTAGCTATTTTATAATCGCTGAATACAACATGTCAGTTTTCAGATCAGCTTATTAAACCCCCGACGAATTACAAAAGTTGAAAAATCCCCGACATTGCCATTTCAAACTTCAATATTTCAAAAACTGGTCCACCGATTTTAATGAAACTTGGCTAAGAACCATTTCGATTACACTAGCTTTAGATTAAAAAAAACCGCATCTAAATCGGTATGTCCGTTTGGGAGCTATGATGCCACAGACAGATACACAGATACACATGTCAAACCCATAACACCCCTCTTTTTTGTCGGAGGTTAAAAAGAGGGGTGTTATAAGTTTGATATGTGTATCTGTGTATCTGTCTGTGGCGTCATAGCTCTCAAACGGATGGACCGATTTCGATGCGGTTTTTTTAATCAAAAGCTAATTTAATCGAGATGGTTCTTAGCTAAGTTTTATTAAAATCGGTTCACCCGTTTTTGAAATATTGAACTTTGAAATGAAAATGTCGGGGGTTTTTCAACTTTTCTAAGTTGATCAGGTTATTTTATTAGACTAATAAAATAACATTGTTTTATTTTTATACTTATAAGTAATTAATTAAAGAGACAAAACACTAAAATTTTTAGTCTAAATAGCTTCGAGAAACGGGACCCGTTTACGGGATCTTTAAACTTCTTTTTGTTTTTTTTTTTATTCCGTTTTCACAATAGTAAATTAATGAAGTCGGTTAAGTACTTGTAGACCGCGTGAAATATTTCAAAATGGACTAGTTCCCTATCCCGTGGGAATTTCGAAAAATCCCTTCTTAGTGCACCTCTAGGATACTCAAGGTATATGTTTGCCAAATTTCAAGTCTCTAGGTCCAGTGGTTTAGGCTATGCGATGTCTGTCAGTCAGTCACGGTACTGTTTTATAGGTATAGATTCAAGTGGGTATAAATTGTTTCTGAAATTTCAAACTGAAATGTAAATATAGGTACGGAAAGACCAGACAAATAAATTGTCGAACTGAGACTCGAACCCATGACCTTCACTAAATCCGTAGTGTCGCGCTACCAACTGCGTCATCCTAGCAATCAGTGTATTATATCATGTCAGAGTATTATAGAGTAGGTAGGTAGGTAAATAATGCTTATAGTATTTTTGCCTGTTTGTCGAAACGACCTACAAATATTATTTTTATTTTGTTGGATTAATGAAGAATACATTTTCAAATTAGGTACCTATCTATGTACTTAATCTAAATTTTAACTTGTTACCATAACACAAGCTAGATGCTTATTAATTTGGGATTGGGACTAAGTGGGGTTAGATTGGTGTGAAATATTTTATTCCACGAGATTTATTTATTTGGTTTTGTTCCAATAACAGAGTAAAACAAAACTTACCCTAGTTTCTTTGCATTGTGACTCGATACCATCAAATAACCTCATGTAAGCATTTTTATGTTTTTTGGTGGTTGCATTCAGCTTTCCAGAGTAGACGGCTTCGACACACTCCGCCACTCTCATGGAGTTCATACACTCTAGCATCTGAAAACAGGGGAAAAAACCTCACACGGATAATAAAAATGTCGTATTAGGTACTTATTATACTTTATGCAGGAAAAGCTAATAGAGTTCAGAGGGTCGAGCACGACTTTACGAATGTTACGGTTATCGTATCGAGATCGAGAAACCTCATACTAAATTTTAGTTCCAAATACGCTCACGGGCGGTCGCTGTTCCAAACGTCATACAAACTCTACAACGTTTAATATTCGATTATACGTGACGCTGGTTTCGAAAGTCGTGCTCGACCCTCTGGGTATCGAAAGTTGACCCTAGTAGAAGTAGTAGATAGGTACTTAGATGGCAACATTACGTCAAATGTCATAATGGATGCTGGAAATGCTACCAAACGGTCTTGGTCCTGATCCGGCATGAAATCTGGTGGTCTCATCACCAGCCCCCATACTACGAAATTCGAAAATCGAAGTTCGTATCGTATCGTCCCGCTCACTCTCGTGTTAAATAATATTATAGCTTGAGAGGGACGGCACGATACGAAGTTCGAATTTTGCACTTCGTAGTCGGGGGGCAGCGGTATACGCTTTTGGAATCATCTTCACTTACCATCAGGGCCGTGTTTTATAAAGCTACAAGTTAAAACTTACAAGCGGAAGTCTTTTTTACCCGACTGCGTAACGCAAAGGAGGGTAGGTAATGTGTTTAACAGCCTATGTATGTATGTATAATGTATGCATGTTTGTTCCTTTGTGGCACTTTAGAGAGCGAACGCGTGGGCCGATTTTAATGATTCTTAAGTCAATCGATTCGTATTAATCTTGCGAGTGTCACTATAAAGACATGACAGTAATTTAAATCCAATATGGTGACCACCAGACGCCATATTGTGAAAACAAAGTCGACTTCAAACTATATGAAATGGGGTATCAATAAATAGGTATTTGAAAATCAACTTTAGGTTTCTTTAATCATTTTTATTTTGAGTGACCGTTTAGGATCTATAACAGTTTAAAGATGGTTCGCAAACATTTTCAGTTTATATGTCTTTTAATAAAACAAAAATTTTCGAAAGCTTTAAATAAAACAAAATTATTTGAAAACAAAAAACCCGACTGGAAAAACCATTAACTAAAAAAAGAGAAAAACTAGCTCATTATAAGTAGTTTATACATAGGTAGCTTGAATATTATAAGGAGTGCAGGCGGGGGCATGTTACAGCTAGTTTTTCTCTTTTTTTTAGTTAATGGTTTTTCCAGTCGGGTTTTTTGTTTTCAAATAATTTTGTTAACGAAAGGTGATAGAATGAGACTTCCGCTTGTAAATTGTAACTTGTAGCTTTATGAAACACGGCCCAATCAACCTATAGGGATCAATCGCTGATCAGTTATTAATAATAATAAAAAACACGATTTCATTCTTAGTCAGTTTTTTGTCTGTTAAGTCCCTTTGAAGAGATTCCTGCAAGTTGAATATATAAAAAATTTAAACTACTAGCTATAGTCGTCCCACAATAACTCTGCAACGAACTGACAACAGTAGAAATCTAAAGTTTGTTTATGGCAACACTGATTTATAGTCAAACAACACGTTTTAAACTTTTGATTAGATTAAACATTAAACAGGTCATTGTTCATTCACCACCCACTCTTAAAATACCTCTCGTATTTCGTTTTCCAGTTTTTTTATAGTACAACGGCAAAACCTACTAAACAGTGGCAAAATTGTACCTACTCCAATGAACAGAGCCAGATTTAAAAAACAACAACAACTTTTGATTGCTACTATCATTATTATTTTTAATTAAAGAAATGTCTGAGTGACATGAAAAAAGTATTACTACAGCGTGATTTTTCTGGGTTGCCAATTAATATCTTATGCAGAGTTATCGTGGGACGATTATAATTAAGTGAAACAGAAAATGCACAGGTATCAAAACTATAAATCCTTTGTATACAAAGTGTTAGCTCTACTAACTGAAGATTTTTCAAAACTGCCGCTTTTTTGCTATGTCAACTTTTAGTAGCCAAACTCTAGCTATAGGTAAACGCGAACCAAAAGAGAGGTACTAAACTAAACACTAATACGGCACATCGGATAGGTATGTAGTTGTGTAGGTGTATTGTATGTTTGTTTGAGTCAAATCCTGAAAGTTAAATTTAACCTGCTTCCCGGTTTCCGATTGAGGTGAAATTGAGTATAAACATACCTACCTACTTTGTAAATCGGATGACACTCTATTTGAGCAGATAGGTATTTTGTTGATCACGAAAACGCGATCGGGCTTTTAAATTTAGTAGTATATTTATTATAAGCACTATGTTTTGAGAATTAAATTATAATTAGCTTACCTCAAATTCAAGGGTGACTGTATTATTAGGAATACCGAAATGATTGCGCATATCCAATACATTAAAATTTAACCCTGTGACATTGTTAACGCACTCGCTTGTCTGATTCATTATTTGTGGATAGTCGATTACTGTAAAAAAAGAGGATTAAGTAAGTTTTTGTACTTAAAAGGCTAAAAGGACCGATTTAGTGGTTGATTCTGTAGGCATCAGGAGGTAATTTTCTTAATCTCACTTTGTGACTAAATTATCATCCATGACATTGAATCACTAGGTACTTATTTGCCAACTCCTTATTTTTTAACCCCCGACGAAAAAGAGGGGTGTTATAAGTTTGACTTGTGTATCTGTGTGTCTGTGTATCTGTGTGTCTGTAAATCTGTGTATCTGTCTGTGGCATCGTAGCTCGCAAGCGGATAGACCGATTTGGATGAGGTTTTTTTTTGTTCGAAAGCTAGTATTAAACTAGCTTTTGAGATGGTTCTTAGCTATGTTTCATTAAAATCGGTTCACCCGTTTTTGAAATATTGAACTTTGAATTGACAATGTCGGGGGTTTTTCAACTTTTATAAGTTGGTTAGGTTATTAATATCATACTCATACCCGTCTACTCATCGTCTATTAACACACGTTTCTGTCATAGACAAGCATGTCGACAAAGTGAGAAAGATGAGTTTTAGTCACCGGTGAGATTAAAAAATACAAACTTTTTTTATAAATCAGGAGAGAGAACCCAGGTCGGTGGAAGTCAGCCTAAGGGTTTTTCAAACCGATTTTAATGAAACTTAGCTAAGAACCATCTCGATCAAACTAGCTTTCGGTTTAAAAAACAGCATCAAAATCGGTATATATCCGTTTGGAAGCTATGATGCCACAGACAGACATACAGATACACAGGTCAAACTTTTAACACCCCTCGTTTTCGTTGTTGGTTAAAAAGTGGCTGCAAATGGTTTGTGTTACATAAATATAAATAGGTATAAAAATAAAAAGCCGTGATAGCCTATAGTGGTTTGGTCTATGGCCTCTCAAGCAGAGGGTCGTGGGATCAAACCCCAGCTCGCCCCTCTGAGTTTATCGGAATTTATGTGCGTAGTTACATTTGTAATTTATCATGAGCTTTTCGATGAAGTAAAACATCGCGAGGAAACCTGCACACTCATGCGAAGCAATTCAATGATGTGTGTGAAGTTCCCAATCCGCACTGGGCCCGCGTGGGAAATAGCCAAAGCCCTCTCATTCTGAGATGAGGCCTGTGCCCAGCAGTGGGACGCAAAAAATGTTCCCGCGGGATAGCGATAACAGAAATCTACGCGGACGAAGTCGCGGGCAACGGCTACCTAGTACATATCAAAATAATGTACCTAACCATGTAAAATCTAGATCTAGATTGCCAGTTACTCGTTTAAGTCCGACGGCGGGCACCAACACTTTATTTAACATGTCATTGTAAGTAAGTCTGATAGCTAATTTAATTTGAATTTCTTACAATTTGCGAGTTCACGTTCATTCCCTTTCAATGGCCTGACAAGGTCCACAAGTACAGTCGCGACAAAAGATTTGTTTTCAGTTTTTAACGTCTCACACTCGCCCAAATTCTTTGTAAACACTTTGGCTCCCATCAAGTAACTGTTATTAAACTGGTCAAGGGCTTCGCAGGACCTGAAAGTAAAGGAAATTCATATAATTACTTCTCAGCAGAACACTAAAGTTACTTTAATTTTGTAGTTCCAATTGACCAGGACAGCACCAGCAGCATTAGTAGTTATGCGACTGCTACATAATAAGGGTCCTTAAAACACGAGTGTGATTTTATGAAACGAGGCGAAGCTGAGTTTCATAATAGGATCACACGAGTGATTTAAGGCCTAATTATGTGGAGTTGCATACATTACTTTATCTACACACATATTATAAGTACTCTAAGATGGGTTCAGAAGCCGAAGGCATGTATCATACCCATACCTGTCACGAATTTGACTGTTTTTTTTTATCATAAACAAACATACCGAGCTGACGTTTCGTAAACAGTTTTTTTTTGTAAAAAAAAAAACAATATCGCGTTATTTATTATACATGTCGGATTGAACTCGACTTATATACGTGAGTGATCCGTTTTATTTCACTATGATTGTAAATTACGTTGGTCGTCAAATTCGAAAAATTGAATTCGATATCGAAAAGTCATTACGACATCGAATTCCTCGGAATTCGATGTCGTAATGACTATTACTTTACTGCAGGACCTGCTGGTGGAGGTGGTTGGCGGGGGAGGCGACGATGTACTGCAATGCTGGTCATTTTCTACGGTTTCTGAACGAATTATAGAGGACTATATATATATATAAATATTAGGATATGTGTGTAGATAAAATTATATATCTACTAGCATTTATATCGGACCATTGTCGGACATTAAACATCCCTTTCCTGTACCTTCACGCCAGTTAGAATAGGACAGTCAGTGGTTTTTCAACCTTTTTCAACGCACAGCCGCAGCTCCCTTTGTTCCGAAAACATATTCGGCGACCTCCCCGCCCCCTTACCTTATCTACGTTTTATTACATTACTAATTACGAAATAATTATTGTAATAATCGCTTTTTGTCCCATCCCCTAGGTCCATATCGTAATGGACCTCCGCAAAAGGGCCGGCTCAAGGTGGCAGGGTAGCGAAGCAAAGCGCCCAGCCCCTAAACTACGAAATTCGAAAATCGAAGTTCGTATCGTGTCGTCCCGCTCACTCTCGTGTTAAATAATATTAGCTTGAGAGGGACGGCACGATACGAAGTACGAATTTTGCACTTCGTAGTCGGGGGGCAGCACCCATACTAGGAAATTCGAAAATCGAAGTTCGTATCGTATCGTCCCGCTCACTCTCGTGTAAATAATATTAGCTTGAGAGGGACGGCACGATACGAAGTTCGAACTTTGCACTTCGTAGTCGGGGGGCAGAGCCCCTAATCCGAATTCCGAAATTCGAAGTTCGTATTCGACCGATCCTCGCTTTTATGTTTACCTATGTTGGCGTAAGCGGGACTTTCGGATATGAACTTCGAATTTCAGACTTCGGAGTAGTCGTTCAGGTCGAGTGGGTACGGGTACTGGTACTGGGTTGAAACTGTCAGCCACAGAGTACTTACTTAGCGAACTCGACGCCCACCTAACCTACCTAGCCGCCGAATATGTAATATCATACCACAACGCGATCGAAGTTTCTAAAGCCGGCCACTCACGTTAGGGTATGCCTGCGCAGTTCAACTGCACAGGTAAAAAATCATCGTCTATTTTCTTATTTAAAATTTTGCTTGCTCAGGCAAGGAGACGTTCAGTTATGCCTGCACAAATGAACAGTGCAGGCATAACTATGGGTTTTAACCTAGCATGTGTGCCGGCTAAGTCCGTTGCATATATATTCTTCAGACTTCTGTCCCCAATCCCCACAGTCCCTACTCCCTAGGCATAACATCTGGCTGGAAAGAGATCTCTCTATTGTGGCCCACAATAGAGAGAGCTCTCACAATAGACAGGCCACAATTTGTGGCCTTTCCACGGAAGTAAAGTGCTCCACAAAGCAGATTTAGCATATTATTGTCAATAACTTAAGCTGAGTTGGAACTTGGAAACGGTGCTTTAATTTTTTTTTTTGCTAAATTATTACTCGAATCGTACCTAGTTTTAATAACAGATTGCGAATAAGTCATTTTCCTTCCTTGCTATCTACCAACTACTGACTGTTGGCTCAACCAGAATTTCCTGAATGCTTTAACCACAACGTAAAGTACCTCATTGCGAAGGGTATTTCCAAACAAAAATGTTCCTGTCCCGAGTGCAATATTTAGATGTTATAATGACTATGCACATGTATACGGGTAAACTACGTAAGGCTACTGGCGGGATATTACACAGTTTACGAAATAGGCTGTATTGCGTATTATACATATTACCTGGTTAAAGTGAGAAATGCTTTTATCTGTCAAAATGTTTATGAGATTGTCATAAGATTGATTTTTGCCTGGCCAGTGGGAAAGGGTTTTCTACTATGTCTCTACTCAAAAGAAAATAGGGGCCACAAAAGTATTTCATGATCGTTACGTATTTTATATCTAATAAGTTACATGAAATATTACTAAATACCTAAACCCTACCTAAAGAACAGCTGTAAATCTTTTAACTTTTAAAAATTTCCTCAAAATCTTAGAGCAGGAAAGGAATGGAGATGTTAACGCGCGATTTCCCCTCTGCCGAAACTCTTAATTAAATACCTACATTAC
The DNA here is from genome assembly GCA_963691665.1 of Clepsis dumicolana. NCBI lineage: Eukaryota > Metazoa > Arthropoda > Insecta > Lepidoptera > Tortricidae > Clepsis > Clepsis dumicolana. Next base: position 12,475,649 of record OY829510.1, read on the forward strand.
TTAAGTCTGACCAAAATGATCAGGGTCTGTTGATTGTGTGCGTGTTTATGACATTTGTGTGACAGTTTTGTTTTAGTGTGAGTTTGTAAGGAACGTAACAAATTTTGACATGAGCGCAGACGTGTGCTGTACGTGTGTGTTCCTCCTTCTCCTCAAAAAGTGGCATAAAAACTGTAGTGCATAGATAAGCCAAAGACGCCTCCCGTCTGTCTGCCTTATGCTCAAAATACTCATTAATTAACCACTCTGCAAAAACGAAGACATTTAGAATTATCTCAACTTTTTCATGGATTTGAATTTGAACAGACGTAAGAAACGCAAACGCGGTCGAGACGTATTTTTTTATCCGTTGATTACACTTGGAACCCTGTGTAAGTAACTACTGTATTTTTAACATACAATGACAATGCAAAGAAAAATCCGTTAAGCAGCTGGACTTGAACCAGCAACCTCGGTAATCCGTACCACGCTCCACCAATTAAGCTATACTTAACGTTGGTGTACCTAACGAATTTTTCAATGCCTTGTGTCATATTTTTATTTGGAAGATCTCTCCTCAGCGCCATCTATGAGTAGCTTAATCAAGCGGCTCACCCACTACGGAACTTCTACAGTTACGCATTAGTGGCAAGAGATGGAGCTATTTTCTGAATCAATGAAAATAATCGATTAACGGATTTTTCTTTGCATTGTCATTGTATGTTGAATTTCATTCTATGAATGTTTCATAAAAATAAAAACAAAAATAATAAATAAAAATTGATTATTTTAATTTTTTTTACTGTATTTTTATCAAATAAAAACACAACTTACTCCGCTGTTACTCCAAAGGGCGCAGCAGACGTCGTTAGTGGCTGAAAAGGAAAATTGATAAATGTAAACGAAAAATAAAACTACACACTAGTCGGCCTTTGAGAGAGCCACACACTAGTCGGCCTTTGAGAGAGCCACACACTAGTCGGCCTTTGAGAGAGCCACACACTAGTCGGCCTTTCAATAACCTAACCAACTTAGAAAAGTTGAAAAACCTCCGACATCGCCATTTCAAAATTCAATATTTCAAAAACGGGTGAACCGATTTTAATGAACCTTGGCTAAAAACCATCTCGATTAAACTAGCTTTCGATAAAAAAAACCGCATCGAAATAATTTGCTAGAAAACAACGAACAAACAGACCCTGGAAATGGAAACCATCCGTGTCAAAGTACACCTCAAGACTATTCTAGCAACACCAAACACAGCCAGGATCCGTTAATTCGTTATGGACTTGCAGTGGCTGTCTTCTGGCTCCATCATCAGATCAGCTTGATGATACCATATATTATTGTTTTGCCATCAGAACTTGGCATAGTCGCCAATATTCATTATAACAGAATTAGAAGTTAAGTTAAGTTTCTCATTTCATTTTTATATTTACACTTTTTCGCATAAAAATCTATTTTATTATTACTATTTAGGTACAGTCGAGGAAATAAATTCCTGACCCACCATAGAACATTTTCATAGTAAACGTCATAACGATTTTCCTTGTCAAGCTATGCGATGTCACTATGACGTTTACTGTGAAAAGGTTCCACGGTGGGTCAGGAATTAATTTCCTCAACCGTACTTAAATACTCACTGAAACAACAATAACAGTGCCCTTAGTGTAATCAAAAAGCACAAAATACGTCTCGATCGCGTTTGCGTTAAAGTGTCAAATAGTATGAGAATTGTTAAACGCAAACGCGATCGAGACGTATTTCTTGGCCTGGTCGGCGATTACATTAGGCGCTCAGAAAACCAGAAAAATATGGCTGACCCCGGGGATCGAACCGGGATACTTGTCATTCCGTGTCACGTGCTAATACCATTACACTAAAGTTAGTACTGAACTTTAAAAGTTACCGGAAAACTTTCAAAAACAAAACATAAAACTTTCCCGACATCTTATTTCATGAGCATAGAATGAGTTAGTCTAAGGTAAAGTAAACAACGGTTCAATAATTACCGATAGTGTCTTCTTCAACCTCGACATTGGCGGAATCATCGATAGTATCGATGGAGCTATACTTCCTTAGAAAAAAGGTTTTTCTCGTTATGCCTAAATGCTATTAACCGCGAATCATTAATAATGCCTATTAAATTTAAAATTCGCACCGATTACGTAAATTAGTTATTTAAATTTTTTTAAATCTTTTAAATAAAGGCCTGGTGCCCAGCAGTGGGACGTAAATAGGCCGATGATGATGATGATAGTGATGATGATGATGATTATAAAAAGGTATTTCAATAATGTTAAACATAGAAATCCTAGCCTATTGAATTCTCTATACATTGGTGTATGTCACAAGTCAAAGTAAATTATGCTCATGATGTAGTAACAGAATATTAATTGCAACTTGACTTACTTGTGATGCAGATAATCATAAGTGTTAAATAGGAAAAAAAAAATGAAACATAGAAAAACAAGTTAAGATGTTATAGATACTTATCGTATTTATGTATTTTGTTTTTATTGTTTGAATAATTTACAGAAAGGCTCTAAAAAGCAGTCATTTCAGCGTCTGGGTCAGGGAAGCGCCTTAAGCTGGGCCAGAAAAAAACTCTAAGATTTAACACAGTGAAATTAATTTGCTACGTTTAGTATAAACTCGTTTAAGTACTTACCACCTGTGCCATCGCCAAAGCTGTAAAACAACGAAAAATCACTTATAATTTCTTATTAAATAAGTAAGTAATTCTCTTTAGTGAAGGGCGTAATATATTTTATCTACACAATTATCATAAGTCCTCTATTATGCGTTATCAGAAACTGTAGGAAATGACCATCATTACGACAATCAGTTTCAGACCCTCATTATGTAACAGTTGCATAAACAAACCATTTTCTAGTCTGGATTGTATGAATATTTTTTAAGGATTTAACAAAAAAGGAGTTCTGAATCGTAGAATACTTCAGCGTAGAAAGGGCTAAAGTAACACCTATAAGCTACTCAAATTAATCTGTATGAAAACAAATAAGTACTCACCAATGGCGGTTAAAGTTATTATCCCAAAAACTAATGGACAAGACATCCTCGCTGGTATAACTCAACGGATACAGTGACCGAACAATGTATTAAATAAATGTAACTTTGTCACACTCGTATTTATTTGCGACTTCCTGTAGGTATTTATTGGATTTAATTTATCCTTCATGCTCACGCATTGTATTTAGCTTAGACATACATAATTAGGGTTAATTACACTCTGGACTCCTAATTAGAATTAGATACTTAGATCAAAATTAATCGCCCACCATAATTTCCCTGACTAATGTAAAAAAGTGTTATTTAAATAAATAACACTTTTACAATAAACTGTAAAAATAAGGTGGACGATTAATTGTGTCGCCGAGTACCTACATAATATTGTCGTGATCGACGGATCTTATTGGTGCATACTTATTATTTAAAAAAAATACGTTAATCAAAGCAGGATTTATAACGGTTGCTTGGATTCATTTGTATTTCTTGACCTGATAAATTGGTAAGTAAAGATAATTCGAAAATGTTTCCATTTTGTTCCACTGTTCCATTATACTCCTCATACTACCCTATTGCGATGTCATCGCGACATGAGTCCGGAGTCTGGACAAGTGGACATAATAGAAAATAAATGGATAATACCTAACAAACATATAGATATGAGACGTTAATTAAGACAATGAATTAAACCACATTTATACGACAGTGTTATAATTGAGCCATGTGTTTAACAAATAATCCGATTTATCTTTTCATTAGACCAAGTAGTAGTAAACAGTTGTCAAATTAGCTGGAAAGGTAGAACTAATATTGCCAATGGCGCTCACATCTGCAACTATACTAGTCGGCGCCGCAGTCGTGTCTTCATAATCATCCAGCTTAAGGCCCAGTTTATCTTCAAAGTCATGAGCACGTCCTGATGGTAGATAATTGTCTTCCGTTCCATTTCTGACTAAATGTTCAATCTCCTCATTGGTACGTAGGAACGACTTCTTCTGGTCCTTTGGTTGGTAGCCCAGTTTGTTTAGTATCTTATCCAGAACTCCTGTGGCCTTGAATATGTAGATGATCAGGATGACCGCTAAAGCTGATATGATGCAGTCACAGCTGCCGCCTCCCCGCTGGCCTGGGCAGCCGCCGCCGCCAGAGCCGCCGCCGCTACAGAACAGGAACTTTAGCTTCGATGTCAATGCAAACACCAGGCATATCGGGATCAGCGAGCATAGTTGGAATATGAAAGACAGCAGGTTGTAAATCGTCTGCAGGATCAATCGGATGAGGTTTTCTGCCATGAGTAGGGTCGTCATCATGATCCGGATTACCATCTGAAGAAGGCATATGATCGTCGTCCCAAAAGATTGGATCGTTCGACACATTTTCGCTGATTTACGTCGCTTTTTTATATAAAAAAATAAACTCTATCACTCGATTAAAACGATTTTAGTGATAGTATATCAAAACAGAGTAAAATTATGTAAAATAAAATTGTAAAATGTTGACATCGAAAAATAAATTTGTAAATGTCAGTTGGTTACATTCTTTAAATGTCAATTCGTTTTCATATTTTTTATGACAGGCAGTTTTTCTTGCGACCAGCAGGGCTCGAGAATAGGCGTTGATTGAAAAAGAAGGAACGTTGTGGCTAATACTAATAAGAATAAGTAGGTACTTACTGAAATAGTTGACCTTGCAAAAAGGCGGCAATTTTGAAACATCTCGAGTTGGCAACATTTTGTATTTTTTTTTAATACGATAAGGTAGGCAAGCGCACGGCGACAAACGAGCAAGTGGGTCACCTGATCTGATGGTAAGGATTTATAGTTTTCATACTTTTAAATTTTCACTTTCAGTTAGTTAGGTAGTTTCAAATCAATTCAAAATAATAAACTTCGAAGGACCTCATCCAAAGATCAAATAAACTTTAATCATATTTTTATTAAAAGGCTTCCCTGAGAGGATGACCTTGAACATTTCGCGCCTTCCTCACCCCACCTCACTTCTACTAAACAACGTTGTTTTAGTGGCGATATCTATTAAATATCGGTCTAACTTCATGTTACACACAGATCACACAGTGTTATCAGGTTATCACAAATAATGAGTCTTTTCGCAAAAAAAATCTACAGACAGACGTAAAAATTGAAGGTTTTGAGAATTTTCTGAGTTGTTGTGCTATATAAGAGCTACCTTCATACCAAATTTCAAGTTTCTAGGACAACTGGAAGAACCCTTTAGGTTTTCAGGGTACGGCAATTTGTAAGGAAACAACCTTTTAATGAGTGATGTATCTTTTGATTGCGTTGACTTAGAAGTTTGATTTTTTCACAGCTTTAAGTGACTGCAGGCTTGAGTATTTTGATATTAATTTCAGCATGCTACTTACTTCCACGCGTTCCAAAGAAAAAGGGTCTTGACAGACAGACGAACAACAAAGTGACTCTATAAGGATTCCGTTTTTCTTTTGAGATACGGAACCCTAAAAATTGTACCTACCTACATGAAATATGAAACTGTTACTTAGTAGGCCCTAGCTGCATGGATAGGTACGGTAATTATGGCTTTTTACATAATATCTAAGCACTAAGTAGGTACCTACCGCATTATTGCCACCAGTCTACTATGACTCTAGGTAGCTCTAGGTAGTGCCAATTTCATTCCCATTGTGTACTAAAAACCCTTCAGACCCACCGTTACCACTGGCCACTAAAAGGATTAAAAAATGCTTAAAATCTGTCCAAAACTAACATTTTAGATTTATTCTCACATACTGTTAGGTAAACCATTATGGAGCCCAAAATGACGTCCGAAATAAATTCAATTTTACTGTAGGTACGTATAACTTCTTTATTTTCAGGTAAATTAACTATCAAAAACACGTTTTACAAATAAAATTATAAACGTAAATTAAGTAAGTATCTATAAAGATGTATATGTTTTAAAAATAAAATTATAAAAGTAAATTACCTATAAAAATCAGTAAAAATAAGATCCGAAAATCGACATAAATCCATATAAAATTAAAATGTGAAAGTAACTGTGTTTCTTTCGCTACATTTTCACGGTAAAATCACTGAACCAATCTTAGTGGCAACTTGGCAAGGCGGTAACATAACTAAGTTAGCGCATTTAGGGCGGCACTTCACTGTCATTCAGGTAAAAACGAAATGAGAGAAGAGTGCCAAAAAAGGAATGTACTTGTACCCAAATATCCGGGAAAATAACAGAGTGTATACAGAAGAAATTGTGGGTAAAATGTAGAAAAATCACAAATTAGTAGGTAATAGTAGCTCGCCCATTACCATGCTACAAATTGCATAAATTACGATTATGAGATTACTTAATCCACTTGTAAAATCTATCCAAATAAACTTATCTGGCTACATAGTAGAACACAGTTGTATAATTGTCTCTAGTAAAGTTAGCAAAATCTGCGCCAGTAGTGGTTTCACTAAAATCATAATCATCAGTTAAGTTTAAACTCCTCCTCAGCTTTGTTGGGATTGTTGAGTAGAGAGGTTGATTTACAATTTTCACAACTTCTTCATTGATTTTTTTTTCCGAAACATAGCCAAATTTTAACAGAATGAAATCGAGAACACCTGTATGTTTAAATACTATGAATATACCGATGGTCATTAAGCCTGATATGAAGCAGTCACACGTGCTGCTTCTATTCTGGCCCGCTATGGCACCGCCGCCGCCGCCTCCACACACCAAGTGTCTCAGTTTTGATGTCAGAATAAACACGCAGCATATCGGGAGCAGCGAAATCAATTGAGTGACGAACGAGAGCAAGTTGTAAATTGTCTGCAAGACCAGCCTCAAAAGATTTTCCAACATGAGGACGGTCGTCATAAAGATTCTGATCAGCATTTGGATCAAGCAAATCAGCGTTTGGCCACATGACTCGAGCGTTCTACACATTTTGCAGTTTAACTGGATTTATGTTTGAAAAGAATAAACACTATCACTGTATATAGTGATGTATATCAAAATAAAATAAAATAAAGTTGTAAAATGTGAACGTCAAAAATATTAATTGTGAATGTCAGGATCATTCTGCTTTTGACAAAAAAAAATCATAGACTTAATAAGATACTATACAAAGCGGAGACAAGTTGATGTGTACAGTTTTTATTTTGCGAGAAAATAAAACCGGCACAACGACTCTATTAAACATATTGAATTAACCACAAAAATAGCTCCCTCGCGAGCTCACGACAGACCTCACAAAAAGGCTCTCAAGTCCGCTTTAACTATAGCGACAAATGTCAAAAAAATATTTCGCAAACGAATAATCATCGGGTACATATGACTGCTGAGTAGGTACACGGGGTCTGTTTAGTCATGGTTTAGTCTGAACACTGTTATGTTATCCAATCATCAAAAGTTTGATGGGGCCACACTTCCTTAAAAAATGAATTGAATTAAGACTAATCCGTTTTAAGTAAATGTTACTGCTGACCGACTGAAATAAAATATTTCAGTTTTATTTAAACTTTTTATTTTCGTGATCTTTTTTAACACTTTATTAAAAATAAAATTACAAATAACGGTGGCCAATTGCATACCATCGTAACTATAAAATAATCAAGTATTAAAAGTTAGTATTAAAAATAAAAGTAAGTAGGTATAAATAGCTTCTTAAAATCCTTCCATTAGTTTATAACATAGCTAGGTAGGTACCTATTAAGTATGGAAACCATTACGAAGTGCAATCCACGTTAATTTACCCAAACAAACTCATCTTTTATTTGGCCACATAGTAGTATATTGTTGTTAAATTGTCTGTGGATAAAATGGATTCTGTGGTAGAAGTACTGGTTTCATAAATATCATAATCTTCACTTAAGTTTAAAACCCTCCTCAGCTTTGTTGGGATTGTCGAATAGATCGGCTGATTTACAATGTTTGCCACTTCCTCATGAATCTTTTTTCCCGGAACGTAGCCAAACTTCAGCACGATAGAATCTAGAATGCCTGTATTTTTGAATACTATGAATATACCGATCGTCATTAAAATTGATATGGTGCAGTCGCATACGCCTCCTTTTGAGCCCCCTCCTAAAGAGCCACCTCCTCCCCCGCCTCCCCCTCCACAGATCAAGTGTTTCAATTTGGATGTCAGTATAAACACACAGCATACCGGGAGAAGCGAAATCAATTGAGCGACGAACGAGAGCAAATTGTAGATTGTCTGCAAAATCAGCCTCAAAAGGTTTTCTGCCATGAGGAGGGTCGTCATGATGATCCTTGTTAACATCTGGCACATGCAAATAAACACTTGCACACATGATTGAAGCGTTCTACACATTTCGCTGGTTGAGTAAGTTTTTATATATATCAAAGAAAAAATCAGTGATGGTAGGTACTGGTGGTAGCTATATCAAAATAGTGTAAGTAAATAAAATTATAGTTGTAAATCGCGAACATCAAAAACATCAATTGTGTATGTCAGAGTAAGCTACAGAGTGTACAGGCACTTGTTTTAATCATGTTTTAATGTCAAGCAATGTCAAAAAGTTTGTACGAGCCAAAGATCAAGCAATGAGGTAGGTACAAAGCCAAATACAAGCATGATAAGATTGATAAGCACAGTTTACAAGTTTACACGGGCAATTTAATTGTTCAATTAAAGGCATTTTTTTATTATTATAATACTAGAACAACTTAAATAAGTTGCTTGGTGTGGTAGTTGGTATCGTAATATTAAGAAAAATATTGCGGAATTGAGCAATTGAATTGCCCGTATACAGTGCGCCTTTTACAATGACATTAAATCTAAGCTTAAACTAAATAAACTACAACTTAAAACTAAATTAAATCTAAATAAGGCCCCCGTGGCATAGTGCCCAAAAGGCTGGCAGCGTTAAAGATAGATAGATAAGCCTTTAGATACAATACAATTCCTCTTTAGAATAACTTTGTCAACTCGGACAGAGGAGTCTTAAGTATTCCTCCGAGTTGGTAAAATGAGGAGTGCTTACAAGGGGGCTGTAGATCTGTAGATGGAAAGGTCGAAAGCAGAATGTTTCACTTCGGGATTTTGTTAGGACTAAGTAGTTAGAGGACGCAAACAAATTTTTAAAAATCTGCTCTCTCTCTCTCTCAAACCAACTATAAGTAAGTCTCCACGTAACGGAGGTAATCCCTAGGGGAGCACAAAGAAAGCTTTTCATTGTAGAAAGATAGGCATAAGAAAAATCCCTACGACGCATCGTTTTCGTTGTGAAGAAAAAAAGGGAATGGAGACTATTAGTATGTTTTCCTCCTAACTAGGTATTTCAAACAAAGTTTCCGATATCACATTTTCTGCTTTCAATCTTTCCTTTCGCAATCATTCGTTACCCGGACTAATTCCCCCAAATTACACTAGAGTTACTTACTTACTTACTGATTGATTCTCATATTATTTTTACATTTTATTTTTAAGTAAATTAAGAATTAAATAAAATAGGTACATTTAAAATTAAAGCTATAAATAACAATCGCCCACGACAAGCCACTGTAACAAACTTACGTGTGATCTATTCATATAGAGAGCTTCTTTTTATCTGACCACATAGTACAATACTGTCGTCCGATCGCCTGGAGCAGTGGTAGTGGAGTTACTCGTTTTGTTCTTAGCACTGTCATTGCTGGAGGTGGAGGTGACGGGTGCCTGCGACCACTCCTGCGGCATCTTCCCGGACGTGAGATTTGTTTCCCTAAGTCCTTTTGTCGGAATATAACCTATGTTCACCATGATTTTATCAAGGACTCCTGTTTCTCTGAATACGAGGAAGACGCCGACCACCATCAAAGTTGATATTGCACAGTCACATGTGCTGTTTTTTGAGACCCCGGTTGCTCCGCCGCCGCCGCCTCCGCCACAGATTAAGAACTTCATTTTTGATGTCAGTATAACTACGAGGCATATTGGGAGAAGCGAAAGCGTTTGAGCAACGAATGATATCAAATTGTAAACAGTCTGCATGAGCAGCCTTAGGAGGTTTTCTATCATGAGGAACACGGTCATGATCATCCGGACCAGCATTTGCATAATGCATATTACCGTTTGCAGGAGTGCGGCAATAGTTCGACACATAGGTAGTGCTTGATTGAGTCGCTGTTTATAAGAAACTATAAGCAATCACTCTAAGTATTGCTGCTAATATCAAAAGTAAGTAAATGAAACTAGCAAAACGACAGCGTCTAAAACTGATCTCAAATCTGAACTGTTAATGACAGTTGACAGTCAGGTATGCAATGCTTCAAAGACATAGGAGGAACAGTAGACGGAGCATAAACTATGGACGTATAGTCATACCCTCACTCATGGAACTAAAGTCGGTGCTTCATTCAAAGAATATTCCGCTCGCACCGCACCGACTTCATATTTCTGCTGCTTAGTGCTAGGCCATAAAACTTTAGGCTTTAGTTTCTGCTGTCCGAAATAAACACATTTTATTTTGATTTATTTATTGTTATTGTAGAGGATTATTTTACGTTTTTTTTTCTAAGGTTTTTTTTGAAGGCGGTTTTACTTTTTTGTTAAAAGGTTTTTATTTCACAATTTTACGTTGATTTAACATTTTCAGAATTATCCTCCAACTCCTAACCGTTAAAGAGTTGTACCTTCCATCATCAGCTCATCAACATGTGATGATGACTACCGGACGCAAATACTTGAATAGCCTTAGAAAATATATGAAACACATGATGATACATGCCTATAAAATTTGAGGGTTGCCCTCGATTTCTCTGAGATCCCATCATCAGATCATGACTTGGTGACAGTGGGACCATCTCAGGAGTATAGCCTTTCGAATAATTATTTAACATTTTCAGAATTATCCTCCAACTCCTAACCGCTAAGGAGTTGTACCTTCCATCATCAGCTCATCATCATGAGATGATGACTACCAGACGCAAATACTTGAATAACCTTAGAAAATATGTGAAACACATAGTACGTGCTTTTAAAATTTGAGGGTTGCCCTCGATTTCCCTGGGATCCCATCATCAGATCATGACTTGGTGACAATGGGACCACCTCAGAATAAACCACCTTTTCGAATAAAAAAACAATTTTGAAAATCGATCTACAATTGACGGAGTAATCGATGTACATACATATAAAAAAAAAACAGTGGAACGTAGAACCTCCTCTTTTTTTGATGTCGGTTAAAAAGAGATCACTACGAGGGTGGTATGATAAGTAATGAACCTTGAAGCTACGGGGTTTGGCTGAATATTAAAAATGTCTTTGCCTGCATCCGCCATCTTGGACGCGGGAAAATTGACAGTTTCAAATGATTCCGTCAATTACTTCATGAAACCGATGAGAGTGGATCGTGTTGTTAATTGAATTTTAGTTTCTGTGCTTAATGTTGTTTGGTGGATAATAAAGATAGTGTATTATACAACAAATTGACGTGAAAGTGCCCAGCAAATGAAGAATTCAAGTGAAAACGCGTATTCCCTCTGTTTGTGACCCCCAAATATCCGCCGGCTGCTGCTCGCCGTAGCTTGCCGTAAAGTACACTATCGCTTTACGGAAGGCATGAGTAGTTGACAGGACGTGACTAGGACAGACTGACACAACTCTGACGATGACAGGACTTTAATATACGGAAATTTACAAAACACATCAGACGTGGCTGTATGGACTCAGTTCCTTTGCCTATCCCTTATGGGATGAATTAAAAAAAAAATAGTTTTTTAAACAGAACGAGTGGCATTGTTTGTGTAAAATGGAAAAAGAACAATATCGATCAGTGATTCGCTTTCTGTTTTTGAAGGGGAAAACGCGTGATGAAATTAAAACTGAGTTAGATACCGTATATGGCGATGCTTCACCTTCTATTGCCACAGTAAAGCGGTGGTATAACGAGTTCAGAAATGGAAGAATATCTGTGTTTGATGAGGCCCGCCCAGGACGTCCAAATGAGGTTACCACGGAGGAAAACATCAACAAAGTCCGTGATATGTTGATGAACGATCGTAGACTGAAGTTGAGGGAGGTAGCTAAGGTATGTGGCTTGTCACTGGAGCGTGTACAAAATATCGTTCATAAACATTTGGGAATGAGGAAGTTATCGGCCCGATGGGTACCGCGTTTGCTAACAGAAGAAAATAAGCAGAATCGTGTAGCCACTTCCAAAGAGTGTTTAAAACATATTAAAACATAATCCGAAAGACTTTTTTATGCGTTATGTTACCGTGGACGAAACGTGGATCCACCACTATACTCCCGAAACAAAACAACAGTCCAAGCAGTGGACCTGCCCCGGCGAAAATGCTCCAAAAAAAGCAAAAACGGTTCCGTCAGCCGGCAAGGTTATGGCGACCGTTTTTTGGGATTCCCAAGGAGTTATCCACATTGACTATTTAGCGAAGGGAAGAACGATCACGGGGCAATATTACTCTGATTTATTGTCTCGATTTGATGAAGAATTAAAGAAAAAACGGCCCCGTTTAGCCCGCAAAAAAGTGTTATTTCACCAGGATAATGCTCCGGCCCATTCATCTCACATCGTCAAGGCCAAACTGGATCAATTGGGCTACAAAATACTGCCGCACGCTCCTTATTCGCCAGATTTAGCCCTGTGCGATTTCTTCTTGTTCCCAAACATGAAATCTTGGCTCGGAGGCAAACGCTTCATGTCAAATGAAGAGGTCCTAGAGGCCACAGAGGAGTATTTTGCAGAGTTTCCGAAGACATATTTTTTGGAGGGCTTAAAGAAGTTGGAGACGCGTTGGGATAAGTGCATACTTTTGAAAGGGGACTACGTAGAAAAATAAAAACAAAAAATAAATAAAAAAAAATTTTTTCTTGGGTAGGCTCACTACTTATCATACCACCCTCGTATATACTCCGATTTCCAGCGTCGTACGTTTTTTTGGTCTGTAGTGTGCATCAGTATTTGAATGTGTGTTGCCTGTGACGTGTAGTTCATCGATTTTGTCGCTATATTTATGCATTAAACACACAGCCATTAAAAAGGTTGTTTCCGTACCAATTGCCGGACTGTGAAAATCTAAAGGGTACTTCCAGTTATCCTAGAATCTTGAAATTTGTCATGAAAGTAGCCCTTAAAAGCACAACCACTCAGAAAATTCTCAAAACCTTAATTTTTTATGTTTGGCTGTATATATGTCACATACCAATATATATGCGCGCACGTGAAAAAAGTCGACACGAGGCTAAATGATGCAATGAGGTGCGTTTCCGGCACGATAAAATCCACACCGTCCCATTGGCTGCCCGTGTTGAGCCACATCGCTCCACCTCACTTACGGAGAAAACACGCTCTAATGAGGGAAGCCGAAAAGTTAATGGGCCGCCCCGACTTGCCTGGCCATAGCGAGTTTGCTGGCCCACCATCATAACTGGCTCAAATCTCGCCGGCCAACGAGTGTAACTGCGAAGGAGTTAAGAGCCAATGGCTTCCAGCTGAACCAATCCTGGAAGGATGAACGGACGACGGAGGCGACTACCGGCCAACGTAGCATCATTCCGGACCCTACTCAAAAGCTGAAGGGCTTCTCTTTGCAGAGGAAACACTGGTGTCGCCTCAATAGAATCCGCATAGGCCACGGTAGGTGCAACTCCTTGAAGTTCAAGTGGGGATGGAGCAATAGCCCGCTCTGTGACTGCAGCCTCGAAGACCAAACTGCACAGCATATTGTGGAGCGCTGCCCAAAGCGATGCTACCGGGGCGACCCGGAGGAGCTCTACGTGAACGTGATACCTGACGCCGTTGACTGGCTGCGCGACCTGGATGTTGACTTATGATATAATTTTGTGTGATTTCCTATATACTCGTATAACGCCATACGATACACATAAATACCAATATAAAATGACCCCACTGCGTAAATTTTGCTTAGAAACAGGACTCTGCTAATACTGGACAATTTAAAACAGTCCCACTCGCACTTGTCTGGTTTTTTAGTTCCCATAATTATAAAAAAAATATTTTCCCCTTATTTGACACACATGCCGCCCCCCCCCCCCCCCCCCCTCTATAGGATGGGGAGACTCTTACTATGTTTTCCGCATAACTAGGTACCTACTTGAAACAAAGTTTCCGACATCACATTTTCTGCTTTCATTTTTAGGGTTCCGAAGCTAAAATGGCAAAAAGGAACTCTTATAGTTTCGTCGAGTCCGTCTGTCTGTCTGTCTGTCTGTCCGCGGCATAGCTCAGAGACTTGGTACTAGAATGCTGTAATTTTGTACAGATATACTACATTATAATTAGGCCGAAAAAGTGCTGGGATATAATCTTGAAAAAAAAATTTTTTGGGGTACCTCTCACTACACGTAAAGTGGGGAAGATTTTTTTATTTTTCGCCCACCCCCTAGTGTGGGGTATCGTTGAATAGGTCTTTCAAAAATATTAGGGGTGCTAAAAGATCATTTAATTTTTTTGATAAAGTTATTCGTTTGCGAAATATTTAGCTTTGTAATGCTCATTTTTGCTGTAGTCCAGTGTCTCCCCCCACCCCCCCACCCCACCCCTCTACCAGATAAACTGTTATATTTGAAAATGTGAAAAAAATCAGAGCAACAGTGCATATAGTGAATTTAAAAGGAAAACTATCAGAGATAAGCAGGCTTTACAGGTTGGGGAGTAATAGTTAATTATGTGTGTCTATGTCTATAACCGATATAAATTTATATTTAATTATTTTATAGTTTGCTTTGGAGTAAGGCTTTGCTAACACTGGTTTCGGTTTCGAATAGGTGTGATGAAAATACCTTTAAATTGGGTATCTATGCCAGGGCTTTTTCGTAATGGATTAGGAACCCTATCCTGGGCGTGTCCACGCTCTTGCCCGGTGTTTCCTTCCGCAATCATTCGTTACCCGGACTAATTCCCCCAAAATATACTACATACCTAGTTACTTACCGTCAATCTTGAGCGAAATAAATGATTCCCATATTATTTTACATTATATTTTTTACGTAAACTAAGCATTGAAATACATTTAAAATTAAAGTTATAAATAACAATCGCTCACGACAAGTCACTGTAACAAACTTAAGTGTGATCTATTCATATAAAGAGCTTCTCTTTATCTGACCACATAGTAGAATACTGTCGTCCAATTGCCTGAAGAAGTGGTAGTGAAGTTACTCATTCTGTTCTCGACACTGTCATTGCTGGAGGCGGAGGTGACGGGTACCAGCGACCACTCCGGCGGCGGCGATGGCGCCAGCGTCGGCGGATTCGTAGGCGTCATTGTAGTCATCTCACTGATTTCTTCTGTCATCCAGTCATACGTTACAGCTGCATTACCTTCAGAGTCGTTCCCTTGCCTTAACATTTGCCACTCCTGCGGCATCTTCCAATTTTTCCCGAACGTGACATTTGTTCTAGACAATGTTTCCCTAAGTCCTTTCGTCGGAATATAACCTATTTTCACCATGATTTTATCAAGTACTCCTATTTCTCTGAATACGAGGAAGACGCCGACCACCATCAAAGTTGATATTGCACAGTCACATGTGCTGTTTTTTGAGACCCCGGTTGCTCCGCCGCCGCCGCCTCCGCCGCAGATTAAGAACTTCATTTTTGATGTCAGTATAAAAACGAGGCATATTGGGAGAAGCGAAAGCGTTTGAGTAACGAACGACAGCAAATTGTAAACAGTCTGCATGAGCAGCCTTAGGAGGTTTTCTATCATGAGGACGAGGGTCATGAAGATCCGGACCAGCATTTGCATAATGCATACTACCGTTTGCAGGAGTGAGGCCAGAGTTCGACACATTGTGCTGGTTTGGGCCGCTGTTTATAAGAAACTATGACTCTACTCTACGTATTCTACGTACTCTACTCTACTCTAAGTATTGCTGCTAATATCAAAACTAAGTAAATGAAAGTAGCAAAACGACAGCGTCTAAAACTGATCTCAAATCTGAACTGTTAATGACAGTTGACAGTCAGGCATGCAATGCATAATGTATAGCCACAGACAAAGACTGCTTTTAACCATCCAATACTTTTTTAAATCAAGTTGATGGTGATGAGCAAAGAAAATATACTTAATCACTAAGTTCTTTTTTAGGGTTCCGTACCTCAAAAGGAAAAAAAACGGAACCCTTATAGGATCACTTTGTTGTCCGTCTGTCTGTCTGTCAGGACCCTTTTTCTCTGGAACGCGTAGAGGTAGCAGGCTGAAATTAATAAAATCTTCAAACCTGCAGTCTCTAGAAGCTGTGAAAAAATCAAAATTCTAAGTCAACGTACTAATCAAATGACACAGTACTTACCTAATCAAAAAGGTTATTGTTTCCATACAAATTGCCGAAATACGAAAACCTAAAGGGTAATTCCAGCTGTCCTAGAAACTTGAAATTTGGTATGAAGGTAGCTCAGCAGAACCACTCAGAAAATTCTCAAAATCTTAAATTTTTATGTTTGGTAGGTTTTACCGTTGTACGGTAAAAAACATCTAGAAAACGAAATATGAGAGGTATTTTAATGTTAGGTGGTGGATTAACGATGACCTGTTTATGTTTAATCTAATTAAAAGTTCAAAACGTGTTGTTTGACTATAAATCAGTGTTGCCATATACAAACTTTAGATTTCTACTGTTGTCAGTTCGTTGCAGAGTTATTGTGGGTTGACTCTACCTGACTTTTCACAACAACAAAAAATTCACCGCATGTGTGGCAGCGTAACGTACTGATACAAAACGAAAGAATCCAAAAATGAAACACTCTTTACACCAACAACAAATTTATTGCTGATTTTCGAACATTTCTTAGGTACATTCAGAAATTTACAGATAAAAGCTTAAAGCTTGCCTGCTACAATCGTAAAGGCATAATTATAAATGCATTCTGCTGACTTTTATTGAATAAATGTAATGTGCGAACAAACAGCACGACCAGAGCAACTTGTTGCGTCGTGGACACGTAGAGACACTATAAATTTGACATAGTTGCCTACTTTAAAAGTCGTTTATAAATAGTAAGTAAATTAAATTAAATTAAGTATTTAGGAAAAATTCCTAAAAAATTACAGCTCTCATGACTTACTGAAAACTATTAAAAAATATTATGCAAATATGTACCAGCGGCAGCTTTATCTACTTACTATAAGGACGGTTCCTTAAGGTTACTCACCAAATATTATTAATATACAGTAGTAAAATGTCATGCCATTAACGTACTCTAAAACGCGAGGCTGTCCGCTACGGCTATGGGTGTCACGCTCAGCAGTACAAAATAAGTAATAGTAAGTACAGTCAGCAGTGCCCTAAGCACGACTTGTCGAATCCTGCGTCACGTAAAATCGAATAGTAAACTATAACGAGTTTGTATGACGTTTGAAACAGCGCCCGCCCGTGAGCGTATTTGGAAGTAAAATTTAGTATGAGATCTCTCGATCTCGATACGATAACCGTAACGTAACGCAGGATTCGACAAGTCGTGCTTAGGGCACAGCAATAGTTGCTTAGCAACCGAAGCGGTCACAATGATCTAAGCACGGCTCTATTGTTATAGACATGAGCTTGTGCCATGGTGACCCCTTCGCTATTTAGTACCCATCTTGACGCCGGCCGCTTGTGCGAAAACCCGCCGAAAATTGGCGTTGCTCATATTAAAGTTGAACAAATAAGTCGCTACAGTAGAAGTTCTTTGATCAAATCATTATTTCGTGAACTGATTCCAGCAGTATTAAAAGAAATGTGATAACATTATCTCACACTTTGACATTTGGTTCTGTCATTCTATACATACTGAAGTGAATTATTTGACATTATTTTTCAATACAGACACGGTCGTAAGCGGGCGACCATGCGCATTTTTGCGTACGTCCTAACCTAATAGTAACAAATTCTAATATGAGCACTAGAAAAAACATACCCTTTGTTATTAAGCTAATAAATGCATTGTGCTCGAGTTTTGTTAGTGCGTTGCTATATGCAGGTGGCCAGGGTAATCAGAGTATGAAAAAAAAATTACAGTCTGAAAGCTTGGCGCATCATGAGGTCGAAGAAGCCATCATTTTCAATGGACACACTGATGCC